>JAUTXW010000296.1:1200000-1886024 GCA_030620095.1 Kuschelorhynchus macadamiae | reverse complement strand
TAATCGAAGTTTAGACATCACGGCGACACCCTTTTGCACGCTCTCTGACCAATCCTGTGGATTGTGGGCGGAGTCCCGTGAACGAAACTGGTGTATTTTCTGTTCACTTTCGAACAGGATTTTCTACTGAAAACATCTCCGGAAAACTTTGAAGTCCCGTGGGATTCGTATTTTTGAGAATTTTCTTGGTTTGGGATTTTTCCCTAGAATAGTATTACTTTACACGTATTCTGGCCAAGTTTCAGATTTTTATTATAACTTTTTTCTTTTTGAAAATAAAAAATTCGTATAACCATAAGACTTTGTTAAACGATAGTTCTTTATGTAATAATTAATCCTGTGAAAAATTAGATTTTTTCTATTAGTCGTTTTGCAGATATTGGACATTTTCCGAGGTCCTGGTGCATAACTTCCAACGTCGATTTCAGGGTTTTCTGGTAGTTTTTCTCTAAAACTGTTTTATTATATAAAACTCTTCTTTTTGTAAGGGCTTTCATCCTATGAAGGTCCCAAGTTGATACCTTTATTTTGGTTTTTTGTTTATCCAAAATTTTGGCTAAGTCCAAAAAAGTGAAAAATTTTGCTCGCAAAAATTTTCCTATTTTCTTGAAAATTTGATATGTTGTAGTTTAATTTATTTGAAAACTTTTTCGTCTAGTGACTTTTTGTCGTCCGACGTCGCGTTTAGGCGCTACGGACGTGGCGTCCTTTTCCAGGCGTGGCATCTGCGACGCCTATCTTCTTTCGTTCATAGTTTTGTGAATTTTTGATATATCTTCCTCAAATTTTGATACAAGGTGGCCCTAAGGGGTCTCTTTCGATTAGTCCTTACGGCACTTGTCTATCTGGTTTAGAAAAAATTTTATTAAAGATTGAAATTGAAAAATTGAAATTTAACGAACTCGAATTTTTGAATTTTTTCCTTTAATGCTAATTTTCTCTATTGTTTCTGAACGGATTTTAATCATTCTTTTACTGAAATGTAGGGTTTGATTAGGCCTTTTTGGGTATGTAAAAAGTTTTTTTGAAATAATTAGTTTTTAGATTTTGAGAAATTTTTAATGTTGAATTTTAGGTAGAAATAAGAATGTTTTTGTAAAGATTTTTATATGAGCGTGAAGCGCATATACTAGAGATTATTTTTACAAAGTTTCATTATGAAATTTTGATTAGAACTATTTTTAATTAATTAATTTACTTATAGAATTTCTAGAATCGAACAGACCAATCCGATTGGGCAGCGTGGGTAAATCTTATTGGTTGAAAGACTTGAATGCTGTAATCCTATTGGATGGAATGTTTCTATCGAATTTTCTAGATTAGGTGTGGTTACGTAGATTATTCGAATTGGTTCGATGCTCTAGAAGACGAGTTCTAGGCCGATTTCCAATATCTAATGTATGTAAATGTATATGGAATTCATTTTTCTACATTTTGGCCTAATTTTACTTGTTGATTTTATTTAATTTTGGCAAAAAATGTGATATTACGACACTTCCCAGTTATCGATTTTTCTGGCCAGGCCTTAGGTTGAAAAGGTGACGTCTATGAATGACTAACTTCTACCTCTGACGAAGGTTGGCTTGTCACCTCTGTTGTGGACAACCAGTTGCAACCTCGCCCCAGCTTCCATCAAAATTCTTCCTCTCGGGTCTTCGTTTGGGGACCCCAATTCGTGTGACTTAGCGTTGAAGTCACCGAGAATTAATGATTCCCTACCGCCTCTCTGGATAGCTCCTGCTAATACGTCCACGTAGGTTTCATAGTCTCCCAGAGGTATATTTGGGGAGACATAGCATCCAAAGATATCAAAGTCTTGCGTTATTACTCTAATGACCCCATCCATTTTTATAACTTTCTCTACCTTTATATTACGATTTAAGAAGTAGATTGCTACGTCATCTTTGTTGTCGCTTAACCAACCCCTACTGCGTGCTATCTTCTTATTTGGCTCGCTAGTAAAAATGACATCTACGTGGATATCCTTAGATGTGGCAAAAGCCATGTCGTGCGCACGTGGCGATCGGTCCGCGTTTATTTGAAGAATTCTCAGAGGCATGGGTGGGCTTCTTCTGACTTGTTATCTATCTCACCTTGGGATTTGTCTTTTCTATTCTTCAGGTCTATTTGGGTGATTTGTCTCTCATGCATGTTAGTGCTCACTCCTCTCTGAGCTGGGGTATACCGTCTTTTTACGGAGAGGGCGCGGCGGAATGCTTTGCAGCTACTTGTCCCCGTCTTATGCTTTTCTCCGCAAAGAACGCACATCGCACTTTCTTTACAATGTGCGGCCAGGTGTCCTTCTCCGCAATTATAGCATTTGTTCTTTCTATCAGGTCCTGTGCAGTTTTGGGCCTTGTGGTCATACGCCCAGCATTTATGGCATTTCTGAATCTGAATTCTCTCCTCGATTCTGCAATTTGTGTAGTCTATTCTGATTTCCCAGTGCTTTAAGAGTTCCTCGGCAGTTTTGTGGTCTGTTGTCACAGTAACCGCTTGTGTGTTTCCCGCGTAGGGTCTCAGTTCACTGATCTTGAAAGCTTCTTGGTTAACTTAACCTGCCGCCATTATCACTGCCTTAAGCACATCATCTTTGGTCGTGTCTCCGTCCATTCCCTTGATATGGATTGCCCTCTTGTCCCTCTGGGCTCCTATGATGTTGATTTTAGCTTCTTTGGTATGCTTGCCTATCACGTTCTTTAGTTTTTCCATGGCTTCTTGGTTTTTGTCCGTAACTATTAAAAGTTTGCCTTCTTTGGTCATTTTGATGCTTTTTATTGCTTGACCCGCGTCTGTTTTACCAATGCTGGCTTTAACCTCTTTTAGGGTGTCTTTATATGCCCTGCCTTGCTGCTCCACGACAAGGGCGTATGTTTTTCTTTCACGAGTTAGGTCTCCAGTTTTTTGGGTCGATAGTGAAGCCTGTTGTTTAGTGTAGATCACTATTTGGTTTTCCGTGTCGCGGAAGATTGCCTCCACCATTTTCTTTAACCGTTCTGGTCGCATACGTTCTGGACTGTGCAATGCTATCCAGCAGTCGCCTTTTGTTTCTTCCTTGAGGTCTGTCAGTCTGTCCCATAGCTCTGATTCCGTACGGCCTTGGCTCATCTTAATTATTTTTTTCGTACTATTTACATACTCGCCCATCGACTTGACTTTCGTGTTCTGTTCCAAAACCTGGAGTTCCTCGGTCGTGTCCAAATCTGGATATCTGTTTCTGAATAGCGCCTGTATTCCTTGGTCTGTAGTTATTTCCAGAGGGTCTACTATGAGCACTTTAACTGTGGTATCTTTAGTTTTTAACGGGTTTCCTGTTTTCACTTCTGTCCGAGAGAAACACTCCTCTACCCAATCCTTGTCCGCTACTTGTCGCCATTTATCATAGGTCTGGATATCATCTGGGTTTAAAAATGTTATTATTTTATGGTCAAAATTTGTTTGGGTTCCTTGGCTACTCGTATTTGTTTTCGCCGGGGTTTGGGTTTCATTGTCCACCGTCGTCTTAATCGGTCCAACTTGTCTCGCTCTTTCGAACCATGTCTTGACATTCACGCTGTTGATTTCCCTGATGTGTTTTTTGAGCCTAATGCTTATGTCCTTAATGGCCTTTTTAGTATTTTGCTCAATATTTTCTTCCAGTTCCTTGGCTATCGCCGTCAGACTGAGCAAGGTATCGGTCAGAATGTTGTATGCTTCTGGGCCGTCTTTTTTCTTATATATTCCGCTATCCGTTTGTTCTATGAAGGTGTTCATCAATTTTCTTTTCTTGTCCTCCCTTCCGAGTGAATGACTTCTTGCCAGTCTGCGCAACATGTCCGTCGCGTTGTCGTCGAGGCCTTCGTTCCTTGCCTTGGTACTGGTTGTTGGGTTGTCCTGAATTACAATGGTCTCAACGGCTTGTGATGTTGTCTTTGGGCCGCTTCTGATAGGCGACCTATATATATCTCGCCTAGCAAATGGGTTACTAACAATGTCTTCTGTAAAGCGGTCAGTGCCCCCCCCAGAATCCGAGGGGCAGCCTGGCTGTTCGCCAGGGACAAAGGATTCCGAGCCATCTCTACCCACCTGGGGTAATTTTGTTTGTCTATCTGGTTTTTATGCAGGTCCTTCCCATCGCATTTTATACCTACTGCCAGGTATACACTCAGCCGCTCCTTACATGGAGACAGACGCTGTCGGAGTACCGCTCTTAACATGGAGACCGTCGTGTCCGGTTCTGGTTTTTGGCCCGCTCCGGGTATTTTATTTCCCCGGTACCCTCCATATCTGGAGAGCATTCCACTATCTGCCACCTGGGGAGGCGCCCGGTATGGGACCAGCTACCCACTCGGGAATAGGAATAGGAAATGGTTAGGTTAGGTTAGGACCTAACCTAACCTTTTTTTTTTTTTTTTTTTGGGGGGGTTGGAGAACCGTTTTATCGGCTTGTGTTTGGGCTTCTCGTACCGATCTTGTGCTGCCCAAAGCGTGCAGGACTCCCGCCTTTTCCTAAGGTCAGACTACCTGCCAAACTCCCTTCCCTTTTTTATGCCTTTTATGACCCCTGGAACTACCTCTTCGGTTTACCTCAGGAGAGGGGATTTTTCTCTATTCCTCTAAACTTTTCTGCTTCATAATTTTTATAACCATGTTATGTATTATGTCCCAATTTATCTTGGAAAGGATCATTTCCTCGATTAAGTTGTTTGGTTCTAGAGTTCTGCCTATTCTTACTTCTGCGTCAAATTTTTCTCTGTGCCACCTTGGGCACCTAAAAATAGTGTGCTCCGCCGTATCTTCGTTCAAGCAATATTTACATCTGTCATCCGTTTTCCCCAGTCTGTTGATATAAGATCTGAAGCTGCCGTGTCCCGTAAGAGCCTGGGTAAGCCAAAAGCATAGTCTGCGGTGTTTACAATCCACCCATTTTTGTATGTCTGGGATTAGTGTCTTTGTCCATTGACCGACTTCTACGTTTCTTACCCACCTCTGCTGCCAATTTTCCATTGTGGAAATTCTGGCATTTTTTCTTGCTTCAGCTCTGGTCTCGCATTGATCCTCCTTAATAATTTTACGTTCTATTATTAACAGGTCTATGGGTGGGACTCCGGTCACAACCTGTACGGCCATACCCGATATCGTCCGGTATCCACTAGCTACTCGTAGGAGCGTTCGGCGTTGTAGACTTGTTAGCATTTTCTCATATTTTTTAATTCTTATCATGTGAGATCATACTTCTGCCCCATATAGGACAACCGACTGGACTACTCCGCCCAGTATCATTCTTTTTGAGCTGACAGGTCCTTCGATGTTTGGTTTTCTCTCCAGCTTTTTTTACGGTCGCCACAACATGTTTACCGAAGTACAGGTTTTCGCCTACCGTAATGCCTAGGTATTTCAGAGATTTTCCTGGCGTTATGATAGTGTCGCCAATATTAAAGAGTATGTCGTCTCTTTTTCTTTTACCATTTTAGACAACCGCTTCTGTTTTTGCAGGTGCTAGGTTTAGTCCCTGCCCTTCCAGCCAGTTTTCTGTCTGAGTTAGAGTTTGGTTTGTGTTTTCGATTAGTTCTGTTTTCCTATTAGCTTTTGCTACTATGGCCAGGTCATCAGCATATCCTACAACTTTTATGCCTTCTCTGTATTCTAATTTTAAGACAGAATCGTATAACACATTTCACAATATTGGGCCTAGTACTGAGCCTTGAGGTATTCCCGCTGTAATTATATGTGTTTGTCTATTGATTTGTATCTTCCTGGTTCTAAAATAGTCCTTTATCATGTTTAGTAAGTACTGTGAGATATCTCTTTTGATCAATTCGTTTATAATTTTGCTCCATGCTGCAGAATTGAAAGCGTTTTTTATATCGAGCGTGATCAGTACGCACCATCTCTCCGAATTCCTAGGCCAATCTCCTTCTCTCGCAAGACTGCACACATGTCTCACCGCATCCGTGGTTGATTTGCCTTTTGTGAACCCATACTGATGTGGGGCGAAGCCGCCCTTATCGGCTAACTCTTTGTTTAGTCTTTCCTTAATAAGGTGTTCCATGATTTTACCCATAGAATCCAGTAGACAAAGTGGTCTGTAGCTGTTTGAAGAGTCGTATGACTTGCCCGGTTTGTGTATCAGGATGAGTCGCGCGATTTTCCATATCGTCGGGAACTCTTGATCTTGTAAGTGCCCATTGAGTGCGTCTAGCACGATCTCCGGACGTTCGTCAATTAATAGGGTTATAATTTCACTTGGAACACCGTCCGGTCCCGGTGCTTTCCCTGTCTTCAATTTCCTTTTTGCCTCGGTTAGTTCTTCTGGGCTAAAAAGGGAAAATGCATCGACGTCTCGTCTAAGGAAATTTATCTCTCTGTGATTTGGGAAAAGTTCTTGTATTATTTTACCTTCCATTTCTGTTGTTAGCTTAAAAGGTAGACAAGGGCTTTTTAGGCCTTTCATAACTATTTTATACCCCTCTCCCCACAAATCTTGATCCAGCTGTATTCGTCCCATGCGGCGTTAATCTCTTCTTCGTTTACGTTGTTTTTGGTTTTCTTTTTAGTGTAAGTTCTTCTTTGAAGTGTGCACGCTTTCTTCAGTTCCTTTATTTCTTCGTTCCACCAATATGGAATGACTCTTTGATTTCTTGGTAATAGTCTTTTGGACTCTCTATATGCATTTGTAACAATTTTCATGAGAGCTTGGGCATTTTTTGGTGTTTCTCCATGTGCAATTTCTTTTTCGAGGATCGCTTCCAAGAACCTTGTTTTATCTCTTTCGTGTTTATCCCTAAATTTTATTTTTGTTTTAGTCTCATTCTTTATTTCGAAGTATATCTGGTTATGTGGTGACATGGATTCGTTCTCTATAACCTTCCAGTCCCTTAATTTTCTGGCTAGGCCGTCTGTAGCAAAAGTTATATCTATGTAAGAGCTGTAGTTTCTTCTTTCAAAAGTTGGCTTTTGTCCTATGTTTTGGGGAGCTAGGCCAAGGCCTGCCATCGCTTCACATAATATTCTTCCTCTTTCATCCTCTATTGGAGAGCCCCATTCAGGGGATTTGGCATTGAAGTCTCCGAGCACTAAGAGTTGGCCTGTTGCTCTTCTCATGTTTATCTGAAGATTGTCCAGGAAGGTCATAAAGTGATTTATTCCTATATTAGGGGATACGTAGCACCCGATCATCGTGAAGTCCTCCACCTCTAAAATTAATACACCTTCATCTTTTTTAATACTTCTAACAGCTAAATTTCTATTAACTATGTACACTGCTACGTCTTTTCTGTTATCTGTTATCCATCTGCCTTGGCTACTCAATTTCTTGTTTGGTTCGCTGTTAACTATAACATCTATGCCCTCTTCTTTAGCCGTTATGAAGGCCATATCGTGTGCTCTTGGGGAGCGGTCAACATTGATCTGTAGTATTTTCATGGTCTGTGGTGTTATCTGTGTTTTTTACCTTTTCTTTCTCTGATTGCATCTTCCTTGAAAAAGATTCTTGTCTCCTGTAAATCGACAATGCCCGACGGAAATCGACGCATTTCCTGGTCCCGGCTCTATGTCCTGCTTCATTGCGGATTACTACATGATCGTCTTTACCACATTTGAAACATTGTTTTGTTCTGTTTGGTCCATCGCAGTCGCCTGTATCGTGAAGGTAAGACCAGCACTTATGGCATTTTTTTACTTTAATTCTCTTTTCTATAGAGCATCTTGCGAGTCCAATCCTGATGAATGGTTGCGCTGTTACGGTCTCCAAAAATTTTTCGTTTAGCATAACTGTGACAGCACGAGTGTCTCTTGCATTTGGCCTTATTTCTCCGATCTTGAAGTCATCTGGATTCATTTTGCCGACTCTGCTTTCAAGTGCCTGTTGGATTTCATTTTTTGTTGTTGTCAAGTCCATTCCTCTGATGTGCACTGCTTCCCTTTTATTTGACCCAATTAATTTAAGGTTGCAATTTGAGGACATGTTTCTAATCGCTGTTTGCAATTTTCTTATTCCATCCTCGTTTTTATCCATAGTAATTAATAGCTTTCCATCCCTTGCTTTGGTTACAGTTCTAATCACTTGTCTTGTTTCGTCGTCGGTTATATTGCTTTTGATTTGCTCTAGGAGAGTTCGATAATCCTTTCCTTCTTCATGTACGGTCATAGCACTTGTTTCTTTATGGGTTTTATTTCTGGGCTGGGAAGCTTGTTTTACTTTTGGCTGATTCTGTCTCGAAGTTGTGTATATTACTATATTTGTCTTAGTTCGGTGGAAAATGCCCTCCACCATCTTTCTTAGCCGGTCCAAACTCATGCTTTTTAAGTGGTGTATCGCTACCCATTCGTCCTTATCTTTTGTTCCGGAATTGATTTTTATTACTTTCTGATCGATTGGTGCTTCGTCTTGTTTATATTTCCGTCTTACTGTGCTTTCAATTACCTCGAAATCTTTAAGTTCTGCTAGTTCCGGATATCGATTTTTGTATAGTTTTTGAATACTTTCTTCCATGTGTGGGTCCGCTAGTTCTACTATAACCACTTTTACGGTGGATGTTCTTGTGTCTAACGGGTTGCCTATTTTAATTTCTGTATTCGTGTAAAGTTTTTGGTCCCAGTCCTTTTTTTCTACTTTTAACCATGTCTCTAGGTCTTTAATATGTTCTAGATTTTCTAGTGTTTCTTTTCTGTTATCGGCCCACGTCATGGTTTGTGTGCCTTGATCCTGCTTTTTTGGTTTCTCGATGGTTTGAGTAATTTTGATCTCATACCGATTTTCTTCCATCCACTGCAGGAATATGTTGTTGTTTGTATTGTTTATTTGGTCCGTGGCCATTTTCAATCTTAAGGCTATGTCTTTTATTTCCCTCCTTGTATTTTGCTCAATTTTTGAACTAAGCTCTTTTGACAGCTTGGTTATGCAGGCTAGGGCTTCTCTGATTTTAACAGCGCAGGGGTGTTCTTTCCTTTTATGAGTTTTGGTATCTTGATCATCCAATAATGCTTCCAGTTGTTTCCTTTTTTTATAGCTGTTATCTCCCACAGAGTTAGACCTTATCATTTTTTGAAGGAATTCATATTTTGTCGCTTTTTGGTTTTTATTTTTTAAAACTTCTGCAGGCTCTTCATCAGACATAGTGATCGCATCAATTTGCTCTGCATTAACCATTTGTGTTCTAGATCCAATTCTAGGCGGTGATCGTGGGATGCTGTCCCTTCTAGCAAAAGGGTTTGACATTGGATCATTTATAGGGCAGTTAGTGCCCCCCCCAGAATCCGAGGGGCAGCCTGGCTGTTTGCCAGTGTGGGATTCTGAGCCGCTGGCTCTACCCACCTGGGGTACTTCTGTTTTGCTGTCTGCCATAGTTGGTTTTTATGGGTGTCCTTCCCATTGCATTTTATGCCTACTGCCAGGCTCTTATTCAGCCGCTCCTCATGGAGAACAGGTGCTGCCGGAGTACCGCTCCTCACATGGAGTCCGTCGTGTCCTTGCTGGCTTTGGCCCGCCCCGGTTATTTTATTTCACTGGTACCCTCCATATCTGGAGAGCTTACCCCTATCCGCCACCTGGGGAGGCGCCCGGTATGGGATCAGCAACCCACTCGGGAACCTAACCTAACCTAACTTTTTTTTTTTTTTTTGGGGTTGGAGAAGCGATTTATCGCCTAGTGTTTGGGCTCTTCGTGCCGGTCTTGTGTTGCCCAAAGCGTGCAGGGCTCCTGCCTTTTCTTAAGGTCAGACTACCTGCTAAACTCCCTTCCCCGGTTAGCGCAGCTCCCAAACGGAAAAATCCTCTCGGACATACATCGTTATGTAGCTCGGTACTTGTATATCTGTATGGATTAGGCTTGTGCGCCTTCTATTTCTTCCGCTTCCTTCCTTTTCAATATATCCACTATCATTTTTGAGCCTATGTTCCACGATCTAGCTGAAGAAATCATTTCCTCAATTAAATGTACACTATTTACAATATTAAAGCCTAATTCTGTGTTGGCCTCATGGCGTTGCAGTTCCCACCTAGGACATTGTATTAGGGTGTGCTCTGCGTCGTCTAGTTCGCTGCAATATGTACACAGGTCGTTAGTTTTCCCGATCCTATTGGTGTATTTGCGGGATGTACCATGCCCTGACAACACTTGTGTGATGTGGAAATCTGTATGACAGTGTTTGCATGAGATCCAATTATGTATGTTTGGGATTAGATTTTTTTGTCCACTGGCTCTTGTTTCTATTTTCGTCCCATTTTTCTTGCCTAATTTGCATGGTCTCCGGTCGTGCCCTTTCCCTTTCCACTTTCGTAGGTGGTTGTCCCTCGTTCTGATCTAAAAGCCACCTTTCCCTAGCTATAAGCTCTATGGGTGGTATCCCAGTTATGACTTGTAGGGCAACTGTCGAAACCGTGCGATAGGTGCGCGCTACTTTCAGCAATGCCTTCCTCTGTAGGCTTTCCAGCATATTTCTATATTTAGCTATGCCTAAACCCTGTCTGTGCCATACTGGTGCCCCGTATAGGATGGTCGATTGCATAACTTCATATAGCAGTCTCCTTTTTTGGAAGCTCGGACCTTTTATGTTCGGCATGAGTCGTGAGATCGAAGCGATTTTTTCTTCTGCTTTCTTGGTGACACTGCTTACATGGCTCGTGAAAGATATGTTTTCTCCCACCACTATACCCAGGTATTTTATAGATTTCTTTGGGACTATTTGTAGATCTCCTACCGAGAATGTGATGTCCTGTCTGTTTCTACGTCCGCTCAGAATAACCGCCTTTGTTTTTTCGGGCGCCAGTCTTAGTGCGTTTTCGTACATCCAGTTTTCTACCATACGCAATGTTACATTCATTTTCGTTATGAGATCTTTATTCCTTGCGCTGGCAATGATAGCTAGATCATCTGCGTATCCGATGGCTTCTACGTCTTCTAGGTATCTGAGTTTCAGTACTGGATAATATAGGATGTTCTAGAGCACTGGGCCTAGGACAGAGCCTTGCGGGATACCAGCGGTGATGTCTCTTATTTCGTTTGTTGCTATAATGTTTCTTTTGTTAAAATAATCTCTTAAAATATTTATCAGATATTGAGGGATCTTTTTGTGGATCAGCCTTCTGAGGATTTTTCCGTGTGATGCAGAGTTAAATGCGTTTTTGACATCTATTGTGATTAGGGAGCACCATCTTTCTCCGGCCCCTCTTGACTTTGTCGTCTCAGCTATGTCGATTCCCTCTTAACCGCGTGAAGTGTCGAGCGGCCTTTCCTGAAGCCGAACTGATTTGGGGCCAGACCTCCTCCAATCGCAAGTGCGTCTTCTAGGCGCCGCCTGACAAGGTGCTCGTACAGCTTTGCCAAAGTATTTATAAGGCACAACGGTCTGTAGCTGTTGTTTGATTCAAAATCTTTGCCCGATTTATGGATTAAAACAAGCTTGGCTGTTTTCCATGTGTCTGGAAAGGTCTGGTCACTGAGTAGCTTGTTAAAACAAACTAGTAGTTCTCGAGGGGCAATTTTTGTCAATTCCTTGACGGCTTCGGGGGGTATGCCGTCGGGTCCGGGGGCCTTTCCACTTTTTATTTTTTCTCCAGCTGTAGCCAGTTCTTCAAGAGTAAAGGGTGGTGCGTCCTCTGTGTAGATCCTTGTTGGTAGAATTTCGTCAGAAGCTGGAAATAGAGTGCTTATTATTTCTTTTGTCTTCTTGTCCGTTATTTCGATTTCGAGAAGATTGCTTCTGTCATTCCTCTTAGCTCTTTCAGGCTTATGCGCTCCAGGTGGTGGAGAGCAACCCAGTCAACTGTTGTGTTTCTTCTCTTATCCTACACAGCTTTTCCCACAAATCTTTACCTTCTTGCCAGCCTGAAACTCTAATGATGGTTTCTTCGCTGTGCTGTTCACCGGACTGCATTTTAACAGTAGTAGTTTGCTTCACTTTTTCGAAATCTCCGGCCATTTCCGTTAAAAAATTGTATTTATTTTTGAACAATGCCTGGACGCTTTTGTTCATTTCGGTGTCATCCGGTTCCACAAAAACGACTTTCGTTACATTGTCTTTAGCGTTCAATGGATTACCTATTTTAATTTCTGTTTTTTCGTAGCTATCTTCTTGCCATGTGTTTTGCGCAAGAGCTACGTAGTTCTCATATGTCTCCATGCTCTTAAAACATGGGGCTTCTGGTTTTTGACTCGGTTCTGTTTGGGTTCACGTATTTACTACGGGTTCTGCATTTATTTGCGTTCCTGTGTCTACGCATGGGTTTTTTTATCTGCTCGGAGCAGCGATCGTCTAGCCACTTGTAGATCGCTCTGTTACTTAGCTTGTCGATATGTACTTTTAGTCTTCTGTTTATTTCTTTAGTTTCTTTCTTTGTGTTTTGCTCTATGTTATTATCTAGCTCCTTCGCCAGTTCTATTATAGTGCTTAGGGCATCCTTCAGAATGGTCGCTTCTGTATTCTGAATTTTCCTCGGCTTATAAGCATGTCTACTTTCATCCCGTTTTCTTTTACTCTCTTGTTCTATCGATTCCGGAGATGAATCAATAAGTACACTGTCCTTTGTGTTTTCTCGTTGAGAAGGTGGTACCCTTTTCAGGTTTTCACTCCTGTTCTGGCAGCCCACTACTTTTGCATCTGCTGATGTCGTTTGTCCTTTGTTTCCTAAACTAATCGCTCGGTGTCTTACAGGTGATCTGCTAATCGAGTCCCTCCTCTTAAAAGGGTCCGGGATGTCTTCCTTCAGACTCAGACTCGGTGTGCTTGAGGTAGAATTCTCTCTCATTGGAGGGTTTTGTCCGTTATCTGCTGTATTGCATTTTGTAAGAGGCGTATCCTTTTTCCTTGCCGGGTCGTTATTATGTGGCTAAGCCGGTGAGCGGCTCCGAAGGGACCCAGCCACGTGGTCCCCACCGCCCTGGTTTTTTCCATTAGGGTTCATTTCCATGTATGGCCCGTTATTTGGTGGGCCAGACCATTTCCCGGTTTCGAAAATCTTTTCGGGAGCCGGGAGACCCATAGGCAGGTATATACCTGGAATGTGCCATCAGGTATTCCTGCCTATACTCGTGTCCTGAGAGCTTGCCGTGTCGTCATAATTTTTCCGTCCGTGAAGGAGAAGAAGAAAGATAGAAAAGAAAAGAAAGACCCCTAGCCCTCGAGACCTAATAGCGTTGGGGTTGGAAGAAGTTTTTACCAAGGGAGGTCGATAGGAAAGATAAAATAAAAGGAGAGAGTTTGTGTGCTTGGTATGTGTGTTTGTGTGCGTGTGTGTGTTTGTTGTGTGTGTGGGTGTGTGTGTGGTGTGTGTGAAGAGTTGGTCCGCGGCAGTGGCTTTCGCAAAAGATTTTGGGGTGTTTTACTTCCCCTCACTCTACTTATGGCCACCACTAACCAGGTTCGGAAGAAACCTGGTCGTTCTCCTATCCGCCACCCGGAGACGCGCCAAGTAGGTACTCGCCCCCTGAAACCTAACCTAATCTAATCTAACCTAACCTAACCTAACCTAAACCTTTTTTTTTTTTTCGGCAGAGGTTGGAAATGCGTATCTATGCACGTCCTGTATCATTGGTTGTAATCCGGGGATACAGGAGAGTGTGGAACTTCAGTCTAGGTGACCCACTAAAACCCTTCCTCTGCCCTTCGCATGTGTTTGTCGCCCCTCGGGACCGCCGTTTAAGCATTACTTCAAGTGGCGACAATGCGGGAGTTTCGTTGCTTTCGTTTATTTTGCGTTGCCGTTTGGTCGTTATCAGTCTTTTTATCTCTTAGTCTCTTTGGTATATGTCTCTACTTTATTTCTTAAGTGTTTTTTCTTCCTGTCATTTTTGTAGCATTATGTTTCTAACCATTTTCATGATACTTAGCCAGTTTTCTCTTGAGGTCAGTAGGAGCGTCGCAATATTTTCTTTTGTTATTTCCTGACCAGTTTCTGCTCGAGCCTGTGTTCTAAGGTTTACAAATTCTGTGCATAAGAAGATCGTATTGTCGTAATATCACATTTTTTGCCAAAATTAACAAAATTCTACAAGTAAAATTAGGCCAAAATAAAGACAAATGGATTCCATATACATTTACATGCATTAGACATTGGAAATCGGCCTAGAAATCATCTTCTAGAGCATCGAACTAAATCGAATAATAAACGTAGACACACCTAATCTAGAAAATTCGATAGAAACATTCCATCCAATAGAATTAAAGCATTCAAGTCTTCCAGCCAATCAGATTTACCCACGCTGCAATCGGATTGGTCTGATCGATTCTAGAAATTCTATAAGTAAATTAATTAATTAAAAATAGTTCTAATCAAAATTTCGTAATGAAACTTTGTACAAATGATCTCTATTATATGCGCTTCACGCTCATATAAAAATCTTTACAAAAACATTATTATTTCTACCTAAAATTCAACGTTAAAAATTTCTCAAAATCTAAAAACAAAATATTTCACAAAACTTTTAACATCCCCAAGAAGGCCTAATCAAACCCTACATTTCAGTAAAAGAATGATTAAAATCCGTTCAGAAACAACAGAGAAAATTAGCTTTAAAGGAAAAAATTCAAAAAATCGAGTTCGTTAAATTTTAATTTTTTAATTTCAATCTTAAATAAATTTTTTTCTAAACCAGACAGACAAGTGCCGTAAGGACTATTCGGAAGAGATCCCTTAGGGCCACCTTGTACCCAAATTTGAAGAAGATATATCAAGAAATACAAGAATTATGAACAAAAGAAGATAGGCGTCGCAGATGCCACTCCTAAAAAAGGACGCTACGTCCGTAGCGCCTAAACGCGACGTCGGACGTAAAAAAGTCACTAGACAAAAAAGTTTTCCAATAAATTAAACTATAACATATCAAATTTTCAAGGAAATAGGAAAATTTTTGCGGACAAAATTTTTCACTTTTTTGGACTTAGTCGAAATTTTGGATAAACAAAAAATCAAAATAAAGGTATCAACTTGGGACCTTCACAGGATGAAAGCCCATACAAAAAGAAGAGTTTTATGTAATAAAACATTTTTTGAAAAAACCACTAGAAAAACCAGAAATCGACGTTGGAAGTTATGCACCAGGACCTGGTGAAAATATCCAATATCTATAAAACGACTAATAGAAAAAATCTGATTTTTCACAGGAATAAATATTAACTAAAGAACTATCGTTTAACAAAGTTTTAAGGCTATACGAATTTTTTATTTTCAAAAAGAAAAAAGTTGTAATAAAAATCTGAAACTTGGCCAGAATACGTATAAAGTAATACTATTCTAGGGAAAAATCACAAACCAAGAAAATTCTCAAAAATACGGATCCCACGGGACTTTAAAGTTTCCAGGGAGATGTGTCCTCAAGAAAATCTTGTTCGAAAGTGAACAGAAAATGCGCCAGTTTCGTTCACGCGACTCCGCCCACAATCCACAGGATTGGTCCAGAGCGTGCAAAAGGGTGTCGCCGTGACGTCAAACTTCGATTAGTATAAATATAGACAGATTTTTGTTTCGATAGCATTCGATCTTCTCCTACCGTACAGTTTACGTGTCAGACTCGTGAGTGATAGCATATATTCATATACCCTCCTAAGCGTCGGAAGCAGTGTTATTAGTGCGTTTCTTTCTGTCATTCTGAGTGATACAGCCGAAGACAACTAGAGGAACCTTGCCCTTTGTTCCCATCGTTGGATTGCGCCGGATCTTAGCTTCGAAAAGTTCCATTGCACTAAGGTTCTTAGTAGAGCTCTGATTGTGAAGATCGTCCTCGGGTCTTAAATCTGGTTCTCTTGATTTATGGCCTAGTAGGAGGCATCTGGAAGAGATAATACTGGCTGTTATAAATTGCGCGAGGAAGAAATAGGTAAAGTTGTTTACTCTGGGTCTCCTTCTCCTCTAAGCGTTCTCCAAGCTCAGTTTCTCCAGATCAAGTTTCCAGTCTTTGCTCAAACCTTAGCTAACTAGTGTTCAAGTGTTAAAGTTAAAACTCTGTAACTTCTGGCATAAATTATCACTCATTTTTCTTTTTAAACGTAAACCTGTTTACCGTTCTTTGCTTATTTTGGGAAATTTGAATTGCTCATTTCACTCTAAATTTCTAACGAATTGCTCACGTAACATTTTTTAAACTTATTTAATTTACCAATTTTGACTGCATAATAACATTTGATTATCTTGTAACATTTGTATTATTTGATTTGTATTTTATGATCTACCCTTAATTGGGCGAATCATATTTTTGTAACATTTACTGATTGTGACAAACCGATTTTGACATTTTCTGACTTAACATAAACTTAATTGTTTAAACAAATTGTAAATATTAAATTACTTGATTTTGTAATAGGTAAGATAGGATCCTAGCATTAAGTACGCTTGGTGAATCCGTTCTTAACTAAACTTAAAAAAAAATCCCTCCAGAGAAACAGCACGTCAGTTCCTGAAGTTCTCAATCTCTCTTAAGTGTAGAGGATTGTTTATTATAAGGAACAATTAGCAAAAACCGTGCTCTTGATTTTGATAAAATTTGATTTGGGTTGATATATATATATTCGTGATTTTGTATATATTATATAAACTATCATAAACTTTAACTTTAATAAAATATTAATTTTAATTTTTATTTTTAAATATTAAAAATATAACAACATTTTCGCGTCTAATATCCCAAGCGGCGTGACCCGAGTGGACTATTAGATTAGGGAAAAAGGCAAGCTTGAAAAGAATATCTTTTTAAGTCTTGATTTTAAATTTTACTTTTGAAAATACCATTTTTGATTTTTATTTTTTAAATAGCTTTGCCAGCTTTTTAATTAAGACTAAGATACTACTTGATTTTGATCTTACTAGTACTAATAAATATAAAATAATAAATAAACGTAAATTTTAGTATAAATAAAAAAGATATTCACTTAGTTCGACTAGGTTAAGTAAAATTGTAATTTGATACTAAAGTTGTAACATAAAAAGATTTTACTGGGCAGTCACAGTGTGCTTCTAATTGATATATACAATAACAGATACGAGAGATTTGTTATTATCTATTTGACTCTATTGACTTTGATAAGTGAGCAAAAAGACAGTGTTAGTAATTGTGGTCAATTACTATTTGTATGGACAAATACTGTTGAGCGAACTTTGAAAAAATCTCAACATTGATTGAACATAAACATAAACTATAAACTAAAAGCCTTAAAGTATCTACATAGACACTTATAGTGACAGTGCGTAGTGCTTTCTTAAACGTTTCGACTTACGATCGAAAGGTGAAATATTTAGTGGTGTAAGGACTTAGCAAAGCCTACACACGGCCAAAGCCATAATTTATAGGAGTTTTTTAAGTAAATAAAATCCTTACGATTTTTGTGAATAAATAAACTTAGACTTAGGGATAGGACTCCACTCGGGTGACGTTACTTTAGTTTTAGGTGACTTTCCCCCGACTGACGCCCGTTGCTCCCTCATTTGTTTTGTTCGGAATATCCGAACTTTGAATTATCACTAAATTGATTTTTTTTTTTTACCTGACTACCAATGGCTACTTCAACTTCCGAAGTAGTTCCCAAGGGAGGTAGATCAGAGATCCATTCGCCCAGCAACACCGTCCCCCTTTTTGAGCAATCGCTCACTCCAGCTCCTGGCAAGGGGAACGAACATCCTAAAATTCCCCGGGTGAGTGGTGGGTGCCTGGCAAGCTTGCCAAGCTTGCCTTTAAATGCCCCTGAACATTACTCAAGACACGACAAATCATATAGGACATATCTAATTGATACATTCGCCGGAGCATCCTACATGAAGGACATCTCCATGGAGGTGCCCCGAGGAAGAGAATGTCAACGAAATTCATCTTCCATTACAAACAAATGTCATGAAATAAAAAATCAAAACTTAACAATGTTGCTTGATAACAACCGTTCGCGCGAATCTCTGCATACTATATATGCTGACAGTTCGTTTGAATTTAGGAAACAAAATAACAGAAAAACTTATTCGTTGTTTGAATTGGATTTCTCTCCTACTCGACAGAGTCAGGGTGGGGAATCAAACGTCGACCTCTCGTCCATCTGCGAAGGCGACGACTTAACTAGACAAAAAACAAAACTGGACCGCAGGTCCGTACTAAGAAAAAGTAACACAGCTACAGGACAAAGGGCAAGTAATATGTATTCGCTGTTCACAGACGAAGAACTTGAGCACAGCGTCCCCGCAGGGGAGCAAAGAAAAAAGAAGGCTGTAGCTCCGCCCAAATTTCGAACAAATTCGAATAGAATCGATCCCACAGTAGAACATGGCATCCCTGGTGGGGAAACTCATCTGGAGTGTCCGTGTTCCTACAAAAATATAAATAATTTTTTGAGTACGACTTGTTTGCCATTAGAACATGGCATCCCTGGTGGGGAAACCTATCAGGAAACAGCTGTGTTCTGCACTAAACTAAAAAAATTTGCGAGTCAAACCACGCCCATACGAGAACAGTATGTTCGGGATCGTCATTTTCTTCTGGACAAAACCAGCAATATGCGTTTTCCAGCTTCTTTATTTGATGGAGATAAGAGCCAAACGTTCCATGTCCTGTGGCTGCCTGGGTAGTAAAATAGTCCAGATCGCCCCATTTTCTTTGCTGCCATTGTTTTATGTCGGTGACGAATACTTTCGCCCATCCCTGGTACTCATTCCATCTGGTTTGCCATTGTATGTAAGTTTGCTCTTTGAGAAATCGGCGTTGTTTGTTCCTCTTTTGTAGATTTCTGAACGTTCGTTTACTAACAGATCTATGGGTGCCAAGCCCGCAAGCGCCTGCGCTGCTTGGCTCGATACTGTTCGGTATTCCATTATTCTACCCAGGGCCATTCTTCGATTTAATCTTTCCAGCAGGTTTTTATAGTGCTTGAATCTCATTCCATTTTTCCAGGCTGGTGCAGCGTATAGGATTATCGAGGTTATTGCAGTTGTTAATACTTTTCTTTTCGTGGAGTTGGGTCCTCCGAGATTTGGCATAATTGAGCACATTTTATTAAATGCCAAGCTGGCCTTTTCATATACTTTTTTGATGTGTGTAGTCATGCGAATATCCTTGGTTCTCCAAAACGTACGTCGATTTCGCGTACCTTTCTTCTTCCCGCTAGGAGTACTATTTCTGTTTTCTCTATAGCAATTTCAAGTTCCATCTCTTCAAGAATCCACTGGACTTTCTTTATGGCGTATTCTGTTTTCTCTTCTAGCTCTTTTTTTGTTTTGTGATAATTGCCAGGTCATCTGCATAAACCACTAAGAAGATATTTTCCTCTATTTTCTCTTCCAGTACTTGGTTATACAGGATTTTCCATAGCGTTGGATCCAACACGGATTCCTCTGGTACTCCTGCTGTGGTTTTATGCACTTTCCCATGCTCCGTTACAATAAACCTATCTTTCAGGTATGACTGGATGATGCGTACTAGGTAAGGACTTATTTTGTATCTTTTGAGAGCCTTTATTATTCTTCTCCAAGAGGCCTAGTTAAAGGCGTTTTTTATGTCGATAGTGGCCATTGCAACAAACTCCCGGTTTTTTTAGGGCTTTTTCTTTTATTTCTTCAGGAATGCGTAAAACTTCTGTGATGGCGCTTACGGTACTTTTCCCCTTTCTGAATCCGTGTTGTTTGTCGCTTATTATGTGTTTTGTGTCAAGTTCTTCCTGCAGGTGGGTGTTTATCAAGTTCTCCAATATTTTTCCCATGGTGTCTAAAAGACATATGGGTCTGTAGGACTTTGATTGAGAAAGGTCTTTCTGTACTTTTTCAATAGGAACCAGTTTAGAGAGCTTCCAGCAGTTGGCAAAAACTCCTTTCTTAAGACAATGATTTTTAGGATGGTTTCACTATTTTCTTCGATCAGTTTTTTTGCTACTTGTGGTGGAATTTCGTCGGGCCCTGGAGCTTTCTTGGGTTTGATTTTTTGTATTGCCACTTTTAGATCCTCGATGGTAAATAGTCGTATTTCTTCTGGAGCCAGCTCCACGTCCGGCCAGTCATACGTCGGATGTGCTGGGAAAAGTTTTTTGATTTCTGCCTCTGTACTCTCCTCCGTGAGCCTATCCTGAGCTTATCCATTGCAATTTTATACTTTTTTTTGCCTCATACGTTCTCTTCCAGTTCTTCTAAGAGCTCATTCCATGCTTCGCGCTTCTTTTTTCTTATTTCATGCTTAAGTTCGTATTTGGCCATTGTGTAATTGTCTTTAGCGGTTTTTAATGCATCTTCGGATGTTGTCTGACGTGCCTTTAATCTTGTGTAGGTTCTTCTCAGCGTGTTGCAACTTTGTCTTTTATCCGCTATTTCGCGGCACCACCAGTACACAGGATTGTGGTTTGCGTGTCTTTTTTTGCGAGGGAAAAAGCTATCGCATTTTTCCGGTATCTTTTCAGCGAGCAGTTCCGGTGTTGGAGAATCACTTTCAGAGAAAAGCGGTTCTGTGCTTCCAAGAAATTCCTGCCAGGAACCAGGGGTAATTTTCCATCCGCTGGTATGAGTGCAAACTCTGTCGGGCTTTCCTTTGGTAGTTTCTTTGTCAAAGCGTATGTTTAAGTGGTCACTAAGGTTTTCTGTGTCAGTCTCTACTCTCCAGTCCTTAATTAGCTTACTGATCTTTGGTGTAGTAAGGGTGAAATCGATTAGCGAGGAACCGTTTGAATTTGTATATGTGGGGGTTTGCCCTTTGTTTAAGACTATCAGATTTTTCCCAGATAGCCAATCTTCTAGGAGTCTCCCTCTCCAATTTGTTACTGCCGATCCGAATATGATCGTTTTGGCATTTAAGTCACCGCCTATAACGGTTTCTTTTGCTGAATTCTTCATATGTGTTTCAAAGTTTACGAGCAGGTCTACGAAGTCTTCGTCGTTCCTGTTTGGAGAAAAGTAACAGGAGATCGCTACTAGGTCCTCTAGCTCCACGGATACAAAGCCTTTTCCGCGATGCGTATTTATCACAGGTAAGTTGGTGGTGTCAATAAAACTATCACAGTCTAGATCACAGGTTGAATTCTTCACTTTTTTCTTATTTGGTTCTTGTCCCAGGACAATGTCTATCTTGCTTTCCCTTACTCTTTGGTGTAGCAGGTCGTGTGCAGCTAAGCATCTATTGAGGTTTACTTGCAGGAATTTAATTGTATTCATTTTGTCGGGAGTTTGGTGCATTTTCCCTCCTATCCTGGGCCCTCATCATAGCGAGGTTTTTTCGGAACACCTTGCATAGGCCTGTTCCTGCGCTGTGTCTATCCTCTTTGCAGATTGGGCAGAATCTGTTGAGTTGACATTCTGCTCGTGGATGACCTTCTTTGCCGCAGTTGAAACATAATTTCGAGCGGTCCGGCTCAGTGCACTCTCTCTGGGAGTGATCATATTGCCAGCACCTGGTGCATCTTGGTGTAGAAATTTTCTTCTCCACTCTGCACTGGACTACTCCTATCCTTAAACTCCTCATATTTAGAAGAGTGGACGCGTCTTTTTTCCCTAAGGTTAGGGACACTGTCTGAGTGTGATCGCTCGATGGCCTTAAGTTACTCAGTCTCAAATTTTCTAGCGTTCCCAGTTGTTCAGTGAGCGCAGTTTGGATGTCATTTTGGTCTGTAACCGCGTCTATTCCCCTTATGATGACAGTTTCCTTTTCCCTTTTGTCGTCCAGAATCTTAATATTGCCGTGCTCCGCCTTTTCGTGAAGTAGTTTTTGTAGGTTTTTGGCCCTTGTGTGATCCCTTTCCATAGTTATCAGGAGTTTGCCTTCTCGCGTGCCTCTTATATTGTGTATACTTTTGGCTTCTTCTCTTCCATTGAGTGTCTGTTTTATATTTCTTAGGGTTTCTTCGAAAGTTTTCTCCTGCTTTTCGACAATCATTGGGTATGTGTTCCTTGGCTTGGTCTTCGTCGCTTGCGTGGAATTTCTTGTATACATAAGTACTTTGGCCTTTGTCCCGCAATATACGGCTTCCACTAGTTTCCTCAGTAGATTAGTCTCTGTAGTGTCTATTTCGTGTATTCTAATTTCTTTTTCTTCTTCTGTCTCCTTTCTTAGTTTCAGGAGTTTGTCAAAAATGTCTTCTTGGGAGTGTCCATGTTGAACCTTTATAATTTTTCTTTGGATAGCGTGTCCCTTATTACCCGTTCTTATGGTAAAGTTTTGTTCAAGAATACCGAATTCGTCCTTGATTTCTGAGAGTTCTGGGAAGCGATCCTTAAACCGCTTTTGGATCCCTTTCTCCATCTCCTGTTTTTCTTCATCCACAAAAACAACTATTGTACTCCTTTCATCCTTGTCAGCAGTCTCCAAGGGACTACCTATCTTTAATACCGTGGCTTTATACGCTGACTCGTCCCATTTGTTTTCTGCTATTTTCTCAAAGTCTTGGAAGTTTTCACAGGGCTCAATGTGCGTGATTGCATCTGTGGTCTGTGTTCCAGTTTCAAGTTCAGTTTGTACGTCAGCATCGAAGGTAATTTTTGTCACTTTTCCAAACTTGTGTTCCTCGATCCACTCCGTGACGATGTTCCTGTTTAGAGCGTCCACGTGTCTCTTTAGTTTTATGACGATTTCTTTTATTTCTTTCTTCGTATTCCTGTCCACTTGGGTATCTAACTTTGCGACCAGAGCTGTTATCATTTCTCTGGCCTCGATAAGTAGGAAAGCTCCAGACTCTTCTTTTTTTTGTACGGATCAGTTCATTGTTGACTCGCAACCCAATGTAATCGAGTTGCGTCTCATAAACTCTCCTTTCAGTTTATTTCCCAGAGTTGTCTGCGAAAGTCGCGGATATTTCCCCCCCCCCCAAATCCGTGGGGCAGTCTACATTTGTAGAGAGGGATTCTCGGCGGCTCGCCGTATCCTCCTGGATTGTCAGAGGCGTATCCTTTTTCCTTGCCGGGTCGTTATTATGTGACTGAGCCGGTGAGCGGCTCCGAAGGGACCCAGCCACTTGGTCCCCACCGCCCTGTTTTTTTCCATTAGGGTTCATTTTCATGATTGGCCCGTTATTTGGTGGGCCAGACCATTTCCCGGTTTCGAAAATCCTTTCGGGAGCCGGGAGACCCATAGGCAGGTCTATACCTGGAATGTGCCATCAGGTATTCCTGCTTATACTCATGTCCTGAGAGCTTTGCCGTGTCGTCATAATTTTTCCGTCCGTGAAGAAGAAGAAAGATAGAAAAGAAAAGAGAGCCCCAAGCCCTCGAGACCTAATAGCGTTGGGGTCGGAAGAAGTTTTGACCAAGGGAGGTCGATAGGAAAGATAAAAGAAAAGGAGAAAGTTTGTGTGTTTGGTGTGTGTGTTTTTGTGTGCGTGTGTGTGTGTGTGTGTGTGTGTGTGTGTGTGTGTGTGTGTGTGTGTGTGTGTGGTGTGCCCTATCCGTTTAGTGTAAACTCGGAAAGTGCCATGCCCCGTCAAAAACTGGCTCATATGGTAGTCTATTTTGCGATGTTTGCATGCAATCCAGGAGTGTATGTTCGGGATTAGGTTTTTTGTCCACTGGCCTTTTTTTATATTTTGATTCCATACTTCTTGCCATGTCTGCACGGTTTCTGACTTTGCTCTTTCTTTCGCTTCTTTCGTTGGTGGCTGTTTTACTTCCTCATCTAGACGGCGTCTTTCCCTTGCTATCAGGTCAATAACAAAAAAAATCAAACTAAAGATATCGACACAGGGCCTTCACAGGACGAAAGCCCTTATAAAAAGGAACTTTTTATATAATAAAACATTTTTGGAAAAAACCAATAGAAAACCAGGAAATCGACGTTGAAAGGACAGCACCAGGACCTGGTGAACACTTCCAATATCTCACAAACGACTGATAGGAAAAATCTGATTTTTCACAGGAGTAAATAAGTAATAAAGATTAATCGTTTAACAAAGTATGATAGCTATATGAATTTTTTATTTTCAAAAAGATAAAAGTTGTAATAAATTAATAAGACTTGGTCAGAATACGTATAAAGTGATACTATTCTAGGGAAAAATCCCAAACTGAGAAAATTCTCAAAAACAAAGATCCCACGGGACTTTAAAGTTTCCCGGGAGATGTTACTTCAAGAAAATCTTGCTCGAAAATGAACTAGAAATTCGCCAGTTTCGTTCACGGGACTCCACCCAGAATGATCAGGATTGGTCTAGAGCGTGCAAAATGGAGTCGCCGTGACGTAACATTTCGATTAATATAAATATGGACAGAAATTTGTTTCGATAGCAGCAACAGCAAGCGCATAGCAGCAGCAACTTCGTATGGTGAAAGCAAAAAGTCAGCGCAAAGGTGCGTTTCCTACAAAAAAACATTTTTCTCGCAAAAAAGGACACAAAGGTGAAAGTGCTTTTAAAAAAAGTGATATATGTAATAAAAAACAATTAATGGCGTCTAATGTTAGGGGGGGCGGCCCTCCTAAAAACCTAGAAACTACATGTATTAGTGACAATAAAAATAGTGACTCAAAAAATAGTGACAATAAAAACAGTGATGCCTACCACAAAATGAGGGAGGAGAAATATCAAAGAAAACTACAGGATATGGAAAAGCAATTTGATCTTCAACGTGAAAAATATGAAAATACACTGCAAAAACAAGAAGAAATAATTCAGAAGCAACAAGCAGAAATCAATAAGTTAAGAGATTAACTTATTGATTAATTCTCCCGAAAGATCAAAAACATATATTTAACCTAGATAACCTAAATCATATGCAAGTAAAAGTAGAAACGCAAAAAACTAAACCCACGGACACCCAATGCCACAGATGTCAGCTCTATGGCCACACCCAGTTCAGGTGTACAGCTCCCCTAAAATGTCTAAAATGTGCTAAGGAGCATTTTTCATAGCAATGTAATATTCAAGACGAAAAATTTATAAAATGCGCTAACTGTGGTGAGGGCCACGCAGCCAACGGCATTAAGTGTTCGCATCATCCAAAAAATAAAAATCCTCCTCCCAATAATAGTAAAACTCCCTTTGTTTGGGGTCAGCAAACAAATTCAAATTTGGCAAGCGCCTCAAACCAAGTTAATTCAAGTAATGACAAAAATATTAACAAACTTTTTTCTGTAGTCGGACAGATGCATGAGACTTTACAAACTCTCATGCAAAATCTCACTCAAACCATGCAAGCCCAGTTTTAGGCGCTTGCCCCCCTTATGAAAAAACAAAATTTAAGACCTACCAATGGTAAATAAAATTAAGCCAGCGTTTCTCAAAAATTCAAACAACTTTATCAAGAAGGCCAATAAACAGCTCTCTGCAGTTTATTGTCTCTTACACAAAAAAAGCAAGCTAAACCTTAAAACAAAGCTTCTCCTGTACAAAACCTTAATTAGATCCATCCTTACATATTCTTATCCTGCTTGGTCGACCATAAATATAACTCAACAAAAAAAATTGCAAACATTCAAAAATAAAATTCTTAAAATCATCCTCAATACCCCCAGATATACCAATAATAAAATTGTACATAAAGACACTAAAACCCCAACAATTAAAGCACGAGCATCCACTTCAACAAATACAATACTTAGACAATCACACACTGTTAATCATGATGTTAGAACCTATCAACTACCTACAGACAGAATCTGATTGAAGCCTAGCTTCAAAACCCCACCTTAAATAACTAGAGAAAACACACAAAGAATTCTATGAAAAATACACACCAGTAAAAAAACTAATAAAAAAGGATAATAGTTGCCATAACTGATCCAAAACCTGTCTGACACGGCGTGTTTCGATAGCATTCGTTCAGCATTCGATCTCATTCTTACGACCAGTAATACGTGTCAATCTCGTGTGTGATAAAGCATATATTCAATTGCCCTCCTAAGCGTCGGAAGCAGTGTTATTAGTGCGTATCTTTTTGTCATTCTGAGTGATACAGCCGAAGCCTACTAGAGGAACCTTGCACTTTGTTCCCAACGTTGGATTGCGCCGGATCTTTGCCTCGAAAAGTTCCATTGCACTAAGGTTCTTAGTAGAGCTTGGATTGTGAAGATCGTCCTCGGGAATTAAATCTGGTTCTCCTGATTTATGTCCTAGTAGGAGGCATCTGAAAGAAATAAACTGGCTGTCTAAATTGCGTGAGGAAGAAAACTAGGTAAGCTGTGCCTCTGGTCTCCTTCTCCTCTAAGCGTTCTCCAAGCTCAGTTTCTCCAGATCAAGTTTCCATTCTAAGCTAAAAACTCCAATCTAACTAGTGCTCAAGTGTTAAGTAAAACTTTTGTAACTTCTGGCATTTAAGTATCACTTTTTCTAAAACGCAAACCTGTTTACCTTTGCTTATTTTTGGGAAAATTTTTAATAGCTTTTTATCAAACGAATTGCTCACTCATAAATTTTGATAACTTATGATTTTGAAACATACCGATTTTTGACTGCAAATTATTTTATTATCTTGTAACATTTTGTATTTTATTTGATTTGTATTTTATGATCTACCCTTAATTGGGCGGCGAGTCATATTTTTGTAAAAATACTGATTGTGACAAACCCGATTTATGATATATTCTGATTGACTAAACTTAATTGTTTAAACAAACTTGTAAATAATAATTACTTGATCTTGTATTAGGTAAGATAGGATCCTAGCTTTTAAGTACGCTTGGTGAATCCGATCTTTTAAAACTTAACAATCCCTCCAGAGACATAGCACGTCAGTTCCTGAAGTTCTCAATCTCTCTTAAGTGTAGAGGATTGTTTATTATAAGGAACACTTAGCAAAAACCGTGCATTTATTTTGACTTGATTTGATATACAGGGTGACCCATCGAAAACGTACCGCAAGGAATAACGGCCAGGTTAATTTTTTTTTCAAAAAATCCAAAAACACATCAATTTTGTTTGTGAGGGGGACAACTTTTGCCCTTAAAATGATCGCAAAATTTTCAACCCTCTAAGCGGGGGTGTCATCCCCCAAACTTTTTCAAATGGGAAGAGGGGTCAAGTGGTACCGCAATGAAAAGGGCTTTCTATTATCTATACATTCCCGCTTTGGTTTTGAAAATCGGTCAAGTCATTTAGAAAATATGAAGGATTGAAATTTGAAAAATACATTTTTCAAAAAACGCATAAATTGAATTAAATAAAAAAAAACTTACCGTATTAATGAAGCAAATGCTGAAAATGTTGCCCGTCGACCTCCATACAGTAATACAAATTAGCTTCAAATCGTTCTCGAACATTCTGAAGAACTTGAGGGGTCACTTCGCGACAAACGTCAATAATTCGTGTTCGCAGATCTTCTAATGAGGCAAGTGGAGTGCTATACACTTTACTTTTTATGTGTCCCCATAGAAAAAAGTCTAAAGGAGTCAAGTCGGGTGACCGGGGAGGCCACTCAATGGCACCCCTTCGTCCTATCCACCGCCCGGGAAAGTTAGTGTTTAAATAATTACGCACATTTTGAGAGTAATGTGGAGGTGCACCGTCTTGTTGAAATATCAGTTCCGCTTCAACGTATCCAGGATTATTTTCGATGATGTCAGTTAGGGCTGGGTCGATGGTATTTTCCAGTAAATCTAAGTACATATCACCTGTTAGAGTTCCAGGAAGAAAAAAAGGACCCACAATAGAATTTCCAAAAATACCAGCCCACACGTTCAATTTCTGAGGATGTTGTGTGTGCACCTCGTGAAATACCCTGGGCTTGTTCTCGCCCAGTACCGACAGTTATGCCGATTAACTACACCGTTCAAAAAGAAAGTGCACTCAACCGAAAAACACACATTGAATAGAAAATTATTATTATTGGCCACTCGTTCACTAATAGTTTCACAAAATTGCAAGCGGCGATCAAAATCGTCTTCGTTGAGTTCTTGTACCAACTGAATTTTATACGGGTGGAAATGGTGTTTTTTCAATATTCTTTGGACACTTGTACAATTCACGCCGGTCTCATTGGCTAATTTTCTTGTACTCAGCGTACTATCCATGGCAACTTGGCCCAATACAAAGACCTCCATAGCTTCATTTACTACAGGATTTTCCATCTGCCTCTTTTTATTTATAAGGGATCCAGTTTCGCGAAATTTTGCTACTAACTCGCCAACAATTTTGCCGGAAAGGTGTTTTTCAGGATGTCGTTCATTAAATATCTGCGCAACCCGATTGCCACATTCATTATTTTTAAAATAAAGTTCGATTATTTCCACTTTTTCTGCAAGTGAGTACACCATAATTATTGATAAAAAATTTAATGATATTGAGAAATTTAAACGCACAAGTTACAGAACAGCTATCTAGCAACTACCGCACCTGATCGTTGTGGCATGTCAAATCACTAAAATCAGCAGTAAACATCTAAAATAACAGGATAAAAATAGCGAATTGGTCGAAGGAATTTATCCTTATCATTTACTCTGATAATTTGTAAATAAACATTTTAAATTTCAATCCTTCATATTTTCTAAATGACTTGACCGATTTTCAAAACCAAAGCGGGAATGTATAGAGAATAGAAAGCCCTTTTCATTGCGGTACCACTTGACCCCTTTTCCCATTTGAAAAAGTTTGGGGGATGACACCCCCGCTTAGAGGGTTGAAAATTTTGCGATCATTTTAAGGGCAAAAATTGTCCCCCTCACAAACAAAATTGACGTGTTTTTAGATTTTTTAAAAAAAAAAATTACCCTGGCCGTTATGCCTTGCGGTACGTTTTCGATGGGCCACCCTGTATATATATATATATATATATATATATATATATATATACATACAGGGTGCCTCCGATTAAGTCGGCACCATTGCTAACTTCCTTATTATTGGAGATATGAGGTCGGTTAAATTAGCGAACTAGTAGCATTTTTTCTGCTGATTAAGATAGTGAAATCAGAAAAACAATTGAACATCGCGTCTTATATTTTTTCAATGGAACACCCTGTATATTTTTCGACATAACGTTAGCAAATCGTCCTAAGAATAAAAAAGTTCATATGCACTAATCGCCTAAACCTAATAACAACAAAGTTATAACGATATTTTTACTCACAGTCAAGTTGGCCATGAAATTCCAAATAAAAACAATATTACTTAATTGGTTAGATTTAACGGTCACAGTAAATGAGCAAACACATCACCATCTTGTTCTATGCATTTTCGGACACATTTTTGCACATGCCTCGTCGCCTTTAAAATTGTCCTTCCATCAATAGACGCCATTATTCTCCTTATTTCAATTTTCAGTTCTTCCAAATTTGCATATTTCTTCTTATAAACTTCATTTTTCACGTAACCCCAAAAATAGAAATCAAGAGGAGTTATGTCTGGGGATCTAGGTGGCCAGCGAACTGGACCATTTGTGGCAATCCATTTGTCTCCAAATAATCTCTGCAACATCATTCTTACATCACCAAACTGATGAGGTGAGGTCCCATCTTGCTGGAAGTAAATTAGTTGTCGTGTAGCCAAATTGACGCCGTCCAAATATTCTTCTAACGCCTCAGAAATTATCAGGTCAACATATCTCCTTCCTGTTAAAGTACCCTCATAAAATACAGGTCCAAGTATTTCGCTTCCTCTCATACCACACCAAACATTGACACTAAATTGATGCTGAGGATTGCTGGGATCAGTGAGAAATAAATTTTCTTGCGACCAATAATGGACGTTTTTGCGATTGAACATACCTTTGTTGGAAAAATTGGATTCATCGCTCCAAATAATGTTCTTCAAAATGTCATTATTTCTTTCATAAACATGATGCAACCAATGGCAAAACGCAAGTCTTTTTTCATTATCACCAGGCAACAATGTTTGAATTGGCCGGTACTTATACGGAATAAACTTGTGCTTCTTTAAGATCCGCCATATTGTCACTAAACTAACACCGTAATCTCTTGCTAAATCCCTTGTTGAGTATTGTTTGTGTGCTTCAAAATAGGCTAATATGGTAATTTTAACGTCTTCGCTTATTATAAAAGGTTTTCTCTTCCTTGTCTTTTTAAAAACCTCCTCGTTACTTCTAAATTTTCTATAGAGAACTAAAAAATACCTCCTGTCCGGTAAATTACGAGTAGGGAATCTTCGGCGGTATTCTTGTATTGCCATAGTACTATTTTTCCTACACATAAGGTATGTTTCTAACATATCACATTTTTCAATATGCGTGAACAACATTTTAAAACAAGCTTTAGCAACTAAAAAACTGTAAATATATTATTTTTCTGCTACAACAAAACGCCCCTTATCTACAAACTGTCATTTATATCGCCAAGCCACCCAATCAATTGTTTTTATTTTTAATTTCATGGCCAACTTGACTGTTAGTAAGATATCGTTATAACTTTGTTATTATTTACGCCTGTAAAAAATTAGATTTTTCCTACAAGTGGTTTTTTGGATTTTTTTACCAGTACCTGGTGCTGTCCTTTCGAAGTCTATTTTCTGGTTTCCTATTAATTATTTTGTAAAATGTTTTATTAGATGAAAAGTTTCTTTTTATAAGGGCTTTCGTTCTGTGAAGTTCCTAAGCCGATATCTTGAATTGGAATTTTTTGTTTATTCAAAATTTTGGCCAAGTCCAAAAATGTAAAATTTTCCTTTCACAAAAATTCTCTTACGAATCTGATAGATCTAGATATGACGTAGATTGGGTCATTGGGAACATTTTTGTTCTAGTGACTTTTTTCTCTAGGACGTCGCATTTAGGAGCTACGGACGTAGCGTCCTTTTCTGGGGTGTGGCGTTCACGAGAACTTCTTTCTTTCATAATTTGGTGGTTTCTTCATATTTCATTTTGAAATTTTGACACAGGGTAGCCCTAAGGGGTCTATTTCAACTAGTCCTTACGGCGCTTGTCTGTCTTTTATAGAAAAAAATTTATTCAAGATTGAAATTGAAAATTTTAAAAACGTACTTGCAGATTTGAATTTAAAACTTTAAAGTTAATTTCCTCGTTTGTTAATTGACGGATTTTAATGATTCTTTTACCAAAATGTGTGCTTTGATAAGGGCTTTTAGGAAATGTAAAAAGTTTTGAAAAATATTTAATTTTAGGATTTTGAAAAAATTAAACATTTTTATTTCTACTAGAATTAATTGTGATATTGAAAAGATTTTTATATAGGCGTGAAGAGCATAAAAAACTGATCATTCCTACCAAGTTTCATTAAGATATATTAATTAGAACTATTTTTAATTAATTATTATAGTTATAGAATTTCTAGAATCGGTTAGACCAATCCGAGTTCGGCGTGGTTGAACTTGATTGGCTGGAATGTTTGAATGCTGAGTTTTCATTGGATGCATTTTTGCCACCGAAGTTTCGAGACTAGGCGTGTCTTTGTTTACATTCGACTTGGTTCGACGCTCTCGAAGATGTTTTCTAGGCCTGTTTCCAATGTCTTATATTATATTAGGATTATATATGAATTTATTTTCTTGTAATTTGGCCTTATTTTTAAGGTATATTTTAATTAATGTGATATTACGACATCCGATTTTACGAGCTCTCACTATTCCTTATTTACGAGCCCTTACTATTATTTTTTATGTTAAAATTATATTTTGTGTTTTACACCAAATATTGGAATATAAATGAAAATTGGACGGAAAAATAATTGTACGAAGCCTTACTACTATTCCTGTTTTTAGGTACCCTTACCATTCGTCCATTGAAGTCTCCTAGAATCAGACTGCTATTATTTTTAACCATGTTCATGAGGTCGTCTATGTAAATTTCAAAAACATTTATGTGCACATTCGTAGATATGTAACAACCATAGATGTCGAATTCTTGGGGTTCTGATGCCGATGACGTCATTTCTTTAAAAAAACTTATCCATTTTCACTTTTTGATTTATCATAAAGATAGCCACATCTTCTTTCTTTTCAGTTCTCCAGTTTGGTTCGCTAGCAGTGATGAGGTCCGCTTTAGTTTCCTGAACTGCAAAAAATGCTTTTTTGTGTGGTCTCTCTGTTTGGGTTTATTTGTGGTATTCGCATTGGCTTTTGATTAGTAAGGCGTCTTTTTGGCAATTGATAACGCAAGCAGGAAAATGGAACATTTTTCTGAACCTGGCTCTATGTTTCTTTTCATTGCAAGTTGGACAGTATTATTCTATCCCGCAGGAACCGCTATACGCCCTGCTGCACTACATTTGAAGCACATCCCTTTCATTTCTTGTCTTGTGAATTCATTCTGTTAATAGCGATATCTGCGACATTTCCCGATCTATCTATTAAACAGTACGTAAGGTGTCGGTGCCTAAGGAATTATTCTGCTTTGTCTTCGTTATTCAAAAGGATAACTGTTTGAGTATTATTTCTGTTAGGTACTTCACCTAACTTCCTTTCAGCCGTTTAGACGAGCTCTCACTACTTTGATAACTTCCTGTCTCTCAGTTGTTGCTTCCATCCCTCTGATGTGCAGTGATTACGACCTGGCTGTCTTTCTCTGTCAATATTAGGACCTTTCTCTTTTTGATTATCCTGATGGACTTAACGGCATCGCTTGCCGTGTTGGTTTGGATTTTCTCTTTTATTTGGTGAATTGTATCTTTAAAACTTTGTTTTTTTTTTGATCCACAATCACCGCATAGCTCAACATTTTCTCTGACATTTTCCTTAGCTCTTCAGAACTTAAATCTTCTAGATGGTGTATAGTAACATACTTTGTGCCGCATGCAGTGGCGGCTCGTGGATTTAATAATAGGTGAAGCGAGCCACGCCCAAAATGACTATTTTTTTAACCTTTTTATGATGTTAGTTATCTATAGCTTTGGAGCGTTTTTTAATACTTACGGGAAATAATATGAGTTTATAGGATTTTAAACATATTTTTTTGTTCTTAAAAAACAGTTACGTACGTACAACCTAATTTCGATTGAATTCGATCCATGCAAAACTGTTTCCGCGTCCGATGATCCGAACGCATTAATTCTATAATAAACGAACAAGCGCCTGCAGTCTGCATCAGCAATTTTATGCCGCTCGCATCTGGATTTGGTTTATCGATATTCACCATTGCGTTGCCATAGCAACTGCCGTAAACAAATCAAAGCGGGTGGGGGGAGTCTGATGCGGAATTTGTTTGTTACTACTGTTCGTATTTATGTAAAACATACCACACTTTTATGGGTCTTTTAAACAATCAAACCCACGGAATTTGATAATTTTTTAATATAAAATAGAAAGTTTACCTTCATTTAACTGTTCTAAGAAAATAAAAGAAATGGATGAACCACTTTTTCTATTAAAAAAACCAAAAAGAAATTCGATATTTTCACTGTATTCTAACGCGCCATATTCCTTAATATGACAATTTGAAGAAAGCCTATCATGCATTGTTGCCAAACTTACATTATTGTATTGTATTAAATTTTTCATGTTTTTCTCCCGACAGTAACGCATTTGGATCCCTGTGATGATCCCAAATATTAGACTTTCGCCAGTGATGTACTTTAGGGCTTTGACGATGACGCCTCCGGCGCCTAACCTGGTGCTAACCCGGTACCAATACTACCAATCCACCTAGTGCCTTCTCGCTTCTGCTGGTACTTATATAATTTATAGATCATATATAAAATAAACTTGGCAACGTAGCATTCCCAGCACACTGGATTTCCGTCCAGCAGCTGTAATTATATTTGTTTAAAAACATTTAATAATGTCTAATATAATATATACTTTTAACTTTTAGTTAGAAATTTGTCGTGTCATGTCATCATTTTTGTGTTATAAAGCATTATAATATAATTAGTCTTTTACGTAGTTCATAAATTAAGTTTGTGAAAAATATGTTTTTAGCCATACGATGAAGCGCGCTTCACCCACATAGCCCAGTTAACCAGGTTTGGAACCGGAACATGGCCCTGTAGTTTGCGAGCCGACAAAAAATATAACCAACCAACGAAAATGTTTAGAGGTTATCTTAGAAATAAACATAATGAAGGTCAAAGGGCATCAGCAAATTAATAATATTACCTTACCTGTGAGTGGAATTAGGCTTCTTAATATGAGTTTAGTGAATATATCTGACTTCGGGCTATTTAGACGGCAATTCAGCCTGTGATTCAAACATCTAAGTGAAAATAAGTTGATGTTCTGTTTAATTAATTAGGATAAACTATTTTAAATACCTATAGGTAAGTACAAAATGGCAACCAAATTCATAAACTTTTATTGCAGGTACTTTTGAACTAACGAAAACTCGTGTATAGATATGTGGAGATCAACTGCATTGCACTACTTAAAACAAATTTTAATCAATTGCTGACAAAAACTCTAAAATACTTTTGTTTTAACCCTATTTGCTTGATTAAAAATGTAGGTATAGGATAAATTATGTGGGAGATTAGTATATGTGTAATTCATAATTTTATCAGCTAATTTTGTTTGAGTAATTTAGGTATCAAAGTTCAAGTTTTTAGACAATAAACAAATGAAAGTTCAAATACCTACAAGGTTATGTGCTTTAGCACTTTTAATGGTCATTTTATAATTAAGCTGTTACTTATAGTGGCTTTATTGTAAATGATTTGAAAGCACTCAGCACAGATCTTATAGAAATTTGGTCCTCGGCCAATTTTTTTAGAAATGGTATGTTGTCGAGAACTATTCTAAGCAAAATCTACCATTGTGCAAATGTGGTATAAAGGTATTAAAATATCTGTTAATGTAAACAGTAGATAGTCTTAGTTCTGTCATTTTAAGAAATTGATTTTAGTTCTTAATATTTTGTTTTTGTTTTCCTTCGGTTTATTGGGATTCATAACATAGTACATTTATATACCTTTTGTTTATGTTTATAGTGTTTTATTTTATTAAATAAGTAGTGTCCCAGAAAAATAACTGAGTTTATTAATGAGTATGTTTTTAATGATACTTAGTTGGAACTTGTACAAACAGTAGCATTTTTTTGTGTTTCACATTAGTTCTTTATAATGCGTCAAGTGAGGAGGCTATGCTTAATATTTTTTATTGTATCTTTATTAAACTATATTGGGTACATATATTTAAAATTAGTTGAAAGTGGTACTGCAAAGAAACATTAAGTTTGGCAAAATTAATAATATTCTGCCAAAGTAAAATTTTCAAATGCCATTGTAGTTTTAGTTAAGAGATTGTTTTATCCATTAATTAGTTATTTAATAACTTAACTGTCAGTTACATCAGATTAAATTAAATCTAAATGATTGATTTTAGCCCCCAAAGAGATGATTTTAAAACAAAAACCTTTATTCAATATGAATTGGTTTCTTTTGTTTACGGCCTTATCTTTAGTATTGTCTCAGGATGTAGAAAATGAGGCACTAATATCCGAGTTGGTTCTAGACGATCTTGAATTAATTGATTCATGTGATGAGTTGGCTTTTGCTGAAAAGATTGCATTTCTAAATCAAGATTACTGCAAAAAAGTGAGTAAATTAATATATAGATAAAAAAATATTCACAAGGAATAATATTTTACCTATAAAAATTCTGTTTATTTTTTTATTTTTTAGACCACTTTATCATATTGCTGTAATGCTTTACTATGATGTTACTGGTTATTTTGCAACAAACTCAAATTCCTTACTACCTTATATATATATTATATATATATATATATATATATATATATATATATATATATATATATATATAGGCATATACAGTCTCTTTTGCTAAGAATCTGGTTGATTCAGTTAATTTTTTAGCAAATTATGCTGGTGTTATATTTAAATTTTTTTTACCTTTTATAATAAAATTATTTCTTTAAAATATAAACAAAAATCCTATGCATTTAATATTTAAGAATTTAGTGTAGATGATGGCTGGTGTGGACTAAAAAATGAATTAGATACAAGTGTTCCTGCTTGCAGATAAGTGGGTTTGGCTTTAATGATAATATTCTTAGAACAAAATCTTAGAATAATAAATATGCAAACTTTTTTTTAGGTTGATAAAGAAAAGTACTACGGTTTAGTATTGCGTACCCATCATGATGTCCTAAAGCAGTTTACAGAAGTACCAAATGAATTAGAACGGAATTGGACTTACCAAGTCAAACCAGGTGATGCCCTATTGCCACAAGAAAAATGGGATAAGGTAAAGGCAAATACTTAAATACTTATTGATAAACAAAAAATTGGTAAATTTTCTTTCGGTCATTATATTCCATCATATTAGATTCTTAAAAACATTTTACCAGTTTCAATGTATGCCACACTTGATTATTGGTCATAACTTAAAATAGATTTAATGGGTAGTTTTTTTGCATTCACACACCACCGATGACTTAGAAATGTGAAGATGTGTAAAATCTAAGAGGATGTTTTTTTTTATGATTGCAAACATTTTATTTAGTCAGCATTTTGTTCCAGCATCTTTATTAGTACTGCAAATTTACTAGTTCACCTCTAGAGCGTTTATATAAATGGATCATTGTCTGATAATGTGGTCACAGTGAACTGTGGTGTTTCACAAGGATCTGTCCTGGAACCACTTTTGTTTGTAATTTGTTTTAACGACTTGGCTGCACTTGATATTGAAGGCAAGTTCACTCTTTTTGCGGATGACACTTCCATTTTGTGGCACACGTCTGGCTCAGATGGATTAGATGGCGTGATATCTGAAGACTTGAAGAGGGTCAAAATCTGGTTTGACAGTAATTTGTTGACGTTCAATGTGGCCAAAACAAACGTTATAACCTTTAGATGCACTATTGACACAAAGATAAGTCACTTAGTTTTAATTCATGTTGAAGCATTTTTAAAAAAACTATCTTCAGCTGGTAAGAACGATAGCTAATGAACTAGAAGCTTATTCTATAAGAATGGCATACTATGCTCTTGTTGAATCTCATTTGAGGTATGGAATTTGCTTCTGGGGTGGTTGCAGTGCATACTTGTTTAACTCTTTGTTTATGTTGCAAAAAACAGCTTTACGATTTATGTATGGCATACGAAGAGGAGACTCTTGTAAGCCTTATTTTATAAATGCGAAAATAATGACCCTTCCAAGTTTGTATATTGCTGAGTGTGTTCATCTAGTTTTTAAGAAGTATAAGTATTTAGCTACTGAGGGAGCATATTGCACTAGACAGGCTCAAAATATTCCTTGGCCAATCCCAACAACTACTAAAATAAAAAATAGTTTTATATACAATGGGAAAAAGTTGTTCAATCATCTGCCTATTAATATCAAAAATATACAAAGCTTTACAAAATTTAAAACTGAAACAAAAAAAAATTTCTATCTCAACGGTCATATTATAGTGTCAAAGAATATTTTGAGGATTGATTTTAATTTACTTGTCTTTATTTGTGACTAAGACTGTATCTCTTTTCTATGGTCTGAATGTGTTGCCTTTTGATTGTATAACAGTAATTGGTGTGTATGTATGTATATATTAATTTTTAATAAAATAACAGTTAGCTTCTTGTTTTATGTGTGTATATAGTTCTCATTTTTTTTTGTATGTGTGTTTTTTATTCTCAATTAGACAATAAGTAGTTTTAATTTAATTTTTCTATACAGTTTTTTCACTTTGTCAATGAGATCTACATCTTTTGATAATAAAGCGTGTTTGACTTTGACTTGACTTGACTTTGACTCTATTCTACAATTAGTTATGAGACACAATTTGAAATCAATCCACCAAGTAGTTTTTCAGGCTAAATGTTTAATATTTTTATTAAGCTACCGTTTTGTTAAGCCATCTTGCATTTTTACTAAAATTTTACCAGTTGTTTTCTACATAATCCTTGATTTTTGTGCAAAATTTGAGATAAATTGGATAAGTAGTTTTTTCGTAATAATTGTAATATTTCATGCCATTTTGTCTCATCTTATAGGATTATTACCAAAATGTTGCCAGGTGATCCCCATATGACTTAATTTTTTATTAAAATTTGAAGTCAATTGGATAGTAATTAATTTTTTAACTATGTCTTGAGCAAACATGCAGACAAACCGATAGATTTGAAAAAATATGTTTTTCAGCATCTAGATCTTAAAAAAATCTCTCATTTTAAAAGGAAATATTTATGACGAGGGAACTGATTTTCTAAAGCTGTATTATTATTGTATTCACTTATACCTATTTGTTAATTGCAAAAATGGGCTTAGCCTGTGCAAAAAAATATGGGTATAAATTATAAAAATACATTTTACCTTCAAAATTGAGTTCAGTATTTGGCTGTTTATTTTCAGTTGGTGCTTTATCGAAATCAAATGGAAGAGTTCACGTGGCAGTTAAAATTATCTTGCCAAAACCAAACTGAATTTTGCCTGGTGGGAAAAAGTGAATATGAAAATTCTTTGAACACCCAAAGAAAGATGGATATCCTGAGGTATAATTGGCAACAATGGCATGACATTTATAACAAATCTAATATTGCACAATTTAAGAACAATCTTGGTTTACTGAAAGATGCTGCAACTTTTAATGGTATGTATTAATGAAAATCATCTTGAAACAGTCTTATTTTTTCCCAAAGAATGAATTTGTTTAATTAAATCAAAAATTGAGTTTAAAGTTAATCATAACTTTTATTAAAACTCTTTTGAATCACAGATAGTGCTACTTTTTTCCTTAATTATATTGTTAATAAAATTTAACTTTACTTTTTAAATTGTCTTCTATTTATACAAATGAGAATTCCTGTATTATACAGAACTATAGCCTGATATCTATAGTTTGTACTTTTTCTAAAATAATTGAATCCTTTATTATGATAAGACTTAAATTTTATTAAAAAATACACAAGTTTCGAAAAATATCACCATGAGTTTTTAGCTAAACGTAGCACATTAAATGTTGCTACAGACAAATTTCAAAATGGCGGCTTGTCATTGTTCAGAAGAATTTGAAAGGACTTTTGAACTTTAATTTATCTTCAAAATATGGTACAGTGATATAACCGATTTTAAAGTAGCTATCATTCATAAGTATAACAGAAGCCAACAATCTGGAGAATGTTTTTTTTGAAACTTAGATACAAAAGTCAAACATTTTATTTCAGGTGATCTTTATTTGAAACATTCTTATTAGCGTGAAGACTTTTACTTATACATAAAATTCAATGTTATATATTTTTAAAGATAAAGTTGAAATTTTGCATATGTATACTTAGGTAATGTATGTATGAAAGAATCTAACATTCCCCCTTTTTGACTTCTGGGAAAGGTATAAAGCATATTTGATAAAACATGATTTTCGGCCATAAACAATATGATGTTTCCAACTGGTTTCTGTTGTAGTTGTGTTTTTGCCAATAATATTAAATAATTGATATGTGGGAATAATTTTTTCGAAACATATAGACAGACATCAATCCATTCGGATATCTGTAACCTATTTTCTCAAACTTATTTTAACTCTTAGTTCAACTTTAATTTCATTATTTCTTTATTTTTGTTAACATGTCAAGTTTCAAATTCTTCAATTGTTAAGACTGAATTGCTGAATACAGTTTAAATTTTATTATTGAAAGATTTTCCAATAATGCTCAATTGCAATTGGTCTTGGCACGCATATTTTTAATTTCATATAATCAAAATATATATTTTTTCTTATTTTAATCCCGTATGCAATTACAGATTTCGAGACAGTTGAAGAGTATTGGGAAGCTTTGTCGGATTTCCCTGGTGCTTATGAACAGGCCGACGGTTTTTGGGAAGAGATTTCATCTTTCTACAAAAAGTTACAGAAATTTGTTAAATCACGATTGTTTAAATATTACAATTTCGAAAAAAAGACTGAAGAAATTCCAGTGTATTTATTAGGTATACTTGCTCTTATTTAAGTATTGTTTTTTATTTGTTAATAATAATAATAATAATAATATATATATATATATATATATATATATATATATATATATATATATATATATTATATTGTTGAGTTGTTGTAATATTGTAAAACAAAAAAATTGTAATGTATATTTAATTTAAATAATATTAAAAAAAGGTAAAAATATCCTAAGGGAATGGCCTTATGCTGAATAAAGCAGTTCAAATATCAACCTTAGTTATTATAAATTTATTATTGAACATCTCTGATATGTTGGTATTGTAAATTATTCAAAATAATTGTTTTCATTTATGTGTTGTGTTCCAAGTATTAATAAATCATGCTAATGAAAAAAATCTATAGTTTACAGTTTGTTTTGTATTATTCTGTATCTAAAGTAATTTATATTTACTAATTATCATATGTTAAACTTAAAAGCGTTAAAAAGCAGCATTTTTGTCCTTCCATTTTCAGGAAATAATTTACTGAAGGTAATTTTATGAAAATTAACAATAATTATTCGCTTTTTTACAGTACCACCAGTTGTGATGATTTTTTTTTATATAGTAGATTTTGAAGCCTTGATAATGATTCTTTTATTTAGCTTTCCATGGTCTCCTGTGACTTTGATTACACTGATGGACAAGTGAAACGGCCTAGGCAGAAGTTGGCCCAAGTTTAGAACTAGTTCTACACTAGTTGATTGATTTAAATGATTCTTGAGAAGTGTGAAAGCCTTTGTCTTCAAAATATTTCATTTTCTTGCTATCCCTGAAATATACCAGGTTGAATATGTAGTAAGAATTTTTTTAGTAAATTTTAAACTGTTATGTTGTTATATAAGAGACCCATAATGTGAAAGGTCCCTGTATCAGAGTAAAAAGATTTTTGCGCTGACAATTGAGGGCTTGTAATGAAGCTGAATGTGGTCATTTTCAACATCTCTCTCATGTGATCCCATTTAGGAAAATAATTTAAACTAGGGACCTTTAAAATATATTTTTAGAAAAAAGATCTTCAGAACACTACATGTTTTTTTTTTAGAAAATTTTATTTTAAAAAATCTATTATTATATTATTATGGCACATATTTTTGGATATTGCCTGTATAGGCAAAGAAAGAGGCTGGAATTATCCAAGAATCACTCAAATCTGTCAGCTAGTTTAGAAGATATCTTTAGTAAAATGCTGCTTGAGTCGTTTCATGTGCCCGTTAGCGTATTTATCTGATCTGGTTATAAAAAGATTTGTCATTAATCTAAAAAGTTTTCAGGTAGTCAACTAGGAAATGATTGGAGCTATATAGCTGACATCATTTTGCCTCATCCGCAGCTTCATTACAGTGTGGAATCTTTTCTAAAATACAAGGTTAGTTTTCAAATATATTATTAATTAAGACTTTAAGTTAGGATACTTATACTTACCTCAGCATTTTTCTTATTGTCTGAATACTTCGGCTTAATGAAAAAAACTGTAAATATAAGTTTTCAAAAAATGTGATTCAAATCAGTATGGTCGCCACTGGTATTTTTTTGTTATGGTGCACAGTGAAATAAAGAGAACACTGAATGTATCACATCTCATAGAGTAAAGATCCTCTGCAGATGCTTCGTGCAATCGATGCAAAACGTCAGACTGTCAAGATTCGGTGAAATTAAAATCTTAAGAACTAAGATTTTTCAAATGACTACAGGGTGTAAAGCTTCCTTTTTTAATTATTTACTTACATAGTTATATGACAAATAGATTATTTTATGTTTTAGGACAAAAAGGAGATCTACAAATATTCGGAAAATATTACCAAAGGGATAGGTTTGGGACTTTTAGGTGACAAATTTTGGGAAAGAAGTAAATTTAATAATTCAGTGTGTGGCTCTCAGGTATTTGAATTTTGTGGACAGTCCTATACTGAGTGAGTATAAATAAAATTGAGATGACAAATATGTTGGAAAAGTTCTTTTAGTGATTCACGTGAGGTATGGAGTATTAATAATAAAAAAATTAAATGCAAGAAATTAGACATTAAATTTTAAATCTGAGTTCTATATATAGATTTTATACCTTTAATATTCTCCCCATTCCTTCACTTATTAAGTCCATCACACCCATACATTTACACTCGTATCCACCAAAGAGGCTAAAATTTAGGCCATGTCTAACTTAAGGTGACATATGGAACAACAAAATAAATAATTATTATAAATGTCAAAGTTACAAAAATGTTAGTGACATAAGTAGAACATAACTAGTGAACTAAATTGCTATGGCAATTCGTTTTAACTCTTAAATATTTTGGGGCAATTCTAGTGATTAAAATTTAGCACACTTCATTAACCATGCGCCATTTTGAAATGGGTAATTTTGAAGTCCCCATATTTTGGGTATGAATTAAATTAGAAAACCTTTAATAATAAACATTAATTTTTTTCCAAATAGTCCTGCCAAATTTAAATCGCACAACATACACTAAAAATTAGCAGTTCACAAGTTTATATTGACTGGTTAAAAAAATTAATGAGTAGGGAATTATAGAGAGCTAATAGATATAAGTTTAGGTACTTATGCTCCACACGACATTAATTTATGATTCTTTATCTTAACGATGAGTATATATTTTGAAAAATATTTCACGTTAATTATTGTTTATCCTTTAAACAGGCAAATTCGTTATTTTTTTTTATGAACGAAGTTTACTTGAATCACACAGTCAGTGTTTTTAGCAATAGTGAAACGTGACACAATTTAGTTCGACACATAATCATTCAGTAATACATATACTCTTTTCAAAATATTTTTGATCTGGCGGTATTTTGTTCCACCATATTCGATTCCTACCAATATTTTTTTAGTTACTACCAATTTTGTATTTGATTTGACACAGAAGGGAACTTGAATATTTTTTTTATTACATTAATGTATTCTCTTACATATAAAAAAAAAATATTTAAAATATAGCGCTTTAAAAATCAGTACTTATTTTGTAATAAAATTCTAAAATTTGAAACGACAATATTTGCTGCCGTTTGACGTCACATCGTACTAATATGGCAACGTTGCCAACGACCGGCAAAAATGCAATATTAGCTGGTTGGTGGCTGGTGGCTGGCTGGCTGTCATGGTTGATGGCAGTATGGGCAGTTTTGTTTGTTTTAATTTTGCGATTTTCTGGTTTAATTTTCATGTTTATTTAAAAGAAAAGGGCGTATTACTGAACAAAATTAACTAGAGCCTAACAAAACTAAAATCACAAAACATTGTCAATGTCGTCTATTAACCACAAAAAAGACAAATGTCGTCTGGCTGAAACGACGCCTGTTGTTGTTGAACGTTGCACCGTTTCCAGATTTCGCGTATACGTAATGACGTCGCGTCCTGTTTTTGGTCGGGTGACGTAATTTGAATTTTGGGGCTTTTTTAGTTGCCTTTTGTCCGCCGAGGAGGCAATAAAATTGTTTTTTTTAGATATATGTTTAATTTCCACTTGGCTTTATAATCTTTAGTATTTTTTCATATTTAAAAATTTATACAAGTTCCCTATTCGTATCAGTTTATCCCTACACCAAGTCAATTGAATAAGATAATCATTTTGTTTCGCTATCTGGAATTTGTACCACCAGTTTGTTTCTATATCACACTTAATGATTGTAAAAAGTTTGAAATTAATTTAATAACTAGTTTATTTTATTAAATCTCCATTTTACTTTGCTATCTTGGATTCATATCAAAATATTATCAGTTCATTCCCATGTAAAACTTGATTTTTGTGGAAAATTTTAGGTAAATTGGATAATTAGTTTTTTTTTTAGTAGTAATTTTTTGATATTTCACTAGGCCGTTATCTTGTTCTAGCGTATTGGATTTTTACCAAAATATTACTAGATCATTTCCTTTAATTTTTGACCTACATTTGGAATCACTCTGGAAAGCAGTTTTTTTTTGAGCTGATGTGAACTGACAGAGTGACGAAATTGATTAAATATATTTTTTGGAATCGCTAAAACATGAAAACATAAAAAACCTGAGATGGCGTTTTTTTTTCATGATTACAAAACATTTTATTTCGCCGCCGTTAGTTAAGGCATGAAATTTGAAATCAATCCAAGAAGCAATTTTTCATGCATTAAGTAGTTTTTCACGTTGAATTTTTAAATATATTCGTAAGCAGTTTTTTAGTAATATTCTTTTTTAAATTCCACTGTGTCAAAATGTTACTAGGTCATCCCCATATGACCCTTAATTTTTGGTCAAAATTTGAGGTCAATGGCATAAGCAGTTTTTTAGCTATGTCGTGAATAAGCAGACCGACAGACAGATTGATAGAATTGAGAAAACATGTTTTTTTTATACGTTAACGTAAAGATCTGCAAAACTTTCGGAGTATGTTTCTCGGCTTTTTAATAATTTTTAAAAATCGTTGATGTTTTTAAAAGATAATAAAGGTAAAAACGTACAACTGTACAATTTTTTTCGATGTGTTATATTTACCCTTCTAACCATATCATGTTCAAGAAGTAGTAAATACAGATTTTTTTTTTGTTTTTAGAATTGTCGATTGCAACAAGACGTCTTGGGAGGCCTACTTGGATGCTCACGAGACGGCAGTGCGTATCGCCCTAAACAGTTTGGATTACGCCTCCCTGGCCAGACAGCGATTGCGATATTGCGCGATAGACGACGCACTCGAGACACTAGGTGGGTGTATGTACAGGGTTTTGGGATATAATGCACTCGCTCATTAACATTCGTATTTCTATAGATATAGAAAAAAAATTAAATTTCTTCAAATTGTACTATTTTTTTCTTAATGCAGTTTCAAGATGTGTATTTAATTTTTCTGAAATCAACACATCATTTTGGTTTTGTAAATCTAACATCCTGTATGTGGTATATCCATCAAAATCCCTGCCATAAGAGGCAGCATTTTAGAGAGACGGAAAACGTTTTTCTACATAGTGGAGTCGATGGAAATACATTCATTTCGATCTATAGGGACCCTGAAACGTAAAGATTTGAAAAACTCTCTTAGTGTGATTTTTTCGAGAAGTAAAAATATGCAATTATATACATTAACTTGTTTAAAATGATTTACATAAACTGGAGTTAATAATAATAAATCATAGGTTCCCTTTTGGCAATTGAAAGTATAGAATATCATGGGATAGTGAAGACTAGTGAGAATGGAACTGATGACGAGCCAGCAAATATGACGAGACTTTTATTGGCCGCCCTAAAGGTTTTGCCAGGTTTAACTTACGCTTTGATGGTAGATAAGTGGAGGTTCGAAAGCATAGGACAAGATTTTTCCAATTTAACGGAAACGTGGTGGAAATATCGGTAAATTAACTTTTTTTATTTCAAGAACCTGAAGCTTAATTTTAATACAAAATGACACAAAAAATAATATTAACACACTACGAACTTGACCTGAAAAAAAACTAAGAAACCCGTTTCTAAAAAACAATGCAGATTTTTGTTCAATACATAAAGTGTATTTAATATACTTGTCACTTCTTAAAGTTCAATGACAGCAAAAAAGCGTGAGGCACTATTTGGCCCTTGCTTTTTGGCGTAATCATTGAACAATAAAGTGACAAGTTTATTAAATGCACATAACGTATTGAACAAAAGGACTACATTATCTTTTTCTTTTTAGTGCGTCACCGACAAAAGCGTTTTTCCTAGTTCTTTTTAAACAATATTTAATATTTACTTTTTAGTCTTAAACTATCTTTAACATATTACTGGTAATGTAATGGACTGGTCAAAACAAATCAAATGAGCTCAAACTCTAAGGGTATACCAGCTGGTACCATCGATACTATTTGAGCTGATCAGATCAACTCGATAGACTTGCAAAATTTGCAAATCTATACGACAGTTATAAGTGGATTAAAATCGACTGGTAACATTTGGTACTTCGGGTACAAAATTATTGTTTTGTGTGCCAAATTACATACGGGTGCAAAATTTCAAATCAATATGACAATTAGAAGTAGGTTAAAATCAACTTCCTAGATTTTTTACATACAAACTATGTTGGTTTACATACAAGTGAAGACCGCCGTTTTGTTCCATCGTCTTGTATTCCACAATTTTACCACTTCCTCTTTATACTGCATAAAATTTAAAAAATCAATCTATTAAATAGTTTTTCAGACTGTATTTTTAAATATTTTATTAAGCCCCCCTTTTATTTCACCATCTTTGGATTCGTACCAAAATTTTTCCAGCTGATTCTTACATGACACTTCATTTTGTGCAAAATTTGTAGTGATTTGGATAAGTAGTTTTTCGCTAATACATTTTTTAACCTCTCATTATTGGATTTTTTCCTAAATTTTATCTTAGTCATACTTATATGACGATTAATGTTTGACCAAAATTTGAAGTCAATCGGGTAAGTAGTTTTTTACCTATGCCGCAAATAGGCGGACAGACAGGCAGATCGACGAAATTGAGAAAACGTGTTTTTCGGCATCTAAAAACCCTGAAACGTGAATATTCGAAAAAATCTCGGATGGTGATTTTTTCACGATTACAATATTAGTGGTAACATGTCCTATAGATACATACATAAATAAATATATATATATATATATATATATATATATATATATATATATATATATATATATATATATATGTTTAAAACCTAACTTATATAACTATTTAAAACTAATTGTTTAGTATTTCGCATACATAAAAAGTTATTACGAGTGAGTTATTAATAATAATTAATTCGAGTATGATTAGGAATATTTTATATTTATCAGGAAAGAATATATGGGAGTTGAAGGAATAACAGGCGAAGAACGTGAATATCTGGACGATTCCAGGATAGTATCGAACAAACCCTATATAAGCCGCTTTTATGGTACACTGATTGCGTTCCAGCTGTTGGGGTACTACAAAGATCGTCATGAAGGTACTCAACATATCGTCCAAGATTTTGGACAAGATGAAACGTTTTTGTGAGTACGAAAATAATTTTCAAACATTGTAGTTTCATTTGAATGTATAGTGAAATAAAAAAAATTAGCTTAAGACATAAAATAAAAATTGCACATAACTGAATTTATATTTAATTAAACAAGTACAAGTTATGTTTGGTCTACATCAATTTTTACCTTCCCTGAAAGAAATTGAGGAGTTATTTGTAAATTTTTAGACCCTTGTTGTGTTTTAATAGCTTAGCGTTTTAACGCTGTATATAATACATACTAGAGTGAAATAATTGCTTATGTCGCGTTACTGATAAATATATATGGTAATATATTCGATTCGCAATTGCAGGAAAATGATCAAGGCGAGACATACGACCGACTGGCCATTTCTACTGTCGATACATTACGGCCTCGATCTCGGCACCAGCGAACTGCTACACTATTTCGAACCACTGGAAGAATACTTCGAAAGCGCTCCAGCTCAACAAGTTCCTCTGATTACGACCACTACTACTACTAGCACAACGAGAACCACCACGTCTACTGTAGAAACGACTTCCTTTGCCGAAGCAGCGACAGGCAATTTGGACAACGCGATAGTCAACGACCAACCCGTGTTGGACACCGCAAGCAATCTGACTACGGTGTTTCAACAGAAAAATGCCTCCTCATCAGACGACCATACCGTGATGTACGCGGGCGTCGGTATTTTAGCGGCGGTAGGGTGCGCGTTGGTGGTCGCTTTCGCGTACAAACAAATCCGTAGGAAACGGCGAACAAATAACAGAAGGTTCGACACGTAGTAGCGGATAATCAACCAAACCACACATTTTATACCATCACTTTTTAATTTATTTTGTGTTTTTGTTAATTGTCTATGTCTTATATAAACTGCTGGATATAGCAAACGGGACAAGCGAATTTTTGGGGAAAATATAAGTTCGAATATATTTTAAACGAGCCGAGATACTAAGATGCGGTTTTCAGTTAAATCTTGCAAATTTTATTGCATATTACGCTTTTTTAAGTGTTAACCTTACTTAAGCTAAAAAAGGTATTTATACAGGGTACTAAACCAGACTGTACGGTTTCCAATATTTTATTTGTCCCAGCAATGTTGAAAAATGATTGTCAGAATTCAGTTACTAGATCAGCTTAATTTCTGATGAATTAGTAAAAAGCAACTTGAAATGTTTTATTATTTTTTGAGATTTCTTACAGAGTGGATAAGAATGTGTTAAGATTAGTTAAAAACTTAGCAATCCTAAAGATCAAGTATGTATATTTCAACACCCTGTTTGAATTTACTTTATTATTTTTGAAAATACAGGTGTTGGTTTTAGAATCTAATTTGTCATTTTTTGAGTTTTAAAAATATCTATTTGAAATGTAAGACAATTCTAAATCTCTATAACTCTGTAGCAAAAGAACTGCCGGTTTTATCGAGAGTGACCCGTACTTTTTTATTTTAAATAGGACCCTATATATATTTTTATGAACTATCGTATTCAGCCTGAATTTAGCTTTTCAACGATGTATATCGTAAGTTAACTTTTGATTTCACCATGGCAAGTTTATGAAAAAAAAATCATCAATTCATTTTTTACCTGAAAAGAAAAAATACAGTTTGGAGGAGAATATGTTCAGTATTCCTTATAGCTTAAATAACTAAGAAATTAAAATTCGTTTTTATGCTACATTGTATTGAAATGTACATACATGATCTTTAGGATCGCTAGGTTTTTAATTACCTCAATATATTTTTTTTGCACACCATATATAATTTCTGCATAGTGCAAATCTTATTGATTATAAAAAAAAATGAGGCAAGCTCTCTTTAGTAAGAAAAACTTACTTCAAAGCGCTAATAAAAAGTTACAGCTAATACATAAGAAGAATCTAATTTTTTAGAAAAAGAATTTATATCTGTCGATCCCATAATGTTAGGTGGATCTATCCTGTTAGCATTAGGTAGTCCAGATTGTTGTGATTTTCAATTTAACACCTTTCAAAAATGTAACTAAATATTTTTATATATTTTAAAAAAATCAACTTATCACTAGGACGTGTTATCGATATATCGATAATTATCTAGAGCAGTGACATATCGAATAACAATAACAACAAGTAAAATATCGACATATCGATAAATATGATACATGAAATACCAATAGGTGATGCACTATCGGTTATCGATGGGTAAAAATCTAATATCGCTCGTTCCTGGTTTCTACATTGGCACCGATTACGTTCGACTTTTCATCGTAAGTAGTGGCACAACTGCGTATGATATTTGCTGACTCTGAGAATGTACTAATGGGATTTTTATCCATATAAGGCACGACTAGTGTTTATTTATGAAAGTCCTTTTGATTCTTTTTTATGGTAATTATGGACACAATGAAAAAATAATTATTTTAATTCGGGGTAGTTAAATGATTCTTACACAAATAGGTTTCAAAATATTATTATTACTAGATATTACGCTCATGGCCATTGACATATTATTTGTCAATGGCAGAAAGAAAATAGGTCTCATTATAACTTTGCAGCGTGGCTTAAATTTATGTCCGACAAGAAGAGTAGATGTTTTTGTCTTTGTCGCACTTACTTGCAGTATGCTTATTTACTTTAATTATGAGGTCAAAAGATACACGATTTTTATGAAAAAAACAGCACAATATGTTGAGGCTGCCCTGTTTATATTTTTGGGGATTTCACCCACCGTACTTGTTCAATTAGTGGCGTCGAGGTTCTTTGGTTATTAGTGAGGTGTAGGCCCCGAAGTTCAAAGTAGGCTTTCTTTATCAATAACAAGGTTATGAAGTAAACATATATATTAAACGATATAATCCGCCGCTCAGTTAGACTCAACTTCAATACTTTTAGTTAATAGTATCTACTTGCTGGTCATTAGCCAAATTAGCTCGATGACCTGCGTAACTAATTATAAACGTTTATTATAAATTTTTTGTTTACTTCCTCTATCCTTTAGAGGGTCGATAGGAGCGCAATACATTATTTTTTAAAGATTATGTTTCGTCTCTTACTATTACGTCTTTTTAAAATATTCAGATACCAATATGCACAAGTCGTTCTTATCGAATTCAGCAGCCTAATCTAAAGTAATTAACACGTTTGGAGCAATACTTGGTTTCATGGGGCCTTAAATTGCCTGGTAAAAGTCAGAACTACTGATCCTTGAAGTATGTGAGATCGTCACATTTATTTTCACAGCAGTCTATCAATGAAAGCAATTGTTTTGGCAAGTTCAATTTTAAGCAGTAATAATAACAAAAATAATGTAATACAATGATCTCTATTTTACCTATATATTATAGCAAAAAACTGACCGCTCAATTCCTTTTGCATGTTTAATGACTTACAAACTGGCATTCAAGAATGCAGCAAAATTTAAAAACACATTTTGAAATATGTTAAAATAGAGTTTGAAGATGAAATATCAATACAAATATATAAGAAATTATGGTTAGAATTCGATTTATTAGTATTTAGACTTGCAGTAGCGATCACGCGTAGAAATATTGATAATAATACTATAAATTCAAAATCGGATATTCTGTTACTAAATATAATAATCTACTCAATGGAAACAGATCATATTAATATATTATTTTTGAAAACTGATATTAGGTTTTTGAATAATGAGCTTAAATTCAGATACTGATGAATCGATTGATGATCGATGGCTAGTTGGCGTGTATAAAAGTAACATCAAGAACAAAACCGGTAATTTACGATCATAAATATGCAAAGAATCACGAATCACAAAATTATATAGAAAATTTTAATTATCGATATTACAAATTAAAATTTATCGTTTTTATTTATTAAATTAATTAGTAGTATAGTGTATAAAAGTTCCTCTAGATTGTAGACAAACCGTACATCTTTAAGGACTAAATTTGGTGTTGTATATACGCATGTATAGATAATTAATCAGACAATAAATATTTTTTGAAACAACTAAACGTTTTTTGTATTTAGCTAGGTTACTTCAAATTGTTAAAGAATTTAGGCGATTATTAGCTTTTGGAGGAATTAAGTTGCCTCATGTTACACCATACTTTTTTTTGGAGGTTCCCAACTATCAAAATTGGTACAGATATTTTATTAGTGCGTTGTATACCCTTATACGATGCTTACTGTGCCAAAAAGAGTCCACTTTTTTTAAATATTTTTAAACTATAGAATTGTTATAAAACTCTTATGAACATCTTTAAACAATATTAAAAAAATGTTTTATGTTTTATAACTGTTTATAACATTTAATATAAGATTTTTATTGTAATTTTATAACTGTTTATCCTAATATAAGAAAACAGATTCAACAAAACCTTAAAAGAACTTTTTTATTTTTTTTACAGTGAATTGAGAAATAAAATTACCGTTAAGAAATATATTGGCACCACCGACATATTGTGGTTAATATTATTTCTACTACAAATAACATAATTCAATGAATAATTTTATTTAGCCCTGGTGCCCTCAAATATTCATTGTGATGCAACGTTTTCTGTCAGTATATGATGTATATGTTTATAATAAAAAAACGAACGGATCTCAGTTCGGAATAAAATTCGTACATTTGATAAAAACATTATTTTAACATTTTTCACTATTATTTCCAAATATGAATTTTTGAAGAAATAATGGAATAATATATTCATTGTTGGAATTTTGTTTAATTTCCCAAAGCGGTGAAAGTTTCCATTCTATGACAGAAAGAAACCAACGTTGATGTAAGCAACTTTTAATTTTTTTTCTCGTTTCGACCAATTAAATGTATATCTAGGTGTAAAACTAAAGTACATTTGAACATCGTAAATATTTTAAATAACAATAAAAGATTTTTAAAATTTTCTAAAATTTCTCTCATTTCCGAGTGTGCAAAAGTTATTCTAAAAGGTGAATATTTTTATTAAAAAAGTGTTGCAGAAACTGTTTCTAAGTTATTTAGAAATCGAAATCAACGTGACAACTCTCCACGGGAAAGCAGAAAAAAATAGGCGTTAAATATCTTTGACTCCCTAGAATTGTGGATAAAAAACGATTATAAATATGATAACGATTTATCCAATACCGCAATAATAGACCTTAATTACACATATTTCCAGAGATATTAACGAGGTCAAAACAAAAGGCAATAACGTATAACTTCATTCCCCTTTTACGGTTATTTTCCCATAAAAATCTCTGGCTTTATGTATTTTAATTTAGGATTAACCACACGCGTATAATTCACAAATTATCCCGGTTTAACAGTGCGAAATAAATTCGAGATGGTTAGATTTCTATCCTATAAAATATAGAAAATATTATTCCCATTTTGCAAATGTGTTGTTAAAAATAACAAATTAGGGTAATTTTACTTAGAGTGTCAAAAGAGTTTTAGTATGGCCTAATATCTATAAATAAAGCTAAAATGTTTACGATAAAGCATTTAGGTTTATATCAAGAAATCTAATTTTTTTGGGTAGGCACTTCTGGGAGGTGCCTCAGGTATTAATCCGCAACATAGTCCTTTTACTCCTGGGTGGAGGATAGGGTTCCAACATGAATTCGGATTTTAATGTAAAATTGTTCTTGCCAGATTTACCATTGCGTATACCATTTTCACAACCTAAAAAAAGATTAAATATTTGAACCCTTATAAGTGTTTTATATTGCATTGGTCGCTATTATGTATAGAAATGGTCGATTATTTTCGAAAGAATGGAACATTTTTGGGATTTTTTGAAATCTAGTAGCATTTTTTTTATATTATATGTCTATCAAATGGGTCTCATTATGCTGATTATAAATATATCCGGTTTGATACCTTTATTCCTTTCTTCGACTTTCGACGGACATGAAGGAATTGATAAAAATATTGTTTGGCGTCTAGAGACGAAAAATCCTTTTTTCACGATTATAAATATTTTATATGGCCGCCGTTTTGTTCCGCCATCTTGAATTAGCACCTCACTTTTTACTAGTGTTTCTCCACAATTAGTTATGGCACACATTTTGAAATAGTTTTTTCAGGATGAATTTTTAAATATTTTATTATGCTGCCATTTTGGATTCGTACCAAAATGTTCTTAGTTGATTTCTACGAAATACTTTATTTTTGTGTAGAATTTGAGTTAAATTGGATAAGCTTTTTTTTTTAATAATGATTTCACTCCACTTTTTTTGTCATATTGGATTTTTACCAAGATGTTTCCAGATCATTCTCATATGACCCTGAACGGTTGAGCATAATTTGAAATCAATCGGGTAAGTAGTTTTTAGCTATACTACGGCATCTAGGGACCCTGAAATATAGACATCAAAACATTTTGGAAAGTGATTTTTTCACAATTAAAATACATTCCTTTTTCGAGAAAAGTAATAATCTCAAGAATTATTATGGTTTAGAATCTGTCTCGAACCTACGGGTTTTTTTTATGTTTCTTTCTTCACAAACCCAGCTGAAGAGATTAAAGTAATCTAGTACAATCCAATATCATTGTTGCCAATACAAAAACTTAATTTAAACCTTCTCCAAAATTAAACATTTTAAACCGTGGTATCTCAAAAACCATTTAGAATCTACCGATTATACATAAGACTTTTTTGTTCAAAATCATCCATACTATCATTTGTTAAAATATTTGTAGTCGAACCCTTAACACCCTGTATAGTGGAGTCGATGGGAAAATATAGAAGTTGTCTTTGAAGTTAAAATTGTCTTTATAATCAGCCAGAAGATAATTTGATGGACAATTATACAGAGGATGTTCCTTTAGAACAAAGCAACTTTGTTTTCACGCGGATTTAGGACCAATCCTGTATAATTAGTTTTTCGTTACAAAGAATCGGGCCGTTCCAGTTCCGTAGTGTCTGCAATTTTTCAAATGAATTGTTCGTTAAATTTGAGAAATGGGAGCATTAATATTACGGACTAATATAAATATTACCTCTTTAAAATATATGTGATTAATATGAATAAAAGTCGCACCCACATGTTGTTTGACCACTGGTGCGTTTAAAAGAAAAATATTGTACGTTTTAAGGTTGCTGAGGTTCCACTCAAACCAGTTCAATTCGTACAAAGAAGACGTAAAGGCGTCATCCTAAAATATGTTTCATTTTAAATAAATTATAGGACAATATCTAAAAGAATTTTGTGTAATTTAATAAAAACTTGCCAAATCTTCCATAATCTGGCCTTGATGTGAGAAATAAAATGCTGCTAGAGACGGTATCAAGTAATTCAGGAGAGGTACTATATATCCAGCAGCATAATAAGGCTAAAAATAAAAATTTCAGAGCGTATATTTGAAACTACCAAATAATTTATTTTACGCAAAACAAGTACCTATTAATGCAAAGTTGAAAAAGAAACTACTGTTTAAACACTCCTAAAGATGCCGTCCGAATAAATAATGTGTATATTTTTAGTGTGGTAGGTGTTTCCATATATTTTTAAATTCTGTTGCTAGTTCTAGTAATTAAACGTTTATTAGAATTTATTTTATACATTTTCATTGATTATTTTAGTTACAGATTAAGACCTTTAGTTTTCAAACTACCGTGTATGAACTTGATTAAATAAACTTACCGATTGAAGCAATAAAGTATTAAACGTCATGCAGAGAGCCAGTGACAGAGTTATAAGAAAATTTGGAACAAAATATTCGTCTCTTATTTTTGAGTAAATCCTACAAAAATAATGCAATACATTATTAAAAATGAAAAAAAAAAAAACGACTGGGTGTACTTTAAATTAAACTGTAAATATCGGTAGCCAATACTAGTCTGTTCAATTCATTACATTGCTGCTATATCAATGAAAGAGATTTAAATTTTTATTTACATTAATATCCAAACAACTGCCTCCTCGAAGTTTGTATTATTTAAAAAAAATGGTTTGCACTGAGTATTAAATGTTTGTGTATATGCGAAAAACTTAAAGCAAATAGCTGCAGTAGTAAACATACTGCCTATTGATAAAGTTTTTAGAAGTTTGACTAGAAATTTTTATGAAAAAAAAACTTATGTTTGTATGTCGTTTTAAAGTAACTTACCAGACAACGTTCTGATGCCTCATGATGATGGTTTTCAAATTCGCTCTAACAAAGTTGTTGTTATTTTTCCTTTTTCTAAATTCATCAACAAGGGAGTGTAAAATGATCTGTTGAATCTTTATCATCGAAAAAGAGTGAAAGGAGTAGTACGTTCCCCAAAGTAACACTAAACCCATATATATCATACTTAGGCTTGCCGATACAATCAATGAATATACCAAAATTAGGTGCTTTTCTGTAAAACAATAAACACGAATTTAATGCGATTTAAACATTTTTCTAAAATACATATTTATTAATATGGCCTACAGATGTAAAGTTTAAACTTGAGATTTCCCCACATTTAATAAATAAATACCCAATAAAACACATTGAATTATAAAATGTGTTTACTGATTTGTTTTCTACAGTAAACATTTTGTTTTGATCTAGAATGGTTTATGAAATTACAGATATTTACGCAACTAGTGCAAAAAGAAAGTTTTTTTCGGACGCGACATGAAAATTGCCCCACGAAGCAAAGCCGAGTTGGACAACATGTCGAGTGTGAAAAACACTCTTTTTGTACTGTTGCATACAATATTTCTTTTATATAATATATACCTAATAGTAAAAGTCAAAAATAAAAGTAATTTATCGAGTTAGCCGTTACTTGATGGAAAATCATTATCACTAGTACAATAAACTATTTTTGTTTATTAATTTCCACTTATTTATTTCAGTTTTGGCAGCTGTTTCGATTCGACCCTAGTATTTTTTTTCAAAAACCAACTGAAGTCTTGAGTTGGTTTTTGTGTATTTATGATACTAGTAAACACAAAAGTATTTTTAACACCACATATAACCATCGAATTTTCATGGATAATTTTTTAATTGTCAAGATAATCATTTGTCAGTGGTTGCTAGGGAAATTTGTTTCTTGAAAGCTTAGTAACGTAATCAAAATTTATTATTTTAAAATTAGATTTTTATTTTTCTAAAAATAAATGAGAGCAGATATTCGGATGTATATGAAAAATTGTACTGAAGAAGCTATAGCGGCCACACTTCCAGAAAAATCCAGACATCTGTATCAATTGGCGTAAACTCGGTTCCTTGAATGGAGGCAGAAGAAGAATATTTCATGGAAAAAAGAAAGAAACTAAAAAGCCTTTACTCTTTGGAATCAATATTCAATGTTGAAAAGTACTCTATATCCGAAGGATAACATACATATACGAAGTTTTGAAATTTACTGTTTTTTCTAAAGCGAAAATCGGATGGTTGCTGACCTAAAAACTCAAAAATATTTACTCGAGCGTTGAAGCAGAAGCACACAATTAATAATTCATCTGGTTTAAATATGTCAAATATTAGTAATTGTGTAATTAATATTTATAACAAATGGGCATGTGAGTGAATAAATAGCGATAAACATTTTAACGCACTAGTGTGGAAAAAGGGGGCCATTAGGAGTAGGGCCACAGCGAGTATTGAAATGAATACATTATAAAACTATTTTATTAAAAATGTCTGTGGACACTCGAAAGAAACTGGATAAGTTTTGTGACGAAAAGCTTTTTTTACTAATGCCGGCTGAATTTATTACTGAGCTCTGCTGCCATCTCGCGTATACCGAGATCATCCGTCAGCTGGACCAGTTACTAGTAGTGGTGCGTGTGAGCGTGGGATGCTGAGAAAACTGTCAAAAAAATATTTCGTATATTTATTTTATTCCGCGTAAAAATGTTTGCTGCTGCCGCGCCGGGTGAAAAGGGGAAAATACGTCAGCTGAGCGTGTGAACTTATTTTCAGAATCGCAATATCGCAAAAAAATTACAGCGAGCTTTTTTCCTGTTGGTGTCAAGTCTGGTATTTTGGTAAAAGTTTTGTATAGAGGATTTTTTGATATCTCTAAAAAGTAAAGCTTGTGAACCCTGTTTAAAATATAACATCCTGTATATAATATTTACGAGGAAAATAAAAACTACAAAAACCCAAATTCTGTATCTTATTTGGTTCTCGAAATATGTCTAGGGCCCGAAAATTTAGGCACATAATTCCGTATTCCTTACAAGTTCACAGTACTTGGGTAGTACTTTTCAAATTATGTATCTACAGGGTTACCTATTTAAAAGCGAGACACCTCTGTAGCTCAGGAACTAGTTACGCTGTTGTTTTCAACTTTGACATCGCTCGTTGGCGTAAGATTTCTAGCGATTTTTTTTATGGAAATGTTGATTTAACATTCATATGCGGCATCATCCAGAGCTCTATAATAAATTTCGATAAAATGTTTAATTTGCTTTGCGAGATACCAGCTTACAAAAAAATGCTTTTTTTTAACTTAAAAAGGCAAAACTTTCGTAAACCATTGCCTTCGAAAGCTACTGCAACATTACTTAAACGTTTGCTACAACTGTTTTTTAATGATGCTGAGAAAGATCTTAAAACCTTCATTAAAAAAAAAACTATAATATTTTTTTCGAAAATCGTACTTTTCCTCCCTAGGCTAACACACATATGCCGAATGTTAAAGTTGAGTGTGTTAATCATATTTTGGATCTACAAATACCAATTTGTCGCTGTTATATGGGTCACACTGTATTTGTGCTTTTTACGCACCGGCGACGGGAAGTAGTTTTAATAAAGCCTCCACTAGATGAGGCTTGCATCCAATCTGAGAGGCGAGCACCACCATCAGGACTAGAAGGCAGCCGACAGAAAACTCAGAGTCCAGCCGTTTGCTCAGATGTGCGATTTCTTTCCTGGTGTTTAACGACACAACCTCCAGGTCCCACGATAAATTGGCGACAAAAAGTTTTCTTAAATTTCTCCACTTCTTGTGAGACAAGAAGCTGACGATCAGTTGGACGCCGGTCTGCAAACAAATGTTATTTTATTTAGGAAAGAAAATTATTAAAAAAGAGAAATCGTCAAAATATATTTAGTTCTTGCATCACTTTTTTACTTTATGTCCTGACCAAAAGTTCTCGTGGGCACAATGTAATCCGACGACTAGTTTTTAAGATATAAGGAACAGGGTGTTAAAGTTTGCCCAAATCCCAATCAGAATACATGGGGAATATGACACAGAATATGATTTTTCAATATATGTAACATAAGTACTTCCCAAAATAAGAAAACATTAACATGAATATAAGTTCGAAGATGTTTTTTTTTCGAGATATGGAGAGAATAAGATTTACAACATAACACCCTGTATATCTGGAACAAAGTATTGGCGAATCTATTCAATTAAACTTTTTGTGAATTAGTATGCACGTATTCAATACGTTGAAATGGTTATTTAAGTACCTGGTGTAAAAAATTAAAAGCTCAAAAAACAGAAAAGCTTTAAAGGTTTAATCATGCACTTATTATCTATTAAATCTTGATTTGAAATCTGAAAATATATTGTCATAGTAATTGCAAAGCTATTTAAAATTAAATGTCAGTTAATTATTAAGTTTTGCTGTTAGGCCAACCAGTGATTTGTTGGCAAAAGTAGTAACCGGAAACATTCAAGATAGTGCATAGTAACATTCCATTACCTATTCGACTTGCATCTATCATTTCTTTATTTGTTATAAACAATTCAATGCAAAAAAATCCTTTTCAGTCTATAAAATCGACATTAATGAAGTAATTTTAATGGTATAGAGAGAAGAACTGTAGAGAATAAAATTACAAACAATATGATATAGTTACACGATGCTGATCATTAGAACAGGAGAAAAAAGAAAAAATTATTAATTACATAATAATGGACATACGAAAAAGCGAAGCATTGTAGGATTATTAGCTTTTCCACAATTGTGATTTGAATTTTTTAATGTAGTATATTTCAGTGTGCTTGGATGCTTTACGAATTTTCCGATTTGAATTCTGCAAAGGCATATAAAAAGTAGAAGTATGCTACAAAAAGTATATTCCCATTTCACTCTAAAGTTATGTGAAATACACGAAAAATGCTTCAAAACATGATTAAAAACGGCCGAACGAGTGAAAGTAGCCGAGTAGTATGCTAAAAACCGATGCAGCCGAGCACCGAACGCAGACTATTTAATCACGCTACTCGCTAATTCGTTGATTCATCCATTAGTTCAATCGTCCGCATAGTGTGGAGGGTCCGGTTCAACCATCCGATCAACACCGATAGGTTAGGTTTTGATCTCGGCGTATTATTCGCTCGAATCTAATCTTTTGTATTTTGTGTATTTTCAAACATTAAAACGCAAAAAAAAAGATGAACAGAGTGGAGCAGGCTTTAATCTTTGATTTTAATTATCTCAACATCTGCAGAAGCCTTTTTGAATTTTTATTTTTGATATTGGGGTAACTACTGAATCGGAGAAAACCGATGCTTCACTCTGATTTCAAAAAATACTGCCATCCTATTGAAAATTAAACTATACAAACACAAATTACGGAATAAATTCTTTTTCAAATTAACTTTGACGACTATTAGGAACGAACAGAGCTGTAGACTGGACAACTCACTTTCAGTTGTTTTTCCCATCATACACTAAACATTCAGCTGGTTATGCGCTAACCCCGTTGCTGCCCAAGGCCCATTAACTCTAGTAGGTTACCTTGGTGAGCAGCTAACGCCGAGGGGAACACTCGGGGGGAGGCGGAAGTCGTGACGTCGACTGCCGACCTAATCTGACAAGGCAGCCAGTTTATTGCTTATTCAATACCTATAGTTAATAAATTTTGAAAAATACTTAGAATATACATAAGCTGTCCGCATAGTGTGTTCTACGTTGATATCTTGGTACCGGTTAGAAATAGGGAGGAACTTTATGGTAGACTATTAAAAACTAAATTAGGAAAGTGCAAACCGTTTTGTTCTAATTTGGGCCGTTTAAACTCTACAACTGTTCAAAATTGAAAATCCCAGTTTTTCAATGTCAATATCTCGAAAACAATTAAACCTAGGTCTATCGACAATTTATGAAGTAGACGTAGAATTTTAGATAAAATTCAAAATGTAATAATATATATATATGAAAAAACTATTTCAATAGTTTCATATATACTGAAATATAAGAATAGTATATAGGAGGATTATATATATATATATATATATATATATATATATATATATATATATATATATATATATATATATATATATATATATAGAATTTATAATTAACTCAGAATACCCTACTGGAACACCTTGTATAAAAAAGAACGTACACTTTCTAAAGTTATACAACAATTTGTCATGCTAAAACTTTTTACAAGAATATTTTTTTTGAAACTTTAAAAATACATCATATTTTTTCAAATACGATGCGAACTTTTATAAATACATTCAGCAAAAAAAACTTGGTTAAAATTTGAACCAACATTCCTAAACATAAGTTTAAAATTATGATAATTTTTTATCTTGAAGGCTGTATTTTATTATATCAAAAAAGTTTCAAATTTGAATAAAAAAAGATTAATATAATATATGTAATTAAACTCTCACAAAAGAGATATGGACAATGCCGTATTAAAGCAAGCTGGTCGCCGAGTGACATAGATCGCTCACACCGAGTTGGAATAGGTCAAGATCGCTCAATGCAACCTATAGAGGTAAAGGGCCTTGATTGTTGCTTACGAGTGTTCCACGTGCCTTCACGAGTTTCTTCAACATTTAGTTATTTATTTAGTTAGTTATTTAGTTATTAGTTCAATAACTTAACTACTAACATCGTTAGCTTATTCAGTGTTTGGTATAGAGAAATATAAACTCATTGTTTATATAGTTTTCAAAAAAACTACTCATTATATGGGTGGATTTTATACTGGTCATGTCTTATCGTCTTTTTCGTTTATTTATCTAGCTTAATAGCAAAGGCTATATAGCAAAACGTCCGAAAGTAGCTCCAAGAATCGGATTTCCCGGGTTCAATTGCTCTAAAATCAAAAGAAAAAATTCTAAAAACTTCTGCAGTTGCTGAGATAAATAAAGTTGAAGAGTAATACGTGTCTCTATTACTACGATTTCAATCGGGTGCCATACCTTCCCCTGCGACTTGATTAATTTTCGGCGTCCGGCTATCTTTGCTCACATTTGGAAGCATTTTCGCGTATTTCACACAACGTGCAGTAAACATAAAAATGATATAAACAGTCACTTTTGACATCAATAATAGTAGAAAAAAAAGTGTTTTGTGTCATTAGTAGTCAGAAGAAGAATTAGGGTGTACCCATCAGAACTATTGATTAGGATATCATGACCTGGCACTACATGAAAAAAAAATTCACCGAAAGCCATTTTTCATAAGAGGGTAAGAGGTCCTTGGCAAGAACTCCATCATAAGAGACAATGTCTAAGGAACAGATAAATTTAATTAATAAGCATAATTACATTAATAAGGAGTGTTACATTTAAGTATTCAAAGTTGATATTAATTTTTGAAAAACTAAATAACCTATATATCCGCAAACTGCACTAAAAAAGAATTTAAAGAAGAAAGAAAATGGAGGGAAGGGTGTATTTTAACCAAAAATCTGTACATAATGCTAAATAAATGACTAGGTGTGAAAGGAAACAGGGTTATATTTTACTATCTTGTATACAGGAAAATTTACTGATTTTTTTAATTCTTACCATTATTTCATTTAATAATTTAATTTTTTTAATTGAAAATGAAATAAACATTTAAACTAAGATATAAAAGTACTTACAGATGCAAGGATAGTTGCGAACAGTCCATATTCTAACCAAAACTTGGAATTGAAAGCTCTTAGACCATAAACAACTAGCCCAACGGCAATACACATGCTGACAAAGAAACTTCCCATATAATAATAATACGCGAGTTTGATACTAAGTATATTAAGACACTTTGAAATAATTGGTAAAAATTTGTCGAAATCTGGAATTGAAAAAATAAAATCACTCTATAAAAAGTCATAGTTCTTTAATCTTATTTTAACATATAGCAAGTCGCTTCTTGGCACCTACAGGGTGTCCGGAAATACAGTTCGAATAATTTAAAGGCTGAAAACATACAATTTTTTTTATATGTAGTTGGGTCCGGAAACGCATAGTTTTCAAGATACAGGGTGTAAATCTTTTTTTTTTATAAAGTCGATTTTTGTAAATATCTTAAATATCCTGTGGTCCATTTGTTGTTTGTACTAATAGGGAGCTAATTTAGCTTTAATTAGATTAAAATTATTAAGTTCAGTGGCATCGCGGTGGACACTTTAGCGAATAGTATTGACATAGATTACTAATTATTGACAAAAAAAACTGTGCGGCACTGACTTTTTTTAAAAACGTTGGCCTCTCGAATTGTTTTCGCATCTTGCTTTCTTTTCGAGAAAAAAAATACAAACCAATTTATTGCATGTCCCTGGGTAACAAATCATAGAAATTGTTGCATTTTCTATTTTTTGTGTGTTCCAGAGACATGCATTTTAATTTTTTCTCGCGAAAGCCCCGAGCAACTTGTATCTACATAAATCATCAAAGGTATGGCGGCACTAGGTTGACACTACATTTGACTTAGCAACCAAAGGTATTAAATAGACGTATTTTATATGTTGGTTTTTTAAACTGTGAATTATTTTTTTTAGAAATATTTATAATTAACTGCAACAGCTAACTAATTGCGCTATCGTACCACTGATAAGCAATTCGTTAGAACTTGTCCATACTCAAACCCACCAGTATCATAACCATTGTTGATCCTGCCAAATATTGTAACCGCGACGTTCCTGACTGGACGATAGCGCAATTGGTTAGAGCAATTGACTAGTGATCCAGAGGTGCGGGTTCGATCCCCGCTCTTTCCAACTTTTGCTGTTTATTATAAATATTTCAAAAAAAAACAAAGGTTTTGTTAAAAAATATTGTACTGAATAGGAATTCTAGTGCATTTGAGAGTTAAAAAAGCCGGAATATTCATTTGAAGTAAGGACCGACATGTATTTTATGAAGAGTTGTGCTCTAGAAACGCGTAGATTATATCACGAAGTCTTTCCAAATCGTCGACTTCCTTCCGATAAATTATTTAGAACTCTACATCAAAAGTTGAGAGAAATTCGTGCTTTTACGCCAAAGAAGAGTGAATATGTTAGAAACCGTCCTACACGGATTCTGGAAGCATATGAAACGATTCATCAGACTGTTGCAGTAAATTCCTATGTCAGCACTTCTAGCGCTGATATGGGTGAACTTCTTTATAAGCAAATATTCCTAAAAGCACTCTATGGTAAATTTATACAATACTTTGAACTTAAAGTAGAATTTTGACATAAAAATGTTTGTAAAGAAATAAAACTGACTTCAAAAAAATGCATTAAAATGTGAAAAATAACATTTTATTCCATCTTAAAAATTTTACTCCGTGTGTAAGTCGGGCCAAACTAATAAAGACAGCAAGACCTTATACGAGTAGTATTAGACATCAAAACACCAAATTGACTGAATATATGATTATACTTTTGTGACAAATAATTAAGAATAAGTTTAGTTCCGACCTCACGGAGTAAAATTTTTAAAGTGGAATAAAATATATATTATTTTTCACATTTGAATATATTCTTTTGAAGCCGGTTTTACTTTTATAAAACAATTTAGTCCAAATAGTCCACTGCATAATATTTTTCCTGATTTAATGGTGAACTCGTAGAATCGACACTAGCCTAGAATATTAAAAATACTTCTTGCAATGTATCTTGACGCAAAAACCAAAATTGCCCCTTTCTTCAATTTTTAACACTTTTTTAATATTCTTGCTTTCTTCGGAATTTTTTTATTATATACAAAAAAATGGGAAATTGATTTCAAATCAAAATATATGGTATTACCAGAGGAACGTCGGCTACAATTTAGTGTTTGACTCATCAAAATCGGCCAAGCCGTTTAGACAATATGTGCAAACAAACATAAAAAAATAGATACAGGTCGAATTGAAAACCTCCTCCTTTTTTGAAGTCGGTTAAAAATACAGCCTATTTCCAATTTCACAACTTTTATTATTAAAACACTACGATGGATTGATTATAGTAAAATGTGTAAGTAAACGATGAAAAAGTAGTCCTAACTCGGAATATCACGAAAATGTGTTTGTTTACTTGCAGAGATGAGTCCTCGTGACGTAGTGGTTAAATAATTGCTAAAAACAAGACTAAGTATTTGTTGATTTGAAATTACTCGTGAATGGATCGAAAATGAGCTAAGTATGTTTCTCCTGCTGTTTTTATGCAACAAATATGTGTACTTTTATAAACAAAGAAACCTTTCATTCTTAAATTACTAATTAACAAAGTAATTTTTTCCGCTTTTTTATTTAAATAAACGATATAAAATTTTTTTCAAAAATAAACATTTTAATTAATTTTACCTTTGAAAATATCGTTTTGTTGATCAGATGCCATCGTACCGTTTGTGGCGAACGCTTAATTTAATATTTTAATATTCCCCAAAGGAAGCGGACAACAGAGTATTCAAATTGCATTTTAATTGAGTTCCTTTTGATCTGATTTTTAATAATTGCTTAATGCATGAGTTTTTCGATTAGCGGCTTTTCTTTGAAAATGTCCAACTTTTATATCGGGTGTTTCGGAAAGGACTTTACAAACTTCGATCATAACTCACTATGAAAATTTGTATACACAAAAATTTTCATAAAAAAATAAAGCCGATTTCAACATAAAATATTTGATTTCTTCTTAAGGCGTGTGTGTTAATTTACACTGTGACCGTCATTTTATCTGAAAGTGCGGTCAACATAAAAATTAGGGAAAAAACCATTTTCCGAACCAGAAACGGACATATGAGTGAGGGATGGGGGGATTTCTGTAGGAGAAAAGTTGCGGTTAAAGGCAAAATTACTGATCCTCGTAAGAGGGAAATATTGTATAGTCGTGAAAAAATCACTCTTCGAAATTTTTGCAGATCTTTGCGTTTCATAGGGTCCCTGGACCCCAAAAATCATGTTCTCCCATTTACGTCGGTTTACCGTTCTGAATGTACGGGATATAGCTAAAAAACTACCTACATATCAGATTAAGTCAAAAATCCAGGGTCATGAGGGCATAAAATGATTATATTTTGGTAAAAATCCAGTATCGTGGAAGAGAATAGTGACAAATTTTACAAAAATTATCGCTATTAAAAAACTACTTATCGAATAGATTTTTTGCGCAAAATAATGTGTGATATAGGAATAAACTGACAACATTTTTGTGCAAATCGATTGTGGCAAAACTAATAAAATGTAAAAAAAATCAGTATAAAAAACTACTTATCCAATTGATTAGGAATTTTGCACAAAAATCAAGTTTAAACAGTAGACTGTTACATTTTGGTGTGTCCTATATCGTAAAACAAAATGACGCCCAATAAAAATTTTACTAAATGTTTTGAACTAATTTGGTTACTGGTTTTAAGAGATTCGTTCACACCTCTCATACTTAGAAATTTAACGTATGGGACGGATTTATGGCAATAAGGTAATTATTTTTACTAATGAAACACTTACTTTATTATTGCCAAGAAGTTGACGGCGGTCATTTTCAACATCTTATAAAAATAATAACAGTTTTAACTGTACGATTCGAATTTTTAATTTTTACCTAATAATGGAAAACGGGTCAAGATAGAAACCTTCGACAAAATAAAATAAAATTCTGTATAGGGTTGCATTTAACAATTAATAGTTTAACGCCTTTTTGCCACTTCCAAAAAGCTGACTTGGTGGTGCACATGTAGCTTCCAAATTTTAATTATTTTATCTTTACTAGTATTTATATGAACGAATAAGTATAATTATTAGCTTTATCTCTATAAAATATGTCTGCCGTGCTAAGACAAAAGGTCTGACAAATTTTGATATTTTGAGTTTTTAGCATTTTTGAAAAGGACGTGATCGATTTACTAAGTCCAGAAGTCGTATCTACACTAGAAATGCTTGAAATAATTTGATGATCTGCCGAAAATTGAGCTTATACTAGGTTGTAATGTCGTATTTAATTCGTACAAAATCAAAATGTCCTATGTATCACTTACGCCATTTTGGTTTTGGTTATTACCAAAATTAAATGCAGCAATACAAAGTTAAAATGTCATATCTGATACGTACAAAGACGAATTGTCGTATCGTTATCCCATACGACTTTTTGACTAAGTATCAGTGAGATAATTCCATTTTGTTTGTGGTAGTTACGACTTACGACTTAATGTCAGTTATTATTTTGTAAAAAGTGTGGTTATGTTTTATGTTTATCGTCTATGAGATACCGGCATCATTTGCATAACAAAAGATTTATTAATCATTGATTTATTATTAGATAAATGTTTTAGTTTACGGGTTGTTCGGTGGATTTTTTGGGTTAGTTTTTAGATTAATAAAGTGGTGTAAATTATTACATTGTATACAAAGAAAATTCAACAGGTAAGTTTATAGGTTATGTTTTTGTATTTATCATATTTGCGTTATTAAAGCTGAAAGATATTAGTTGTATAGATTCTGGAGTCTATTAAATATCAATTATTATTTTATGTCATAGTACGAAAATAATGTTTGAAAGTCGAGCCGAAAAAATGATCGCACTGGCTAGAGCTAATCAGCAGCTATCCGCTCGATTCAAGATTGCCCCAAAAAGTAAACAGTGTGGGGATGAAACTTTTAAAGATCCGGACTACGAACCCAATAATAATTATAAAAGTAAGTACGACTTAAATTTATTTTACGTGGTGATTTACTAACTTATTCATTAGAAGTTTGTGAAAAACGGTACTTACATAGGAGTGTTTTAAAAATGTTATTGTTTATATAAACGGTGATGCTCTATCGTTCTAAAATATTTACAAAGTTGCGATGTTGCCGTTTTTTTAAAAAGTAGTATACAATAGGAAAGTCAAATTTGTTTTGCTGTATCTTTAACACGAAAATACCGATTACCTTAACAAACTTTTAATGAATAAGTTAGGATGAATTACCCTGTATAATGATAATGATTTCCTATATAAAAATTTAGGAAAACGCACCTCTGAAGTGTTACCGAAGAAGCACGTGCGGCGTCTATGTTTTGATTTCCCGGCTGAGAGGGAAGCTGGCACCCAAAACAAGTCAGATATTACTGTCGAATCCTCATTAGGTTCTATTTCATTTGCGATTAAGAGGAATGACGATCATCATAGTTCCAAAGGTACTTACGTTTTTTTTTTAATTGTCTTGTTAATGATTTATTTTTCAGGTCCAGGAGGTAAAATTACCATATTGTCCAACATTTTGATTTCTCCGATAACTCATATAGGCTCAGAAGATATTGCAAAGGAAATTTTGGGCAATATAATTAATGATGCTATAGAAATTGGAGAAAAAAATGACCAAAAAATGTATACTAAGAAAGGAACTATTCGAAAAAGAAAGACATTTGACGTCCCGCTGAAAGAAAGAAAAGATGAAAAGAAAAAGGGGAGGCTTGAAAAGAATGTTCTCAGGGAAACATGCCCGGGTGGATGTGTACGTAAATGTACAGAAGTCATTAATAAAGAAAGGCAAATCATTATCCATTCTCAGTATTGGAAGCTCTCCCAGATGCAGCAACACCAGTTTATATATACCTCTGCAAAAAATACCACAAAGAAGAAAGAATCTGTAGGAGAAAACTCAAGAAGGAATAAAACAAAATATTATTTAAAAAATGAAGAAGGCACAGATTTTCAAGTGTGTAAGAAATTTTTCTTGGGAACGTTGGGGTACCAGGATAAAAATGATCGCATGGTAAGAGACGTTCTCTCAAAAACCTCACCCGAAGAGCTTGCAGTACAACCTTCCAAAAAAAGTAGATAGAACCGTCATTGTAAATCATATAAAGTCTTATAATCCCACAATTTCGCACTATCGGCGGGAACATGCCCCAAATAGACTTTATCTTCCCAGCGATATAAATATTAAAAGCATGTATGAAGACTTCTTGGGAAAAAATGCTGATTTTAAAATTTCCTACGAGCTTTATCGACAAGAAGTAAAGAGCATGAACATATCCTTTGCTGTGCTTGGTAATGAAGAATGTTGGCAATGTGAATCCTTCGAAAATCATACTAGATCCTTAAATCATTATAAGGAAAATATAATGTTGGATTGTGAACATTGTCAAACATGGAACGCACATAATCAGAATGCCATTCTGGCACGCCAAGAATATAAAAAAGATGTGTTACTTAGCAATACTTGCGAGCCCACATGTGTATTCGTTTCAGTAGATCTTCAGAAGGTGAATATTTTATCCAAAAAAAAAATTACAGGTAATAAACATTTTTTGGTTTCAGGTCATCATGCTGCCAAGATGCGAAATGTTCAAAGAGATAATATTTGTACCAAGAATTATCTGTTTCAACGAAAGTTTCGTCCCTCTTGGTAAACAAAATAAAAATAAACAGCCACTTGCTATTATATGGCATGAGGGTACTGCAGGACGAACCCAAAATGATATTATATCCACCTTCAATACATTTTTGCTTCACAATAGAGATGCCACTGAGATAACATTATGGATGGATAACTGCGCCGCCCAGAACAAAAATTGGGCCCTATATTCTTTTTTTGTATATTTTATTAATTCAGAGCAAACATCTGTCAAGCAAATTAACTTAACGTACTTGCAAACGGGCCACACATTTATGAGCGCAGACTCCTTTCACCACCAAGTGGAAAAGTCTCTGAAACAAAAGAGAAAAGTTTTAGACTTTGAAGATTATAGGAACTGCGTTCAAGCATCTAACAATCGAAAAAACATTTGTGTCGAAATGAATGTGCATGATTTTATAGACGTAAAAGATGCTTCCTCCCGATTCAAGCTAAATAAGACACAGCCGAGACCTTACCTTTCAAATATTTGTGAAATAATATTTCTCAAAGGGAAAAGGTCATTATTATATAAGATAAGCTTTAACAGTACTGCTGTCGAATTAGATTTTCTTACTACAAAGGCACTGAAGGAGGGTGTACCAAAACCAGGAAGAAGAGAGTCTCCCAGAGGCATAAACGTAGTTAGAAAGCAAAATCTGATTCAAAAACTAAAATCTATGGGTATTCCCCAAAATAGACTCATGGGGAATCCAATCTTGATGATTGATTTTTCCAATATGTACACCTATATATTTTTTTCGTTTGTATTAAAAAAATGTGTTTATTTTGTTGATTTTATATTTTTCCTATAATATTCCGACTTTTATTATTACTAGTATTATTACAGTCGATTGCAAAAAAGATTTTTTAACTTTATGTTAGCTAACATGATGATAAAATTTGACGTTTGTCTATGGCATTTGCCTAATACCAAACGTCAATGTCAAATATTTAACATTTAGTTAGGGTTTAACTTCTTTCTGCAATCCACTGTTAGAGTAACACTTATTAAAGTTTTGCTATATTTCTATTCTCAACCCATTATTAATTGTTACAACAAAACATGGTAATTAATAGGGCATTTCATTATTTTCCCAAGATATTCATAAGCCCAAATGTAGTATAAGTTCATGTCATTATGAAAAATCATCTTAATCACTACGACAATATGTCGTATCTGATTCATCCAAAATTAAAAAGACGCAACTAACATTGAGATACGTCAGAATCAATAATTTTTTTTTAATATTTACTAAGTCATAACGTCGTAACTTTCAAAAACTCAAATATCTTCTTTTATGTAATATTCGAAATACCAAAGGGTTTATGTATCTCAGATGTATTATATTTCTCAGCTGAATCCAACAAAATCACAAAAATCACTTACAGAAAAAAACATTTTAAAACGCGAATATCTCAGAATCTCATTATCATTAGTTACGACCTCTTGTCTTAGCACGGCAGATGTAGTTATGTCTTTTTATTCAAAAATCGTTTTTTTTTTATCAAAAGAATGCGTAAAAGTAATAACAATGCGGTGGTTTATCTATTCGAAGTAGATTAATTATCGGAAAAACGGTATTCAAAGCAGGAGCAGCTACAGAACAGTAACCCCCGAAAAGAGGGGGCGGCATTTCTAGCCAGACATAATAATCCTCTGGCTCATGTAATAAATTTCGGCATTGTCGGGTTTCATTATTCGAGTCGGTGTCTTTGCGACGGGCAACAACTATCACTGCACTGATAAATTACCATTGCTAATACAGGTATTAGTACAGTTTAATAGGACGTGAAATGATTTTAATGTTCCCTCACTTTTATACTTTCCTCGTCAGAATATTGTAATCCTGAAAAGATTAACATCAGAGATTTTTGCAGATCTTTGAGTTTAGGATCCCTGCAACCCAAAAACAAAATTTTCGAATATGTTAGCAACGCCATTCTGGATTTTTAAATTCTGACTAAAAGTTTATAATTTGCACCTCTAAATGAAGAGACCGATTTTCAATTGCAATTTTAATAAAATGTGGATACCTCAAAAACTAATTTCCAGTCGAGTGGAACCACAACAAATAGGTAACAATATTTGTCCCTCATTTTAAATTTCTTATATTCGACAAATTGTGTTACGCTTAGGCTTTAACAAGCAGCGGATCCCAGAAATTGTTGCCAGGTTGACCCCAGGGATTTCCTCGTATATCATTTTTCGCAATTTGCAAAGCTTAAATGAAAATGCCTACAAATGTATCTTTCTACTTGAATATTTTCCAAGTGAAAGGTAAATATGAATAAATTACGGTTTTGTGTGCTTGGTTTTTTTTGTATTCAGAATTCAAATAAATATTAATTTAATTTTTAGACACACAAGGAAAGTAATGTATTCTTGATTACTCCCACTTGATTATTTAAATTATTTGTATTTCTTATATTTCGTATTCAACAAAAAATAGATAGACCTAAATACACGTTCAGTTGATTTTTAGATTCTGGCTAAATGATTAGGTAAAGGTATATGTTATGATTGCTGTTTCTTAAAGAAAAAATGGAGCAATTTTTTTGAACCCAGTGGCTCACTATGATAGCATTAAATAAAGTCTGACTTATTTAAAGAAAAGCGATTTTTTTGCCCTTATAAAAATGAATGAATTTTTCGATCATTTTACAATGGTGGGCCATATTTGAGAAACACCCGATATACATATTAACATTCTGTCTGTAAGTCTGTTGACTTCACTTCAAAGTCTTGGTTCAATTTTTTTCTAAAAAATTACTCCAACTGCCTCAGTAATTTCACACAGTATTAAAAATTAATATCAAATGTTAGAACTCTATTAAAAAATGAATTCGATTTATCGAAGCAAATCTTATAGGTTCGCTACGCTTTGCAAAAGGTCCAGAAAATTATAAAAAAATGATATAAAGCCACAGCTGTCAGAAAGTTCTTTACGGATCACTGAATTGTGTGTTCGTTTTCGCTTTACTTCCGTTGTCGTTGGCTTTGATGTGGGTTGAAAAATGTAAAAATAATACTTTTTAAACGTAGTCAGTGTAAGGAGGGAAAGATTTCCAAGACAAATATTTATTTTAAGGAAAATTAGTTAAGTTGTACCTTGAAACTGTAAAATAAGGAAAGCCCCCTTCATATTCCAAGGAATGTGTGATGTGGATGTTTACAATTCTTTGCGTTTAAATATTATTAGTTAGTTTGAATTTATTTCAACTTTAAAATTTTTAAATAGATTCTAATAATAATTTTATAATAAGTACCTAAGCACGATAAAAGTAAGAGTCCAAAAAATACAAAAAATAATAAAACTGACAAAACTCCTGATAATTTTCTCTCTCAATTGGGCCATTTTACATCGCGTTAATATTTCATTAATTAATGCAAAATCAAGAATATACTGAATCCAAATCCAAACAACGGGTACCGTCAGCTTGCGTCGAGATTCTTCAAGGTGTTGTGCTATGCGGCAGATACAGCACGCATTGCCACTTTATTCATCTCAAGTGTTCGTTCTCGATTTACCTTTGAGATCCTTTAAGAAAATGGATCCTCAAGTGTTTTTAAGGGTCGTTGTACTAAAATTCGATATAACGAAATAACAATCAAAATTCCATATTTACAGTAAGCAATGCTAGAAGTCGAAATTTAATAATTTTAGATAAAATTAATGGAACATCGTTTTTTCATTTCTTACTTTAATGAGAATTTTTTGAGATAGAAAATGATCCGTATACAGCGTTTCTTTCTAATTTAAGGTTAGCCCCCAAAGCTTTTCTGATCAATCCGCCAGACAGTAAATTTAGACCACGTCTAACTTGATAGTTATAGGTTTAAGATGACATTTTTAACAATTGAACAAATCATTTTTCTAAATGTCACAATTACAAAATGACAGTGAGATAAGCGAGACGTAACTGGAGAACTAAGAGTTTTAAGTACCATGGCAAATAGACTTGGTCTAAATTTTAAGCCTTTTTAGTAAATACGGGGGTGAGTGCTTACATAATATTTTGATTTTATTTTGGTTTACATTGTTACCTGAATGAACGTTGCATATACACGAATGGCTTACAGGCCGTAAAAGACACTTTCACTTCTCAGATAGTAAAAGTACACCTTTTGGACCTGTTAATTGTCAAACATAATTTTTATGCGATGGTAAATAAAAAACGTTTTCCTTTATCATGTGATAATAAACAATATCTCTGTTTTCCAATTGGACCAATATTAACAATTTGACATCGTGACTTTTTCGACTACACACAGTTTTATTTCACGTCATTTCAAATTAGAAAAGAGTCAAGATTTAAGTTACCTGTAATCAGCGCCTGTAATTAATCATCCAGAGCAAGTTTAACTCATTAACGTAGAAAGTTTTAATAAGTTTGTAACGTCGGTGTGGATATAATATGCAGTGCGGGAAGTAGGAAGAGATAATTTTACATTCATGCGAGCTATGAGCATAGAAAAAGTTTTAGAGAACAGTAGATTAAAAACGAGATATCAGGTAGTTTCAGCCAGCATATTTTTAAAATCATATTTATCGTACAAATCTTGAAATATATGTAAAAAGTTAAAAAAAAAACACGCTTTGATAATGTGAACTATAGAGTAAAAAATTAATTTTGTATACAGATATATAAACCTGCTATAATATATTTTAATTAATTAATCCATAAATGTATTATACAAAAAGATCACTCTTCCGTGTTTCGATAGATCTTCACCTTTTACCGGTAAATTTCCTTTACCCGGAATTTCCCTCGATATGAATCTTTTAATTTAGTTCAGTACATAGTTATTTAGTAATACATAAAAATATATAACTGTCTTTTTAAAAATTATTATTAGACGCTGTTTGCTTCCATCATATTGGATTCCTACCTAGATTTTATTAGTTTCTACCTATGCCACAGTTTATTCCTAACTATAATTTAAAATTTGACACACACTACCATTTTGTTACAACATATTGAATTTAGTAATTTATTTCTATATCACATTTAAGGCTTGCACAAAATTTGAAATTAATCCAATAAGTAATTTTTTCATGATACCACATTGTTACCAGTTCAATCGCATGTAGCATTTGATTTTTATACAAAATTTGAAGTAAATTTAATAATTCCCTTTTTAGTATAATTTTTTAAAATTTCACTAGGCTCTTGTTCTGGCATATTGAATTTTAAAAAAACTAGTATTACGTAGAAATCATTTCAAACTTTGTACAAGAATTGAATGCACGTATGAAAGATGAAATGGTAAAATTTTGGTACGAACTGAGGATGGCGGAACGAAATGGCGAACAAGAAAATCGTTGGTTTTCGTGAAATAAATCCTTCTACAGGAATATACACAGCTTCAAATTTTCGTGTTTCTAGATGTCCAAAAATATGTTTTCTTAATTCCGTCGGTCTGTCAATTTGGGGTATAGCTTAGCCAAAAATTAAACGTCTCATGGTAATATTTTGGTAAATATCACATATGGCGGAACAAACACAGGCCTAATGAAATTAGTTTTGGCAGAAAAATCAAGTGTGACATAAAAATGATATTTATTTTGACAGTGTCGTTTGTCAATCTTCCTACTTTCCCTATCACTCTACTTAAGGAGTAATGGGAGAGGGGAAAGGAGGATGAACAATTTTTAAAAGAGACATAAAGAGAATAGATATATTAACTAACTTCTGCGAAATAAAAAAAAAATAGCTTCTTTGGACGATAGAAGATTTTAATTTCTAATGAAAAGCCTACGTTCGTGTCTGCAAAAGACATACTGTGTTGTTATTAGAAGCAACATGAAGCAAACAGTAAAGTAAAATGTCCAAACTTTAATACATACATTTTTAAAACAGCATATATTAGATTCACTCTCTATATAAGAATCGATAGGAACAATACAAAGTTTAACTTAATTTATACGTTAAATTTTCCTGAAGATGGACACTTTTGTTGATGTTGTAAACACCACTCGGGTTGCAACTCGTCCGCATCGATTCCGAGCCTCACCAAACGATCTCTGTGAATCAACATTCTCTCTTCGGCATCGGCCCAAGTAGTCGAAGGTTCAGTCCACAGTGTTTCAGCAAAGGCTGCTGCTCTAGGCCACAGGCGCGAATCCAGAGAGTTCGTTCCAGACTCTTCGGTCCACAGAACTGTTTCACCGCCCAAAACTTGGTTAGTTTGGTTTCCTGTAAACGAAATGTATGGCAATGAAGTGGCAACCTGCTATTTAGTTATTCTAAATTGTTGCATTGTACTAGATTTTTCTTGTATTATTGAAACGAGTTTTAGGGCTGGTTTCAGTTGCTTTTAAACAATATTTAGCAGCGAAACTATTGTTTTGCAAAACGTTTTTGTGTTATATTTACTATAAATATATTCTACAATGCTGCTCTTTACGGTCTCATCCCTTTTATTTTTTGAACCAGTCAAGATAAAAAGTTTTAAATATGGGATAGTTCAATAGCAGACTAAATACATAATTTTTGTGTATGGCGGCCATTTGTAAGTTCAGAGAATACCTATTAGGAAGTTAAACATTTTGGGAAACTTTCAAAATCCAGTATTTTGAAATGCTTAACTGAAATGTTCCGTATGGACTAAGTATTGCAGTTTTCTATTTATCGAGCGTTTTAACCTATACATATAAAGTTAAAATTTCCCCTATATCTAAGCAGTTAACATATAAGGAAATTTACCTGAAATTTTTCAGAAAAATTAAGTATTACGCTTGTTGTTAAAAAAAATCCCAAGGTTTTACACAGCTTCAAGTTTTAGCGATTTTAGATGCCCAAAAACATGTTTTCTCAATACAATCGTTTTGTTTGTTGGTCTATTTGACTGTCAAATTGGGGTATAACTAAAACACTACTTATTTGATTAACTTCAAATTTAGGTCAAAATTAAAGGTCTTATAACGATGATCTGGTAACATTTTAGTAAATATCCAATATGGCGGAACAAAACGCCGGTCCCGTGAAATGTATTCACTAAGAAACTAATTATCTAAATTACCTTAAATTTGACACAAAAATAGAATCTAAATTGAGACCTAAAAAAATATTTAAAAAATCAGCCGGAAAAAAACTGTTTATTAAATTGATTTCAAATGTTGTGCAAGCATTAAGTGTGATATAGAGATAATACGGTAGAAATTCAAAATGGCGGAACAAAATGAACATCAAATAAGATGTTTAAAAAATCAACGTAAAAAAATTGTATTCAATTGTTCATAAAAATCAAATGTGATCTAGAAATACACTGGCGGTCTTAAAAAAAGTAGTGTAAAAATTACTTATACAACTGATTTTAAATTATGTAGTAGTAGTAGTAGTAGTAGTAGTAGTAGTAGTAGTAATGTGTGGCGCAACTCTAAACTGAATATTGATACGGGTCCAAAATGGTGACACAAAATGGCATCCATAAAAATATTTGGAAAGACAGTATATGTATGTGTGTTCCTAAATGACAATGTGCGGAACTAAATTGGGCCATACTCCATCATTCCTAAGAGAAGAAAAGAAAAGATTAATACAAAGGGAAGTTCCGGGTAAAGAAAATTTACCGGTTTTTAAAATTCTATCGGATGATATGAAATGAATGTTAAAATTCCTCACTTCCAATCAAACCGGAAGTAGACAACAGCGTCGAATGTTAACATTTTCTGCTAAACCGGAATATGATGTCACCTGCTAGATAAAAAGCTATGATGGCGAAGTGTAGGTAATTTCATTCCAAGTTTAACCGTTTAGCCGATAAGTGTCATTTTCTGGAAAACTGTTAACTTTAGGTATAGAATATATAATATAAAATGTTAGAAAAGTTTTAATGATTTAAAAAAGTGACAATATAAGGAATGTTGCATTTAAAAAATATTTTTCACGTCATAGCTCATGCACGTACATTATAATCAAATCGTTATTACCATACGATCTGGAGACGAATTAATGAATTTGACAAGTAAAATGGTTTTTCAAAATAAAATTATAAACAGTTTTTAAGTTATTGAATTTATTCCAGTTAACTGTAATCCAAAAATAGCTTGTTTCAAATCTGTTGGATCAATATTCAGAAATGGGATCACTAAGAAAATTGTTTTAGAATCAAATTACATAAATACAAAACTCGTAGTTTCACTTACCAGCAATATCTACTGGTTTATTGTCGTATATCAACTGCCATCCCTTATAAGGAGAACACCAATTATTTCCGTTCGTAACCCAACCGGCGAACCCACAGTCCAGATACAAGGCATCGTAATTGCTCAGAATTATCGAATAATTGTTATCCAATAGGGTTTGGATACTGGAATCGTCTGCAGTAGTCCACACTTGAATAATGTAATTGTTCGGGGGTAAAACAGTGGTCACGTTTTCCAGTGCCGTCAGATCGCTGCTCCACAGTATTACCGGTATCTCTTTGCCGGCCTTTTCGTAAAGTCTTGCGGCTGCTTCGGTTTGAAAATAGGGCCAAACTTTGCCGTAAAAGTCGCCCGCGGTGTCGATGGACCATCCCTGTTCGTTTACCATCCAATCTGTTAAGTTTTCGGTGTTGTTCCAGCAAGCCACGTTGACTTCGTCACCTCCCATGTGGAAAACTTCGGTTCCAAATTGATCCAGCATATCACCGTAAACATCTAAAAAACATTAATTTAATTAAATTTCTTTTATTTGAAGGATGACTGATAATATTTTTAGGGCGACATGCATGTTGCAGAGTTTGCTGTAGGGGGAAACCGTTTAAAATATAAATAAAGTTTCTTTTATTTTTCAGCTGAATATTTTTGAAGAAGAATGCACGTTTATACGATTATTTTACTTATAATATAATTCCAGGAATAGAAATACTGAATTAGTGACATATTTTCAAAATCACTTGTCATAATCATGCATCGAATTTAAAGAAATTTCAATTTTTTGAAATTTTTAGTACTAAAGATAGTCGTAGAGCTCTTAACTTGCGACGGAGCAGCCATGTCTAAGACGCCCCAAGTTGATAAACCACAACGCATGGGAGAAACTTACAAATTACAGGAAATTTATGAACGCGTTAATCAAAGGTCTGGAGATGCCAAACGGATGTCGCGGCATAGCTAAACAAACTATTTAACCGATTAACTTTTTTTTTAATCATGGGGATGACCTGTTACTATTTTGGTAAAAAATCCAATGTGATGGAATTATGTTAAAAAAAATATTACTAAAAATGCCAATTATCCAATCAAATCTTGCACAAAATCAGGTGCTATATAGGAACGACCTGGTAACATTTTGGTGGGAATCCAATAAAACAAAATCGCGGCCTAATAAAATTATTAAAAACTCAACTTAAAAAATATATCTTATTTAACAAGGCGGACAAAAAGGCGGTTTTAGAAAAGTCAATGTAAAAACTACTTATTCAATTTATTTTTAAATATATCCAAAAATCAAGTGTGGCGTAGATAGAAACTGGTAAAATATTGATGTGAATTCAATATGGTGGAATAAAATGGCACTCAATAAAAATGTTTGAAAAGACAGTATAAATGTGTTACTAATTCACCATATGCGGAACTAAAGTGGATCACACTTCACTATTCTTAATAAAAGGAAAATTTTTTAACCAATTCTTATTATTATTATAATCTGGTAATTCTCAACAAAATTACAGGCGGTAATTTTACCTTGTTATAGTTTTCTAATAAATAACCATATTGTCATTGTTAGTTTGATTTACTAATTAAGTTTTTTTTCTACATTCCTCATAGTTTTTTGCGAAAATTGAATTTGGAACAAAATTTTTTTTTTTTGAGATTGTCATCTTCCAAACGCATTTGGAATTATAAATAAAACATAATTTTTACTCGAGTTAATGCAAAGTTTGTTCGTACCCTTGCTAATAAATTCAAAAATTTTTCTCTAGGTCCGAAAAGAGAAAAAAGGAAAATTAATGCTAATTTTAAATTAATTTATCTCGACACCTATTACATTTCCGAAAAAACATAATAACTTTTTTGTAAGTAATGATCTGCCCTATATTTTCTAGTAAAATTTGTTTTATGTGCAATATTTTGGACAAAAACAGCTTTTTTTTGTGACCATTTTTTTTATGAACCAGTCCAGACGACCACGTATGACACACTGCATATTTTTAAACAGCTCATCAAAAGGTACCTATTACTTGCGAAAAAATTATTTAGTGCAGCAGTAAGGAAAGTTGCTTAAACCTAGCAGTAAAGTTAGAATACATAAAACGATAAATAGATAAATAAAATAGAATCGTAATATAAAATGGAAATAAGTATATAGAGAAATAGAAAATTGGAATAAATTATGTTTTAATTAATTTCGGTAAAAAAATATATAATATCAGAGTATTTTGTGATGGTTACCTAAAAAATCCTGTTTGAAAATATATATATTTTTTGATACTTTTGAATTGCATTGTTGCAAATAAACACTCTGTATTGTCTTCTTTTATTTGTTTTTAACCTGTAAAATAAATAAGCTGTTATTTCTTATTTCAGGGTTATCAAAAAATAATCAATTTTTTAAAAGTTAAAATTTCGTTTCTTAAAATATAAGCCACAAAAAAAGTTGCCCTCTGTATTATTACCAAAAGTAGCACACGAACAACCTATTATATAAAATAAAGCTAAAAAAAGTGTTTAAATCCTAATTTACCCCATAGGAGTTCAAGAGCATAATATATGGTATGTATTTTATAAATACATGAATTTCTACATGAGTATCCGACTCGAAAATTATTCTATCATCCACCCAAAATTTTTTTGGAAAATGAATCTAAATGTAACATTCGATAGCAGGACAATCGATAACTGTACTTCTCTCTTTTCAGTTTTTTTTTTAATTATGTGAAAATATCTTCTTAATTCTATTTCAATTTCCTTTAGGGCATGGTGACTCTAAAATGATTTCCTCTATCCTAAAAATTACAAAAATGACAAATCTCTGCCTATATTCAACAGTATTAGTCTTTCCCAGCTTTTTTAAGCTTTCTTTTGTAGTTTGAGTTTTGTTATTTTTTAACTATCCTAAAAATTACAAAAATGACAAATCTCTGCCTATATTCAACAGTATTAGTCTTTCCCAGCTTTTTTAAGCTTTCTTTTGTAGTTTGAGTTTTGTTATTTTTTAACTATCCTAAAAATTACAAAAATGACAAATCTCTGCCTATATTCAACAATATTAGTCTTTCCCAGCTTTTTTAAGCTTTCTTTTGTAGTTTGAGTTTTGTTATTTTTTAACTATCCTAAAAATTACAAAAATGACAAATCTCTGCCTATATTCGACAGTATTAGTCTTTCCCAGCTTTTTTAAGCTTTCTTTTGTAGTTTGAGTTTTGTTATTTTTTAACTTTGGTTATGGAATATTTCAACTCACAAATTGAAATTTCAATGGCAAATATTTTATTTTAATATCTTTCAAACTAAAAATAAGAATTAATTAACGATACTCGATTTAATGTTCAAATCAAAACTAATATAAATATTTACATAAATAAAACCAAAAAAATATTTTAATATCGACACCTGACCTCCACCAATAGCTGCTACCGTACCTTCAAGGATATCGTACAATTCAGACCTCGACGGATCGAATTGACCGCACGGCGGTTCAGAGCAGTAATTAGACCACGGCGTCCAGTCGAAGCAGGTGGTAACCCCGGTCTCCTGCCAACCCTCTCCCACATGAGCCGGGGAGTCCAGTTCGGGCACCACTCGGATACCTCTCACCCGCGCATACTCCAGGATATCTCTGATGACGGTGTCGCTGTAGACCTTGGAGGGGGAGTAAGCTCCGTATTCAGACAACTCGGGATGGGACTTGGACATGTAAGGGAAACTGGACGAGTCAGTCATGTGCCAGTGGAAAGTGTTGAGCTTGGAAGCGGCCATCGCCTCGAGGGTTCTTTTGATCGCTTTCGGGGTGACAAAGTTTCTGCAAATATTTAAGTGCTCAGTATACAGGGTCATTCTCAAGTAATTAGATTATTTTTATATAGTTTATAGAAAAACATTTTTATTTATACAGAATGTTTTAAAAATGATTAGCAGGGGCAAAATATTATTTTTAAACTGGAACACCCTGTACTAAGGTATGCACTAGCATCGAGTGTCAAAATTTAAATATTTAATTTTACGGATTCAAAATTTTTAAGAAGGTGGGGGGACCGCACTGTATATTTAACCTTAGTGAATTTGAAAGTATAGCAGTTTTTTCTCAATATTGCTGAAAATCTGATTATTTTAGTTTTATTCGCGAATAAACGGAAATGTATTCTAGCATTATTTGAACATTTTTATTTGAGTACTGTGCTCACCAGTTACTACTATACTTATTTAAAATATTAAATGAGTCCGTACATATAAGGTATACCAAATAAAAAATAAACCCGTACTTTTCAAACAATTAAAAAAAGTATTATTAAAACTTTTATGGACACTGCAATTGATTCAAAAATTGAACATCCTGTACGTACAGATCAACTTGGAATATAAAAATGGTTATACAAACCTTGCCGTATCCAGCATAATGCCTCTCCAAGAATACACTGGTCCATCTACAATTGCTATTTCGCTGGGAAACAATGTCCGGTTCCTCAAGTCGTCATAGACTACTAATTGACTCAACGTTTCGAGGGCGTGTCTAGCACCAAAAAAGGTTTCAGCCGTAATACTAACGGTTAGATTTCCAGAGCTATAATTTGATACTATGCTATAACTTTCATCTGTACCAAAGGTCATTTGAATAGAGCTTTCATTCGCAATCTGGATATCTACAAGCACCGAAGCGGAAGTACCATTTTCTTGTTGCAAAAAAGCATCACTTGTTACAAGGCCTTGAATGCGATCAGTAAATATTTCAAACGCAGACGTCACCAGGTCGGTAATGGACGTATTTTGAGTGACAGAAAGGGAGAACGCTGTTATGTTTACTTGCGTCAGGTTAGAGACGGTAATGTTGCCGGTAGGTTTTGGCCAAACGGCCGCGGAATCTAAACACTCAAAGTTGCATTCCTCGAAACTTAGAGGCGTCGTGGTGTCTGCTGTAATTAAAGCTTTCTCGCAGTAACCTTCTGTACACTCATAACGCCATTTTGAGTTGAGATCACTGGAAAACGAAGTTATTATTACTTAGTAAAGTTTGCGTCTCATTGATTGTTTCATTAGTTTTGATCAAAATTTAAATAAAAAAAACCAAAAGAGTTGGTGTGAAGATGTTATCTAGGTTGCGAATCTACATAGTACATTTTTAGAGCGTCGACAGTTTAAGACCTACTATGCAAGATGATACTATATGGATAAAGTGACTAAAAACTTATTTATAAATTTATAAAACCGAAAAAAAAATCTCATTAATTTTTCTAAATTTGGGAAAGTAACAGGAATTTATTAACACATGTACGTATATTGTCTTTTAGACATTTTTATTGGGTGTCATTTGGTTCCATCATATTGGAGTCGTACCAATATTTTATCTGTTTATTCTTATATCTCATTTCATTTCCGTGACAAATTTCAATACAATAGAATAAGAAATTTTTTTTACGTTGATTTTGTAAACAATTTATTTGGTGGCTATTTTGTTCAGCAATTTTTAATTCGTACTAAAAATTTACTAGTTTATCTGTTTACACGTAATATTAAACAGAACTAGCCGTTATTTAATGGAAATCAATTTTAACTAAGTAAACGAAAACACTTCTTTACAATTTCCACCCAAAGAATATAATAAATGACAATTGTTTCGTTAACACTGTGGCTTCATCAGATGTTAAATCTTAAAAAAATATACTACTTTTTTTTAGGATGCCAAAAATTCTGTTTTAACAATTCCCTTGGTCTGTCTGTCAGTCTATCGTTCTGCCAGTTCACGGCATAGCTTAAAAACTAGTTACCCGATTAACATTTTGGTTTAACATTAAGGAAGGATCACATGGTTATTATCTGGTAGTATTTTGGTAAAAATCTAATATGGTAGAACAATATGGTGGCGTAGTGAAACATTGAAAAAATATTATTAAAAAACTAATTAGATATATAATTTTCCTTAAATTTTATACAAAAATCGAGTATCAGGTAGGAATGTACTGGTAGCATTTTGGTATGAATCCAAAATAGCAAAACAAAATGGCGAACTAATAAAATACTTAAAAATTCAATTTATTGGATTAACTTTAAAATTTTTGCAACCCTTAAGTGTGATACAGAGATAGACTGGTAAAATTTAAGATCGCGAAATAAAATTGCGGCTAAATAAAATGTTTAAAAAAAATTAGAAAAATTCGTATAATTAAATTTTGAAAAAAATTAAATGTGCGTCAATGTTAATACTACTTATTTAATTTATTCTAATTTACATCCAAAAATTAAGGATGACATAGGTATAAACTGGTAAAATGTTGGTAGGAATCCAATATGGTGGAACAAAACGCAGTTCAATACAAATGTTTGAAAAGACAGTATATGTGCTACTAAATGACTATGTACCAAACTGAATTGTCACACTTTACTATTTCTAATAAAAAAAATATTAATATCAAGGGAAGTTGAAAATTTTTTTTCTTTCGGTTGCTGAGTGCATACTATTATGTATCAAATACCGATTTCCTTATTGATTTAATATAAGTGATTATCAAAATGAATATTTGTATTTTACTGACCTGCTAAAGACTGCTTGAATATACAACAAATACCAAACCGCTAGTTCTCGAAACATGTTAGTTGGTAAAGCAGTTTTTTTTTAAATATAAGAAATAAATTGCCCATTTTTGGTTTTTATATAATATTTAGCTTCCGAAAATATATAATCAAACAATGTCTGAGTCAATAAAACTAGTTTTAAGTAATTTGTCTGCTTTTGAAAAAGTGATAAGGCACGTGCCCCAGAAGTAAATATAAGTAAATCCCAATTTATTGATATTTAGATAATTAAAAAAACAATGTTAGACAATGTATTTACATTTTTCATCCAGCTGGTATGCAAAGAAGGATATCGTGTTTAATAGTTATGTAATTTTGCAAAAAATCAAGTATATTATCCAAATCATCAGGTGCAATTTTGGTACGAATCTAAGATGGCAGATCAATATTGCGGCCTAGTGAAATGTTGAAATACTAAAAACTACCGGTTTAAATTGTCTGAAATTGTAAAGTATTGCGTGAAAATCAACTAGTAAAATTTTGGTGGAAATCCAATATGGCTTAATAAAATATTAAAAAATCAGCATGAAAAAATATTTAGATCAATTTCAAATTTTGTACAAGAATTAAGTGTTATGTGGAGAAGAACTGGTAAAATTTTGCTACAAATTCAAAATGGCGAAAGAAAATGACGTTGAAATAAAATCTTTGTAATCGTGAAGAAAGTCTCCAAGGTTTTACTTAAATATCTTTACGTTTTAGCGATGCCCAAAAATATATTTTCCCAATTCTGTCGATCTGTTTTTCAGTTTGGGACGTATAACAAGAAACTACTTATCCGATTGAAACTAATGATACATAGAAATGAAATATGGTAACATTATGGTATGAATCTAAGATGGCGGTCTAATAACATTTATTAATCAAAATTCAGCCCGATTTTAGAATAATCTCAATTTTTATAAGAACATTAAGAGTATGATATAGAGATAAATTTGTAAAATTGTGGTAGGTTTTTAAAATGGCGACCAAATAAAATCTTTAAAAATTCAACGAAAAAAATTCTCTTATGCAAATGAATTTTTCACATAAATTGGCGGAAGTAAATGACGGTCTAGTAAAGTGCCAAAAAAATTATTACTAAAAAGCGACTTCCAATTTACCTGAAATGTTGAATAAAAATAAAGTGTTACGTGAACATTAACTAGCAAAATTTTGGTACGAATTCAAGACGGCGAAACAAAATGGTGATTTAGAAAATTATTAAAAAAAGTATTGGGTTCTAAAATACTACTTATACAGTTTTCCTGGAATTTTGTGCTACACATTCAAGATGGTAGACTACAATGGTGGCCAAATAAAATTTGCAAAAAGAAACCTCAAAGGTTTTACGTTACCTCTAGTTTTAGTGTTTCTAGATGACCAAAACGTCTTATAAAGATGACATGGTAATATTTTTGGAAATATCCATTATGGCAGAACAAAGTGACGGCCCGGTGAAATTTAAAAAGAATTATAATTAAAAAAATAAATATCCGATTACCTAAAATTTTACATAAAAATCAACTGACATAAAAATAAACTGGTCAATTTTTAGTATGAATCCAAAATGGCGGCCTAATAAAATACTTAACAAATCAGCCTAGAAAAACTACTTAACACATTAATTTCAAATTTTGTGCAAGCATTAAAGTAATTTGTGATACGAATTTAAAATATCGGAACAAAATTGCGACCAAATATTTAATTTAAAAAATCAACATACAAAATTTTCTTATTGAATTGATTTCAAATATTTCAGAAAAAATAAATTTAGAAATAAAAAAATCGGTCTTAAAAAAATCAATGTAATAATTACTTATTCAATTTATTTTAAATTATGTTCAAACATTAAGTGTGGCACAAATAGAAACTGATGAAATATTAGTAGGAAATAGTAGGAAACCAACATGATAGAACAATTTGGTGACCAATAAAAATGTTTATTAAGACAATATGAATTACATTGGATCATACTTCGCTATTTTTAATAAAAGCAAAAATTAATAGCGATGGAAGTTTCTCGTAAAGGGATTTTTTGTGTCGTAAATATGCAATACAGACGATGCTTTGGTGCTTTCAAATTGGTAAATAGTAGGAAAAACTACATCCATAAAAAATAGAGACTAAACGAAATGGGAAAACAATTAACGCTCAAAACTGAAAAAAAAAATTATTGAAAGTGATTTTTTTCACGATTCATAGAATTAATCAGAAATATTTTTTTAAATAAAGTCGTATTATAAACTTCACTTTGTCATGTATTTTTAACAATTTAAATTCCATTCTCTGCTATAAACTGCTCTATTCGTTTATTTGCTTTAGTTGGGAACCTTTTATGTTAAACCTATTTAAAGCAATATTGTTAGGACAAACCCGGATTAGGACTGGACGAAATTGCAATTTACAATGCGGTCACAATTCTATGAAATTAGCTATAAATACAACTAAGAATATAAAGTTTAATTGTATGATTCGCAAGATTAGATTTGAGCTGGACTTTGGAACTTCAAGTTTTCCGTGTTGACTTAATAGATTTTCCTGAAAATTTAAATTACCTTCTTCTAAAACGAAAAGGTTGACAGGATTTTATTAAAAAGATACAGTTTATTTGAACAAAACATGGTTTCTTTAACCATTTGAAATCGATATTAGCTTAGTTAAAGGGAATTTAATTTTAATATTGAAGTAAAAAAAATCACTATTACCAACAATTTCCCTCGTATGGTTAAGTATATAATAAACATATAATTATTTGCTAATAACTAGTACTACTAGTAGTGTTACAAAAAATAATTTCTGCGCTATATTATTTTTCTCCATAAAATGTTTAGGCCGCCATTGGATGTGCCAAATAAAATTTGCACTAAACACTTTCCAGTTTATCTCTGTTTAATATTTGATTTATGTGCAAAATTTCAAGTCAATTGGATATGTAGTTTTTACTTCCCGTATTTGTATCTTCACGTCTTCACCCAAGATGCTAAAAAACATGGTTTCTCGTGTTCGGTGTGTCGGTCTGTTTACCTAAACTTTTGGTAAAAAATCAAGGGTCATAAAGGAATGAAATGGTTACATTTTGGTAAAGATGCAATACTGTGAAACAAAATAGCGGCCTAGTGAAATGTTAAAAAATTAGTTCTAAAGAACTACTTATCCAATTTTCCTGAAATTTTGCACAAAAATGAAGTGGTTATTACATTAAAAGCATCTCGTAAATTACTGATACGAATCCGAGATAGCGAATCGAGATGGTGGCCTGGTGAAATGTTAAAAAAATTATTACTAAAAAACTACTTAACTAATTTACCTGAAATTTTGCACAAAAATCAAGTGCTATGTAGGAATGAACTGATAAAAACAAAATGGTGAAACTACCTATTAAATTGATTTCAAATTTTGTGCTAGAATTAAGTGTGATATAGAGATGGACTGGTAACGTAGTAAGAATTCAAGATAGCAAAACAAAACGGCGGCGGGCAAATAAAATGTTTGTAAAAAAATCCCTCTTCAAGGTTTTACATAGCTTCAAATTTTAACGTGTCAATGCCCCTTTAAATTTTGGTAAAAAATTAAAGGTCTTATAGGAACATTTTGGTAAATATCCAATTTAGCGGAACTAAATGGCGGCCTGATAAAATGTTAAAAAATTATCACTAAAAAACTGATTATCAAAATTACCTCAAATTTGGAATAAAAACAATAGTTACAAATGAATTGGTAAAACTTTGGTATGAATCCAAGATGGCGGTCTAATGAAATCAGCCTGAAAAACTATTTATTAGGTTAATTTCATATATTGGGAAAACATTAAGTGTGGCATTGAGATGAACTAGTAAAATTTTGGTACGAATTCAAAATGGCGGAAGCAAACGAGGACTAAACAAAATGTTTAAAAATCGAACGTAAAAAGTTTTTTTATGATGTTTATATTACTTTTCTAGTTACAGGGTATTTTAAACGGATTCTATCGGTCTGTATCCGACTAATTTTATATTTTGGTAAAAAATCGAGGTTCATATGGAAATAAAATTTATAAACATCGAATATTACGGAAGAAATGGCGGCCTCACACAATGTTAAAAATTCATTATTAATAATCGACTTCTTAGGAAACGAATGGACCTCAAATTCTGCTGAAACAGGTAAATCTTCAGTGCGAATGCGAAAATAATAACCGACAATTTTTTAATACTATGTCAATAAAGTTATAAAAAATTAATAATAAGGTTATAAAAATAAATAGAAAACTAAAAAAAACGGTAAAATCGCCTTTAACAATAACTTTAGCACTTAACACAATAACACTTTTGTAAGCGAGAAATTATGGACAAGGACGAATTTATAAATTTTTTTAGATTTTTTGAAAAATATGAAAAAATTATAAAAAAATAAAAATAGAAATGTTTGTTTAAAAATCGATTTAAATATAAATCCCTGTCTTGGGATTTATATCTTTGGGAAAAATTTGTATTAGGCTTTTTTTATACCTATATGTCTAACAAATGCGAAATCGAACAGAGAGGATTGAATTTTTTCGCCTTATTTTTGACGCGTAAAATGTAATAGCCATAAATTCCTGGATGGATTTTTTGCTTATCACGGTTCCATGGGGTGTGAAAAAATTGAGTGAGGCTCGGAAAATATATCGGAAAATGACATTCGTTCTAATAACGGAAAAAATTATCAGAAGCGAAAAAGATTTATGAAGAGCCGAACCAGATAATATTAAAATTCTTGCATAGAAAAAAAAATCCTATCTAGATTAAGAGGGAAAATGAATCGTGAGAGGGGAGCACTGATAAAAAAGCAATAATATCGCCAATAAATTTCACAGATTTGGTTTCCTTTGCCGAATATTAATCAAGATCCTAAAATTATTTTTTTTTGGAATATCACCTTTATATTTTTAATTAAAGAATAAATTATATCCTAAGAGACTTTTATTTGAAAGTTATTCAATACCATTTATTTATTTATTCATTTATTAGAATATTATAATTACAATGTTACCTTCGACAATAAAATATGACAATTAAAACCCGATAGGTTAACAACCCTAAACCTTCTAGGGCTTTATTTAGTTAATAACAATTTCTTGACGCCTCCATACACTGTCTTTTATGGTTTGCTTGAGAGATATGCTTTCAGCCATAGCATAAAGGTTTGCGACCAATTTCATATACAATTTTACAAGAATTACGGTAACTAATAATATAAAAAAAGTCCGATATATACATATCTGAATATATTAATTATAGAGAGTCCGCAATACAAACAGTCAACAAAAATGTTTGTATAAAAAATAGAACCGGCTAAAAAAATAATATTTTATTTCCAATAAAAATTTGATTTTTATAGAACGTCAGGTAGTGACAGATTTGGATGCGCCAAGCCTCGAGAGGGTTGAAAAGTACATAGGTATTGAGTTGAATGAAAGGGACATTACAAGTGGCATCTGGGAATAACATATACAAAATTTGATTTTCCTCAACAGAAATAAAAGGTGTCTGTTGCTCATATTTTCACGCAAGCTGTGTTCACTAAATGATTAATTAATAGAACCTGGTTTTGGAAATCAAAGGGTTGAAATAAGGGCGTAATCTTGTTAGGAAAAATCGAGATATTGACCGATTTTTCCACACAAGCCCGTCAAAAAGTGTGAAAACATACATCTTCATTAGTCCAATTGGTTTGAGTGGCGCAAAGGGATAAATATATTTTAGGGTCGAAAAATTAGACGGAAGCGTAAGAAAGATTTATCTCTACAAAAAAAAAAATAAAATACATTTTATAAGTCTGAAATGATATTTAAAACTCTCTAATTTGTTTTATATCTATGGCAGTCTCCCCAGGCTCCCAGACATACTCATAGGACGTTCTTTAAAATTTAATTCCCTGGAAATATAATGGATTTGTTATCCGAAAAGCTGTAAAAAAACTTAAAAATCCCACCGAAGATGTTATACGAGTGCAAAGTTCTTTTCGTCGTCGCTGTCAGATGAGATGGATTCCTTAAAAGATTTTCTTCGGGCAATTACAAATACAAAACTTTGTACTTTTGTTCAGAGCAATGTTTCTATAAAGAGTGAGGACGAAGTTTAAATTACGAATTGCCTCTTTGAAAGTCTGCAAATTCCTTGTTTAAAATTACTTTATTTGTTATTTTTAAGTTTATATTTACTTGCCTTTATTTTACTTTGTGTGTGTCGGCCTGTTCTGTACAAATCTTGTAAATCGATTTTAGTTAACTTATACTTATCCAGGCAAACCGACAGACTGACAGAAATGGCAGAACAGGTTTTTCGGGGCTCAGGGATCCGAAAGAGCAAAGATCTGCAAAAATCTCGGAGAGTGATTTTTTCACAATTACCATACTTCCCAGTTAGGAGGGAAGTAAAAAGTGTAGTTTAATAAAATGGTTGAAATGTATGTTATAGTATTTTTTTCATAACAAATTACTCTAAATTTCCAGGTCTGTCGGAACGGCATTAAATCACTTTCCTATTCAAAAATAGCATTGCTGAAGAGACAGTTCTAAGAAAGACTATCTATCCTCTTGACAAATTAAAACGTCCGTCCGTTGTAAACGTTTTTCGGCACAGATAAATTCGTCTCGTCTAAAACGTGCCAAAAGAAACTGTTTTCCATAGATCTGAGTTTAAAAGGGACACCGTTAATCATTTCAAACTATGCAGCGAATCTCCAAAAAAGTCCGAAAGGGTACTCTTTTTTATTCCGGTTCAAGAAACAGAACGTGGGTCGGAATGATTTGATTTCGATGGCAATAAAAATTTCATTAAAACTTTTAACTACCAACTCCAAATTGACATATCGATTCGATTTGAAATGTTGGGCATATAAATATAAAGGTTATTTGGCAATTTTAACGTTAACCGACACCTTGATCAAACTTTCATACTAATTTCAATCACTTCTAGCTAACCTAACTGCTTTGAAATTTTGTATACATATGTCCAATAAAAACAAAATTCGGTAAATTACTCTTTATCCAAAACTTATCTCGTACAGGGATCTTTACTTCACGAGATCCGAACACTGAATTAAGTGTTCCGATCTCGTCAAGTAAACATCCCGGAAGATATTTCGTGCAATCGAAGGCAAAACGTCCTCCGAGAATTTTTTCAGGATCCTTGATGCTGAAAAACACGTTTTATCAATTCCGTCAGTCCGTCTGTTCGCGGCATAGCTAAACAAATTGCTGATGCGATTGACTTTAAAGTTTGGTCAAAAATTAAGGGTCATATAGCGATGATGATCTTATAACTTTTTGGTAAAAATCCAATACGGCGAAACAAAATGGTGGCCTGAAAAACTACCTATCCAATTTGCTTCAAATTTTTCACAAAAATCAAGTATTTTGAGATACTCAACTGGTAAAGTTTTAGTATCAATCAATTCAGTGGAGCGAATTCAAGAATGAGCAACAAAATGGCGGCCAAATAAAATGTTGGAAATCCAAAAAAAAAATCAGCCTTTACATATCTTCACGTTTTAGCGACTCTAGATTCCAGAAAATATATATTTTATAAATTTCGTCGGTCTGTCTGTCTGTTTATCGGTTTGTCAGACTGCAGCATAGCTTAAAAACTACTAGCCCGATTAAAATAAATTTTCGTCAAACATTAAGGATCATATAAGTATGATCTGGAAATATTTTAGTAAAAAATCTAGTATTTTAGAACAAGGTGGCAGCCTAGTGAAGCGGTAAAAAAATATAACTAAAAAACTAATTATCTAATTTATCTCAAATTTTGCACAAAAAACAAGGAATGAATTCGCAACCTTTTGATATTATTCTAAGATAGAAAAACAAAATGGCGACCTAACAAAATATTTAAAAAATCATTGTGAAAAACTACCTATTTCAAATTTTGTGCAAACATTAAGTGCGATATAGGGATAAATTCGTAAAGTTGTAGTATCAATTCGAGATAGCGAAGTAAAATGGCGGCTAAATAAAATGTTTACAAAATCAACGCTCAAAAATCTTATTTTATTAACTTTAAATTTTCCAGAAATATTAATGTGTTATAGGGATAAAGTGGTACAAATTTAATATGACGGGGCAAAATGCCGGTATGTGTCAATGTAAAAACTACTAATTTAATTTTAAATTATAGGATTCCAAAATGGGGAATAAAATGTCCCCCATTATAAATGTTTGAAAAGACGGTATACGTATATTAGGGTACACTTCACTATTTCTAATAAAAGGAAAAATATTTAAATATAGAAGTTCCGGGTAAAGGAAATTTATCGATTTTTGTTTCTCTCTTAAAAGGAAAGTAATCGTGAAGAAATTACCTTCCGAGATTTTTTCAGATCTTTACGTTTCAGGGTCCCTAAAGCGGTAAAGATCCAATATAACGAAACAAATGTTAAACAATTATTACTAAAAAAACTACTTATTCAATTTACCTTTCATTTTGCAATTCCAAAATCAAGCATTATGTAACAATTATTTGCTGAAATTTTGGTACAAAATTCAAGACGACAAAACAAAATGACAGCTTTATAAAATTTTAAAAATTCATCCTGAAAATCACTTAATTGATTTCAAATTTTGTGCAAGAATTAATTGCGGTATAGGGATAAACTATTAAAACTGAGATACATATTCAAGATTTGTGCACAAAAAAGTCCTGAACGTCACTAGCTTTTTATACATCTTAATTTTCACTTCCCCATATAACACTCTATATAGGGTAGCGGTTCTCTAAGTTTTGTACTTAGTACTTCCTTTTTTTTTAGAAAAACTCATAAAACGCAAACTGCAAATATACAATTACATAATAATTACACTACTGTAATTATTGCAACAATTAATTCCTCTAGCTATTACTGATAGTTTCAAATTGACCGATTGTTCTATTTCTTAAATCATCTGCAGGATTAAGTCCTATTGTGTACACCAAAGAATAAAAATGTATATATAGGAAATACCTCTGTTTAAATCAGGTGACGAAGGATCTCTATGTAAAAGCTGGAAGAATTCATTTTCACCAATCATTGTAAAGTAATATTAGAATAGTTGTTGTAGTAAGATCTGCAATCATTATCTTGCATTTTCTGTATCTTGAAAACTAAACCACTTAGAACTCATGTTTATGTGAACTTTTAAACATAAAACAAGTCAGTATGAAAACTGAAACATTTGCTTTGCGTTTTTTAAGTTTAGGCAGTTTTTGGAACAACTCTTCGTTGATGAGGCAATTTTTCTTCATATTCATCAGTTAATGCTCAACATATGCCACTTATAGTAAGTACACAGTGAAACTGGACGTGTGGTACTTCTAGGGTTCGTGCGGAAGCATAAAATAATTTTCCATAAATAAATATAAAAAGTTGAATTTTTAGTGAAAAATAAAACATATAACACAAAAAATGTAAAAGTGTCGTACGCAGAATTGTTGTAGTTAGAATGTTTGGTTTTGAAGTTATAGTCCAGAGACTGAGCTTTTGGCCTATATCTACCACAAACGAAAAATTTTAGACCGGATATTTACTATTTTTGACAAAGTAGTACTTGAGACCTTCAAAAATGTTTAATAAAGTTCTTCTATAAAACCAGGAAGCAAAAAATGAAGGTCAGCAAAGATTTGTTTTTCAAGCGTTGGATTTTTTGGTCGACTTGGACCTAAATTAAAGTTAGTCTCCCACCCATGTATAAGGGGCTTTTCGACGCGCCCGATCTATTTTTTATAATTTTGAAAGCGTAGAACCTTAAATTAAAAATATAAGACCTTTTATTGCACTTTTTCCCGTATCTGTTCAAATAACGAAAACAAATATGCGACGTTGCCAAAGAAGTTTTTTTTTTAATAGAGTGGGACGTAACAATTTCAGAAATCTTTTTAAAAACATAATAAAATGCTTTTCTTTCTTGACACCCTGTCTCCTGAAAATAAAATAATTTAGAACTCATGTTTATATGAACTTTTAGTCAAAAAACAAGATAGCATAAACATGAAATTAATAAAAATACTACAAAATTTATAATCAGATATATTGTGCATTTAACTTAAAAATATATAAATAAATTATGTCGGACTATTTTAACTAACAATACAAAAAATATCAATCATCATCAAAATGTTTGTGCAAATTTGTTTTTTAATTGCTTGGTTCCTCTTCGTCCTCAAATAAGCTCTTGAAACTGAACGGCTGGAAATTGTGCCCTTGGCCTTCGAAGAATTTGGTCATAAACTCCACCCAGTGGAGACGCAGCGTGTGTAGGAAAGCCGACAGACCCTCCATGAGCACTAGAATGGCAACAGTAATGCTGGACCAGATGGCAAAGATGATGTATATTGAGATGCTTCCAAAGTACTGATACGACAAAGTGACCAGAGCTTTTCTAAACACCATGGTCCATAGAACATCCGACAATTCTTGAAAAAAATAGTAGTGAGTTAGTATTAGAAATTATGTTATTTTTGTTTTGAAAATTAAGAAAAAAAAATTTTTTTATTTTTTTATTTATTCAAGTATTTTCCTATAAGACATTTCACAATTTTTGTGTATAAAAGTCGTGAACAAACGTTAGTAAGAAAACAGTAGGTACATCTATAATACTAAACATTAACCGGGATATTAAGTAATAAATAAACAATTTTTTAATCCCTTTAAAATTGTCCAACGATTTACTATTTTTAATATCTTCTGAAAAACGATTGAAATCTCTCGGTCTTAAGTAATCAGGATTTCTTCGTGTTATTTTTAATTTATTTGGTGGCTCACTAAACTTATTTTTTTTCTTGTATTTACAGAGAGTACATTAAAATTCGGTAGAAAATTATGCCTATTATTACAAGTATATAAACAAAATTCAAAAATATAAATACCAAGAACAGTTAAAATATTCCAATTCCTAAACACATTTTTACAAGATTCTCTTTTTGATAAACTTAATATATAATGTAGTACATTTTTTTCAGCAAAAAAATATATATCTGAGAGGGTAGACCAACCCCAGAAGACGATGCCATACCTGAGCCTCGACTCCACAGTCCACCTGAGCATAATAAAGCATAAAGTTCTCTAGACAATACTGATTTCAAAATACTGATATCAAACATTATTTATTTTTGAAACAAGAGATTTGTATTAAATTTTTATCAATCCAAGTTCTAGAAATGTATACTCGCCGAATTATTCAGAATTATTTGTTGACATTCCGTCCTCCTACATTAATATATCTTAAACATTCGGTTTTTCTACGTTTCTACTAAGTACAAAAAATTATCGGAAAACTAAGCACGCATATCATTCAACGCGGTTCGTGCATTCTCAAAAAGAACGCCATCCACTAGATTTTACAATATCACAGACATATCGTATATGTAAATCGGGCATTCACCAGGGAAAGAACCACCAGCCCATTTAGTACGCTAAAAATAAAACCGGTCCTAAAATAGATCTATGTGGAAGATTCACGCTCATGTTAATGAGATCTGAGCCTTTGCTCCTCCTGACACCCTCATCATAATAACTAAATGAAACAAATTGTCTTCTGCTTTCCAAAAATAAACGAATCCAGGATAAGAAATTATCCCCAATCCCAATGTTTGCCAAAATATTTAATGCCATTGGGGGCTCACGCAGTCGAATGCCCTATTAAGATAATAAAAGATGACAACAGGACACTCGTCTGTCTCAACTAAGTGAATAAACTTTCCTTGAAAAGATTGCAACGCAGTACCAGTTGTCGTTTTTTACTTGAAAACCATGCTGTCTTTTTTTTACATTATTTTATTAATACTAAAAAATATTTGAAGTTTATCCAAAAAGCAGTACTCAAAGAATTTTGAGAAACTTGAAGGTATTGTAACGAGTCCGTAATTATCCATACTCATAAAAGCACCTTTCTTTCATACCCACCCTCAATCATCCAGGAAATGTGCCTGTTACAAAACCACAGGTTAACTAAATATGTAACAGGTTTTGTTAAATAAAAAAGAACCGGTATTCCTATTTGATAAATTATAAAACTCTTCCTTTGAAAAGGGGTATAAAAATATATTGTTATCTGGTTGCCAAGAATACATGTTCTCTCTTTAGGTTTGCAAAGTTCAAGACTAAAGATTACTTTACCTTTGTAGAAGTAGTAAAACGTACCTGGTTATTAATTATAAATGGAGCCACCCTTAACTTTTTAAATATTAGCTTTATAAAAAAATATTTTATATAAAAGTTGTAAAGGTCTGCATTTTTTAATTTGTAACTTATTCCTATACAGGGTGTAACAAAAAAACGTGGCAACCCAATGTTACAGCGGTCTGGGAATGTTTAGCTTTTCCTATTAGTTATACAATGTACTAATAAAATTGTAATACTTACGTGCATGCGCCAACGATAAAGCCCACAAACGAAGGTAGGAGGCAGTATGTGAGACCGTGCTCAAAGTGAATTCGATGGTGTGAATTCCGGCGTGTACCATTAATTCGCTCATCGGCTCCTCCTCTTCCTCTTCGTGAGGGGGGAGGATACTGCTTTCTGGAATGGGTTCCAGTTCTATGTGATTTCCGCCGTGACCATTCTGAAAATATTAAAAAATAATTTGGTGGCTTTTTGTAATGATTAATATTTTAATAATATTCCAATTATCTTGAAACCATTGACAAAAATCAAGTATGAAACAAGGATAAACTGATAACATTTTAGTGCGAATTCTTTGTGATAAAACAAAATGGCGGCCAAATAAAAAAGTTTCTAAAAAAATTAAACTTAAAAATCTTCTGATTCAATTGACTTCAAATCTTGCAGAAAAATTGAATGTGACATGACGATACAAAAAAATCAGTGTAAAATCTACTTATTATTTATTTTAAATCATGCCTAAAAATTAAATATGGTATAGGTAGAAACTATTGCTACGAATTTAATATGGTGGAAGCAAATGGCGCCCAATAAAAATGCTTGAAAAGAAGGTATACTAAATTATTATTGCTAATAATTATCATTTAGTGTTGAGAAAATACAAAGTACATAAAACATGAAACAAAGTTAATATTTTTCATATAAAAAAATTTGTTATAAAGAGATAAATCCCTGCTACTACTAGTAATTGTCTGGTATGATTTTCCTGTGTTATAGAAAATTGGTTTAACGAGATCGAGGGCATTTCAAAACCAAAATAAATTATCCACATCCGTATTAAAACAAAATATCTTATAAAGCGTATTAAAACAATATATCTTATAAGGAAAATTGGAGTTATATTTATTTATTTTAAAAAAATCTGTTTAAATATGCAGTAAAATTCTATTTCCTGGACTAAAAAACTTCTTTTTATGGAAGAAAATAATAAAAGACAACACATATTTTTATAGACTATGTAAATAGTAAATATAGCTATGAAAAATAAATAATAATTTATAGGGATACATTGCGAAATTTTTAGTAAAAATCTTATATATTAATGGCCTAATAAAATGTTTAAATAATCGGAAAAATGCCGTTTCCTGGAATAGAATCTTCTTTTTATAGACGAAAATAAAAAATGACAATTTGTTTTTGTTGACTTCGTAAATAACGTTATGAAAAATAAGTAATAATAATAAATAAATTAAAAACTAAAATTTACAGAGTTTGTACCTAAAAAGTTTTTACCAACTAATTATATGCAAATATAGATTGTTTATCGCAAGTGGTGTAATCTGAAACCGGAAACTATGTTTTTTCGCCATTTAGAGACTCTCAAAAGTCAAGATCTGAATCAATTTCTCTTTCTTTTACAATTAAAATGCACGCTTTTTTCGAGGGATTTGAGAAATAGTAATTGATGTCCGAATTATAATTTTTCACAGTGAAGGCTCCATTATCCGAATTCTCTAAACATAAGAATTTTAGACCGCTTCAATATTACGACAATCACTTACCTGTTTACTCAGTAAGCGACTTCCTCGCCGACTAGATAGTATATTCTGGGCTGCAAGAGCCCTTTTCTTTTTCCTGGAGTACATCTCGTAAAGAGGGACCCCCAGCAACATCCAGGGTATACAGATCAGAGCCAGGAACACCAGGAAATGTTGTAGCATCTCCTGTCCCCCGTACATGTACGCTTCACACGGATCTTCAAGCTCAGAGTGTTTGAACAACATCATTCCGATGAAGAATATAAGAACATTAGGGGCGCATGAGGAACCATGGGGAGTATCTAAAAATTATTTATTAGAGTTTTTCCACATTTTAATAGGTTATATCAGAAATTCAGTAAGTGGGTAAAGCAAATTCCGCCAAGGGTTTTTTCTTTATAATAATTATATACTAGTTGTTACTGTTCACGTAGAAATTGAAGGGGTATTTAAAGAAAGGTAATGATAAAGACATTAGAAAAAAAATTGCTTTCGGTAATGTGGGTACAGACAACATAAAAGTGACCATGCGAAAAATAAGAGTTTGTACTTCAGTTGCAGCAATTGATAATTTGCCTTTGAATCTTATCTGTCGATGGCTGTATATACTTTTATGTTCCGCAGCGTGATTAATTTCCTAAAATTAGGATGAGAAAACATTGTGCATATAGTTTTTAAGGTATTTGTTACTTCCCTCGTAAAAGGAAGATTTTTTTTTTAGTTTCAGGTTCCTACTAGATGATGAAAAAAGTGTTTTTTCCTTAAGTAAGTTTCCGTAAGTCTATTTGTCTGTCTGCCTGTCTGTCGGTCTGTCTCCTCGTGCCATAGCTACAAAACTAAATCTTCGATTGAAAAGCTACTTATTTAATTTACCTTAAATTTTGCAGAAAAAACAAGTATTATGTGGAGTTCATCTGGTAAAATTTTGGTACGTATCGAGTGATCAATCGTTGGTGACCCAAAGTGGCCGTTTAATATTTTAAAATGTATTCTGACTGACTGAAATTTTGATCAACAATTAAGGGTCATATGAGGATGACCTGGTAATATTTTGGTATAAATGTAATGGGGCAAAACAAAATGGCGTCCTAGTGAGATGTAAAAAAAATTAATAAAAAACACCTTATCCAAATTTTTGGTTCGAATTCATTCGGCCTCAAAAAACTATTTATGAGCTGACGTCAAATTGTCTGCCATAAAAAAGTGTGGTATACAGATGAACTATAGTAAAATTGTGGTAGTAAATCAAGATAGCGGAACAAAATGACGACCAAATTAAACGTTTGTAATTGTGAAATCACCCTCTCAGGTTTTACATATCCTCACGTTTTAGCATCCCTAGATGCCAAAAATATGTTTTATCAACTCTATTGCTCCGCCTGTCTGTTTGTCTGTGTGTATGTCAGTTAGCGGCATAACTTAAAAACTATTCTTCTGTTTGAATTCAAATTTTAGTTAAAAATTAAGGGTCATATGGGAATGACCTGGTAATATTTTGGTAATAATCCAAAATGTGGCAACGAGATGCCCTGGTAGTAAAACGTTAAAAAATATTACTTAAAACATTAATTATCCAATTTACCTCAAATTTTTCACAAAAATCAAATGTGGAATTTCATTCCTCAAAAGTTAAAAATATTTAAGAAAGTAACTTTACGTTCAACAGTGCCCTAAGACAAATTTTAAAAGTAATCTATTCAGGAGATTGCTAATAGGCCACTGGCTTTGGCGTACTCTGTTTAGTTCCGTTTAACGAGGAGTTTATTTTATTATTTCGTTGCAATTTTTTTTTCATACTTACCGATATCTCCATCGTTCATGGCGGAATAATTGGCCCATTTCATGAATATCATTATGACGAGATAAACGAAGAGAAACGAAAAGAACAGGATCTTGGGCAAAAAGTCCAGCACGAGATAGGCGTGTTTCTTGAAATGTCTGAAATAAAAAAAAGGAAAAATAAAATTACTACTGCCTTTGACAGATGCCTTTTCTCCTTCGGATGTGTGCGATTTGTTTTGTAAAAAAGAACAAAGATACTGTGAAAATAGAAAAAAATGAACCTCCCAGACGTCGAAAACGCGCATTAAAATGCTAGCCACATTCTCACTTCGGCGGCTCCGTTTTTGGATCGTCTGGCAGGCTGGAGAAAGCTCTCCCGTTTAATACCGTTTTCGATACATAATGATAAATGTCGCTGAGTATTTTAAAACATAGGCTTTTGCTAGGAAAATAGTCTGTGAATTTTTGCTTTGCTCATGATAGGAAGTATGTATTGATATTGTGAAAAATTTGTCAATTTGGGGTCCAGCCAGAATACTACTTACCAGATTGCCTATAAATTTTAGTTAAAAATTAAAAATCTTACTAAACGGACTAATAAAACATAAGTAAACTTGTTCTACGAATCAAAAATGATGGCATAAAATGGCGACCAAATAAATTCAACATAAAAAAATTTAATTGACTATAAAGTTTTCACAAAAATTAAATGTGATATAGAAAAAAACTGCCACGAACGTGATGCACCAAAAAAAATCAGTATAAAAAGTACTTATTCATTATATCATATATAGGAAGAAACTATTAGTATCCATTATGATGAACAAAATGACGTCCAATAAAGATGTTGGAAAAGACAGTTATATGTATATGTGCTACTAAATGACGATATCCGGGACTAATTGGATCACCTTTAACTATTTCTAATAAAATTAAGTACCAGGGAAAAGAAATTTACTCATTTTTTAAAATCATGTCAGTAATTCCCCAAAAATTCAATTAGACTAGTTCCCCTCACAATCCAACACTGTGCTTAAAATTTAGTACTTTGTATATGATATAATATTTGGTAAATTCGTCAGTACATTAAATGAGGTAAAATCTGCAATCGTATTGAGAAACTGAATTATTCATTAAACTTCTAAAAACAATACAAAAATATGCATCATCTTGTGCAAAATAAAACTGTTGAAAGTATGTCAACGTTAGTTTTTTTTATGAAACGAGAATAGCAAAAAATTGTCCGAAAAAGTAATAGGATTGAAAACTAAGAGAAAAAAATTAAATTAAATTGGTCACTTCAGTCTCTGAAATTTTTACAGTTTGCCCGATGTTGTAAGTTAACTTTAATGTAAATGGCAGATAGTTGAAAACACATTTAAGGAAAAGTTAACAATGTCTCTAAAATAACACCCACTTTGAAAGTTGTGCCTTACAACTGCTGTAACACTTTGAATATACAAGTAATTGAGCCGTAACGATAACAAATAGTCCAACTATCGAAGGAATAAAAATTAAATTTTATATCCCTTCCCCGAGAATCCAAAAGTTCGAAAAAGTTTTAAAATTTCAATTTATTTATACATTTTTGCCTTCCTGCGTAGGTATAATATATATAAATTGACTATATTATTAGTGTCTAAATTCTCATAAAAACTGCATAAAATCTATTTGTATGGTAAAGATACAGCGTCCCGAAAATTGTTAATTTGGGCTAATATCTAAGTATTGAAATAAGTTTGTTTGGACTAATATACGAAGATATTGAGATAAGAATCTCAGTTGAAAAGTTAAAACTGTTAAAATTTACCACTTTTAACTTCCTGGCAATAATAAAGTCTGCTTTCAAATTCTTTTATAACGTTTTAGAGCATTTAAGGCGTTATACTAATACAAACATTAAAAAAACGAAATCAAGCGGAGCAAAGTCCTGCAGCCGTGCTGCCCATTCAACAGCTCTACAACATTCAATCCAGCACACAATAAATTTTAAATTTCTGACGTGTAAATAAAAATGTGGGGACGCTCCATACAGCTGAAAATATATCATAATTATATTCAATATCACGGCATTTAATAGTTGTTACAATTGCAGGTATAACAGTATCTTCCAACAGTTGCAAGTAAGGGTCCGGTAAGAGTTTTATAAATAAAACTAGCTGACCCGGCAAACGTTGTTTTGCCATACACAATAGGAAATGTTTTTAAAAGTATCTGACACTATAAGTGTGTGGGAATTTGAAAGAGTAATGAAGCGTTGTAGACAATTGAAGCATACTTTATTTAAGTTAATATAGTAATCTTTATTAAAATACCAAATATATTAAATTACAGATTTTGATAGCTTGACACTACTACTAATTATTATGGCATTTAAAAAATAAACAAAGATTATTCTCTCAGCGCAATGGAGTGTACAATATTTTTGGTCAGTCCGTCTATTACGGTTCATGAGATATAGCCTGGTGACAGACGGACGGACGGACAGCAGACTCTTAGTAATAGGGTTCCCGTTTTTACCCTTTGGGTACGGAACCCTAAAAACCGCTGTCGATGGAATAGCTACTTTAACATCATAAAACCCCTTCATAAAATAAATTTATTAAATGTCTTGAATTTTTTGTTCAATTGCAAAGTGAGTCCTAAAATTGAAATTAACACTCTCATAAAATATATTACTCATTTTTTTCGCTATTAGAATATATTTATTTCAACTCTCTCTTTCAATTTGGTAACTCAACTCCTTCAAAAGTTAACGTTTAAAACAGATAATTTGGATAAATTTTATTTAGCAATACAACTGTCCATCACCTTATTTCCACAAAATGTTAGAGTATAATAAATTACATACCTTTAAAGTAAGGGCGTTGTTGGCACAAAATAAATGTCTATTATTAATTATTAACTGAACTGAAGTAAATTAACTTGAGAGGCGTATCAGTCGAGACACAATTAAAACAAAAAAACTATATTAAAAACAAAACAATACAGGTTTCATCCTGTCTGGGTACTCCGTAGAGTTGATTTGATACTTGCGCAGGCGCGTATAACCCGTGTATGTGGGGTTGCGGTTGCGTTGCTGTACGGGAAATTCAATTCAAAATGATTTATTTATGCGGGACCGCCAGCTAAATCAATAAATATTTTTAATAACATAAAAGAACAAAAATAATTTTCTTAAAAAAAAACCTGAAACTAAATATGTAATACCCGATTTTTAAGGAAATATAAAAAAAATGTGGTAGAAAATAAAAAAAAAGTAGTTTACAACGGGACTCGAAAAAATTGTAAATAAGGTGAATAATACAAAAATAGCTATTTAAAAATAGGGGTTGATGGTAGAAGGGTGAAAATTTAGGGTTGTATGTATTTTTTAATGCTGAATCGTGAAAAAATAAAAACAAACAATTTTGTCCAAAAATTAAAAAAAACATTTTTGGGGTGAACCACCCTTAATTTTTAGGGGTGTGAAAAATAGATGTTGGCCGATTCTCAGACCTATCCAATAAGCACAAAAAATTTTATGAAAATCGGTTTAGCCGTTTCGGAGGAGTTTGGTAACAAACACCGTGACACGAGAATTTTATATATTAGATAGGACCATCTAAGGCTGCTGTGTACGAGCCTTTTCAAATCCGTGAATCACTCCAGTCACGACAATTATGTTTATTGACTGTGGCGCTCAAAAAAAAGTTGCTTCATAACTGAAACATGTACGATACAAGTAATTTGGTTGTTAATTAAATGTTTACATTATGTCACAAAACTGTAACTCGCGATCTGAATGGTCTTCATTAATTTCTTAAACAAGATGAACTTTATGTTTCTTTTTTTTTATAATTGCGTGATCTGTTGACTCATCCACACTCACATCAGCAGCTAGTATTCGAAGTGAATGCTTCAGTTGAACAATAAATGTTCCTATACAAGTTGAAAAACAATATCTCCAGCTTTAACAGAAGGACGATTATATCGGGAAGCATCTTTAATATTTTAAGTTAATGTTAAAAATCTTTTTTTATAATAACAATGATAATAGACGATATTTAATTTTTTTGTTACTGTGTTTTTCACTTTTTTGTATTCCTTCCTCACTCGATAACGGGTTAACGTAGAGACTAAAATTCGATAAGGGGTCGCATTTAAAATTAAAAAGTTCAACTGCCTCATGCAACACCCAAACCCCAAAAAAGTTAGTTTGTTTGTACACATGCAACTATCAAATTTTAAACTATATAACTATACTCATACTTCCCCAAGATATTAGTTAATGATTCTTTACTTACATGAAATTGACTGCGCTGAGTACGACTCCGAATATCATATGTACCACACCAAAAATTATTGACAGTTTCATTTTGAAAGAGTTCAAAAATATAATCTTGTTATCTGCATCCTATAAAAAAATATATAATGTTAAATTTTTGTAAAAATCTCGAACAACTTTAATAAATAATTAACTAAATTATTAACTAACCGAATTAAAATGCCTACCATATTAGCTATTAGTTTTTTTTAATATGGATTTGTGATTACTGCCGTTACTGTTAAATTCTTGCTAAAGGGATTAAAATAATATTTAGTTTGTCTCTGACTGGCTAAGTTGTGCAGCTATTAAAGCTAGACCACACAACGATTTGGTATTTTATAAGTCCTATATTGTACATCTTTTCAATCATCTCAATATATATATATATATATATATATATATATATATATATATATATATATATATATATATATATATATATATATATATATATATATATATATATATATATATATATATATATATATATATATATATATATATATATATATATATATATATATATATATATATATATATATATATATATATATATATATATATATATATATATATATATATATATATATATATATATATATATATATATATATATATATATATATATATATATATATATATATATATATATATATATATATATATATATATATATATATATATATATATATATATATATATATATATATATATATATATATATATATATATATATATATATATATATATATATATATATATATATATATATATATATATATATATATATATATATATATATATATATATATATATATATATATATATATATATATATATATATATATATATATATATATATATATATATATATATATATATATATATATATATATATATATATATATATATATATATATATATATATATATATATATATATATATATATATATATATATATATATATATATATATATATTATATATATATATATATATATATATATATATATATATATATATATATATATATATATATATATATATATATATATATATATATATATATATATATATATATATATATATAAGGGGTAATTTTTAACTGGAATAAATTCAATAATTTGAAAGCTATTCAAAAATCACAATAAGAAACGTAAATTTAAAAGCTATCTTAACAAATAGACAGCACTTTTCTCTACGCATTAGGCCAATAGACTTACTACTAAATCGATTTTTGATCTAACTACGGTCACACAATTTAGTATTTTCTACACCTGGTCTTTTGGTGTTTAGTGCTGGATAAATGAAAATACATTCACTGAATCGCAATAGAAAATGGAAATTTCCAATTTACTGCAGTCCAACTTTCGCAGACTAGAATAACCGTTATAGCTATGGACCCTAAACTTTGAGCATATAATTTGTATCTGTTCTAAGACAAAGGCTCTCTAATATACAGTCTAAAACTTAGTCGAATAAATCAGCTATTACTGTTGCGGAGAACTCATTTAAGTATATCTCTAATAGTTACGATACACAAACTACTACCACATTTTGAAGTAATCCAACTGATTAGGGATAAACCTCAAGAAAATTTGGAAGCAGACAATTTTTTTTATTCTTGCTTTCTGAGAGCTCTAGCCAAAGATTAGCCCAGTAAGATAAAAAATATACGTTCTCCCATTTCTGTCAATCTATCGATTTGTCGGTTTGTCTGTATGCGGCATAGATCAAAAACTGCTTATCAGATTGTTTTCAAATTATTACATTTTAGTAAACATTCAAAATGGCGTTATGAAATTCAGTAAAAACTGTTTATCAAATTGACTTGAAATTTTTTACAAAAATCAAATGTTAAACAAGGATAGACTAGTAAATTTTTAGTGTGATCCTCTATTACAAAATAATTGGCGGTTTGATTAAATATTTTTCCGGCATAAACCTTCTTTTTATAATAATAATAATAATAATAAATAAAAATTGAAATATATTATGGTTTATAGAATTTGTATAAAATTATTACCAAATAATTTTATGCATATATAGACGGTTTATTGTAAGTAGTGTAATTCTTTACGAGGGGAGTTGAGGGTTAAGGTGAATTTGCCATTTATTTTCTCTAGTTTTACCGCCTGCAACTCTCCCTTGACAAATTTGGGTAATTTCATGCTTCCCTTCTCTTTGAGATTTTTGCATTTTCGAGTCTCTAGACACCAAAATAAGATGTTCTTCCATTTTCTTCAGGCTGTCGTCGATCTGTTATTCTGTCGTTTTGACTGCACGCAACATAGGTCAAAAATTACTTATCCGATTGATTTCAAATTTGGGTAAAAAATCACAGTTCATATCAGGATGAAATGTCACCAATTCATCCCCATATTCCAATATAGATTGTTACCAAAATCATATTAGGAAACTACCCTTTGAATGATCTTCAGAATTTGCGCAAAAATAAAGTGTGATATAGGGATAAACTGGTAAAATGTTGAAGCAAATTCATTATGGCGGAAAAAATGGCGGTCTTATGAAATGTTTAAAAAGTCCGTAGTAAAAAAATTTCTTATCCAATTTACTTGAATTTTTTTGCGAATATCAAGGGTTAAACAGGTTTAGACTGGTTAATTTTTAGTGCGAATCCAATATGGCAGCCTAATGCGAGGTTTAAATATTCTGTAAAATTCCAATTTCTGGAATAAAACGTTCTTTTTATGGAAGGAATTAATAAAGTAACTTATTTATTCTTGAGAGACTGCGTAAATAATAACGTTAAAAATAATAATAAATAATATTTAATACCTAATCAAAACTTAAAATATTGAAATAAATTACATTTCAGACGAATTTTAGTTAAGTTATTACCAAATAATTATATACATATTATATAGACTATTTATTTTTTTATTTTAATTAGTGGAATTTTATACGACGGAAGTTATGGGTAAGGGCGAATTTACCAATAAGCGTATTATTGCTATTTATTTATTTTTATTATAATTTTCTTATGAATAAAATTAAATAAATTATTTAAGCTTGTCGAGAGTTAACGTCTATGCCGTATGTGAGATTAAATACATACATTTGGCCTTAAATTAATTTACAGGTAAAACGTGAAAAATAAATAATATGAATAAGATGACATCGCTTCCTTGTACCACATTTGTAGCCCAACTACTCGAAGAGTCTCGACGAGTCTCGACGAATTTCATTAATATAATTTGTTATTGTTTAAATTTGAGTTTCTTATTAACTTTGCTTTTATTGGGTTGATTAAGGCCATTGACACGATGTAAAATTCTGTTTGGAAGATAATAGTATTAGGAGTCTTAACAGATTGATTACTGTTTTGTATTTTATTAATATTTTGTATTTTTCAATTTATCATGCTAGGATTGTTATGAGGAGTTGATATTGAAGTTCGACGGAATCTAATTTTACAAAGAAATGTGATTTTGATGTTCAAAAATGAATTCGCAAATAGCGGGTCCAACATATGGTAATTATAAATAGCAAAAGCTGCTACAGATGAGAAAAATACCGTTCCATTTCCTACCTGCCAAGCCGGATCTAGCCCTGCAAAATAGGGCGCCCCAGCGTAACTGTGAAGGGGTATCAGCTCCACCTTTAAAGAGTCTTCATTTTCTTCGCTAGCGTTAATATTTATTACTTGAATTAAGTCCGCTTGATTGATTTTCCATTTGGATCCGAATATGTTCATTGATTTTGAAAATACATCGTTGTATATGAAGCCGGTGTAAATCGAAAATATTCCCATTAGTAAAATGATATACCTAAAATAAACAATGTTGTATATGATAGGATAATATATTATCAGCTCTCAAAATAAAAAAAAAATAGCACTTAAGTATTTGCACACATATGGAAATAATTTAGGAAAGAAACTTCCTATTTATATTTTAGACATTTTTTCTGTGAAACTCTGTTGTTTATGTGACGTTAAAAATGTTTTGGACAATTTAATACATTTATATGTCAGAGAAAAAATGTTTCTCTTTTCCGTTTATTTTAATATCGTTATGCGAAACGCATTTGGTTCCGACTCAGTCGGAATGTTGCAGGCGGGTATGAATCAAAGAGACATTGCCAACCCACTTAGCAGTAACAAAAGTGTTACTATTTACAAGAAAGAACCACCTTACAGTGGGCTTCAAAACTTTTAAATTGGGATCAACAAAACTGGACCCCCAATAGTATTTACTGAATGAAGGGCGTAGGTCTGGATTAAAACCAGATACCTGAAGGCAGACAAAACGAGCTGGTAACGTAGAACGTTTAGACGCAGTACAGTCCAGGAGGTTTACGTTTTTCAAGGAGATAGTGTAATGAAATGTTATTTAAACATAAACGATGGAAAAACCTTAATAGAGATACAAATTACGTCCTACATCACACGTGGAAAGCAAAGTATAAAAGCTCTGACTTTTTCCGAAATCCCTCAGTATTCAGATCCTGAAGATGCCTTGTACAATTATGGTTTCTTAACCGCTAATTTTGGGTACAATCCAGGTCAACAATTCTTTAATGGCCTTTCAGCGGAATTGAGCACAATAGATGAGAGAAATTTAATCCTTAGCATTCCTGTAGATGTAAGGATGCTATTAATAACCGTGCAGGTCGTACCTCCTATACTGTGAGAAGCGAAAACGGATTTGTTTTTTAGCATATATATATGCTTCTTTTAGGAATATCTTTTTGTACATTTTTATAGCAATTTTTAATATTTTTCTATTTTATACATTCTATTTTATAGAATTATTTCAATGTTACATTAAAGGGGAGGTTTATTTCTTATTTTATACTTAATTTTATTCTTGCCCCTTAAGTTATTTTAATGGATGCATTATGCACTAAGCAAAATTATGCAAGGATATCTCTCCGTTTAGAGGTCCATTTAATGGAAAACAGACACATTTGTTAAATGTGTGCCCGCGTGCCCAGCACACCTATAGCCTTGGGTTAAGACTGACAGATATATTAAATATGTCTTACCGCCCTTCAAAGAATATAGATGCTATTTCGCCTTTGTCTTTCTGAGCGGCAATTTTTTTCTCTGCCAATACCAGAAAGGCTGCAAACACGAGCATGATTATACCATGACCGAGATCTCCAAACATGATGGCGAACAGGAACGGAAATGTTATAATTGTATATAACGCTGAAACAAATACTTTTGTTAAATATGTATTGACATGGGATATTTAAAACATATTATGTATGAGTAACAGATAAGAACGGATTTAGCTTTAGATTATGAAAGGAAGGAACTGTAAGTAAAAATATGAGGGTCAATAAGCATTTAATGTTGAAATTTAAATTTTGATTTTAAGGCTAGGGTAAAACCCCTGAAATACACAGATGTTATAGAAAACAGAAACTTTAATGTAAAATATAACATAGTTTCAAAAGCTACTTAAAAATGAATCTTTCACATCAAAGGTATAAATAATTAGAAAAATATTAATTGATAATATAATCCATGTTAATGTGAATGCAAGGATATACAAGTTAACAGAAAAGAACAAATTCTGATTCGAATAAGAATCCCTGTTTTCTTGCTAGTAAAAAAAATGTTACACGGGACCTGCAGGCTGCAGGAAATATGAAACGAGTTGCCGAACAACCCCTAATAAACGATGCCACTGAAATGGTGGTTTTAGGACACGTTGCTCCCGTTGTCCCCGTTGAGTACGAGACTCTTGACTATTGTATCAGGCATCTAGCGGTTCAGTGTCCAATCATTTTAAAAAAATCGGTAAATCTCCTTTCCCCGGAACTTTCTTCGTTAAGGCTTTCCTTTCAGTAAGTATAGTAAAGTGTGTAACCCAATTTAGTTCCGCACTTGATCGTTTAGTGTACTGTCTTTTCGAATAATTTTATTGAGCGCCATTTTGTTTCACCATATTAGAATCGTATTAATATTTTACCAATTTCTACCTAAGCCACATTTAATTTTTAATCATTTAAAATAAATTGAATAGTAGATTTTAATTAGAAGTATATTCATGTTGTAGTGGACCATATTGGATTTTTACTAAAATGTTAATTTTTTACCAAAACTTGAACTCAACTTGGTAAGTAGTTTTTAGTTACGCCGCGAACTGACAGATAAACCATTGGAATTAAAAAAACAAATTTTTTTTTGCATCTAAGGATGCTATAGCGTAAAGATATGTAAAATCTCACAGGTTTTTTTTCATATTTACAAACATTTAATTTGGCTGCCATTTTGTTTGGACATCACGAATTTTTACCCTGCAAAAAAATTAAATTAATTTATTATATAGCTTTCTTCAGGCTGAATCTTTAACTCGTACTAGTTAATTACTATGTAATACTAGTTTTTTAGTAATAATTATTTTAAAATTTTTACCAAAATGTTACCAAGTCATTCCATTACGACTTTTAATTTTTGACCAAAAATTGAAATCAATCGGGAAAAGTAGTTTTTTGGCTATGCCGTGAACAGACAGACCGACGGAATTGAGAAAAGTTGTTTTCTTATATCTAGGAACCCCAACAGCTAAAAATCTGCGAGAGTGATTTTTTCACGAATAAAATTACGAGTGAAGTGAAAACATAAGTTTCATCAACGCAAAATATATTGGCTACAGGTAATTTGGCCAAATTATGACTGAGTGAGCAATACAAAACCCCGATTTCCTCTTAAATATGTACTTTTTCGATGAATACTCTTTTCTCTTAAACGTTAATTGTTTCAATGGTCCCTATTGGTCCGATACTATAACGTATAAACGTCATTTGATCTATCCTTTTTTTCTTAGGAGATAATTTGAATGGGGAAATATATTTGCCTTCATTAGAAGACCCTATTTAACTGCAATTATTGAAAATTATTTTAATTACATTCAAAATCAGTTACACCCGTATTCACTAGAGAGGTTTAAATTTAAACCAGGCCTAACTTGACAGTTATAGGTTTAAGGTGACATTTTTAACAATTGAACAAATCGTTTTTCTAAATGTCGCAATTACAAAATGACAGTGACATAGTTTTGTGAATACGGAGAAGATCTTTTAACAAGATACCAAAACTCCGCACTATGCAGTTGGAAATAAGGCAATAATATTTCGATCAAAGAATTCCAGGGGAATAGATTGGAAGGAGAGGGGAAATTGAAAGGAGGGAAGCAGGTGCCATCAATTTCAATATTTAATCAACCAATGTGCAAGTAATCCCACAGTTGTTATTTTATACTTTAAATGCATTTTCCTATGTTATTGGGGGGTCCGGTAAACTATCCTGACAGACCATTTTTGCATATTTTATTTTTTTCCAGAAAGTACCCATTTGTAATATTACATTTCAAAAATAAAAATTGCGGGATATGCAAGAGTTTTCCTAAAAAAAATTAATTAAACGTCACACTCGGTCACAATTTGGCAGCCTTAAAACGAAAAATTTACCAATGTTGCCAAATTTTAGATTTACCAATTTGTTAGAGGAAAAGAAATGACCAATTGAAAATTATTTGGACAACAGATTTGTAATTATTTATTGTTATTATTATAGTTTTAATGAAGGTTTTATTGACGAACCTGGGCTAACCAAACGTTAGCGGGACAGATCCATCTAACAATATAGTTTTTCTTACAGAAACATCCCGCTTTCAATATAGACTCGGAATTCGGCTGACGCGCTTCCGCGGGCTTTTTTTACAGAAAACCTAACTAATCCTAACCTAACCTAATCCACATTTTTATTAATTATAAGTTTTGTTATAAAGAAAATTAGGTTGACGTGTATCATAACTTATAGGTATTTCTTTAATTATGAATATGGCAACGTCGCACATCAAATTAAAAACAAGCATGGCGATGAGTATAGTCGGAAAGATGTTTGAAATCAAAATTATCTTTGATTTGTATAATAATTACATCTTAAAGTAAATTTTGAGTGCTGATGAGAGTTTTCCACACATTTTCTCAATTTGGACTGCTAGAATGGTAGATAAAAACCAAAAGAAACAAAAATAAACGAGATTTAAGAGTGTCAATATAGTTTACCGAAACCGTTATTGAGATTAATTTAAAATGTAGGATATTGCTTTGAAGAAAATTAAACTACTTTTCAAACAAGGTTCTAGTCGACCCCTCTTTCGTTTAAGAATTTTGGGGGTTACCCTTTTAAGAGATATGTCACAAAAGTTTCTCGATCGACCATAAAATTAACCGGTCTGAGCGTTTAGAAAGAAAAAATGCCGTATTTGCTTAAAAAAGCCAAATGAAAGTGACTTTGTTTACTGGTATTAGACATTAAAATAAAATAAAATTACCGTGTTCGCAAAAACGTCTTTGTTTCGTTTTCTTTTGGCCACCCGTATATCGAACTAAGGTTAAACCCAATTTTAACCTTAAATATAATTTTATTTCACTACAAACATAACTTTCCATTATTCCTTTATGGACGCCCATTTTGTAAAATTTTTTGTGGTATTAAAAATATCTAATCCTCATTAAAAATAATGAAACTCAAATATAACACCAAAGTTTGCGACTTGGATCAGAGTTTACAACGCCATAATCTGATATACGATGGACAAATAAAGCAATGCCTAGAAGAAAGATCAGGAGAACTCAAAGCGGACCGTAATAAAGCCGGGAGGCCAAACTCGCTTTATGCTGCTGGACGTTATTTCGCCTTTGATAATATAATACTCTTGGACAAAGAGATTACCAAATGTAAAGTAAATATTAGCAATAAAGTGTCTTTATCTAAATAATTTTAAGTTCTCTTCATTTTTACTTTCCTCGTTTAAGGGTCCCTAGATGCCGCGCCGAAGAATATGTTCACGGCATAGCTAAGCTAGCACCCCAAAATAGACTAGAATCAGTTTAATTTGATTTTATGGATTTGTCAATCCCATAAAATCGTAAAAAGGAGGACAAAGGATTTTATCAATTTTAATGTCACAAACTATCTTTCAATATCAACACCATTTAAATGATAAATCAAATTTTCCCCATTAGGAACGTCGCTGTCATGATTATACAAGTTAATTAAACTACGAGACTTCTGCGAGATCTTTAGACATCGCAAATTAAACCCAACCTTAAGTAAGTATTTTCTTAAATGTTAACATTTCTAATTATGAACAGAAAAGCTATTTGCCTGATTGATGGTTCAAACATCACTAAGGAAAGCTTGCGCCATTAGAACATCCTCAAATGGTGTGCGGCTATACTAATGGTTTTTATTTATGCTATGGATACTACCATAGATAACACAAGCAAATTAAACATTTTTAGTCAATGTTTTATTGAAACAAATTATCAAAATTTGGTAATTATGAAAAAAGGGTTCAGCTGTTAATAATTACCTGGGTTCAACTCTCGATATGACGAAAAAGCGTACGCCGAAATTAGATTTTGAAATCCTTTGGTGAACTTATTCGTTCTGTTAAATGTTGGAGGTGTCTGTTTCGCCTTCAAAGTATTGTAAAATGAAGGAACGGAGCTGCCACATGCGATCTAAAATAAATGTAATTAAATTTAAAAAAACTAAAATAAATGTTAAGTATACCGGTGTATTCCATTACAATATCTTAAGGAGCTATTCTACACATCCAAACATTAAAAAAATGACCTATTTTCGACATATAATGTGTTAAAATCTTAAATCATTTTTAGTTTTAGCTTTCCTCGTAAAGGGAAGGATTCTAATCGTGAAAAAATCACCCTGCCAGGTTCAAAAACTACTTTACCCAGTTTACTTGAAATGTTGCACAAAAATCAAGTATTGCGTTGAAATCAACTATGTAGTAAAATTTTGGTGCGACTTCTGGATAGCGAATAGAATATTAAAAAAAGCATGCATGAAAAACTACTTATTAAGATTAATTTCATATCTGGTGCAAGAATTAAGTGTGATATAGAGCTGAACTGGTAACATTGTGGTACGAATTCAAGATAGCGGAACAAAATGGCGGCCAAATAAAAGTTTGTTGTCGTGAAAAAAAAACACCTCTAAAAGGCTTTGCATTGCTTAAAGTTTTAGCATTTCTAGATACCTGAAAACATGTTTTTGTTTTCTCAATTCCGTCGGCGTGTCAAATTCCGACATAGCTAAAAAACTACTAATATTTTGGTAAACACAAAAAAAAATGATCACTAATAAACTAATTAAATATCTAAATTACTTCAACTTCGGCACAAAATCAAGTATTAGATGGAAATTTTGGTACGAATGCAAAATGTCGACCTAATAAAGTAGGTAAAAAAATCAACCTGAAAAATATTAATATTTCAATTAATTTCAAATTTTGTTAAGTGTGATATACGAGTAAAATTCCAGTACAAATTGGAAATGGCGGAACAACAAAATGGAAACCAAATAACATTTATAAAGAAATAAAGGTAAATTTCTTATTCAATTGAATTTATTAAATGTGACAGAGAAATAAACTGATAAGAATTCAATATGACGGAAAAAAATGGCGGTCTTAAAAAATAGTGTAAAAACTGCTTATTCAATTTCTTTTAAATTATGTCCAGAAGTCAAATGTTGGAGTAGATAGAAACTGGTAAAATATTGGTGCGAATCCCATACGGTGGAACAAAAAAGTTGTTAAATGAATATGTACGAAATTAAATATTACATGAAGGAAAAATTAAATTATTTGTCCTTTTTAAAAACTTCTTTCTCTTTTGTGCCTTTTGCATATCCGGTACCGTTTTTGAATTATTTCCAAAAATGTAAGTGAAGTAAATCAAATTAAATGAGAAATCTAGAAATCTAGTAAGCTGGTTTGATTTTTTCGTTAAATGATGTTTAACGTTTGATTTGAATTCGATTTTAATTTTTCCTAGAGAAATTAAATACTGCTATTATGGTTAATTTTACATATGAAATTACATTTTACTACTTATTATGTTGCAATCGGCAATGAAACCAGGAAATTTTCATGGCTTGATCCTAACCTACGTGAATCCAGAAATTGGAGAAGCAGTTTTGAATGCTGTTGAAAATGATCCGAGTACGAGTATAAGAAAAATTACTACAGTAACAATTTCTGGGCAAAAGAAGATCTAGTTACGGTAAGTGAAAGTGACATTCTAGAACAATTTATAGTGAATGTGTTTGCTGGTATAATAGGAGACTTCCTGGCAGCGCCATTTTCCTCCCAAGATTTTACCGACAACTGTGTCTGGAATTTCTTCAGCGGCATGTTCTTGAAAAGATCGCACTTAATGTCAGGAATGAAATAATGTAGTTCATGCACGACAGTACACCCGCACATTTTTGAACAGAACGTTCAAAGGTCGTTGGATAGGTCGGAGGTCCGTCCCGGCTAGGTCCCCTGAGTTCAACAGATTATATTTCTATTTTTCTCAGACACCTAAACTGGTTTGTCAAAACACTCCAGGAATTTTTGAATAGGTGCGTCAATCGGCGAAAGCGAAGAATTAATGCGTTCAAGCAAGTGACCATTTCCAATTTTTATAACTATTATTAAGAGTTTAGTATGTACTTTTTGTTTTTAATAATTGCGTTACATGCCACTATTTTTGTTAATTTATTAATTATTAGTTGAACTTACAATTATTTTCGGAAATAATTTGGAAACGGTACAAGATATGCAAAATTGGCAAGAGCAAAAACCTTCCGAAAAGGACAGGAGATTCAGAGCAATACTGCTGAAATTCAGTGGGGCACTAGAAACAAGTTTGATAGTGTAAATTAGGTAGTGACCTGAAAAATGATAACATCATGTACATTGGAGAGAACGATTGAGCGATATTGGTATGGAGATTGTTATTTTTATATATATGCCAGATTTGAAGCCTTCATATTGAAAAATGTAAAAGAAATGAAAACATTTTTTATAATCTGACACCCCGTATTTTAAACAGAAAACATTTTCATGCATATGTTTATACGAACCTTATATCCCTATGAAATATCTACCAGACATTAATTAACAACATGTATATTGCAAAATTGGATGGAAGATAATGTTTGATTGTAGCAAAATAATATAAAATGAACACAATCAAATAAAAAAAACACTTACTGAACCTTCGGTCAGTGCTTTCTGAACTTGATGAAGGTCACTGGTAGGCACCCAACCTTCGGCGATCAGACATTTCCTGCTGACATCCTGACTAAACAGGTTTAAAGTGTCATAGATTGCCTTCATTTTGAGAACCATCACACTCCAATGTTGGATGTCTTTGGCGACAGCAACTACAAATTTTTTTTTATTTAAATTATATTTCTAGAGCTTGGTGCTCATGACAAAGAATTTGTTCATCGCGCGCGTCTGATAAATAATTAATTATAATATTATTTTTTATTTTATTTGTTTAGGTTTTTGAGCTCCGAATTCAGTGTAGAGGGAGGAAGTTACAAGAATCGGAATGTATGTAAACCCAGCGCTGCACGTCTTATATTCTAGATTTAAGAAATATTGGTTTATATAGCCAAATCCACAATATAGTTGGCGTCTGAATAAATCTGGTTATTACTCGAAAAAATAATTATTTTCTGGAATTGAGTTTTTCGGCATATATCAGACCCTTATTTGATTATTCATTAGTAAACAAAAGATATTAAAACTAATCTTTTTTTAGAAATTCTTTCTCTTTCGTAACATGGTGATTTGCATTGGCCCAACAATGACGATTATGTCGATTAACTTTAGACTCATTTGGCAATATAATTTTGCTTAAAAAAAATAGATCGTCTTGTCTACTTTTTAACAACAAGATTTCTTACTAACACATGAAATTCGTCTTTGCAGTCAACATTTTAAGCTCTGAGAGCTTGAACCCTTGTAAACTAGTAGTCGTGGATATTATGTTTTTCCAAAATATTTAGTATAGATGAAAATGTTCAAATCTTCATGGGTGCTAGGTATAGAAGAGTGGAGATATACATGCATGTATGCCAAAACGTTTTTGAAATAATCGCGGTTATTTCATCAATGTTAAAGTTTTATTTAAATTGACTTTAGATAGGTGCTTGATGCCCAGCAGCGACCCGGGCAGCGTAAAGGCATAATGTACTATTATTCAGAGCAGTGGTAATCTGAATCAAAGTATACTATGGGTTTATGTTACGCGTAATTTCAAAAAATATTATGTACCGCGATTCAGAGTACGAGCTTGTTTTAATGTGCTGAAACCCAGTATATAATGAATTTAAATAATTTGCGTTGCTGTTAGGACAATTTGTATCACAAGTTACCACAAAGTATTTGTTACATAATTAATATTGCTGATGTTTTTTAGACTAGCTATCTTGAATTATCCAATATATTATATCAGATACAATTGAATTTAATTTGTGACAATATTAGAAAAAATATCATATTATTATATTTCATAAAAAAGACACATTTTTGTGATTGAACAACTGGGTTTATTTATATATAATATAAAAAAATCGTTAATGACTTTTTGCACTTGGTTGGTTTCTAAATAGTATATTGTGTAACAAGTGCGTGAAGTTAACTTTTATACACGAGTGTGATATCACACAAGGGTATAAAAGTCTTCACGCACGTATTGCACACTATACTTTTTCTACAACCGTAAATAATACAAGTACGAAATAAAATTAAACTATTTAATTTTCTCCTTTATATAATACAAATTAAACTAATGAACTATTTATTTAATTTTCTGTTTTATAATAATTTTAACTTTTTAATAGAACTTATAGTTAAATTATTTAATTTTCTACTTTATAATAATTGTAACTTTTTAATAGAAATTATAGTTAAATTATTTAATTTTCTTCTTTATAATTATTGTAATTATTAATAGTAATGTTGCAATTTGTTAGATTACTAAATTTAACTTCTGTAGCCTCCTTTGATGATGATTTGTTAATAATATTGCTGCTTGTGATCGAGGTCATATTTGGATTTTGAACTGACAAAAGTCTATTTGAAATAACATTTTTCTTGTTAAGGGAATTTTCTATGTAACCCTCAGCTACCGTTGAAGATTTCCAACCGCCGCCGTGTTGTTTTAACATTAGTAAATCTGCACCGGTTTCAACTAGCAAGGAAGCAGATGATCGTCTGAAACAATGGCCTGTATATTTTTCTGGATGTGGTAGTTTTAAAAATTTTGCTATTTCACTAGGCAATTTTCCAAATTTGTTTATCCCGACGACTTGGCGAGTACATTTTCCTCCTTGATACTTGATGAAGAATTTGTTTTCTTGATAATTTTGGGGACGAAGGGCGGCATATTTTCTGTATAATTCTAAATGCTCGATAATGGTAAATTTTCTTGTTATTTTGGTTTTTGTATCAGGGACGGATACAACAAGAACACTTCCTAAATCTTGAATATCGCACATTTTTAGCTTATAAATTTCGCTTCTTCTTAGAACACCAGCAATCCCAAATATTAATATCACTTTGGTTAATAAAAAAACTTCGTCAGGAGCCTTATTTATGAACTTGAAAATTTGTTCTTTCTCCAATATTCGAGATTTTTGTGGAATATATCCTTCATTCTTCCGTTTTAAAAATGCATGATGGTGATTGGATATTTACCAATGTCAATGTTATTTTTAATGCTAATAGTACTTTTTAGTATTGAATAATGACTCCATAGTGTTGATGATTTCACATTTTTTTGACAATTCTGATAAATATGCGAGTAAAACATTTTCAGAAAAGGTTTTAATATTGTTCTTACTGCGCCAGGTCATAAATTTATTGTACGTGTTTTCATAAATGTCCTTTGACTTCTGAGGTAACAGAGAATTACTAGCTGTTTTCGCTGCTTCCGTAATATCTGGTGGAGTACACATTTCTATATCAGAGTCCATAATTATTGCTTATTATAACTTAAAATAATAAACTGTTCAAATTACTATTCGAACTTAAAGTGTCTATTTTAAACTGTTTGCATTGGCAATTTGACAACTCGTTACCATGACAACGATACAAATTGCGAGGCACGGCCGCCTAATAAAATTATTACCAGTGCGGGCCCGGTGCCTAAAATTAATGGCGGCCCATGCATTTCTTATTGAGCCGGTGCGTGAAGTAAATCCTTTAGGGAAAGCATTGTATTTCACGCATCGGTGCTTGAAAACAAGCTTTAGCTACTGCAATCAGTGTGTAAAATAGGATTTTAAGGACGGTTGTAGAAAAAATATTTTCTATTAAATTATGCTTCCGTTTGGCTGTTCTTTTCAATTCCAAATTAGACGGTCTACCTGATTGAATCCGTTTCTTTCCAGATGTAAGTCCATTTCGTATCCTTCTTCTGCTAATAGCCGTGGGTTGAACCCCTATTTGTTTTGAAGAACGTCCTTTCCTTAAATTGCAAAGAAAACTTCCGAGTTGTGTTGATGTTTTTATTTTTTTTAATTCAACATTAGCTTTAATGATGCAATTCGTAAAATCGGCGGTGATATTTTCTGATGCAATTTCTATTAGATTCTGAAAATTTTCTTTTAGACTTTCTACTGCTGAAGTGTGTTTTCTGTGAACGTCTGATTCCTTCCCTCCAAATGTTTGCAAAATTTACCTCCGATACCAAAAGGACAGTCGCATATTCCTAAAGCGGCATCCACGGTATAAAGCAACATCTCATCACTACTTGTTACACAGTAACTATTTCCTGAAATTTGTTCGCAAGAAAGTTTTTTGGCCTTTTCAGAAAATTGAAGATAAAGTGTTTCATTTTTGGAAGATCGACTACTAGCAAATAATAACAAGTATCTTCTGTGATAAGATTCAAAGACATTCGATATAAAATCTACTAAAGCACATAAGTTGAATGCCTTGCATCTTTGCAAAACAACGTCCTTAAATATTCGTATCGACGCCTCTACATAGTTGTTGGTATTATTTCCCCTTGTGATTAGGGAGGCTCGGTAACACAAACACCACTCTTCCCTCCGCTGCCAGAGGGCGTCTATATGTTTTTCTAAACGTGGATATTGCATAAATTTTTCATTATTTTTAAAATCATTAAATAACTCTTCGGCCTCTTCTAAAGTGGTAGCAAACATTATAGAACGAAACGAAATCATCACCTCTTTTCTAATTTCTTTAGGGATTTGATTTTGGCTATCCCATAACCAACGCCAGAAAGCCTGGGAGACGTGAAAAATACAAAGAAGTTTTGGCTTTAACTGATGTGATACAGAAAACACAGATGCGAGCGCGTTTCTCTCCGCTAAACTGTCGTCAGTCATAAATATACTAGGATAACAAGCATGACCAAAACCTTCATTTCCTAACGTTTCTTTAAGTAAGTTGAAAGCTAAAGTATAGTTCGCTTCGCGTTGAGAAGTGTGTAATATGCAAGCTAATGGTATAGCGCCAATTTTAGAAGCGCAAAACATAAACGTGACACATGTATTTGTTTGGCCACACGAACCACTAGAGTCAACAAAAACAATTTCTTTAGCAAAATTTTCGTTATGAGCACGCATCATTATTGGAGTAAGTATAATCACAATAAGAGGGTTTTCCTTTATGACTATATTAATCTGTTTTTCTCTCTTGTAAAAATCGATCTTTTCTTTCAAGACCTTTATCATCGAATCTTCATCTCGACCACCAAAATTCGATTTTCTGTAACGAAAACACAGTAAATAATACAATACAACATTCCGGCATATTACTTACCTCCAAGATTCATATAGGTGATTAACTTGACGTTCTGTAGGATTCTGTTGTGCATTAGCTAATACTAACGATAATTTAGTTTTGTCTGTTTCGTGGCAATTCTCCAACAACATTTCGTGGTAATTTCTTGCTGTCGCATTTGTCATACCTTCGCTAAAGTATCGAAGAAACGTTTCTCGTACCTCTGGTGACATTCTTAAATAGCTAAATGCTTCAGCTACGTACACTCGGTGGGAATGTTTAAATGTAATCTAAAATATACAGAATAGTTTTATACACCTACAGTTTTTATAATCTAAAAATAATTTTTGTCAAATAAAAACAAGATAAAAATTTTATCTACTCCCATTAAATTATATATTAATTATTCACTTACTTTTGAACAATAATTAATAGTATCTATAAACAAACAACGTGAGTTATAATAACTCACGCTAACCCGAGAATTAACCGAATATGAAATTAGCTTTATTGTTATTTGAAGGGAGTTGTCACTTAAATAATTTTACGTTTTCAAATTAAGTTAATACTGATTACTCTTTTATCTTAGTATTTATGTTTATAGTCGTAGATAAAGATAGTATTCAACTTGCGGTAATGGTCATAACTCGCTTGATGAATTACCTACACACTCGCCTGCGGCTCGTGCTGCAAAATCTATCTGCGCGAGTTATGACTTACATTACCGCGCGTTAAATAATATACTATTACTAGAAATGATTCGTAGTAGTATAGAAATTTCCACTGACCTTAATACAACCGTGATATCCATCCTTTAAAATACCTGTCGTTTTTTATCGTGTTTCTATTAACTATTTTAATCAAAAAGTCAATTTTAGCATTACACTCTTTATCTCTAATTCGAGTGTCTTCCCTTTTTCTACTTTTCACTTTGTTAAAACTACTATGCTGACATTTAAAAACTTTTCGGTATAGGTATCGTTTGGCCGATGGATATGTATAACGCACAATCCAGTTAGTGTTTGTTTTATGACTGAAATCTGCCAACCAACTATTGCACCAAGCACTATTATCTTCATTGTCTGCCTTTTTGAAACGAAGTATTGCCATGAATCCATTGTCGTATAACTCTAAATATTCTATTAATAATGAATCACTACACATATTAACCAACACCTCCTTATAGTCCATTTTGATTGAGTTTAAACTAATTCACTTCCACAGGTTTGTACAACAAATAAATAATCACAAGAGACAGAACATAACCAAACTTTTTCCAATCAACTTGTTCTCAGCAAGTCTGAATCGGAGTATAAATTGGCCGAGATGCACGAGCGTAATTTAAATCCATTATATACTGCGTTCCAGCTCTTTATAATAAAGTCGTGCTCTGAATCGCGGTACATATAATCTTTCGAAATTACGCGTAACGTAAACCCATAATATACTGCGATTCAGACTACAACTGTTCTGAGTAATAGTACATTATGCCTTTACGCCACCCGGGCAAGCGTGTAATTAGAATAAATACGCTAAGTCATTTTGGGTATTAGTGAACAAACGAATGTCAATAATCTTAACATACAAACAAATGTTAATTATCTTACCCAATAATCTAGTTCTATGGTCTTCCGTCTGATTGATTACATTTTTGATATCCATTACCTCGGTTGACACGTGCTTAATACGGTCGGTTCTGACAGATAAAGCGACGGGTATATCAACTACCGTTGCCTTAAATCCAGTGCAAATCTTTTGAATTTTATGGCCGAGGTTTTCGCCTTGGAAAAAAGCTATAAAAGCTGATTTTCGATATTCCACACCCTACAATAACAGGAATAAAGTAACAGGTTAACAGGTTCCTGTTTCATTTAATATTAAGAGAGTCACTCTAGCGTTTTTTCTAGTATTTTATAATAGGTAAATGAGGCAAATATGCTAGAAATGGAATCCGGCAAATATCTTTTTTACGACAATAAACATTAAGGTATACTTACACTCATTGGATCAGTAATTAGTTCATCAATGTCGGCTTGTCGTAAGAAAATTGTTCCTCTACCAATTCTCCAGAGTAGCCTTTCGAAAGGAAATAACTTATCCTTGTTGATTACGCCAGCAATAAAACCTTAAACATGTATAATCGACTTATCAAGTTATCCTAATGTTCATACAACATCAAGATCATTTATAAGTTCCGTTGACTCACATTTTTAACAAATATACTTGAAGAAATGCTATAAATACTTGTAGGTTAGGAAATAGAAATCCAGAGTAAATGAACAATTCTAAATTTCAGGTTCCGTATTTCATATGGACTTCATTAAATTTCATATTTGAATTGCAGGAATCTACATTTAAAACCTTAAATATTTATTATAATTTTAGTGTATAGAATGTAAAAGCATAGTATGAAAACTTTCACGCCTCTAGTTAATTAACAAATCATGGTTCTTGGGTTTACCTAGTCCCTATTAAAATAATTGTGACATTTCGCCAGTGGTCGCAAGAGACATCTTCAGGTTAGTACAGATTAGCATAATACATTGAGTAAGATCCGCTGAATTTCTTCCCGACCTGTCCTCTCTGGCGCGAGACCCACTCTAATGATTGGTCTCCATACATAATATAGGGCGTAGCTCGCGTTTTTATTAAAATTTTCGTGATTGATTATTTCATTAGGTTCTCTTATCGTCTTTTGGCATCTTCTACATAAATTAACTGTCCTGTTGAATGCTGGTCTTTGTTCAGCGACAGTGGATTGTTTATATTTTATGTTCCTTAACTCTAATAGATACAGATCTTCCAGTTTCCCTTGACCACAAGAACAAAAAAAAATTCATTCTACGCACGGATGGTACTTTTGAATCAGAATTTTTTACATACGTGCTCAAAATTTTTACACACGATTGTTACTTAGTATTACCCTAGCAGCAGGTATTTCACGTAGAAAAATCGTAATTGTCCTATTTTATTACACTGTTAATAACATAGCAACCGTTCGGCATTATTAGATATGACATTGTCACAATAACAGAAGAAAAAATATTTCTAGTTTAATTTTTTTTTTTGAAAATTAAGTAGTGAATAATCTTGTTGGAAGATGGAGAAATAATTAAAGATCGTACAGAAATAATAGTAAGAGCGGACATGTATCTATGGAGCTTCTTCTAGAGAAATCTATGAGTAGATTATGTACAATATATAAACATATAAAGACATTCTCAAAAAGTGTACTGCTGGTATATTTCGAAGAACTTTTGCAGAAATACAAGAGCTACACATTATGATATATTTTATCAATGTTAAAATCTACCTTAAATACAAAAAAAATTTATTACAAAAAACTTGTAGATTCTTGAAGAGAGAAAGTATGTATTATGTTCCAAAGAAATCCAGCGTGTTAACGGTGGCAGATTTCTATTCTTCTAGACTTCTATAAATGTCGGGAATACCAGAAATATGCTCACCGGAGCTCATTCGGTGCTTTGTGCTTGCCCGGCGAAGATCCCTGAAGATGCTTCGTGAAATCGCAGACGAAACATCGAAACGTAATTTGACACTGTTTAGAACCAAGAACCATGTTAAGTCAGTTACCAAGTTGAGAAGCGTTTCTCATTTCCTCCGGCGTATGTTCACTGAAGATCGCTTCCTCTTGTTGAGCGAAAAAGGACTGGGCTTTGATTAAAACATGTTTTTCCTGAATTCTCTCATAATACTCTTTTTTTAAGGTAGCAGCTCCCTCCGACAGCTCCCGAATGTCCCCTTCTGTCTTTTCTAGATGGGCCTAAAATTATAACTTTGAATTAAATTATATCTATTTTTTATTTAAGGCTACATTTGCAAATTGTAAGCCACAATAGGCTAAATCATCTGTTTTCTAAAAAAAAATTCTTTTATTTTTATCACCTATCATGTATTAACACCTTATTTACTTTTACGAAACAACGTGCTGAATGCCTTAAAAAATAATGTTACGCTTTACTGATTTGATTGATTGTTAATGTTTCTCTGTAAAACCTGTTGGCGGCACAGTGTAGTGTTTACATTGTTTATTTAACAAGTCGTTCTGCCTTTAAATCCTGCTGTTGTGGCAAGAATTGTAGCGTTGATACAACGATAAGGTGAAACTAACTACAAGGTGTACCAACGATGCTATAAGAACCAAAAGACCAGAATTGGAACGAAAAAGAGTCACCTCCTCATTTTCTTGATGTCTGCAAGTGTGAGAAAAAAAACAGCCTGTACTACGGAATTAACTTTAAAAAGTTAGAGATGTAAATGTTAGTGAATAGTTAGTTAGAAAAAGACTTGGTGCTACTAGATTATTTTGACGTCGAATGCAATATTAAATCTTGCCTCAAATAGAATTTTTGTCACCCAGGCACGTCCAATCAATCTCAATTAAACAGAGAAGTCCCGGTAATAAAAAACTTAATTGATTAATATTTTAAAATTTGTACATGAATTTTGTAAAATTTATTTGAGGAAATGAGAGACATTTAAAATTTGTTCCAAAATTGCCGTATTTGTATTTAGTTTTAGTTAGTTTAGTTAGTATTAGTTACCTCTAAATTTACAATTTCTCTGGGATTTGGCGCCTTGGGCAGTTCCAAATTGTCAATAATTCTTATGTTCTTTTTTTTAATCTCGGCTTCAATGTATCTGAGCTGCCTTTCCATTTCGTGTATCCTCTTAACTTCTGTAGCAAATTCTCGTTGGAATAAATTAACTACTTCATTTAACTAAAAACAAAAAAGAATAATTAAATCCATGGCGATTTTCTATTTTTTTATCCTATTTGTTTTAAAAATTATTCGCATTTTAATCGAATCATACTATAAAATTAGGATATTTAAAAAAAGCATTATAAAATTCTTCCTTGCATTTATAAAAATCAGAATTAAAAAACCAATCGCCTTTCGTGTAATATCATGTTGCGGCTTTCGTAAAGCTAAGAAATATCGATTTTGACATTTTTTTTTAATATAATGAAAAGTTTGAAACGAGAAAAACACATTAGAAAACATTTTTGAATAAACTATTTTTTGCAAAAAACTCCATCGTTAAATCCATAGTCCAATAATTTTTATATTATCATTAAACAAAATGGTATTTTTTAATATTATTCGTTAAAAATATGTTTTTTTAATTCATGATATTATTGTTAGTCTGGCCACATTGGAAGTGTCCTTCTACTTTTTATATTAAAATAAAAACGTTTGTGTCGTAATGTTTTGAAAATAAAAGAAATTTAGCCAGTTTTTAATTATTTTTTTTTTAATCGAAAGTGTTTTATCCAAGGAGTTTAGTCTTTTAAAATGTTATTTATTTACAAAATGAAAAATGAAAATTAAAAAAAAAATCGAAAAATTGAAAGTAATTTTTTTTTATAAGACCTCTATATTTCTATTAGGCGAATTAAGCAAGTCAACCAGATTTGAACTAGAAATTGTTTTTTTTGGTTCTGTTTTTTTCAAGTTTTACGATTCTATACTAATGTACAGACACAAATAGTTTGCTTAGCTTTATTTTTTGAGTTGATTAATTCATTTTTAGAGGGTTAAGAAGGATTTGTTCACTAATTATTATTCCTTTGTTTGTATAACAACTTTTTTAAAATGTATATACTATTATTATTAAGATAACTTACATCTCTGAATTGAACGCATCCTGATTCTCCCAGTTCGGCAACAATGTGATAAGCTGCTTCTGGCTGGATGAACAGTTGGACCAGGGCCATCTCCTCACTCCGAAATAAGGCCCCCATTTTAGAAAGCTTCTCCTAATATCTGAAAAAGAATGTAAAATGAGTCCTCTGAACTATTATTTTTAACAATTTTAAAACGAGCAATGAACTAAATCTTTATAATTTAAAAATATCGGTAAATTAGTCTTTGCCTGTGCATCAGTTTGGAAGCCTCTACGTCCAGTACTGTTTCAATAACAATTTATGTTCAGCATTGCTTTAATTGCGAAGTTAATATTTACTTTGATAAAAAATAATTAATTATTTTGTTCCTTTATGTTGATTTCTTACTGATAATTAGATAATGAATGCCAGATATAAAATAAGTTTTTTTTAATGTTTATTGCACGTAGTCAAAGTGGTATAAAGAGTAACTTTTGACATCAAATATAGTATAAAAAGCTGTTATTTTCACAGGATCGTAAAAACAATATTTACTTTCAAGTTAATTGAAATAATTATTATAAGAAAATTACATATTCTCAATATAGTTTGCCCACAAAATATTTCGATAATATTTCGCTATAAAGAATATTATTTAGGCAAAAATAAGAAATTGTGTCATTTATCTTCCATTTATAGTTCCATCAAGACAAGCAATAGATTATATTGTTATAAATCATTCCGAAAGGAAAAAGAAAGTCTGCAAAGACAATAGTGAAGAAGATTTAAATATTTTATTGCATTTCAAAAAAATAAATTTTCTTCTGGAAAATTCATGTTGCTTAATACCGGATGTTTCACGCGTTAGGGGTTAGTCAAGGAAAAAATCGTACTACCCTGCAAAAGTATGGATATCATCCTTATAAAATCAAGCCAGTTTGACATTTATCAGAAGATAAGTGCTTTTATCTTGTAGCGAGTTACCACTGAGCCGATCGTAGGAGAGAAGCATTTCTGATAGAGAATAATCTATTTCAAAATTTTAAAATTTGTCAGTTTATTTGTCAAAAATTATGTGATTTTTCCACTATTATCAACAATGCTTATCCGAAAATTAAGTGTAATAATAATCTTGACAAATTTTTGTTGCGAAACAAAGAAAACTATAACTCGGATCTTTTTGAAACAATTATTAGGCTCCTATTTTATTCCGCTTAAAGGTTTCAGACCAACGTTTTACTAGTTTATACTATATTATCTAATAATTATTAATATACAGACTGTGTTATCTGGTATGACGGAATTCAGTAGAAGTGCCGGGTAATTTAACTAACTTATTTACCGATTTTTGTTAAGCAATTCTAGAACATTAGTATTTAATTTTCTTTCGTATTAAATCTAGAATGGTTAACTGAAATATATAACTTCAACAATAATAGAAATACAACGATGAATAACCTTTTAAACGTGCGGTATCATTTCAATTTACTTTTCAATGGCTCTCACATGTTTTTGTGGTAAAAGTAAAAACAAAAACAACAGAATCAAGAATTTCAAGAATTTCGATGATCTACAAAAATCTCTTATCTCGACACATCGTGGAAATTCACAATACCGATCTAAACGTAAAAATATTTTAGGAATCCTGGGTTAATCCAAGATATGGAAAAAATCAGCAAAAGGTAACCTGTTGCCGTATTTTAATGTTATTTGATAATGTTGATGCGTATATTGCCTTATAAGTTAGAAATTAGCCGAGAAGTCTATATCTATATCTCAAGTGGATACACTCGACCTGGAAATCTGAAGTTACTTATCAGTAGCTGATTTGTGGGACGCACAATAATATACGATTAAATCACAAAATATCACCAACACAAGTACGCAATTAAATGCAAATCCTTTGTTATCAATAAACGTTCCGTGTTTAATCGATTTTTAAGTTAAGCATTTCTAAGAAAATGATGCAAATTTTGTTCATATTTACTTATTAAATGTCAACTAAGTATGTTGTTTTTGTTTCTAACATCAGTAATTGTGTTTTTTAATCTTTGGTAAAAAATAAACTGTTATCTGCTTATGCGATTTTTCAGATACAATTCGATATTCACTATACCATTACTTAAAAAAAATCGGTAAATTTTCTTTACCCGGAACTTCTATCGTTATCAATATTTCCTTTTATTAAGATTAGTAAAATGAACCCAATTTAGTTCCGCACCTTGTTATTTGGTAACAGATATACATACTGTTTTTTGAAACAATTTTATTGGACGTCATTATGATAATTAATTTCCATTCCATCTTGAATTAGTAACGCAGTTTCATCAGGCCGCCATATTGGATTTGTACTAATATGTTAGCAGGTCATCCCCACTATGATTTTTAGTAAGTAAACCAGGAAACTAAACAGACCGACAGACAAATAGACAGACCGACGGAATTGAGAAAACATGTTTTTCGGCATCTAGGGACCCTGAAACGTGAAAATCTGAAAAATCACGGAGAGTTATTTTTTTTAAGATTACAATACTTCCCTGTGACGAGGGAAGTAAAAATTGAAAAATATCCTTTACCCAGAATTTCCTTCGTTATGAATATATCCTTTTCTTGAAGTGTGACACAATTTAGTTCCTGCACATAATCATTTAGTACCATATATACGTATATTACCTTTATTGGGCGCCATTTTGTTCCGTCATATTGGATTCATACCAATATTTTCCAGTTTCTACCTACGCCACTCTTGATATTTGGACTAATTTAAAGTAAATTGAATATGTTGTTTTTCAGACCGCTAGTTATTCCAACATGTTGAATTAGTACCAGTTTATTCCTATATGACATTTAATTTTTGTGAAAAATTAAAAAGTTTTTTTAATATTTCACTAGGCCGCCATTTTCTTTCGCCATCTGGGAGTCGAATCGAAATTTTACTAAATGATTTCTACCTAATACTTAATTTTCGAGTAAAATTTCAGGCAAATTGTAGTTTTTTATTTTTTTTTAAACATATCACTACTCCACCGTTTTGTGCCGCTATATTGAATTTTTATCTCCTTATGACCGTTGATTTTTTACTAAAATTTCAAGTGACAGAGTAACAGACCGACGAAATTGGGAAAATATCTGTAAATGCCTGAGAAGGTAATTTTTTCACGACTCAAATTTACAAGCGCAAGTCATAGTAATCAGAAGTAGTGTGGATTTTAGTAGCTCCCTCTCCTTCAAACTAGTCCCTAGTAGAATTGTTCAGATAACTGGTCCGATTTCTCTTTAATGGCTCTCACCAATTGATAAAGAGTGAAAAACCCTTCGTCTCTTTGCTTTAACGCAAATTTGAGATGCAATCAAATATGCTCTATTACTCTATAGGGTTAAAATCTGGAGACTTAAGTGACTATAACGTTTTGATGATGCCATTTGTTTCCAAAATTTTAATGACATTTGGGGACGCGTATTATCCTCAACTAAAACACAATCATCTCCGAAGTTTTGAGCAAATGGAACCACTGTTGACATAATATACCGTTGCGTTAAGTGGCTGCCTTAATTGTGGCTCGTGAGATAAGTAATTGGGTTCTCTCGTTAAGCATAATATGCTTAAAGTATGTAATTCCACCCGCATCAAAGAAGTGACAAGGGATTATACTATCTCATATATATATATATATATATATATATATATATATATATATATATATATATATATATATATATATACCGGGTGTCCGGGAAAATGTGGGAGATCTCTCGGACTCAGATAGAACATTAAAAAATAAGATGACAAGTTCCCATAAATTTTTTTCCTAGCGGCCCTCCCTAGGGAGATACGGCTCCCTAAAGAACCCCACTGGAAATCGGTTTTTCTAGAATAACTTTTAAACGACTCAATATAATTTAACGAAAATTTAATATGATAGACAGTAGTAAGGACCTTTCAAAATACTCCCTTAAAACATAATTAGCTTGTTTAGTTTACCAGGGACGGACTAGATTGTACATTTTAACGCTCAAATTTTTAACACCCTGTATGATAAGGAGTTAAAAAAAAATAAATTTGGATACCTTGAACATTAAGCTAAAGAAAAGGTACTCTTGTTCATTGTCGATAAAATGAACCGTTTTCGAGAAAAAAAATAATAAAAGTATTAATGTTTTATTATTGTTTATTTATCAGTATTAAAGAATGCACTTTTTTACAAACGTTACTATGGTACGAAATAAATAATCTCGCATTGACGTGTGCATTTGAAATCTTCTTGACACGTTGATCTTTTTGTACCTACTTCGATATTAATTTATTAAATTTTGAATACCTTGGTAAATTTAATTCGATAATGGGATACACATTTAGTGAGTATGCAGATATGCATCTTATGTACGGACTTGCATCTTGCAATGCTTATGAAGCAAGAAGGTTGTATGGAGAAAGATATCCTAATCGCAATATTCCAAATGAGAAAACATTTCAGCGAATTGACCAACGTCTAAGAGAAACTGGTGGGCAATTCTCAATTAATAAGGTAACATTATTGACGTTCATTAATTATTTTTAGGAAGTTTTGGGAAAAGGAGTACTGATGCTGGTGTGAGGAGAACAGTACGTACGGTGCAATTGGAGGAAGATATTTTGGATACTGTAGCTGATACTCCCTCAATAAGCACTCGAATATTAGCCGCGCAGCTTCATGTGTCAAAAAGTACAGTTGCTGAAGTACTTAAAGAACAGTTGTTATACCCTTATCATCTGCAAAAAGTGCATCAACTACTTCCTGAAGATTTTCCTCGAAGAATCCAGTTCGCAAACTGGTTGTTAGATCAACAACGAACAAACCCAAACTTCATTAGCATTATTCTTTTTACCGATGAAGCAGGATTTACCAAAGATGGTATTGTAAATTTACATAACTCGCATGTATGGGCTGATAAAAACCCTCATGCCACTGTCGTTCATCATCATCAACATCAGTTTCAATCCATTAATGTTTGGGCAGGAATAATCGGCAATTTTTTCATTGGACCATGCGTATTACCGGCACGATTGAATGGTGAACTTTATTTAGAGTTCCTTCAGAACGCTTTTCTAGATTCAATAGAGCATTTGCCACTTGAAACCCGCCAAAGGATGCATTTTATGCATGATGGAGCCCCACCCCATTTTAGCGTTGCTGTACGGGACCACCTAAATAACGTCTATGGAAACCGTTGGATAGGCAGAGGAGGCCCCATTGCCTGGCCTCCACGGTCTCCCGACCTAACGCCAATGGATTTCTACCTGTGGGGTCATCTCAAAACCTTGGTGTATTCCTCTCCGGTTGCTACTAGGGAGGAACTTTTACAGAGAATCACGTTTCATTGCGATATGATAAGGAACAATGCTGGGTTGTTGTGGCGAGTACAGCAGTCCTCTATTCGTCGTGCCCGCGAGTGCATCACAAATCACGGAGCACATGTTGAACCCACTTATGAAGTTTTTAATTGACTTTTTTCTATTTAGCGTATTAGGTTGTTCAGGATCAAAACATATTTAATACTCCCAAAGTTGTATTCTTTTATTATTTTTTTTTCTCGAAAACGGTTCATTTTATCGACAATGAACAAGAGCACCTTTTCTTTAGCTTAATGTTCAAGGTATCCAAATTTATTTTTTTTAACTCCTTATCATACAGGGTGTTAAAAATTTGAGGGTTAAAATGTACAATCTAGTCCGTCCCTGGTAAACTAAACAAGCTAATTATGTTTTAAGGGAAGCATTTTGAGAGGTCCTTACTACTGTTTATCATATTAAATTTTCGTTAAATTATATTGAGTCGTTTAAAAGTTATTCTAGAAAAACCGATTTCCAGTGGGGTCCTTTAGGGGGCCGTATCTCCGTAGGGAGGGCCGCTAGGAAAAAAATTTATGGGAACTTGTCATCTTATTTTTTAATGTTCTATCTGAGTCCGAGAGATCTCCCACATTTTCCCGGACACCCTGTATATATATATATATATATATATATATATATATATATATATATATATATATATATATATATACACTCCGCCAAGAAAGTATCGCATCACTACAATTTCTTAACATTAAAAAGAAACTAATTTTTTTTTTCGGTAGATATCCATTTTTTAGAAATATTTCAATCTATTTTTGTGAAAAAATGTAATAAAGAACATAAAACAACTTCTAATTTTTAGATTTTTGAACTAAATGTAAATTAAGGAAAATTCGAAATTTAACATTACGAAAGAAAAAACCATTTAACATAACAAAATATCATTTTAGAATCTTGTATTGCCTCCTCTGGCTCTTATAACATCCCGACAACGTTCTGGCATGCTCCCAATCAAGGCCTCCAAATACCCGTGGTCCAGATTCTCCCATTCTGCAGTTAAGAGTTGTTGGAGATGTTGGAGATCGGTTGCAGGGATGTTTCCAGCTCTAACCCTTCTGTACAGATAGTCCCAAACATGTTCAATTGGGTTTAAGTCTGGACTGCACGCGGGCCAGTCCAAAACTCTGATATTTACCTCCTGAAGGTATTCAGTAACTATCCTAGCTACATGGGGACGTGCATTATCATGCATTAGGATAGCATTGTCACCGATAAATTGCATATAAGGGACAACATGTGCCTCCAAAATGTCTCTTATATACCTATCAGCAGTGATGGAACCCCCGTCAAGCAGTACCAATTCTGTGTGACCCCTCAAAGATATTCCTCCCCAAAGCATAATGGACCCTCCACCGAAATTGGTTGAATTGGGCGTAGCGCTCCCCATCTCGTCTATACACAGGTATTCGGCGAACTGATGTGTATAAGCAAAATCTTGACTCATCTGTAAAGAGTACGTTGCCCCAGTCATCAATGTTCCACTCAACATGTTCCCTTGCAAATTCTAATCGTGCTACACGGTGGTCCCTGGTGAGACGAGGGGCAGTGGCAGCCACTCTAGCTCTTATTCCAGACTGTCTTAAGATTTCTCTAACAGTTTCCGAAGATACCCGCACATTTCGAGTTGCAACTAACTCTTGCTGGAGTTGTGTTGCAGTAACATGTCTTCGACGTAGCGCTTGGAGAGTCAAAAATCGACAGTCCACTGGCGTAATTGCTTGCGGCCGGCCTGGTACTGGTCGTCTCTCATACCCTCCTGTTTCATGGTACCTAGCAACAACTCGAGATACTGTCGACTGGTTGACTCCAACTAAGGCAGCGACATATCGCTGACTCCGCCCATCCTCAACTAAAGAAATAATTCTAACCACTAGATCTCTTGGCAAATTTAAGTTTACGTTCGCACGACCTTCCATATTCAATAGGATTCTCAAAATTCACTTAGACAAAATAAATAGCGTAGTTTTGAACGAAACAAAATATCGACTTACAAGACACTAAATGCAATGAATGTAGATAAAGATGTTTATATGCCTTTTTTGAACACAAAGCGTATTTTTTACTTGCGTTAATGGAATTTTAATCTTTTAGATCAAGAAATACCAGTCGATGTTTGAAGATAAAATAAAAATATTTCCGTTTTTTCGAGTGATGCGATACTTTCTTGGCGGAGTGTATATATATATATATATATATTCATATAAACATGTGTTCGAAAAGTCTTAGTTACAGGTTTTTATTGTTTTAAAACAATCGGTAAAAAGTGTGACACAATTTAAATCCCGCACATAGTCATTTATTCTTGCATATACTGTTTTTTTTTTAAGTTTTTAATGAGCGCTATTTTGTTCCATTATATTGGATTTCTACCAATATTTTACCAGTTTCTTGCTATACCACACTTGATTTTTGGACATCTTTTAAAATAAATTGAAAACGTAGTTTTTTACACTGATTTTTTAAGATCGTCGTTTTGTTCTTCCATGTTGAATTCACACCAGTTTATATCATATTTAGTTCCGCCATCTTAAATTCGTACCATAATTTTATTCGTTTATCACACGTAATGCGTTAACAAAATTTGAAATTAATCTAATAAGTGGTTTTTAGGTTGATTTTTTTTAACTATTTTATTAAGCTGGCATCTTGGATTTATACCAAAATGTTAACAGGTCATCGTCATAAGACTTAATTTTTGGCCAATTTTTGAAATTAATGAGGTTAGTGGTTTTTTAGTTATGCCTTAAATTAAGAGACAGAGAGGTAGACTGAGAAAACATGTTTTTGGGTATATAGAAACGCTAAAACTTGAAGCTATGTCAAACTTTGGACGGTTTTTTTTCACTATTACAAACATTTAGTTGGTCGCCATTTGTTCCTTCATCTTGTATTTACTATAATTTTACCAGCTCATCCGTATATCGCACTTAATTCTTGCATGAAGTTTAAAATCAACATAATAAGTAGTTTTTCAGGCTAATTTTTTAATATTTTATCAAGCCGCCATTTTGCTGCGCCATCTTGGATTCGTACCGAGATTTTACTAGATGATTTCTACGTAATACTTAATTTTTGTGCACATCTCGGGAACATGAACATATATAAAAACCTGGGAAGGCGATTTTTTCAGGTTTACAATACTTATAATTATACGAGGGAAGTAAAAACTAAACAAATACAACTTTTGTCTGAATGTAAGTTCTAAAATGAATATAAAAATTACATCCTGCAATAAAGACAGAAAAAAATAACATTATATCTTAAATGTGCAGCAAATAGTTAACTAACGTCTAACGTTTCAAAATATTAGGTTAAAGTAAGAAATTAAGAAAACAAAATGAAGAATTTGATTTTCTAAATAAAAAACGTCGCAGTAAAAATTCCGGGAGGGTAAAAGAGGTCGTGACCTAGAAGAAAGTAGACTTTTCCTACAGTATAGTGTGTGCTAAATTTGAATGATTTATCTCTAGAAATGTAGGAGGTAAATTTAAAATAAAAAAAATTATTTTGACACCCTGCATCTCTTTAGGGATACATGTTTAAAAAACAAAACATGAATACATCCTGAGGGAAGCAAAAAAGCAAGAAAAGAAATAAGCAAAGTAAGTGAATATGTCTAAAGCAACACAGTTGATACGTAACTTTATAGATATCACAATACTCGCCTTTTCTAATTGACCATTGCGAGTTACGTTACCTAGTGACCGACTTAGAAGCTTGAAAATAATTTTCTGTGGTTTATTTTGGATTCATTTATCAAAGATATCTTTTCCTAAAAAATCATAATTAAAATTAATCAAAATACGTCTGGCGACCTTCCTTATTTGATTTCAGTGTACATAAACTGATTAGTGTCTAAATCATGTATAATAATTTAGAAATGCTTGCCTCATGTCTTTTTTTCAAAATGATATTTCCCGTTCTTTTTACAAATGACTGGATTAATCTTACTAACATTACAACTTGACATTTTTAAGAAACTGTAGAAAGCATATATTATTTTCATGTAAACGAGAAAAATGGAACTTTTTTAGATGGCTCCTCGTTATTGATAATCTGAGAATCTGAGGTATGAAAGATGAAATTCAAGACGTGCGAGTAAAAAGTAAATAGTAGGTTTCAATTTATTTATGAGACGTAGCAAATTGATAACGACCTCATCTTAGTCATGTGTGTCAGCGTGCAGAAGTTCCTCTGGATTAACTGTGGGTTTAATGTGGTAAACTTTTTCGCGTATGGCGATAACAAAAGGAATATAAAGAGGTACTTAAATCGCCTTATTTAAATAGCTCTTTGTAAACCACGTTTTTTGTTGCATTTTCTTTCAATTTTTCGTCAACAGGGCCTTGGGAGATTTTTGTTTATAAATTATTTCCGATTTTTTGGAACACCCTATAAAAATACTTAAAAAATATGTAAAAAAATTAAATGAAATATAACTGGTCATGCTTTTTTTTTGAAAAACTAACCGTTTTTTAAATAAAAAATACTGTAATATTTTTAGGAGAGGCTTGATCTCCTTAAAATTTGATTTTTGAAAAGTCCCTTCTTATCAAAAAATCACATCCAACAATTAACCTGTATGCTAAAATTCAGATTTTTTTACATCAGCAGTTTGAGCAGAATCGGGATTTAGCAGTGAAACAGCCTGTATAAATTTTTAAGAAATTTTAAAATATAAAATAATCAAATAAAATACACGGGTTTAAGAATTTTTCCGAAAAAACCAACAGTTTTTTAACTAAAAAATATTGTAATATTTAGGGGGCGGTTTCTCCTCCTTGAAATTTGAGTTTTAAAAAATTACTTCTTATTGAACTCCTATATCCTCCAGTCAACCTGTATGCCAAAATTTAGCTTCTTACGTCATGCCGTTTGAGCAGAATCGTGATTAATCAATGAACCGATTTTTTTAACACCCTGTATAAATTTACAATGCAAAAAATTGTATTGAAAGGTTTTGGTCACCAGATGATTATTTCAAAAAGAAATCATATAAATCGGTGTAGTACAACTCTCTCTGGAGTTTGCTGAACAATTTGGGTTACTTTTTTATATTTAGGTACTCCTATTAGTAGAAAATATAAATAGTAAAATATGATTGTTCTCTTGTTTCATTTACGAAGGAATTTATTCTAAAAGGAAGCCTGTTTTATCATTACCCAGCGTAAGGGGAATTCATTTGGGCTGCGGAGACTGACTGACTAGGTTAAGTACCTGCAAATGGGGAATTCTGGATATGGGAGCTGAAGATGTGGAGAGTTGATTTTCCAAACAACAAAATTATATTGTGCCTATTGTGAAATTTTCAATATTGTTAAAAAATAGTTTCAATGCTCTTTTATCAGATTTAATTTGTCGTTCCCAATCTTGTTTTCACTTATTATTATAAAATTTGCCGTTGTTTTTACCAGCACTGAAGGAATGAATCATTTTAAAATCTCAAAAAAGCTTTAATCCATGTAATTATTATTAATAATAAACATTTCAGTTAGATTAATGTATTAAAATTTTATTAGAAACTGATTTGTATATAAAAATCATGTGATTGACAATGACAATTGAAAACCGAGTATCCATTTGATCATTATCACAAAATATTTGTGCGAGGTTTATATTATAAAGTGTTAGTTTAATGCTGAACTGCATATGTATTGTACAATAATATATGGTTTCACACATACCTTATAAAATAACTAGGAGTCTCCTTTCTCAACTTACTGTTACTCCAACACTTCACCAACTAAAGGTATTGTTATTGAACAGAAAAAAATGAACTAGACAATGGCTCTCACATGAGATCAGGTATTTTCGCCGTTATCATTTCCACTTGTGGAGAACATTGTGACTCTGATAACGTTAAAACAAAAACCACTTATGGTCTTCTTATTTTTTACAACAAAGATACATACTTTTATGAAACACTCGTCATTGTGAAAAAACTGTGATCTAATAAATGCATTATTTTTCCATCCATTAAATGATAAAATTTTATGAAGTTGTTTGCAGAATAATAATTATTTGCATTATTTATCACTACAGACTTTAATAAACATCTATCTTTAAAAATACGGGTAAATTCGCCTTTACTTACAACTTTCTTCGTACAGCATTCCATTTTTTTATATTATTTACGTAGTCGACTAAAAATAAATTGTCTTTCCTCAATGCTTGCTTTTATCATATTCATTGAATATTATTAATTTTTATATATTTTAAGGTTTTTACCAGGCGATAAAATGTATAAATTTGCATTACACTATAAGAACATACGAAAAGTGGTTTTGATATCTTAATAACACAGGAAAATATCTAAAAAAAAAACTGGAATCGTATGTTTCTTGTGTTTTATTTTTTCTTCTAGACGTTTAATTAAATTACTTCGAAAAAGGTTGCCCTTACTTTTTTTGGTAAAACTAAATAAGAACATTAAAAAAATCCCTCGGAAAATTTTATAACAGAGTAAGAAAAAGCCTACATTTTGGATTATTATTAAAATGTTACCAGGTTATCCCCAAATGACGTTTAATTTTTGACTGTAAATTGACGCCAATAGAGTTAGTAGTTTTTTAGCTATTCGGCGAATTGACAGACCGATAGACGGATAGACAAATCGACGGAATTGCGAAAAGAACATGTATTTTGACATCTAGGGACTCGGAAACGTAAAAATTTGAAAAAATTTCGGAGGGTGATTTTTCACGATTGCAGTACTTTCCATTTACGAGGGAAGTAAAAATAATTAAACTTACATAAACACAGAACTTTTAAAAGTAGCTTAAGGCTTTTTTGATGTCTCTCTTTTCAAGCCTTTAAGAAAATATTCAAATTTTTAAGAGTTCTGTATATATGCAAATTTAATTATTTGTTACTTTTTAGTTCAATCCATGTATTTAAAATATTAAACCAGATTTGTCAGTAAGTTCCTGAGAGAGTTGTACTGCACCATTTTATATATGATTTTTTTTAAATATTTTCATAATTTCACTGGAAATTCGCCGCGCCATTTAATGGAAAAAGCAAAAGAAGTTTATAAATACAAGCTTTTTTTTATTTTGTTCATTCTAGCATTATTTTTTATGCACACTTTATAAGACATTTCTGAATGGACATCATAATATTGTATTGTGATTGGGTTTACATGTCTATATCAAATGTCAGTCAAATCCGATAATGGGAACTGCTTCAAAAGTTATTTGCAGCATTTGACCTAAACATACATACTAACTAACATATAAGTGATGTTAAATAAAAGCCTTTAATTAAACATTTCGGTATCAAAAATTATTTTCACCCCATTTAGGTCGTATCGCCACCGACTTCTAGCATGAATTTAGAGGAAAGCGGGTAGAATTATAAATAGGATTTTTTGCTTCGTTTAGTTGACCGCCGCAGCACCATTTATCTCTCTTAAATTCTTATTTTTGGGCTTTAAAAATATACAAAATACCCTCTGATGAAGTCTTTTAAGCTTGAAATAAACACGTTTCTAAGAGTACGGGAAAGGCAGAAACTGCAACTCTCAAGATATACAGGGGAAACGTAGCTAATAACCGTTTATATCTATAAAACTCCTCGCCCCCTCAAGTTCATAATTTAAATTTTTGGAGAAAATTAAAAACTGGATATTTTCGAAACGACGAGAGAAGCGAAATTTGCAATTCCGAGAATTTTCTTCTCTGTCCCAAAGACAAATACAAAAGAAAACTGTTACTTTTTTTTTATCCGGAACTTTCCTCGTTATGAGTCTTTCATTTTCTTTTGAATAGTGAAGAATAGTTATTTAGGAATCTTCATATTTTTTTATGTTGTTCTACCATATTGGTTTCATTCCAATATTTTACTACTTTAGAAATCATGGTTCTTGGTATTAGACCGTGTCAAATTGGAATTACTCTCCAACGTTTCGCCTTCGATTGCACGAGGCATCTTCAAGGATCTTTACTTCACGAGATCTGAACACTGAATTCCCTTCACTGATTCATTCAGTGTTCAGATCTCGTGGAGTAAAGATCCCTGAAGATGCCTCGTGCAATCGAAAGCGAAACGTCCGATAGTAATTCCAATTTGACATGGTCTAATCCCAAGAACCATGATTTCTTAATTGACCAAAGCCGTGAAAGCTTCCGTTCTATTTTACTAGTTTCTTTCTAAGTCATATATGATTTTTGGGCATAATTTAAAATAAAAAAAATAAGTAGTTTTTACAGTGATTTTTTTAAGACCGCCATATTGTTACGTCACGTTGAATTGGTACCAATTTATTCATATATCACATTTAATGTTTGTGAAAAATGCGAAGTCAATTGAGTAAAGAAATTTTTTTAAGTGGATTTATTAAACATTTTATATGGTCTCCATTTTGTTTCGCCATTTTAAATTCCTACCACAATTTTACAAGTTTATCTCTATATAACACTTTGCAAAAAATTTAAAATTAAATTTTCAGGCCTAATTTTGGCTGAAAATGTTACCACTTCATTTCTATGTAACATTTAGTTTTTGTGTCAAATTTAAGGTAATTTGTATAATTAGTTTTTTAATGATAATTTTTTTTAACATTTCATCAGGTCCCCATTTTGATCCACCATACTGGATATTTATTAAAATATTACCAAGTCATCCATATAGGACCTTTAATTCTTGATCAAAATTTAAGTCAGTCAGTTAAGTAGTATTTAGCTATACCCCAAATTAACAGACAGACAGACTGTTATTTCGACGCCATTTTGTTTGTGTTCCGCCACCTTAAGTTCGTACCAAAAGTTTATCAGTTCACCTCTGTATCACACTTGATTCTTAGACAAATTTTGAAATCGATCTAATAAGTAGTTGTTCAAGCTGGTTTTTTTAATATTTTATTAAATTAGCATTTTCTTCCACCATCTAGGATTCGTACCACAATTTTATTAGTTGATTTCTATGTAATATGATGTTTGTGTTAAAATTTAGGCTATTTGGATAAGTAGTTTTTTTAGGATCAATTTTTTGATACTAATACTAATTTAAGTAATATATTCACAAACTCCATTTTAAGTCTGGCGATATGCCAAACCTCGTAATTAGCGAATCTGTGATACTTTATATAGCCGCTATTTTTATATTTTTTCATATAAAATAGTGTCGCACAGGCGCAGGTGTGGACCTTCCCCTTAGGTCCGTGGCGCTGATAGAATTATAGCTCAGAGAAATTCGGATTTGGAAAACACGGTTTAGTTCATCTCACGATGTTTTATATGCATTAACATATTAACAGGGCCCGCGTCTTTTTCTTACGTTGGTACTTTCACATTAATAATATCAACTGAATGTTGCCTTTAAACTAAATAAATAATATACGCACCCACTCATTCATCATGATATTAACAAAATATTTAAGTTTTGCAAATTAATTAAAACATAAATTAACCCAGACTGATTTAGGAATAAAGAAATATTGCATTTTTTGTGTTGCATATTTCCAATACGAATTTTTATTCGGTTACTGGAGGCACACCGACTCTAATATATTTTCAATCAAAAATATTTAAGCAAATTATCTATCAAAAGTTAGGTTTGCTTTGGTATTGTAATAAGATTAATTGATATCTATAGATTAATTATGGGGATTTAATTTATACATACAAATTATTGATGCTATCTAAACAAATATAAGAGTTATTTAAAAAGAAAACTGTTTGGATCTTTCATCACAATTATTTTTATCAGGTTATTAAATGTTTCTCCAATATTTTCCTATTTTATTTTTGAATCTACCGCTACTCTATGCTTAGAGAATAAATTGTCACGTCTATGGCTCGTTGTGAGTAGTTTCCACAGAGGGATAAGCGTATACCCAGATAGTAGGAATAAAACGCACTATTAAAACATCAGGTGCGGATTTTATTGTCCAGGTTAGATTATAAAATTACCATAGAAATAGGGTGCGCATTCTCTTCACTCGAAAAAACTAGCTCTCTAACGTGGCCTCTCCAATACTACCAAAATTAAGATAATATTGGCCATAGGCTCCCCCTGAATTCTTAACCCCCCAATAAACTGATATGGCTTTAGATGATTATTTACTCCCTTTATGAGTTAGGGGTAGTATTTTGGAGAGTGGTAGAGGGCTTCTTCCAGAAGGAGGTACTTTGCTAGCTCTAATGATTTGAATTTACTCTAGTCTGGGATGGCTGTGAAAATATTACTTATATACTATACTATATTATTGCTTCCCGGGTAAGAGTAATAAATAAATAAGTAAATAAATAAATTGCTTGTTTTAGTTAATATATCTGGTAAAATTTGCTTTGACATACGTATGCATGAATGCATACAAGACGCACACCATTAAATCTTCCTGTTACTACCCTGTCACAATTATAAAATTTGGTTAACAAAAAATAATAAATAGTATATATGAGCAGAGCCCTACTTTCTCGTTCTGTTTTCGTGTAAAATATGTCCAGCCAACCTGCTTTTCTTCCTCTTTTGAGTTTTCCGCATTGACAATATTTGACAAAGGCTCAGTGTCAAGGGAACCACCGGGTAAATGGTATGGTATACTACAAGCCATAGGTAAAAATCGAAGGGTCATTTGATTCAGCAAAAAGTATATGCAAAACGATGCTGCTATATGAGAGAATAACTTTAGGCACTATGCCGCAAATTTCCTGCAGTCCAATTGCCGACAGCGGAAAATTGAATGTCCGCATCTAAACATGGAATTTTTCGATTAAACCGTTCTGGACAGTATTAGCATAGTTTAATAGTACTCAAAATACAAATCAATAAAAAGTATATGATGTACAAAAATAACGGTACCAGAAATTGGGACAATTTACGAAAAATGAAAAAATCTTCCCCCATTTTTAAACGGATTCAAAAAAGGAGGAGGTTCTCAATTCGACCTGTTATATTTTTGTATGTTTGTGCGCGCATATTGTCTAAACGGCTTAGCCGATTTCGATAAGCCAAACGCCAAATTGTAGAAGATGTTTCGTTGATGTTTTTTTTAAATATTAACAAAAAGAAACACAAAGGTATAAGGGCGATAAAGGCAACGAGTTTTATAATTAAATTTTGATTTTTTTATATTATGGATTGGAGTTCTTTTATAGTTTACATTAAGTTTACCTAGGTCTATCTTCTATAATACGTTTTTTGCCTTGCGGTAATTTTTTTGCGATCCAACTGACTACAGAAGAAAATTGAATGTCCCCATCCATGTCCCTACATGAGATTTTTCGATTAAAACACTTTGTACGGCATTAGCATAGTTTGCAGAACACAAGTCAATAAAAATTAATTGGTAATTTTTTCACGATTACAATACTAGAGAAGTAAAAAGTATATGCCATAAAAAATAACGGTCCCGGAAGTTAGGACAATTTTTGAAAATCGGAACATTTTTTCCATTTTTTTTTTGTTAATTTAATTTCGTACGGCGTTTGAAAAATTCAGTTACAATGCTTACATGGTTGTGCTCCCTAAAAATTAAGGGCTAATACAAAAATACAGTTAGCATCAAACATGTTTTTAGTCAATATTTTATATAAAGAATTGAAAATCAATGAACATTTTATACGAAATATTCTAATATATTTTTTTCGCGAGAATTTGTAAGAATTAGTGGATTTTTCTCTGTATACCTTAAAAACTCTTCCGTCAACCTTTGGTTGACTAGTTTCTATAAAAAGATCTTTATTGTTTTACTTAACGTCTTTGAGAATTTTTGGCAGAACTGATATTTGAAAAAAGCTTTGAAATGGTTGTTCAACAAAACGTTGAGCGACTGAATAAGTGTTGAGAAAATATCTTTTTTGCATAGATAAAAATTACAGTAAAAATTTTATAGAAGATAGTAGCAAAATATTCAGAAGTTCTATATAAATCTTTCTTAATATCCCTAAAAACCAACGAAACTTGAGTAAATGTATGCAGCAAATTTGAACAGTAACTTATCTGTTTTACGGGAATCCGTTTCTGGAATAATGTCCGCTTCGTCGTCTCAAACTATTGGAACATTTTCGTTTCAGTTTACATTTCTGAAAGCAGTCGTGTTTAACTTGCGATAAAGAAATATCAAAAATCAATTTCTCGGAGTTTCTGTCCCGAATGTAAGCAGACGTTTGCTTTGTTTTATTAAATTCAAATTTAGTTTCAGACCCAAGTAAATTTATTTTGTAAATGTCCAAAATAATAGAATGTATTTAAAGCACATTGAAAATATATTGTCTCACTAACCATAGAATCCTATTTTAATGTAAAAATAACGACATTGAAAGTACAAACAAGAATGAACAAAAAGAACATATGATACTCAAGAACAAAAAATTGGTAAATTGCTTTTATCCGAAAGTTCCCGCGCTAGGAATCCTTTTTTTTATCATAAAATTGAAGCGTGCCTCAGTTTAATTCACGAAAAATGGTTCTGACTGAATTAATGTTATAAAATTACCTTGGTCAACTCCATTGTGTAAGCAATGCAGTAAGGGAACTTACTTTAAAAATTTAGAAAAAGAAGTATTTATACCCGTATGACATGTTAAATAATACTAACTATTTATATATATATATATTTATAATGTTATTCTGTATTTATGTTTCACTATCGCTATGAACATTCAAATCTATCGGTTTAATTATATGATCCAGAATAGCATAGGAGTTCTCTACAGTAATTACGTGGTGGATTGATTTTTTCCTACCACCTGGGAGAATTAGCACATTTTGACTTCCCTCGTAAAAGGGAAGTTTTGTAATGGTGAAAACATCATATTCCCACGTTTCTACATATCTTCAAGTTTTACGATCCCCAGATGCCAAAAAACATGTTTTCTCATTTCCGTCGCTCTATCGGTTTGTGTGACTGCCTGTTCGCGTCATAGCTAAAAAATTACTATCCCGATTGAGCTCAAATTTTGGTCAGAAATTAAGGGACGCCCTGGTAACATTTGGGTAAAAATCCATTAGAGTGGAACAAAATGGCGGCCTAGTGAAATATTAAAAATTTACTACTTATCCAAATTACCTCAATTTTTGCATAAACATCAAATAGGTAATACGTATGAATATACTCGTAGAATCAGCCTAAAAAACCTACAGTTAGCGTCAGATAAATCCGTACGGTGTCAAATCAGAATAACCACATTTTATGATATTTTGGTAATAGGGACTTTCATTTTCACCTGTTATCTAGGTTACAACCATGCGGATTGAGCGGTTTTAAAGGTATATTAAGATTTATTACGTAACTGAAGGATTTGTCTTATATTAGGTTACTTTCAAAGATATATATTAAATTCACTAATATCATAAATAGCTTATAATTTCAACTTTTGGGGAATTAAAAAAAAAACCTGGGCTCTGGGCGCTTATGTAAGCCCAAACTCTAAAAAAAAACGGCCACTAATTTATATGTTTTGAGTGTAATTTGGATAGTATTGAGAATTTGGAGGTCGGTAGATACGAATTTATCAATTAAAAGTAGACTGAAATACGTATTCGTCAAAAAATATCATCTTTTTCCAAAAATCTGCATTTTGCGGCAAATATTCACGCCTTAGCAAACCCGACCCCTTAGTTCTTTATCATTTGACTTTAAGAAAGGTTTTGGGGCAGCTGCTCTATTTCTTATGCACGTCGATACAGCCGTTTCAAATGGATTTTGTCTTTTGCCGATCTTTCCGAGGTTTGTTCCTCACGTCATTTTTTTGCGATTCATATGATTCCCTGAGCAGTGATCTTAGCTACACCAAAATAACTGACAACTCTCCCGAGACACCAGCCTTATTCTATTAGTGTAATTATGACAGCTTCTGTAACAATACTTAAACGTGGCATATTTTGTGCTATTATTTTACAGTTGACAAAGCAAGACTCACATTAAAATCAATAAACGTCTTCATGTGCTGTTATAACTGTCAAATGCAAAAGGTAATTCAGGTAAATAAAGTAAGACGAACTACAATATACAATGAAGCAATACTTATTCGATTTATTTCAAATATTGTCCAAAATTTAAATGTGACATCTAAATAAAATTTTTCTAATCCTGAAAAAATAACCTACCCACGTCTTGATAGATCTCGTTTTAGTGGCAATGAACAATGCATGTTTTCTTAATTTCATCGGTCTGTCAGTTCGCGGCATAGCTAAAAGAACCATTTTCCCTATTGATTCCAAATTCTGATCAAAAAGTAAGGGTCATATGAGAATGACCTGGTAATATTTTGATAAGAATCCAATATCTCTTAACAAAATAGTGGCGATCTGAAATAATAAAAAAATATTACTTGAGAACTAATTATCGAATTTACCTCAAATCATGCATACAAAATCAAGTGTTACATACAATCGAACTGGTAACATTTTGGTACAAGTCCAAAATTACGAAACAATCTAATAGAATAAAAAAAGACTATAAAGAAAATGATTTCAAATTATGCCTAAAAATCAAGTGTGGCGCATAGGTAGAAACTGGTAAAATATTGATACGAACCCAATATGGTGGAACAAAATAACGCCCAATAAAAATCTTTGAAACAACAGTATACAGAGTGTTTCACAACTTATCCACGAAATTTTAACCACATATGCACTGTTACGAAAGAAGTTGATTTCTCAAAAAAAAAAAATGTGATAAAAGTCGTACAGAAATCGAGATAATAAAATAATACAGTTTACCAGTTCACTTACTTATAAAAGCTGTTCAAAATTGTTTCCATTGGCTTCAATGCAGGCTTGGGCGCGTCTAATCCAATTTCGGCGCACTAACTGAAATACACCTCCTTCCTGATGTGCTTGAAGTCTCAAATTATCGGCAGCCACTGTGATTCGGTCACGCAGATCTTCAATATTCTGAACTGGAGTACGGTATACCTCGTTTTTCAAGTATCCCCATAAAAAGAAGTCCAGAGGATTTAGATCGGGAGACCGTGGAGGCCATGTAATTGGTCCACTCCTACCGATCCAGCGTATCTGCTGTACCTCATTCAAAAAATTACGAACTTCTAAACGAAAATGCGGAGGTGCCCCATCGTGCAGAAACCACATCCTTGCTCGGACCGCTAATAGCACATTTTCAAGAAGGACCGGCAAATCATTCCGAAGAAATTCCAAATACTGGTGACCATCCATCCGATCTGGCAATATGAACGGTCCAATTAGACGTTCATCGACAATACTTGCCCACATGTTTAAAGAAAAACGATGTTGGAAGTTTGCCTGGACTATTGCGTGAGGATTTTCAAAGGACCAAACGTGTGAATTGCGAAAATATCAGTTGTAAAACGGGCATTTCGAGCATTTTTTTGCAACAACCACTCACAAAATCTTATTCTGAGGTGGTAATCTGTGAGTAGCAACGCCTGGACTGTCTGGACGTGATAAGGGTACAGTTGGGCTTCATGTAATATGCGCCACGCTGTCGCATGTGAGACTTCTGGTACCTGTTGGGCTAACCTCCTTGTGTTTATTCCATCTGGATTTTCTTCCACAATATGCAAAATTTCTTCTTCGGTGTTTAAAACGCGTTGTCGGCGAACCCGACCCCATCCACCCCACGTCTGTGGCGCAAATCTCCACTAGCACGTGCACGTAAAACAACTGAAGTAAATGTTTGTGGATGTGGTATGTGCCTATTCGGAAATCGGTTTGCATACAAACGAGAAGCCGCTTGCGAATTTTGCCCTGCTTCTCCGTACGCTAAAACAATATCCACTAACTCCTCATTACTGTACACATGTGCTATTTTTAATAAATATCGAAAAACATAAACTCGCAAAATACTTGTTTTAAATTCACAAAAATCGACCGTCGTTCATTCAGATCACTCACGATACAGATTAAACATTATTTACATGTTATTATTAGAAATTATTAATAAGTGTTGTGATATCGCAACGATGGGCGCAAAATACAGATATTTATTTTTCATTTTGTTATTGACACTCAGAATTATAACTTAATTTCTGTAGGACTTTTCTTTCATTTTTTTTAGAAATCAACTTCTTTCGTAACAGTGCATATGTGGTTAAAATTTCGTGGATAAGTTGTGAAACACCCTGTATATTATGTATTAATTCATGACTATAGGCGGAACGAAATTTGAAAATATTTCATTTTTCCTAACACAAGGAAAGCTTCATAACGAGGAAAGTTCTGGGTAAAGGAAGTTTACCGATTTTTCATTTTACCATTTCCATAATTACACCACCGGATGTAATATTCAGTTCTTAGTGCGTTAGAGCAGACTGTATTGTTAAAAACTTGTTTTCTTAAATTAGGTCCAAAACTGTTCAGTACGTTGAATACTGTTACTAAACAAAGTACAAATATATTTAAAAATAGGCTCCAAACATTTCTACTTCATAAATATTTTTTTTTATTCGCTCATGGTAGGGATTATGACTCTGTATATATGAAGAATTTCATACACTAAGGCGTCCTTTTGGAAATGAAAAAATATTTAATTTTGATTTGATTTGAAAAAATTATAATTCAAACCTTTCTTCAACAGTAAAGGTTATTCTCAAGTTTAGCGTGTAACCAACGGATCCATTGTCAAAAAAGCTCAGATATTCTTTATCTACTGTTTTATAAAAATATAAATAAAACAAAACTTTAAAACAATGAAATATTAATTTATTTTACTTATAGTATAAATATATATATTTAACAAGTTACAGATACATTCTCTTAAAAATAACGGATAATAAATGCGCAGAAGCAACAAAAATACATAAACATGCAGTTTTCAACTACGATAAAGATTGGGATGGAAAAAATAAACATTTGAAAATATTGGCAGACTAACACGCACTATTTACACTGATCTTTCTTTAGATGATATCCAGGTAGTAAGCTCCAATTCGATTACAAAACAACAAACATCACTGTTTATACACTTATTTATTTAACAAAAATATTTGTTAACAATAAAATACAAATGGAAGTGTCATTAAAACTGTATACAAATGAGCAAAATTTCTTACTTTCAATAACGAAGTCAACATTAAAGTGATTATTTTGTAACATATTACAACATTTTTCACGGCTGAAGTCATGGTCCTTAAGTTTAGATCGTATTAGATTAGATTAGAATTACGTTCTGAAGTTTTTCTTGCAGGTTTATTTGGTGAAGATGTTTTTCTTTTTTGACCCGATCTAAACCCAGTTTGACCCGGTCTAATCCTAAGAACCCCCGACTTTTTAATCCATGCATTCTTAATTGAATATTTTGTATTTCTAAATATCTAATAAAAGTAAATATTAAGACATCACAGGTGAGGTATAAAAGTCGGCTTAAATCTTTCCGAACTCAACCTTTGTTGTTTTCATGTAAGGAACTAATCCCAACATCTTAGCCATAGTCTTTTCACAACTCCATAAACAACAGCTGTTGGTACCAACTAAACAAAGCTTTAAAAACTTCTGTATTTGTATTAGATATAGATAAGTTCTGAGCAGATGTTTTTGTTCATAATTTTTTTTCAATACTTCGGAAAAGTTAATAGATTTTGAGATAATTTATTTAGAGTTCTTTAACAATAAAATGCTTTATAGTGACAACCTGTTTTTTGTGCATACTTACTCAGAAACAGACAATAATTTTTTAATATTTCTAACTTTGTAAAGTCAAAATTGTCTCCAATAAAATTATAAAGTAAAGAAATATACAAACAACTTAAGAACTAATTCCAAATTCACATATAACATGAGTAAGCAGAATTCCGGCTTAAAATCACAAGAACCTTCACATGCACATGCATGGCATCCTGGAATCGAAGTCGCGGTGAGATAGTTATGTCGTTGGTCACACGAAAAAGTGCAAAAAAAATATCAACACGATATCTGAGGTGTGATATTTTATTGATTAGCGATGACGCATTGAATGTGTTAAGAGAGTCTTCATATTATACGGAGGTTGTTAATTATTAATAAATTTAAATTATTAAGAATGCCTACAGTCAATATATTTTGCAATTAATAAGTTCAAAGAGATTTAAATGTACCAAGATAATGAAATTACCATAAAACCAATATAAAAGCATTGATTTTAATGTTTTTATTTCTCTCTTAAAACGGAAATCCTGTAACAGTAAAAAAATCAACTTCAGATCTTCAACTTACAGGGTCTTTAGATGCCCGAAAAATATGTTTCCTCAATTCCACCGGTCTGTCTGTCTGTTCGCGGCATAGCTAAAAACTACTTATCCGATTAAATTCAAATTTTGGTTAAAATTAAGGATCATATGGGGATGACATGGTAACATTTTGGTAAAAATCCAATATGGTGGAACAAAATGGAGGACTAGTGAAATGTTAACAAAGTATGTCAAAAAACCTGCTTTGTCAAATCTTTCGGTCTGTCTGTCTGTCTGTCATTTCGCGGTATAGCGAAAAACGTTTACCGGATTGACTTCAAATTGTGTTCAAAAATTAAGACTCTTATGTTGTTAACTTGATAGCATTTGGGTAAAAATACAAATATGACAAAATAAAATGGCGGCCTAGTAATATGTTAAAAAAATTAATCAAGAACTATTTATCCAATGCACCTCAAATTTTGCACAAAAATCAAGTGTTACATAGGAATATAATACGAATCCAAGATGACAAAACAAAATGGCGGCCTAATAAAATATTTAAAAAATAGGCCAGAAAAAACTACTTATTAGATTAATTTCAAATTTTGTGTAAGCATTAAGGGTGTTATAGAGATAAACTGGCAAAATTGTGATATAAATTCAATATGGAAGAATCAACTGGCAGCTAAATAAAATTTTTAAAAAATCGACGTCAAAAAATCATATTCAGTTAACTTTGTACAAAATTAAATGTAACATAGATATAAACTGATACGAATTCAACATGACGTAACAAAATTGAGGACTTAAAAAAATCAGTATATAATCTATTTATTCAATTCATTTTAAACTATGCTCGAAAATAAAATATGGGTATGTCAGAAACAGTTTGGTACGAATCAAATATGATACAACAAAATGGCGCCTAATAAAAATATATATGAAAAGAGAGTATTTATGTGTTAGTAAATGATTATGTGGGACTAAATTGGGTCACACTTCATTGTTCCTAATAAAAGGGGGAAGATCCGTGTGAAAGAAATTACAGATATTTTAAATTAATTTCTTTTCTATAAATAACCCGTAATTATGAAAAACTGTGGGTACGTAATGTTGTCATGCGTTTTCCAAATATCCATAATCCAAATTAGTATGTTTTTAAAATTTAAATCAAATTTTGATAAGTGAGTATTTAATTTTATTTATCATATTAGTTTTACTATAAATATTAGTACATTTAAACCTCTTTGCGCATAATAATTACAAATACATATATTGACAATACGCATGCATAGTCATTTACAAGCATTAATAATTAACTACCTTCTTCGTGTCAACGAAAACTAACTAACCCTTGTCCAGCTATTCCGTGCGTTGGCTGCACCCGAAATACTAGCTTATGATTGGCTTGCATCCACATTTAGAGTGTGAAAGCAGCGATCCTACTTACTAACCTGATTTGAAAATACTTAGATATACTTATATAGAGAAAAACATATTCTATTAATGAATAAATATAATAACTATATTACAGGAAAAGAGTTTTTCCTGTAGTATAGCTATTTTATTTATTAATTTTGTGGAATAATTCGCAATTTTTCGTTTTATTTTTATTATATATTCACAAGAACAATAAATCCTTATATTTTAATACTAATTTAAAAGATGGCAGCTACACATAATCTTAAATTACTTGTTTTCAAGACTTATTCCAGAAAATTTGGGCTCACATTTTCTGAAGAAGCCTTAAAATCCAGTAATAATAATTATGTATTTCAATTTTCTTTTAGAGTATTTTCTTAAACTTACATAAAGACCTTTTTTATTCTATATGTACAAATATTACAAATCAGTCTCAAAAAGAAAAACGGTTTTTAAGGTAATATACAGTTTTTGTAATATAAATAAAAACGTTATTATTAGGCTTCTTTTATAATTATGTTAATAGATTGTTAAACCTTCAATAGTCTCAGAGATATTTGTTAAAATGTAATAAATCGAAAACTATTTATGCCTAAAATAGGTTTATTATATGTTTTAAACGTGTTTTACTATATTGTTGTTCAAAGTTTTAGAAGATACTATTCGCCATAAAAGTGGCATACATGTAATGAGTATTTAGAAGTTATTATAATACTTACTCCTTAGAACCAGCATACTGATATAGGAAAAGAAATCATAAAACTAAGATAAGCAATACTTTACTGTATATAGGTAACCGATAAACCATATAAAGCAAAAAATTAAAATTACATTACTTTTGAATCCTGCGTATAACGAAGAAAGCAACTACACCAACGTCATGTTCGACACGACTCACCCTTAAGTACGTGGGCCAAAGCTAAATTTATTGAGAATAAAATCTAACACGACGTGAAAAACTAAACGTACAGAGTTATCTAGAGCAACTCTTTATCTATCCTTTGAAGTTTAGCTGTTGAAGTTACGTTCGTCATAACCTAAGTTACTATTTCTTTTAAAGTGACATTGCGAGTAAAAATATGGAGTTAACCAGAAAGCATTTTCGAATCATCATTTATTATTATGATTTTAAAAAAAGTGCTTATGAATACAAAGGAAGTTTAGATTCAGCTTTTAGTGAACAAGCAACTTCCTTAGCTACAATTTACCGAAGGTATAAGGCATTTGCAAACGGCAGCTTTAACTCCCAAGTTTTTGACTGAACAATATATAAAAGCAATAGAACCTACTCCGCACTGACCTGATGTAACAATGTGCGACTTTTAAGGAATTAAAGGAATTTGCGGACAAGTAGGTCTTCGTCTGAACAAGAACCTTTTAAACAGTGGAAAGTAGAAATAGTCAAGTGTAATATTTTTGAAGGGAATTACTTCAACAATATTTAAAATACAATCGTAGAAAGTATTACCCGTGTTTTTCAGCTTCTCATATTTGAAATCGTGAAAAAAATCATCCTTCCAGGTTATTACAGTAGCTTTTTACGTTTTAGTGTCGCTAGATCCCTTTTCTCAAAACGGATTCCACCATGCATATAGCACAGCTTATATATGCATATAGTTTACGAACATTATATAAATATTAATATGTGCCCCTTTTCTTGAGAGAAAGTTTTATTACCAGGAAAGATGTGTTACAAGGGCTTTACCTACTAAGTACCCACAACTGTAAAAAGATATTTCAATTTTATTTTCAATTGAATCCAATAGTTATCAAGAAAATGAATTTAAAAAGTAAAATAGTTACATAAGCAATTTTATTATTGGTTAATCGACACTTCGAAAAAAACTATTTCGCGTCTCACTAACTAACAATTAATGTTTAGTGACTTTGATAATAGACAAAATTTCATGTACCAGCCGTTTTGCAAAGAATGGAACATTTTACTATTTAAATTCGCTTACTCCTATTTCAGGTAATTTATAAATCACAAAAAATGATTTGCAGTTTTAACTTCGAACATCCGTTCTCTTTACTGAAACAAACACAGCTAAATAAGATCGGATAGAATACAGTGCCGTTTTAATTACCGTGTCTAGTTTAATTTAATAATGGTTTATTTCATGGCAGTAAGCGTAGAAAGCATTGCTCTTTGTTTTGCTGAAGCGTTCGATCAGTAGCACGAAGATAAATATGCGCATCGGAAATGCGTTTTGGAAACGAAATGTCGAAAATCCCGTATTAAACGAAGCTACTGAAGTGGTGGTTTTACGACACGTTGCCCTAGATGCCAAGTTAAGTACGAAACGCTTGACTGCTGTATCTGGTGTTTAGCGGTCCAAGGGTAAAAAAATAAAAAAAAAAGTTTCATTCGTACAAACTGCATTTGGTTTAAGAACTTAATGAAGATAATTTTGATCACAGTCTGCAGTTTTGCGAAATTACGACTGAGCAAGCAATACAATTTCCTTTTTAATGTTTGCTTTTTCAACCAATTTTCGGTTCTGTCAATAGCAACAATTACCGCTATTGGTCCAATACGAATCCTAGAGTTTATCATAAAAAACAACCTCAAAAATTAAATTTTTGGTATTTTTGGACAACATTTGATCGATCTCTTTTTCTTAGTTGATAATTTGAATGGTAAAATATATATTAATTTATTAAAATATATTGGTGTTTTACAAGATGGAGCATTTCTATATTATGCAGTGGCGGTAAATATTTCTTAGGAAATAGACTAAAGGAGAGATGAAATTAAATGACTCTCAAGATTGCCAGATTTGTCTCTCTTAGATTTGTACATACTGTGTTGTTTTCGTTTGGCCATCTTGAAAAATAACTCCGAAGCTGTATCATATTTTGCGTGGAAGTTTTCAAATTGGTCTCTACTATATACGAATGAAGGGAGAGGTGTGCAATAATAATCAGAAACCTATTAATTAGTTACTGTGTATTAGTTTGACATAGACTCGCAAAAGCGAATGTTTTGAAATGAATAATATATTATTTTCTGGGTGAATTTTTTAGTTACATTTTATATAATCCATTTTTCAGCATCTAAGTACAAAATATCTCGATTTAGAATTTTGACGAACACAACACCTCCTTTACTTGAAAAATAAAACATACGTCGCGCCGGGGGAGGCATACATTAAATCGCAATCCTATGAGGAAATCGGAAAAACACGCAGTCGGCTTCGAGCTGACAAAAAGGAATGACAAATTGTGGAAAGTTTATCGGAAGTGGAAACTTTCAGGAAGCAGGAATATCAGGAAACAGAGCAAAGTGGTGTTTAATTCGAAATTCGACAGAGAAATTTACTGTCCGGATTTAAATACGTCGTTATTCAAGGAGATGTTAACTATTAAGTCGCTTTTATTTGTTTCTATAGGTAATCTATATACAGTGTGTATCAGCCAAATGGAATAAATTCGATAATAAATAAATTGGGGCGTGTTCGGAAAAACGCTTGGACCGGTCGATTGGTATTTTTAGTTGCTCATTTTCTCCAATAAAAACTTTTTATACAGGGTGTGTCCTGTAACAGTGGTCAATGCCAACTTTCTTATTTCAAATGCAACACCCCGGATATTATTTAATTTTTGGATTCTTTAGGAGATTCTAAACATATTTTATGTTCAATGTCCTATACCTATCTTCAACTATTTCGGCAATATTAAGAGTTTTCAAATTTATTGCAAAAATTAAGATTAAAAAAATAAAATTATCTATTTCTTCATAATGTATAAGCAAAAGTAAAAAGTTAATTTAGGAACTGTTGAATATGCTCGCCGCGAACGTCTTGGCAAATTCCTAATCTTAAATAGAAATTTCTTCTAACGTTATTTAGCATCTCAGGCGTGACCGATCTAATCGCAAGCGTTATTCGTCTTCTTAAGTCAGCTAAGTCGAGGGGTTTAGTTTGGTATACAACATTTTTAATATGTCCCCATAAGAAAAAGTCTAATGGCGTCAGATCAGGGGATCGCGCTGGCCATTCTATCGATCCTCGTCTCCCTATCCACCGATTTGGAAATAATCCGTTGAGGTACAGCCGGACATTAATTTGGTAATGGGGCGGTGCTCCATCTTGCTGAAACCATATCATATTCGCTGGAACCATATCATATTCGCTGGAACTTGTAGGTTTGCTGAATCCGGATACAAATTTGTTAAAGTTGGCACGACATTATTTTGGAGCAGTGCTAAATAATTATCGCCCTTAAAATTGCCGTCAATGAAAAAGGGGCCTATGATATGATTTCTAACAATTCCTGCCCAAACATTAACCTTTTCAGGATATTGAGTATGTTCTTCGCTGATCCAGTGAGGATTTTCCCTAGACCAATAGCGGCAATTTTGACGATTTACATGACCGTGAGGTGTAAAGGTGCACTCATCCGAAAACAAAACATGTTCTAATTGAATAACATTGTTATCTAACATAGCCATCATTTGTTCACAAAAATAAGTTCTCCTATCATAATCGTCTTCCATGAGCTCCTGAGTTGGTATCACTTTATAGGGATGCATTTTATTTTCTTTTAATGTTCGAATAATCGACGAATGGCTAATATCGAACATTGCGGCGGCTTGTCGACTAGAAATATGTGGGTTTTCCTCAAACTCAAGCATAATATCCAATTTAGTATCATCATTTATTGAATTGGCTGCTGCTTTTTTTATCTACCTCACATGTCCAAGCTCGCGAAATTGCTTTTCTATTTTCCTAATTGTCCCTTGGGATATATGCGGCAAATTTGGAAATTTTTCATGAAATAAGCGAGCAACTTCCACTTGTGTTCGTGTGTTATCTCCATAACCAATCATTTGTAGAATTGTTATTTTATGCATTTCTGTTAAATGAACCATTTTTTATATTAGGTATTATGCAGTTAACGAAATTCGAAAGACTATGACACTGACACTGACAACTACTGTCTTGCAAAGAGAAAGGCCAGGCATTTTACACAAAAGTAAACAAAACTGGCTATTTTTGTTCCATATCAATAGAAAGGAACGCTAAAATGGTTTTTGTTTACATTCTTAATATGAAGACCTAAATGGTAAATAAGTATTGAGTGTGTTGTAGCGAATTTTTGTAATCAAATAAATAGTTCAGTAACCAGAGCCACTTTCATGAATAATAATAAATTCGAAATAAATAAAATAAAAATAAATTTGAAAACACTTAATATTGCCGAAATAGTTGAAGATAGGTATAGGATATTGAACATAAAATATGTTTAGAATCTCCTAAAGAATCCAAAAATTAAATAATATCCGGGGTGTTGCATTTGAAATAAGAAAGTTGGCATTGACCACTGTTACAGGACACACCCTGTATAAAAAGTTTTTATTGGAGAAAATGAGCAACTAAAAATACCAATCGACGGGTCCAAGCGTTTTTCCGAACACGCCCCCATTTATTTATTATCGAATTTATTCCATTTGGCTGATACACACTGTATAAATCGCATTTGTATTTGACCTTTTAATGTTATGAGTCATATTTAAAAAAGTTTAGTTGTTAACGTTTTTTTTATATAATCCGCATTGCTTTTACTACCCTTATAAGAGGAAAATACAGGATGTCCTAACCGAGAATGACCGATTTTGGAAATTAATAATTCCTTTACGATAACAGTTGAAAATAAGAGGTTAGTTTTGATCGATTTCTAAAACCAGTTAGTTTTTTGGTAATTATTTATTTTTTATCTCTTCTACAAAGTGATCCAAAAATATCTAATTTAAAATTTCAGAAATTTAACATATTTTAAATGGAACATTGTCTATATCTTAACGTAAAAAAATTGTTCATGCTTAAGTTCTCCACAAATCACTAATAATAATTATAACTGCTGGTCAATTTTGTAGTGAGAAAAATAAATATTTAATTAATTATTAGTTCAGCTAGGAATCTGCTGTTTTGTTTCGTGAAATTCATTGTTCCATAAGTTTTTCTTGGGATAATTAAAACTATTTTGCCACTTCTATGAAGTGACCTAAAAAAACTAAAGTTTTTGTTTTGTTTTTTTTTTAAGTAAAGCCCCCATATGTATTATCTCCAAGAAAATGGCCCTTGCCGATACCCTATGAAAATACCCTACACCAGTAGTTTTAGTGCCACACATGTTATTTTTCTAAGCCAAAGACATAATCACCTTAACATTTATTTACACACATTTAAACAATAAATTGAACTTTAAACAATTTTTGCCATCGAAAAAGAATGTCAACTTAATGGCAGTGGTTGGAGTCAAATAAAGTACAGTAGCTACTAAAAGAAGATTTTTTACAAGATTTCAAAAGCACACACAAAAAATCTATAAGAAAATGGCATCAAAAGTTCTTTGTGTATATTTGAAAAATAAAAGACGGGGAAAGAAACAGATATGATCCACGGCACACTCCTCCTTTGTAGCAAGGGAAGCCTCCCTTTTCCTAATCTTTGGAAATCAATAATAAGGGACAGCTCATTCACCGAATTTGACGGTGCCTGACTTTTTGCGTCAAAGACAAGTGCTTATATCGTATTTCTTAAAAGATTCCCGATCTAATAAATAATATGTAATGTAATAACACATAATGTACACAAAGTATGCTTCCAAATGAGACTGTTAATAATATGTAATAAAACAACAAGGACAAGACATTCATTAGGTTTAAAGTTAAAGGGAATAAAATAATAACACTATAGTAAAAATCCAAGTAAGATGTAAAACATCAATAATAATCCTCCTTAGATTTGGTGTTATAGCCATAATCTATTTCCTTAATCATGCTAAATGCTTTTAATTTTTTTTGGCGGTTTCTTCCTGATAAATTAAATAAATTTCTTATCTATCACTATTTTCTAAAAGAGTTAGAACCTTCTGACATGCATTTTTTTATTGTTCGGTGGATTATAGTTGAAAAAATTATATAAAAAAAGAAGTTTTACATCTTTTACCGGTTTCGGAATACTTTTTTCGTACCCGGGCGGCTTCCTTTACCATTTTTTGAAAAAAAAAAGATAATTCACGTGTGTTATTTTTATTGTCATTTTGCACTACTTTTCATGCAAAATTTTGGGGAAACTCAGTTTTTTAGGTTGGTCAATTAATGGTTGCACTCTATACTGAAAGGGTTAGGAGTGCTCTCCCAACTGAAAGGTTATTCCGTTTCGCAGAAAATATGATCATTGGCAAGAACTGCGATAAATATGAAACTTAACGATCAAAAACAAAACAATCCTTTATATACATTGCAGGTCATCCTAGGGGTGATTTGTCTGGATGAGAATTCACGAGTTGCTATACATAAGCACAACTTTAAGGGTGTTTGTCTAATATATTTTTTTGCGGTTTTCATTTGTGTGTAAGTATCTGTAGTCTGAAATGAAGGATGTACTGAGTGATTGCGAATATTATTTTAACTCCATTAGTTTTTTAATTGTAATTTTTAAGAAAATATTTTTTTCAAAACGTAGGTTACATGAACACACACTGAATTCAGTGCTCAGATCTTGTGAAATGAAGATTCTTGTTTGGTTTTAATCGGTTTAATCTCTAGTACCATGATTTCTTAATCTCTCATTACGAAATTTAATGTCAAGTTTCTTTTGTTAATATTTTGTCGTCTTTTAAAAAATTAGGAACAGTTTTTCTAATTCTACGATGTCACGAGAGATGTAGAGAAGTCGAGATAAGAGACAGACATTTTGGGAGAAACGAGAAGGCCATTTTCTCTTGTGACACGAAACAAGATCAGAGAAAGAGAGAGAGCCTTTTCTCGTCTCCCGGCATCACTAATCCTAAAGTAATAATTAATACTGCATGTTTGTACTCACTGCTTTGCAATTAGTATCGATAACTTCTTGTTTTTCAACTACCGTTTTTAAAAAGATACGTGGATGATTTAATCACTTCTGTACCTGGAGAAGGGGTAGAAGAGGTCTTACAAGTGTTTAATAGCTATAACCAATACATTCAGTTTACAGTAGAAAGGGAAACTGACAATAGTGTTCCGTTTTTGGACACCAAACTAATTAGGAATGACAACAACCAGATTTTACTAGACTGGTACATAAAACCTACCAGTTCTGGTAGATATCTTAATTTCCATTCCAACCACCCCAAAAAAAATAAAGATCAATCTAGTATTGGCTCTAAAAACACGTATTGAAAGGATTTCTCACCCTAGTCTACTTAGAAAAAACTTAAAAAGATTGTATGATATTCTCCTCAAGAATTCATATCCACAAAAGTTATTAAAAAAACTATTATATGTATAACACAGCTCCAATAATCAACCCTGGAGAGAGAAATGATGGAATAAGTCTCAACATCAGTGCCTTCGATTCTCAAAATAGACCGAGGTACTATTTTTCGTTACCTTACATAAAAGAAATTTGAACAAAAATAACCAAGTTGTTCAAGTATGATCCTTCAATTAAAATCGCCTTTAAACATAATAAAATAGTAGGCAACACTTTTACAAAATTAAAAGATAGGGATGAAATACAAAAAACATCAAACATTGTATACAGTATTCCTTGTTCAGAGTGTGAGGGTATTTACATAGGCCAAACCTCTAGGGTCCTAAAAGACAGAAAATTTCGCATAAAAGCGACTGTAGATTAATGAAAAATACTTGTGCACTTTCAGAACACACAATTCAATCAGGGCACTTATTCAACTTTAATGATACCCAAATATTATGTAAGGAAACTAATTATAACAAGAGACTGTTTCTGGAAATGGTGGAAATATTTCTGAATCCTAATTCGTTAAATAAGAGAGCTGATATCGAAGACCTTAGTTCTATTTATTCAAATTTACTCAGTCTGAACAATTATACGAACAACAATAATAGTTTAAATAACACAGAATTTTCCTTTTAAAAAATATAAGTATTTGTACGTATTATATCCATATACCTTTCTATAGTCAGTCTCTACAATTCGAGTAGTTTTTCGTAGGCATAAATTCGACGTTTAATTCATACTTGTTCTGGTTTGATTAAGATATTTCTCAGCTACTGATTTTTCTTTGTATCTGGATGTATATCGATGTGATTACATAGCTAAATCCTAGATCTGTGTTTCAATCATCCTGACAGAACGTACTATAACATTCTTTACATGTCAAAAAAACCTACATAAGAAATTTACTTGCTTCGTATTTCAATATAAAAATATATGGAGAACAGGAATTCCTGCCAGTATGTAAAATCTAATTTTAATGTTAAGGTCAAAGTGTGTTTGTTTTTCGCAAGAAGTTATCGATACTAATTGCAAAGCAGTGAGTACAATTTTCTACCTTTTTTTTTTCTAAAAATCCTCATTTTCTAAATAATGTGCATACAGAGATAAAAAAACAAATTTCTTCTCATATTGCAGCCCTGAAGAAGGTAATAATCATTACCGAAAGCTTGGCGTAGCTTAAAAGCAATTTAAATCTAGCCCTAAATTAGGACCGATACCCCAATAATTAGGTTACTTGTTATATATATATATATATATATATATATATATATATATATATATATACCGGGTGTCCGGGAAAATGTGGGAGATCTCTCGGACTCAGATAGAACATTAAAAAATAAGATGACAAGTTCCCATAAATTTTTTTCCTAGCGGCCCTCCCTAGGGAGATACGGCCCCCTAAAGAACCCCACTGGAAATCGGTTTTTCTAGAATAACTTTTAAACGACTCAATATAATTTAACGAAAATTTAATATGATAGACAGTAGTAAGGACCTCTCAAAATACTCCCTTAAAACATAATTAGCTTGTTTAGTTTACCAGGGACGGACTAGATTGTACATTTTAACGCTCAAATTTTTAACACCCTGTATGATAAGGAGTTAAAAAAAATAAATTTGGATACCTTGAACATTAAGCTAAAGAAAAAGTACTCTTGTTCATTGTCGATAAAATGAACCGTTTTCGAGAAAAAAAATAATAAAAGTATTAATTTAAGTTCCAGTTCGACTGCGGTACCGTTCGGGTGTGCTTTGTTTTGCGTTCCTCGCAGTCGAGCTGCTTCGCAGTACGTGTGTTTGTTCTGTTTTGTTTTCGCTGTGTATTTTTGTTTCGAATTATTCATTTTCTAAATATGGCTGAATACAAGTGTGACAATTGCCGTAAAGAGTTTTCAGAGAAAGACAAATACAATAAACTTCGTTGTAGTGGCGAGTGTAAACGATCTTTTTGCATGAATTGCACGGGCCTTGATAAGGCTACCACAAAAATCTTGATATTACAAAAATCAACCCACCTCCGATTTTTCTGCGCCCTGTGCGACTCCCCTAGTTTGAAATATCTCAACGATAAAATCACAAAGGTATCTCAAAATTTGATTCCACATGAACTTTTTGATTCAGTCGCAAACCGTGTATCTCAATTGTCAAGTAGTGTACCGACAATTTCTGAAATGTATGACATTTTAGTGAAGAGTGAATCCAGGTGGGATCTCATGGAGAAAAAAATTGACGATATCCATAATCTCTCGAGGGAGTTTTCCGCTTACAAACCAGATATGTTATTAAAGTCTCTAAGGGATATGGAACAGAATATTTTCAATATTTCCCAAATCCTCTTCAACAATGCCGAAGAAGTGATAAAAATCCAAGTACAGGACTCCTCTTCAATTGAATTAAAAGCAGGTATTGCTAACATAAAGAGCAACCTAACTTGTGTAACTGACTTGGTAAAGGAGTTATACTCCAAATATGAAAGCCAACATAAGTGTAAACATATCAAAAATACATACCCTACCACCATACCCTTGCCTACACCAACTATGGAAACTACCTGCTCCACCGCCTCTACACAAACTGAGGTAACACCTACGGATATTCCCAGTATTACTGAAGGCTCCAGCAAGCTGGCTTGTAATAATACACAACGGTGGCACTATGTAGTCGTAAGAAATCTTCCTGCAGGGTTTACGCCTAACAACATAGTTCACTACGTTAAGGAAAAGCTTGGGACTACAGAGTTTATTCGATGCTACCACCTAATAAATCATATCTCAAACATTGATTTTAAAATTGGAACTCAGTCAAAAAAGTCAGCTGAAAAGCTTTTAGACAGCAATCTATGGCCACATGGCGTAGTAATAAAACGGTCAGCTGTATCCGAACTTACAGAAAAATCTACACCGAACCTCCCACCTCCCTCCACACCGAAAAAACTGCCCACCAACTCGAGCTCCGTCAGTTCACTGGTTGTCTCCTCTCCAATTTCTCAAAAGGGCACTATAATATCTTCTGACAAAGAGGCCATTGCTGCCTGCAAAGCAGATGTCTTGTTGAGCGACAACTGCTATAGTCTTTCCAAGAAAGCTCCTACTGACCAAGAACCTATTTTTGATCCAATGTCTCCCCCAACAGTGAAGCTTACGCGAACCGAAAAAAGTTCTGATAACCGTTTCCTCATGTCTAGACTAAGAGAACCAGCCATTTTAAAGGCCTTCAAGTTATATCTCGCCTTCCTGCACGACCAACCTGCGCCAATTCACTTTGAAGGGTTTACAAATACAAGCACCAGGCTGTTTTTGGCTTCTGAAGGCATTCCTATAGATTATAGAACCCTACACAAGATATATTTCGATTTTCATGCTGCTTACGGATTTAACGCAGCAGAAGTGGAAGCGGATCTTGCAGCCTATGGATCCTACATATCTTCGGAGAGATCGATTCATCTTCAGAGGACCAGAGAATGCCATAAAAATTATTTTACCAGCAATTCTCCCAAAAAAAATTTTTAGAAAACACGACGTGTCCTGAGGAACTAGATTCCTCAAAACTTCCTGTTGTTACTAGTCTTAATATGGTTCTAATTAATATTGCTTCTCTAAGAAATAAAACTGACGAGTTGTACCTATTTCTGGAAGAATTGGAGTTCCCCCAACTTGTTGCAATTACTGAGCACTGGCTGAATCTAAACGAACCCTTTTATATTGAGAGGTATACCACAGTAGCTAGATATGACAGAAAAAACTCAGCTCATGGGGGAACACTGATTCTATCCCTAAATGGAGATTTCATGTCGGTATCTAAATATGATCATTTGTTAGCGGATAGCTCTTTTGAATTCTCTATAGTATATAATCAAAACCTTGATCTTTATGTAATTTGTATTTATAGATCACCAAACTCTGATGTACAATCATTTTTAAATAGCCTGGTAAGTTTGCTAGACAGCCTACCGATTAAAGGTAAAAAAATTCTATGCGGAGACTTTAATATTGACTATGCTACTGTTTGTGCCATCCAGAAATATCTAATTTCTATATTCGACTCTTTCGGTCTTTCAATGCATGTATCCTCGCCAACTAGAATTTCAAAAAACTCTTCTTCTATCATCGATTACATGGCGTCTGATTTTTCTCCATCAGAGGTGCAATCACAGGTCTATAACTCAGGTCTTTCCGATCACGAGGCGGTAATTTCCAGGTTTAGTTTACCTATTAGGCCCTTACCAAGATCTCGCCATCGGGGCAGAATTTTCTCGGCCGCAAATTTCTCAGTATTTCATAATATTTGCTTTAACACCAATTGGAATTTTGAATCTGATAATGTCAACACAAACTTCAGAACTTTTTTAAATAAAACTTTAAGTGCTTTTAACAAGGCCTTCCCGCTTAAGAATATCAAACCTAAGCGGCATAAACCGTGGACCACGAAAGGAATACGAATTTCTGCTAAAAATATGCGCTCGCTCTCATATATAAAAAAATTCACCGACTCCTTTCTTATTCTCGACTATATCTCTAATTATAGGAGGATCTACACTACTCTTATTAAGTCAGCAAAAAAATTACACTACCGAAAACGTCTAACAAACTCTAATAACGTTTCAAAAGAAACCTGGTCCATCATCAATAACCTCAGAAACAAATCAAACCCTGTGACTCAGAACTTGCCAGGGGCTAATGATCTAAATGATTATTTTATTAATGTAAGCAAAAATGTCACCTCTAGTATCTCGCCAAGTTTGGACCCTCTTTCGTTTCTCCCTCCTTCAAAAAATTTAGCTGATAGCTTTTTCTTAAGTCCCGTTAGCAACACTGAACTATTGAAGGTAATACATAATATTAAAAGTAAATCTTCGTGTAGCACTGATGGCCTATCAATTAGAATATTCCTGAACTTGCCACTCCCAGTCATAGAGGCCCTTACAACATTAATAAATGAGTCCTTTATAAAAGGTGTATTCCCTGATTGCCTTAAAACAGCTATAATTATTCCACTTCATAAAGGCGGCGAAAAAACTAACTCTTGCAATTATCGCCCAATTGCACTACTACCAGTGCTATCAAAAATCATCGAAAGGCTACTGAAGAACCGTCTTATGCCATTTCTCCTGAAACATCAGATAATATCCCCGGAGCAGTTCGGATTTCTACCCAACAAGTGCACCAGTGACGCCATGTTCACGTTGCTTAGAGGCGTCTACTCATCTCTCAATAACAACCACCCAACTGCCTCAGTTTTTTGTGACTATGCGAAAGCCTTTGATTGTGTTAGTCATGAAATTCTGATAAACAAACTACATTTTTATGGAATTCGTGGTACTTCTTTAAATTGGTTCAAATCTTATCTTGGAAAAAGGCAACAACTTGTAAGGGCTAATGGTTCCGATTCTGATTGTAAGTTGATTACAAGTGGAGTTCCTCAAGGTTCAGTCTTGGGACCTATTCTTTTTTTGTTATACATTAATGATATCACGAACCTTAAAATTAATGGAAGAATCTCCCTTTTTGCTGATGACACAAGCATAACATGGAGTGATTTTGATACAACGTCTTTACACTCTAGTATCTCCAAAGACTTGGTTATAATTAAGGCTTGGTCCGATTCCAATATGCTTTGTTTTAACGTCGATAAAACGGTGGCGTTATCTTATAAGGGAACTTTACAACCACTTCAGGTACATAACAGCAATATTGAATACGTAGAGTCGGTTAAATTCCTGGGTTTAAATATAAATAGCAACCTAAAATGGTCTAATCATATTGACACCTTAACTAAAAAACTTTCTACCGCCTGCTTCGCCATTCGATCAGTTTCAAAAGAACTAGACGTTCCTTCTGCCAGACTTACTTATTTCTCTTTATTTGAATCCCACCTCCGCTATGGCCTTCCCTTTTGGGGCTGCTGTACCACCGAGCAATTTCGTAGTATTTTTATGCTTCAAAAGAGAGCCATTCGTTATTTGTTTGGTCTAAATAATAGAGCTCACTGCCAATACTATTTCAAAAAACATGAAATATTAACACTTCCTGCATTATTTATTTTGGAAACGGTATGTTTGCTGAGAAAACATATAAACACCCTCCCAGAAAGGCCACAACATGTATACCCTACCAGAAACTCTAGGCATGATATTTATCTTCCCATTCCTTCCACAGAATTAATAAAAAAATCAATTATTTACAACGCCATAAAACTTTACAACAATCTGCCAGTACATTTAAAATCTATCCCTATGCTTGCACAATTTCGAAAAAACACCAAAGCATACCTCATTGAGAGACCACTTTACAGCGTTAATGATTTTTTTTTCAGTGAGTAAGTCTCTTTAAATTGTCACTAAACTCGCTTGTTTACTTAAATCTTTTGTGAGTCATGTCCTAACTCATAGCATAGAATTTTGTAAATCATTATATAGGGAAAAGAACTGTCGAACATTCACTTAAAACTTAATTATTTTTGTTAGGTATTGGATTAAAAACAATTTAATTCTTTTTGTATACTACATTCTGCACTAGTTCAATATACCTTCTGTTTAACATCACAATTATTTGTATAACTATAATAACATAGAGTTTAAGGTCGCATAGTTGCAATTTTGATTTCAATGTCATCGAAATTATTCACCTCGTACATGTGTGTTTGTTTACTTTTATAAGGTTATCATGATTCATTTACTGTTTGCAATGTTATGCTATATTCTAACGTGTGTTTTACGATTTGGTAAATTGATAATTTACATTTTAAAAATAAAAGCACTGACTTGTCGAAATTATTTTCGATTAATGTTTTGATATGTCTTATTTTTAGGTATATTTTGCTTTGTCCATAAAATTGTAGAATTTTTCTGCGGCAATAAAGCATACTTTTGTTTTGTTTTGTTTTAATGTTTTATTATTGTTTATTTATCAGTATTAAAGAATGCACTTTTTTACAAACGTTACTATGGTACGAAATAAATAATCTCGCATTGACGTGTGCATTTGAAATCTTCTTGACACGTTGATCTTTTTGTACCTACTTCGATATTAATTTATTAAATTTTGAATACCTTGGTAAATTTAATTCGATAATGGGATACACATTTAGTGAGTATGCAGATATGCATCTTATGTACGGACTTGCATCTTGCAATGCTTATGAAGCAAGAAGGTTGTATGGAGAAAGATATCCTAATCGCAATATTCCAAATGAGAAAACATTTCAGCGAATTGACCAACGTCTAAGAGAAACTGGTGGGCAATTCTCAATTAATAAGGTAACATTATTGACGTTCATTAATTATTTTTAGGAAGTTTTGGGAAAAGGAGTACTGATGCTGGTGTGAGGAAAACAGTACGTACGGTGCAATTGGAGGAAGATATTTTGGATACTGTAGCTGATACTCCCTCAATAAGCACTCGAATATTAGCCGCGCAGCTTCATGTGTCAAAAAGTACAGTTGCTGAAGTACTTAAAGAACAGTTGTTATACCCTTATCATCTGCAAAAAGTGCATCAACTACTTCCTGAAGATTTTCCTCGAAGAATCCAGTTCGCAAACTGGTTGTTAGATCAACAACGAACAAACCCAAACTTCATTAGCATTATTCTTTTTACCGATGAAGCAGGATTTACCAAAGATGGTATTGTAAATTTACATAACTCGCATGTATGGGCTGATGAAAACCCTCATGCCACTGTCGTTCATCATCATCAACATCAGTTTCAATCCATTAATGTTTGGGCAGGAATAATCGGCAATTTTTTCATTGGACCATGCGTATTACCGGCACGATTGAATGGTGAACTTTATTTAGAGTTCCTTCAGAACGCTTTTCTAGATTCAATAGAGCATTTGCCACTTGAAACCCGCCAAAGGATGCATTTTATGCATGATGGAGCCCCACCCCATTTTAGCGTTGCTGTACGGGACCACCTAAATAACGTCTATGGAAACCGTTGGATAGGCAGAGGAGGTCCCATTGCCTGGCCTCCACGGTCTCCCGACCTAACGCCAAAGGATTTCTACCTGTGGGGTCATCTCAAAACCTTGGTGTATTCCTCTCCGGTTGCTACTAGGGAGGAACTTTTACAGAGAATCACGTTTCATTGCGATATGATAAGGAACAATGCTGGGTTGTTGTGGCGAGTACAGCAGTCCTCTATTCGTCGTTCCCGCGAGTGCATCACAAATCACGGAGCACATGTTGAACCCACTTATGAAGTTTTTAATTGACTTTTTTCTATTTAGCGTATTAGGTTGTTCAGGATCAAAACATATTTAATACTCCCAAAGTTGTATTCTTTTATTATTTTTTTTTCTCGAAAACGGTTCATTTTATCGACAATGAACAAGAGCACCTTTTCTTTAGCTTAATGTTCAAGGTATCCAAATTTATTTTTTTTAACTCCTTATCATACAGGGTGTTAAAAATTTGAGCGTTAAAATGTACAATCTAGTCCGTCCCTGGTAAACTAAACAAGCTAATTATATTTTAAGGGAAGCATTTTGAGAGGTCCTTACTACTGTTTATCATATTAAATTTTCGTTAAATTATATTGAGTCGTTTAAAAGTTATTCTAGAAAAACCGATTTCCAGTGGGGTCCTTTAGGGGGCCGTATCTCCGTAGGGAGGGCCGTTAGGAAAAAAATTTATGGGAACTTGTCATCTTATTTTTTAATGTTCTATCTGAGTCCGAGAGATCTCCCACATTTTCCCGGACACTCTATATATATATATATATATATATATATATATATATATATATATATATATATATATATATATATATATATATATATATATATATATATATATATATATATATATATATATCCATATAAATATATATATATATATAATAACATATTAATTTTCTGAAGTAAAAATATGAATTTTATAAGGTAATCAGACAAAATGCAATACATGCGGAAACAGCTGTTCACTCACAAGGGAAACATTCATTCAATCTAAGTCCCATGAGCAAATCGGGAAAGCAAAGTCTTGGTTTATGCAGTCGCGAATATGGAAGATAAATGGTGGAAAGTTTCGCCGGAAGTGGGAAGTTTCGGGAACCGTAAAATTTAAATTGACACATTAAAACTTGCTGTCGGATTAAGATTCGAAAGATTCGATTATTAGCAACTATTCAGCCATAGAAGAGTCAAAATAAAACACATATGTATGTAAATCCTGTTTCTTTATGTCTGTAATTCCGAACTGCGTATAAACGTGTGTAAATTGACTCATTAAAATAAAAATCCAATTTGACAGTTGTATACGTGATTTTTATTAGTGATAAAAACTATTCAGATTTTTGCATCTGCTCATATTTATGTGAATTTGTATTATTCAAATATTTTCTTTATTTAGCTTCTCTTGAAATGAACTTTTTACACACTCGTTTTCTTTATGGGGGGTGGACAAACGAAAATACAACAGAGACGTCTTTACAGCAAAACCCTACATTTTAAATTAAACCCAATAATTATCAAGAAAATGCATAATAATTACTTTGGAGTTATATATACATTAGTTGATTAAATGTTGAAATGGATTACCAGTATTATATAATCGTAAAGATGTTGCTGTTACAAAGAAACTGGCTGAATTGAATAGACTTAGTTTTAAGTAACCCCACAAAAATTAAGGGAGATAAATCTGGTTATCGTGGAGGCTATTTAATTGCCCTCTCCTTCCAATCCATTGCCCTGGAAATCTGTGATTCAAACGACCACGGCATAATGCGGATATGCGACATCTTGTTGAAACATCAAATTATTTTCAATACAATCATCCTAATATTAAATAATTGTAGTTAAAACTTGATGAAACTGGTCTTCTAATAAACGTAAATATATTTTTAATTGAAATTACCATATAAAATCAGTCCAAACACTCAATTTTTGAGGTTTTCTGCATTTTACGATAGTCTCGTATCGTACCAAAAGTGGCAGTTGTGGCGATTGACAGTACCGTGTAAAAAAGAAGAAGATTAATCGGAAAATTAGAGTTTTTATTGCTCGCTTAATCATAATTTGGCAAAACTGCGGTCGTTTCATTAAGTTCATCTATTAAATATATTTTATACCGATAAAGCTAAAAATATTTTTAATCAAGAAAATATTGTATTTTAAAAGTGCATTTAAATATTATTTTTCTACAAATAAAAAAACTGGGAAAAAAAAGAAGATTCTGCCGAGGGTTGAACCCGGATTGCTGAAGTGAGAGACGAATACTTCACCATTGTGCCACTCAATAATACTAAATGGTTTCTAGAAACACAAGAGTGACCCAAACTCAGTGAATATTTCCTTAAATATTTAAAATTTTCATTTCTTACCTCTGCAAATCAGGTGTTTCCCCTAGAATATTTCAATATGTTCTGAAAAAATTTTCGACTTTTTTATTTTATATCCACTGGATTGCAACTTCAATAATTTACAATAGGTTGAAATATCGATTTAATGTTTAATATTTAACATCGTTTTTGACATAAAGTACGTTGTCCAAAGAACTGATGGTTGTATTTGTTGAGATAATTTTTTAAAGTAAGAAATTGAAACATTTTCTAAAATATTTTTTATTTATCAGTGTTCAGTGCATACATTTTTCATAGGTTATTTCCTATTTAGGTTTTGATTCATTGAATAAGTAAATTTTCATATGTTTCACGTGCTGCCAACCGAATATTTGGTGGAGAACAATTCAGAGATTTATTTTCCCTTCACGAGGGAAGTAATAATGTTTCCCATGAATAGAAAATTCTGTATTTCTTCGAATTTGCATATCGAAATGTAAATATTATATCCACTTTTCAATAGCTCATTTTTTTGCTGTGTTTCTGTTGATTTTTTTAATACAATAACAATGGTCGCATTCCATTCCTTATCCGTTCTCATTTTTCCTCTATTTAACCTAGGCGTGATGTTGACATTTAAATAATTTACAATAAATATATCTTTGTGGAGTTGAATAAATGTAATATGCACAATTCAAGTTCTGCATGACTTCGTGCTGAATTCGGCAACCCAGCTATCACACCAAACGGCATTTTCAGTGTTCTCATCTGTCTTTTTAAACCTTAAATGTATTTCAAGCTCATTTAAGTTAATTTAAACTGAGCTGTTGTAGTGTTGAATAGGACGAATCGCATTATCAATTAATATGCCTATGTATTCCATTTTTAACAAAATAATACTGCCAGATAAATATAACCACTCGAGAATAAAACCTATTTCGCGAACTTTAGTTTTTCAACTAAGAAATTGTTCTCACAAAGCTTTTGGTTGTTCTGTATCGCAGTAAACATTGCCTCTGACTGGTGCCTGTAAGGCATATGCCTTGTTTACTGCGATTGAGAATATGACGATTTAAGTAGTATGCCGAGTTCTTGACAATTTAAAACGCTCGTACAAGTCGAATCATTGTTTACTGCGGTTCAGTGCACTGTAGCGCTGTATAATAGTAAAGAATGGCAATACGCGTATGGGCGTGTGTGTTTGCGCAGACGATAAATTTAGAATTGTCAAACCGATTCGAATATATTTCTTTGTTAATGAGGCATACTTACTTATTTTAATTTCAGTTAGGAGCTGGGACTTTACTACTATCGGTGTTTTTTGTAAAACTTACGAAATATCACTGGAATGCAATCTACCTGTTTTTCTGTTTAATTTCTAGGAATATAATACTTATTAAACATCAAAATAAATCCTGATATACTTAAAAGGTTTTAAATAAATGAATATTTTAAATTGTTGTCAAGTATCAAAATCTAGAAAGTTATTCCAGCCAGATCAATTTAATTTCATTTGAAGTCAACTAAAATACTTTAAAGTCATCTTAAATCATATTAAAGACTTTAGAATTATAAATCCTTTAATGTTACCTGTCCACAAAGACTTTAAGTCAGTGTACAAGGTGGTCCACATAACGTAACCTATCCCCTTATCTCAAAAATTAAAAGAGATACCGAAAAAAACTGTTTATGAAAGTTGCTTGATATTTCAAGGACTGCTTAAATATTTACGATCTATGTATACAGGGTGCTTCAAAAATTAGATATGATATTAAACTTCATTATTTTTCATTAAACACCCTATATATTTTTATATATTTTGATTGCTCTCCGAAAAACAAGTTAAGTTTGTATATACATGTATGTTCGAATTCGGCGCCGTTTAGCCTGAAAATAAAAAAAAAGATGAAAATTTAAAAAATTGTGTCTCCAAAAAAAAATTATTTAATAATACTAGTCAATTTTTTGTTGGTATATTTGAAATAATAAATCAATTAAGTAGGATCTAATTCATGTCAATTTTGTACCCTGGTTGCTTTTTTATATACAGGGTGGTCCACATAATGGGTTAAATTAGTGATAATTCAATCCCAGAAAAAACAGTTTTTTTAAATGGAACACCCTATATATTATACATTTTATTGAATAACCTTTTAGTTACCTTTCATTTGGTAGGTATATGTCCTATACCTAAAACTAATATTAAAGGCGCTGTTGCGTTTTATTTTCGGCCATGTCATTTTTTATAATAATCTCGTAAGCATAACTTCCGTTTTATGCAAAAAATAAATCACTCTCTAATTTTTACTCTGAATATTATTTATTTTAAATTAAAAAAAAAATTTGAAATATCATTACAATAAAATAATTAAAAAACACAAAAGTTCCAAACTAATTACATTTTTAAATAGTTTTCTATATAACCTCCATTATTTGCAATACACGTCGTATAAATTATTTGAAGTTTGTCGATTGCCTTTTGGACTGAACCATTTTCATTAAGATGGGTAATCTCGGCTCTTATTCTGTTTTTCAATTCGTCTATGCTATGGGTCCTTTCTTTATACACTTTATCTTTTAGAGTCCCCCATAAAAAATTATCTAGGCGGCTTAAGTCGGGACTTCTTGGTGGCCAAGGAATGTGTCCGTTTTTCCCTATTAACATCTCATAATTTTCCCCTATGTAATTTGTGACTATTGGTATTGTGTGGTAGGGAGCACTATCTTGTTGAAAAGCTACAATACCATGTCTCACATTCTCTGGCAGTGCTGTAATCAAATTTAATATGTCGTTTTGAAGCATATGTAGGTAGCGCTGTCCAGTCAACGTTCGTTCAAAAAAGATTGGTCCGATAATCCTATCATCAAGTATTCCACACCAAACGTTTATAGACCGGTGACCCTGCTTTTCTATGGCCTTTACACGATGTTCGTTGTTGTGGGAATAATAGTGAGTGTTCCTACGGTTAAAAATCCCAGCTGTACTAAATGAAGCTTCGTCGGTCCATAATATATGCTTAAAAATGTCTCTCTCAAAATACTGATCCATTATAACGGTGCAAAAATTTAGCCTGTTTTCAAAATCTATTTCAGACAATTTTTGAACAGGAAGGAATTTGTATGGTTTAATTTTATCAAGTTTTAGTGATCTCATGATGGTCGTCTTACTAATATCTAAATCTCGTTGGCCATCCCTTAAAGAATTTTCCGTGTTATCTTGATAGTATAATCTTACTTCAATCCTCTTATCGTCAGTTAAAATTATGTTTTTCTTGTTCTTCTTTTTATTTACAACAACACCAGTCTCTAAGTCTTTTAAAATTCTCTTGAATATTTGCCTTGTAGGTATTCGTCTTCCAGGATATGTCTGCTGGTATTCTCTTAAAGCTAAAGCAGCACTTTTCCCATTACTGATATAAAATTCATGTAATTTAAGTCGTTCTTCAATGCTATACGTAGACATAATTATTTTTTTAATATTTGACAAAAACTCAATGTCATCTGCGTTACAGGTTATAACTACTTGGTTTCCATGGAAATTATAAAAATTATATAAATGCAACAACCTTTGGTTGCTTGATATAAAAAATGACAAAGGCAATCGACAAACTTCAAATAATTTATACGACGTGTATTGCAAATAATGGAGGTTATATAGAAAACTATTTAAAAATGTAATTAGTTTGGAACTTTTGTGTTTTTTAATTATTTTATTGTAATGATATTTCAAATTTTTTTTTAATTTAAAATAAATAATATTCAGAGTAAAAATTAGAGAGTGATTTATTTTTTGCATAAAACGGAAGTTATGCTTACGAGATTATTATAAAAAATGACATGGTCGAAAATAAAACGCAACAGCGCCTTTAATATTAGTTTTAGGTATAGGACATATACATACCAAATGAAAGGTAACTAAAAGGTTATTCAATAAAATGTATAATATATAGGGTGTTCCATTTAAAAAAACTGTTTTTTCTGGGATTGAATTATCACTAATTTAACCCATTATGTGGACCACCCTGTATATAAAAAAGCAACCAGGGTACAAAATTAACATGAATTGGATCCTACTTAATTGATTTATTATTTCAAATATACCAACAAAAAATTGACTAGTATTATTAATTATTTTTTTTTGGAGACACAATTTTTTAAATTTTCATCTTTTTTTTTATTTTCAGGCTAAACGGCGCCGAATTCGAACATACATGTATATACAAACTTAACTTGTTTTTCGGAGAGCAATCAAAATATATAAAAATATATAGGGTGTTTAATGAAAAATAATGAAGTTTAATATCATATCTAATTTTTGAAGCACCCTGTATACATAGATCGTAAATATTTAAGCAGTCCTTGAAATATCAAGCAACTTTCATAAACAGTTTTTTTCGGTATCTCTTTTAATTTTTGAGATAAGGGGATAGGTTAGGTTATGTGGACCATCCTGTACAAATATTTAGAGTTATCCGTTCCTCAGTTTTTAACAAAACTTTCCTCCTAATTAAATTTTCTCTGCATCAAGCAAACTGGCACATGACATTAACTATTAGGTACTGTGTATAAAGTTTTCACCAAATAACTGCATGTGTATATAAACTGTGTTTATGTGTGTAGGGGAATCTATCAATTGGTATTTGTTGTAGAAAATAAGCCCACACATTATATAAAGGAGACACTGATTTAAATATACGACCGAGCCCGTAAAATATGGGAGTTTGGAAGCTCAATTTACATTAGGGAACCGGAAAGATCCTGATTTGTGGTGCACACATCCGTGGGCAAATAAATTTATGGGACGTAAGTGTCTGATATATTTAGAAAAAATTCAATGAAACATTTATTTTATTTGCATCAATGTAATTAGTATTATAAATTTAGCCGAGTCGTCATAGATTTCTATTTAAGATCTGTTGATTCTTTAAGGTTTATCTACTGAAAAATAAAGGTTTTTATAGAAATAATACAATATTGTCATTTTATATGAATATTAGTTAAAATCGAAATGGAAAAAAGGAGTGTATAAATGTGTGATGAAATGTTTTAGATGGGAATGCAGCCTAATCTCCTACATTATTTAAAATAAACCAGTCCAAATTCGATGCGCGGCACTAGCTTTTTTGACGAAATTTTAATCCATGTAACTTTTAATCCGATTTTTCCGAACTTTGTTTTTGCTTCTATGAAGTTGTATCTAGTTTAAAGTCCTTTATTATTACTCTCAGTAAAAAAAGATGTGTTCTTTTTTAGGTGAAAATAATTGATAACAATTTATTTCTATAGACTGTATATAAAGTTATTCAAAATAAATAACAATATTAATAATAATAATAATATTAAATACATTAAAAACTAAAAAAATGCCTCTATAAATTATATTAACGTAACAAAATTTTGTACAAGCAAAGTTGTGGGTCAAGGCGAATTTACCAATTTTTTTTAAAGTTCAAAACTGAGAATAATAACAAATAAAAGAATGGGATGTATTACGAAATAAGATGTAAACATTATTTTTTTTAGTACATTTTTATAAAAACTTCTCATTTAAAAAGAATAGACTGCCTTTAAGTTTTTAAGTCACCCTGTTTAGTTTAAATGAAGTGAAAAAGAAAATCTGGATTTAATTTACAGGATTGAGTAAACAATGAAACTCTACATAAACATCAAAAAGTAGATAAAATAGTAATGAAAATTTGTATTTTGGTTTCAAGATCAGCCGTTGTGGGAACTACTAACTGTATACTGCGTAGAAGATTTTTTTAAAAATATTGCGGTTCAATGAAAGAATATCTTTAATTTTTATCTATTTTAACTAATGCCTGAGAAACAGTTCTGTATCTTTCGTTGTATAGAAGGAGCTCTTACATCTAATTACAGTAAGATTACTAATTAATTTTGATTTTAACTCACCTATTTAATTCATCTACTATCTTTGGTATTTTAAGTAACTTTTAAAACTCCATTTTTAAAAGTGTAGCATTTTTACAAAATTATATTTGGTGATTTCCTTAAAGCCTTCAAATTTAATATAAAAAGACTTATAGTTTTATAAGCTAGCCTAATGGTTAACACTAAAATATGTTATTAACATCATTATGCCCTGTACAGTATGATCGTTTTAATTTGTCCACATTTTGATCTCTTAAAACTTTGTTATTTTTCAAGATATCAAAATGATCTATCAAACATAAAAAATCACTTGTCAAAGATTTAAATATACTTTGACATTTTTTTTAAATGAGATTCCCTGTACAAGAGCGTTTTTTCCTGGAGTTTAAATATACCGAATTTGATACATTCGCTATAAGAGAAATATGGTGAAGAGAAAAAGAGATCAGATCAGATTTTCTTGATTTTCTCCTATATTTTTTTTTAATAAAGGTATCAAACACTTAAGGGAGACTTATCTACTGAAAATAAAATTTATAGGTTGTTAAAGAAAATTACAACTTGGTAACTAGCCATACAATATCTTCCTTATATCATTTTTATATCCTAAAAAAAATAAGAAAGTTGTAGCAGATCAAAATGCAGACACGTTAAAATAACTGCGCTCTAAAAAAGACATTCGTAAAACATTTTTTTAAATGAGCTCAAAGCAACATTTAAATTTTATTTATACCTATAATCCTTATATACATTTGCAAATGTTTTTCGGAGCGCCTATAATCTATCTATAAATAAAATTTGCATTCGATATTTCGGAATATTTTTTTATCAGTGGCACTCCAGGGCAAAACTGGTATTTCAGAAAAAAAAAACAAAAAAAATCCATATCGTTTATTCGATGTTAAGTTGGTCATATTGACATCTAATATCCACATTCAAATGGCGATCACAATTTTTTATTTTAACAGTACCACTTATACATTACGTCCCTTAATTATGAAATATACAAAAATTCAGTTATAATACTATAAGTACAGGGTGTCCGGATTTGGTTGCAAAAGCAGGGTATCTCGCTTATTTTTAAAGATAGAACCTTGCGGTTTTCACGAACCTGAGCTAATTTTTTTGTGAAACTCATGAAGCCGTAAACAAAATTTTCATAGCCTTCTTCGTTTATGAGATACAGGGCGAAATAGAAAATTTTGCATTTTGGGACCTCCCTCGTATCTCGGTTATCCTTTAACTTAACGCAAAGGGAAAAATTGCTGCTTATGCAGTTTTTTACGCTGGATCCAGTGGCGTAGTCATATTTTTCATTTGAGTTGTTATTTTTTAGATATGACTCAAAGTTGTGTTTTTTTTAAACGGGACACTCTGTATATTTGTCCAGAAATTGATTTGTCCTTTTAAAAGCTCCTCAAAAATATAAAATAGTATGGGTCTATTTTAATAAACAACAACAAAAATCCTAATTTTTATAATTATCATCCCAAATTTTGCAGTAGGCCATGCAAAACGATGCCGTTTTCTCTTGTTTTCTTGGAAGCAAATGTTTAGTAGTTTTTTGTATTTATTTATTGTGTAAAAATATATTTGTATTATTATGGAAGAAAACCAAACTTTCGAACATTATGAAAAGTATGATATGTTAGCTTGTTTTATATTAAGTAATGAAAATGTTGAAGCGGTTTCTGAGATGTATTTTAACAGGTAAATAGTTAATTTTTAGGTATGTTAAAATTCTTATCTTCTTATCTTTTTATCGGATAAAAAAGAATTTACTTAATCACGGATCATTTATCAAATCTCGTTCGAAAACATATAATAAAGAAAATCGGCAGGCTGAGGAAATTACGTTTTTGGCTAATGCAGAAGCTTACCCTACAAACTCTTGTAGGGCCAGTGAAAAGAGCATATGGATTCCAAAAACTAGAGTTCAAGAAATTCTAAAAAAGCACAAATACCACCCATACAAATTTAGGCTCGTTCAGCACTTACAGCCAGGGAATGCAGAGCGTCGGGTAGTCTTCTGCAATTGGTTTCGAGAAAGATGCGATATGGTTAGAGATTTTGAAAGGAACGTTATATGGTCAGACGAAGCACATTTCAGTAATTCTGGTATACTCAATAGTCACAATAGTAGCTTCTGGTCCCAGGAAAATTAACACCAAATATTTCCCAGAAGACAGCAGGGCAGATTTGGTCTAAATGTGTCCTGCTTCATATTAGGAACACATAAAATTTTATATATTTGAGGGAAATCTAACAGCCAATCGCTATATAGAAATTTTAGAGGCAGCTATACCTGAATTAGTTGACGATGTTCCTCTAGCGCAAATTAACGAAATTTATTTTCAACAGGACGGTGCCAGATTATTTCTGGACAATAATTTTACCAATCAATGGATCGGAACAAATGGACCTATAAGATGGCCCCCTAGGTCCCCAGATTTGTCGATTTTAGATTTCTTTCTATGGGGATATCTGGAAAATAGAATTTACAAAGACCACTATGATAATGTCCAAGATTTAGGAAATGCAATAAGAGAAAATTTTCGCTATTTACAAAATCATCCCGTTATTTTTCTTAATTCTCCAAAACGAATACGAAAATTGTGCGAAGCATGCATAGAACAAAATGGAAATCAGTTTGAACAGTTCTTCCGATTTCCTTGGTTACTGTAGTTTTTATACGACAGTTGATTTTTGCTGAAAGGCTTGTTACATAATAATGTATTACTGTTTTGTTCTTGTGTTACATAAATCTAAGTAGGTGGTACTTTTTTGGTGCGAAATTATCAATACATATTTTGATAAATAGATTTAATTACATATTTATTTTGATTTATTGTTAGGATGTAGATATTGTTAACGACTTTAAATAAAAGGCAGCATTGTTTTGCATGGCCTACTGCAAAATTTGGGATGATAATTATAAAAATTAGGATTTTTGTTGTTGTTTATTAAAATAGACCTATTATATATTTTTGAGAAGCTTTTAAAAGGACAAATCGATTTCTGGACAAATATACAGGGTGTCCCGTTTAGAAAAACACAACTTTGGGTCATATCTAAAAAATAACAACTCTAATGAAAAATATGACTACGCCACTGGATCCAGCGTAAAAAATTGCATAAGCAGCAATTTTTCCCTTTGCGTTAAGTTAAAGGATAACCGAGATACGAGGGAGGTCCCAAAATGCAAAATTTTCTATTTCGCCCTGTATATCATAAACGAAGAAGGCTATGAAAATTTTGTTTACGGCTTCACGATTTTCACAAAAAAATAGCTCAGGTTTGTGAAAACCGCAAGGTTCTATCTTTAAAAATAAACGAGATACCCTGCTTTTGCAACCAAATCCGGACACCCTGTACATACAAATTGGCCGAACAATTTTTTTTTTTTTGGTGAATTTTTATGTACATATAAATCGCCGAATAAAAATAATGAACACTTTCATTTATTTATAATAAAAATTACAATGACGCCATCGCAAATAAAATAAAGAAAGCTTTAATCGATTACTAGTATTTGTTATATTGTTATGGTAAAGTGTTAAAACTTAGGATATTGGCACGTTATATGAAAGACGGGCATTTTTTAATAAAAGATCAGGAGTTTCGACGTTTCTACATCCATAAATTAATATGGAATGTTACAATTTTTTTGTCTATTTAAAATACTCCCAGTTTTCTTAATTGTAATTACTTTTTTAATTTTTTGTAAAATAAGTAATTAACTTTGTAGTTTAAAGCTTGGCAAGTAATATGTTAATACGCTTTTATGCACAGGGGGGAACATACAATTTTGTTTCATGTAAATTTAATACAGCTTAAATTGTTTGCATGGCTAATGCAAACTGAAGAAAATTATAAAGTCTATCAGTTAGCGCCTTATCGATAGTAATTATTGATAGAGGCACTTGAGGTTCCAGGTATATGCGAAACCCACCATGTTTAAATGAATGAACCAATCAATAAAAAAACATTTTAGCGACTTTAAATAGTTCTTTTCCTATTGCATGAAACATTTTTTCACTACAATCGATTCTTCATATATGTTTCGTTATAAAAACAGAATTTTAAAACTTAGTCAAACCTTTTTGATTGAATCTTAAAAATAACAAATTTTTATAATTTTGCTTGGAGACCAACTAACTTAACTTAAGTTTAACCAAACGCTTATTTTGAGCAGGTATTGGTACAGGTGTTTAGGTACGAGAGTGTAGGCAATTTTTATTTGTAAATATTTTGATCAATCTTAATTAATCTATTGTAGAGGGTCAATAAAACATTTGTTGAAATTTCGTATTAAAGAAAACTAGCTGGTCCGGCAGACCTTATTCTGCCATTTCCGTTAGATGGCGCCGTGAGTTCCCAGTAGAATTATAGGAATATGCGGCGCATTCACCACGTCGTCCAGAAATGTTATTGAAGAAAAGCATATTCATTTTATATAAAAAATACGCCGTAAATTAATACAAAAAACAGTGTTAAAAGTTCTCGGTAAACAGACGATCATTTCAAAAAAAAATCATGATATAGATTGGCAGTGCCTGTACTTTCTGCCAAAACGTAAGAACCTGTATTAATATTTACTGTGGATAAGCCTCTAACTGGTATACTTCAGAGTTATAATCTATCTTCAGCTTGCATTTGCTACGCAACCAACTTAAGTTGTGTGAAATTTACTTGGTTCAAAATTGTATGTTATCATTGTGCTTGAAAGCCTGTTAAGGCATAAGTTACCATATAGTAGCACTAGTATTTTTTCAACATAACATAATTTATGGATATACAAAGGTTTTAAATTCCGCGATTGTAATTAAATAGGTACGAGTACATAATCGATTTCAGCATCATCTTATACAGTAATATTTGTTACAATAGCGTAAAGATATTTAAAAAAAATTTACAATTCTTGCACATTATTATAAATGTGTACAATGTCGTATGCACCTGGAACTGCATGGCCAAATACCTGTGTCAATAAATACCATAGCTAAGCCCCTAACTGAGGCACTATAAAGGTAAACCTTTTTTAGCTGACATTTGTTGCGCAGTTAACTTAAACTTTGCGAAATATACATGTACTTAAACTTTTTGTCTCACTCTGTATCTGAAAGCCTTTCGAGACATTAATTACGCAGCTATTAAGTTAAGAATAAATTAGCTATCAATGAAATTGACTTGCATTTTTATATATTCCATAATTAATGGACATAGTGTAGCATCGTCCAAAGTCGAAATTTAAACTACACGAAACACGTCTTACACATAAAAAAATTAACTAGTACCAGGCAACCCCAGTAACTTCCGGAAGGCTCTTCTAAAATCCAGGTTAAAGATCGTATAAATAATAGGATTCAGTACAGAGTTTATGTACCCCAACCACGTGATAAAATTGATTAGTCTTCTAGAAGGGCAACACGAAGGGCAGAAGGGCACTATCACGTACATAAGGAAAAAGGGCAACCAACACACAACAAACACTCCCATGATTATCCCTAAAGTCCTTGCAGCCCTTCTTTCTTTCGAGAGACTGATACGCTGTCTTTCTTCTATGAATTGGTGGATGCCGCCCCCCTTTTTGTTGGGGACGTCGATGACCACCACCTTGGAGGCCGGATTTTTACTCTTCGAGTTGATGACGGTGATGGTGGTGCAGGGGGTGGAGTTCTTGATGTGGTTAGCCACTGCAGTGCCCTTAGAATTGTTGTCGCCGTTCTTTTGGGAGGTGGACGAGTTTTCGCCTGAAACGGAAAGAGGATATTGTCAGTGGTCGGAATTATTTGGTTAACTATTTTAGTGATTGACCAATATGTATCTTATTACCGCATTTTTGTGTAGCACCACGTTTAATACTTTCCTGTAAAGGAAAATATCATAATAGGGAAAACATTACCTCAAAAGTTATTAGATCTTTATTTTCAGCTCCTTAAATTGTAAAAAATCGGTAAGTTCGCCTTTATACACAACTTTCCTCGTACAATATTCCACTACGTACAATAACACAGTTTATATTTATGCGCATAATTATTTGTTAATACCTTTATATGAATCCTAAAAACTATTATTTATTTAAATGTTTTAAAAGTTGTTACCAAACAACTATATGGGTTCATAAAATGTATTATCTCTGTGTAGTGGAATCCTGTACGAGGAAAGTTCTGGAAGTTTGTAATCAAGAAAAAATCACCCTCCGAGATTTTTTCAGATCTTTACATTTCAGGGTCCCTCAGATACCGAAAACAGGTTTTGTCAATTTCGTCGGTCTGCTTTTTCGCAAAAAAAATCAAAAATCCTTAACCAAAAATTAACCATCCTATGGTAATATTTTGGTAAAAATTAAATGACGAAACAAAAATGCGGTCTAGTGAAATGTGAAAAAAATTATTACTAAAAAACTACTTATTCAGTTAACCTTAAATTTGGCACAGAAATTAAGCATTATAAGAAAATTTAATGGTAAAATGTTGGTTGGAATCCAAAATGGCGGCTTAATAAATTATTTAAAAATTCATCTAGAAAAAAATCTCTTAATGCATAATGGGAAGCATTATGCATAAAGAGATATTAAATTTGCATCAATTTGAGTAATATTTTTGAGGTCGAAAATCTTGTCGCCATTTGTCGTTGATGTAGACTGTTTCTTAAAAAAAAACTAGATAGTTTGGGCGTTATAGATTTGCCTGTTTTCGTGGACATAATTTTGACATTTCATTGCAACTGTAAAAACTTAAGTAATTTTAACAGCAAAGCGAACACACTTGGAAAAGATGACGAGTTAGGCCTAACAAGCGCTGTTGGCTCGACCTTGACTTGACTAATATTTATTTAATTCAAAATTTATATTTTGACAGTGTAATTCTGGAAGCATACCGTGCAAAATAAACGAATTTATTTAAATTCTAATTTTATTACTATTTTTTTAAAGAACGTAAAACGTAATTATTAATCAGGTCATTAAGGGCATACCGGACAGCCTGGGAGCCCAGCAGGCGCCTGCATATTATATGAAAATTTAACATAAGAATAAATGACTGCTATTAAAAAGCAAGACGCGCGGAGAACTACGTGACTCGACGTTTCTGGGAGCAAACAGCAAACAGAACCAGACCTGACGTTGCTACTTGCACACATGCAAATTAACAAATTTCCATGCTCCGCTGACGGAGCCGCATACCCCAGGATACGTGCTGGCCTTAATTAATTCATTCGAGAGGCCTTATGCAGGACCAGTGTTCGACTTTCCTTTAAATTCTGTTGTGCATAACGCATTATAAAAGATAATTATATTTTATGGAAAAATAATTAATTCCATTAAAGGATCGAAACTACTTACAACATGTCCGAGACTATTTAGTATTTTAAAAATTAAAATATATATCAAATTCCAGGTCCTACCTTTTAACACAGCTTTTCTTTGTAAAAAAACGTTCTAATAAACAAGAAAAATAAAATATATAAAATTGATATATTTCGAATATTTTTTAACGGTTCTTTTTTTTAACGCATCCTTTTAAATTGGGTTACCCTCACAAACCCACGGTTTTGTGGGGTCGAAATAAAATATATTTTGCAGTAGTAAACTACCTGGTAAACTCTCTGTAGGAAAGAGTCGATTTTTTGCTTCCCTCGTTTTAGTTTATTGTGAAAAAAAAAATGTTATGTTGAATTTATACCAGTTAATCCTTGTATCACTTACAAATTTGTTAAAAAATTGAATAAGAAGATTTTTTACATTGATTTTACTAGGTCTGCGTTTTCTTCCGTAATATTGGATTTTTACCAAAATATTAGACGTCATCAAACTTGTCCCCACATAACCCGTAATTTTTAACCTTAAGTCAATCGGGTAAGCTACACCGCGAACTGACAGATATACAGATCGATAGATAGACCAAGGAAATTGAGAAAACATTTCTTTTTGGCATTTAAAACCTAAAAATATATAAAACTTGGATAGATTTTAACTTGTAACCTTGTAAAATTCTTTTGATAACCGTACCATTAACAAATTTCTTTAAAAATTTAGCGTAAACATTCGTTTTCTTTTAAAACCAAGGTCCTGAGCCCGACGTACCTAATGGTTAGTCAAAATTTGTAAATAATAATCAAAAGAATTTTTGTTGGATAAGCTCCTGAGTGGAGTTATCCTTTTTTATAACGTAATATTGAAAAAAAGTAATAGAATCCCTCCAAAAACATTAAATGATCCATTTGGACACTTGTTAAAAAAATTAAAATAATATTTCAAATTTGAAATTGTAGTTGTAATGTCGTCCTCAGGACATTTTGTAAACAAATTAAAATTAACGCAAAGAAAACTTGTTTCACAGTTGTGAAATTTGGTTTAAAAAATGATAAAATACTAAATAGCTTATTTGGGAAGAGACTACTTCTGGTTCTGTTTTCCGATAAAATGTGTCTAAATTTCAGAGGAACGTCTTTCTTTCCCTTTTAGAGTCCTCAAGACTCTTAATCATCTTTGAGGTGGGTGCCCGATTTCCAGAGGGTAACCGGGTGGCGGAACCTCGGCCCGTCCTTCGGGATTAGTCTCAATAAATAACCCTGTACCAAAGATTAAAACTATGCACGTTAATACTATAGATATTTGTGATATCAGTTTAATTGATACTGCAAATAATGTCATTAGCTAACTCTAACAATTCATGTAGGGCCAGTTGCACAAATAGCTAAATTTGTATCTCATATGGGCACAGCCATTTTGAATTTTTAAATATTTACTATACATTTATAAATAACTTACACAATTAAGTACCTTCGGATACCCTATCTCAGTCGAATCTACAGAAATTATAAAACTGGTTCGCAATTAAGAATTTTTAAATGTTGGCTAAAATTTTTGAATTTGCACTCTTAAATAAGCCTGATTCTCTGGCTCAGCGTTAAAGAAGTTAATTTCAGCCAGATAGGGATCCGATCTTGTACGCATAGAGAATGCTTATTATATTCGAGACTTCATGTTCTATTTTTACGATATTTCGTTTTGTTTATACATTTTCACTGCTGAACAAACCGGTGGATAAACCTACCTCTACACTTACGAAGGCAGATTTCTAGTTGTATAAATCAACAAGTCTGACAATAAATTATTGTTGTAATCTTACATTACGTATCACCTACAAATGAATCATTTTAATGTTATTTTAAAGTTTAAACGATTTATCTCTGTCGGTGTCAGACCCTGTATATTATAGTTTTTCTCACACAGTTACGGAAACTCCAAATGTATCAAGTCCAATAACAAAAAGAGAAAGAGCAATAAAGATAATGCAACTCGGTATTCCATAAATCACACGTGTTCTTTGGAATTTATCCATCAGGGAGAATTCTTTTCTGCCAATGTTTTTAAAAACTTAAGTAATGGCTCTTTCAGAGGTCGCTGCTAAGGGGATTTGTATTTATGTCCGGAGGAGGATCGTTTAGCTCCTGAGACTTTAAATTATTTGGTCTGAGTAATGTTCGCCCGTTTCCAACATGTACAATTTTCCAGTGCTGTTAGCGATACAGTTAGGTATGATAATGGATTCTTTTTGTACCTACGTATATGTTTAGTACATGTTATTGTTTAGGATGTCACTACCAAATTTCAGACAACTGTTCTTTTACACATTATACGTATATATTAAACAATAATAAACAGAGCTACCTGACACAGATTATGGTTCTTGGAATTAGACCGTATTAAATTGGACTATGTTAGCCAACCTCTATAGCGAGGAAGCCAAGAAGGATGACAAAATTTTTGACGATGTCCGGAACAACAAGAAGAAGTTACTCTGCTAGTTGGTCTTTCTCCTTAGGTGTCGAGATGAAGTTGTAGTACCGAAATCACTACAGGTGAGTCATCACGTTTCTTCTACAACCGCTAAGAATATTTATAAGCGTGCCCGCAATGCATTAGCTAGAGAAAGAATTAAGGCAATAACGTCGTGATTTAGATAAAAATACTAAATTACTGGAATTTTACCTGAAATTAGCTTTCAAACTCAAAGAAATGTAGATGATACTTTTGTTGTTTCTCGTCATGGACAGGATAATCTGCTCATACTTCTGGACCACCTTAATTAACAACATCATAATATCAAGTTCACGATGGAAATTGAACCCAATGGAACGGTTCCCTTTCCAGACGTATGTGTTCAAGGGAGGAAAAATGATACATGAGGACATTCTATGTATAGAAAATCGAAGCATATAAATAGATACTTAAATGGAATTTCCCACCGCCATCCAGCACAAAAGAAATCGGTTACTAAAAGATATTAGGCGTTCAATTAAAAGATAGTAATCCAACTCCGTGCTTATATTTGCAACGATATAAAAGACACGATTTAAAAAGAAAATCCATTTTTCCCCGCCACTGACCGTTACTTCAATTTTCATAATTGATTTTGGTTCTGAACGGATGTAGCTAAGCCATATCCATATTTAATTAAGATCGTTGAAGGACTGTGAAAGTTATTACGAGTTAAAAATGTGCAAGTTTATTTTGGTCTACACTGTACAATTATTATTACAGTTATTATTCTTTTGTTAATTTAGTAACAACCCCAGGAAAGTTCAACAGCCAACTACAAAAGCAACCTTTTTAATAGTTTTTAAAGTAATTGTTTTCTTTTTGGAGTTATTTATGATGATAAACAAAAATGCAACACCAAACAGGTCATTCAATAACTGTTATGACCAAACCCATAACATACTTATGCTCATTTATAAAAATAACTTATCACACCGTACGAATAAGTCATTTTTTACAATGGTTTTTAAAATACCACACATTTTTTTGTTCCGCCATATTTGATTTTTACCAATATAGCATAAACCCAATAAGTAATTTTTGCACTGAATTTTTTAAGACCGCCATTTTGTTCCGGTATATTGAATTCATACCAGTTTATTTCTATATTACATTTAGTGTTTGTAAAAATTTTGAAGTCGAATGATTAGGAAAATTTTTTTAAAACATTTTATTTGGTCGCCCTTTTGTTCCACTCTTTTGAATTCGTACCACAATTTTACTAGCTTATCTCTATATCACACTTATTGCCTGCACAAAATTTGAAATAAATATATTAAGGCTAATTTTTAAATGTTTTATTAGGCTGTTATCTTGAATTCATATTAAAATGTTAAAAAATGTTCATTTCTATGTAACCCTTGATTTTTGTGCCAAATTTGAAGTAAAATTTGTATAATTAGTTTTTTAGTGATAATTTTGTTTTTATATTTCACCAGATCGCCACGTTGTCTTGCCATATTAGATATATACCATGTTACCAGATTATCCCCACAAGAACTTTAATTTTTGAACAAAATTTTAAGTCAATCGGACAGGTAATTTTTGAGCTATGCCACGTACAGACAGACTAACACAATAGTTTTTCATCTAGAGATCTTAAAATGCGAACATCTGTAAAAAACTAGGAGAGTGCCTTATCATGATTACAATACTTCCCTTCACGAGGAAAGGTTTGGTAAAAAAAGTTTATGCATACTTGAACTGAATTTTAGGTAATGATTTTTGAAATTAATTGGCAAAAGAATCGTTTTAAAATCTGGTCATTTTCATAGCCTACTACAAAAATATTATTAAAATATTATACATTTGACTGGTCGTAAAGAAAAGCTTACCTGAAAGTGGCTTGTAAGTTTAAAACTACATTTTAAACACATTTAGTTTAAGTAAATGTCGCCAATACTCATTTAAAAAGATCCGTTTAGTCCTCCAAAAATGCACTGATGAACATTCAATCAAATGTTTTCATTTTTTCGATAAAGCTTAACTTTTGCATATAAAAATCTTTAGTTCCTAGACAACATTATAATAAATAGTTACACTTGGACCTCTAAAACTGATAATATTCAAAAATTCCATTTTCAGTTAGACCATATTTTTTAAACTTTATTTGTACCTCGCAAAATAAGAGTATTTCACATAGGAAAGTTTTTCGCAGTTTGCTGCTTGTCGGGACAAATAACATTTTCATAGAAATTACAAAGGAAAAAAATTCCATATTAATCAAACTTAATAGGCCATGCTGTAGATAACAGTTCAGTCTATAAAAGCAAGTATCTTCACTTACTTTCTAGAAAGTCTGATGTAACTTTTTAAATAAAACCTATCTTTATGTTTAACTCTGTATATATATTAACATGACCCTAATGACGATATTACGCCAGGCCAAGAATTTATGTGCAATATAAAAATAGAAACCTCTTAAATATCTTCTGAAAAATATCTCAGAAGCTGTGTCAAATTTTGTATGGAGCGTTTCAAAACAGTCAGTATATTTCAAAAATAACTCACCCATATCAGTCACGGAATCCTCATTAATAAGAATCGGTTTTAGCTGCCTCTTTTCCTCAGTCTCCTCTTTGCCCTTCTTCTTCTTCTCCTTCTTACAACTGTTTACTTCACTGTTGCGATCGTTGTGATTAGTTTCGGCGCTACTAACACTATCCCTGTCCACGTCCGTCTTCCTCTTCGACTGATTCCTGGAGATGGCGTTGATCTTCGACGCCTTGGCACGCTCGCGTAGCCTGCGCCTCGTCGCCATGAAGACCTGGATGTAGACGATCGTCATGATGACGAGAGGTATGTAGAACGAGCCCGAAGAGGAATATATCACATAGCCCTGAAATGAAAAAGAGTCATTGAAGTTAAAAGTCGCATAAAACACTATTTGAGTTTTTATTTTATTTTTGTATGAACAAAGGCAGTTACTTAAACTAAAAAACAAGTGTCTGTTTCCTGTAAACAGAATGATTAGGGTGCCGTACTCATCTTTTTGTATCAACACGTCAAGGAAAGGAATCACATCATCTGACTTAATTTTCATATTAAATTTTATGTTACGATGTCCTTAGTTTAGATGGCCTAAATACATAGTTAAATTCTCTTCTCCAGGTGAACATATTACAAATGTAATATCGACATTCTGAACCAACGTTCAGGTTGGAGAGGAGCAGAGATTAGAGCAGTTTCCTTAAAAATGTTCGTTACCAAAGGGGTTAAATGCCATCTAGTAGCCAAACAAGTAGCGGCTTAGTTATTACTAGAAAAACTAATTATCCAATTCACCTCAAATTTTTCAAACAATCAATTGTTATATAAAAATGAACTGATAAAAATTTAGTATAAATAGAAGATAGCAAAAAAAATGGTGGCCTAACTAATAATAAAATAGAATAATTTCAAATTTTGTCTGCAAGCGATAATTGTAATATAGAGATAATCTGGTAAAGTTGTGATACGAACTCAAGATGGCGGAACAAAATGGCGACCAAATAAATTTTTTGAAATCAACGTAAAATAAGTTTTGCACAAAAATTAAATGTGATATATGGAAAAACTGGTACGATTCAACATGACGTAACAAAATGGCAGTGTGTGTGAATATAAAACTGTTATATTATATTTTTGAACAGTGTATTTTTATATATTTCCAGAGAGTATTGGCTGATAAAATCCTTTTTTGACATTTCGGTTCTCGAAAAGTAAACCTAGAGTGCAAAAATACAAAAAAAAATGTTACTTCGAAAGGGCAATAGATCCTCTTCGATACTCTGTCTCAAAATAATTATTTGTCTTCAATCTGTGTGGAACTGGGAAAACTCTGAAAGCGGAAATTGAAAATAAAGCCGAGCTGGCCTTTGAAAATTTGTTCAAATTGACATTCGCCGATCGTTTGTGAGCGCTATTTGCGACCAAGGAAAATTTCCCATTATTAGCTTAAGCGTTTTTGTTTTAACTGCTGCTTGTATTAAAACATCAAACGATATTTATTTAACTGAATCCCTCGCAGTTGCTTTCGTTTTATACTTTAATACATTTAAAATCTGAATAATCCTTTAATTTATGACATGCCATTGTTAAATTCTTTTTATAATTTAAAATAATTTATTAGCTTTTATCAACCCTATATATTAAAAAAAAAAGTTTGTTTTTATTTATGCGCAGATAAAGACCTGGAAAGCTCAAGGACTCAGTACCCTTGTTCGCGTGGCAGAAGCATAATAAAATGGTTTCTTCTGGCTGCATTTTTTTGAGGTTCTAACTATGTGTATCCGTGAACATTCTAACAAAAGGAAATTGAAGGAGAATGACATTTGACTGGTTTTGGCTGGGAACTAGGGAAAGGTTGAATAATTGCAATGACTTCTGGTACACCACGATATGATTTCATATAATTAAAAAAATACGCTTACCTGCCTTGACGACAGTTTACATTCTTTCTTCTCCAAAAACACGTCCGTGTCGGGCCAGTCGTTCCACCCGACCAAAGGCGGCGACGAAATCACCAAAGACAACAACCAAACCGCCGCGATCATTATCAAAACTCTCTTCAGAGTCCTCTTTTGAGCATAGTTAATGGGGTCGGTAATGGCCCAAAAACGGTCCAGAGCTATTGCGCACAGATTTAAAATCGAAGCTGTACAACACATCACGTCCGAAGTGAGCCACATTTTGCACAGGTGAATTCCGAACACCCATTGCCCTATCACGGAGTACCCCACGTTCAGCGGCAGTACCAATATGGCGACCGTCAAGTCCGCCACCGCCAGTGACACTATGAAAAAGTTCTGCACTATTCTCAAGGGTTTGTAAGTGAACACGCTCAGTATGACGAGAATGTTCCCGATGATGGTGAGCAGGATGATGAAACCGAGGATCGAGATGGTGATGAGGGCCTCCCATTCTGGTATGTCCGTCAATCCGAAGATGGTCGAGAAATTGCCGTGCTTCGCAGCACAGGATATGTTGTTGTGGACGGCCATTTCTCATTTTTGGGGGTCTGAAAGTTTGGAGGTGGTTGGCAAGATGGGAGGATGATGATCTGAAAAAAATATTATTGTGTTAATGAGGGTAAAATACAGTGTTCCGAGAATTAACTGACATATATTACTATCTCGAAACCTATTATAGCTGGAAAGATGGTTAAATTTGGAAAGTTGTTGAGACTTTCATTACAAATTTGATTCTGACTGAATATTTAAATGATCTTCTATGGTTTTTAAGAAAATTAGAAAAAAATAAAAATGTGCATTTTCAATTTCTCTCTGTAGTTCGGCAAATACGAAGGTTGTGGTTTTAGAAATATCGTGTTAATAAGACACATTTTTTACCAGAATCTGTAAGAATGGAGGTGGTAAAATGAAAATTCTATCTCTCCCTGTTTCCGAGATAATTTTACGAATTTTCTTGTGGACGCCGCGACGGATTTTTGTAATTACGCTAGTGAAGAGCTTTAAATCATGTTTACAAATCCAGATTACTATTTTTCTTATTATCTAAAAACCAAAATTACTATTTTTATAGTCGACTTTGATCACGCCTGGCCGCCATTATGAATCAAAACAAAGCTGCTTGTCATTATTGACCTTCCTTAAGTTAACAATTTTGAAATGTATTGCCAATTCGGTTTAAAAAAAAAGAAGTATAGCTCAAGCAGACGAACAAAATTTTGTGATTTGTAAATAAACTCTGAATACCTGATTTTCAGTCTAAAGTTCTTTGAACCGACAAAGCGCGATTTATAAATTGTGCAATATTCAATAAACACGATATTCAATACTCGAATACTGAAAATCCGCATAATTTAGCAGAAATTTGATTGCAAACAAGATTTTGATGTATTGTGTGATGTGGCATTATAGGTAATTTGATGTAAATCTATAGATTACTAGGTTCACAAATGAATAAAACTTAGATTTCTGTATTTTAAACAACAGTTTGATTTAAACTTTCATTTTTAACAAAATGTAACTAGAAATAGATATATCTAAAGCTGTTTGAGGAATAAATTATTCCAGCAATTAGGAACATCCTTCCACCTAATGAATTGTGCAACACTTTTGACACCTCCCGATTTTTGTTTGTGGAGATTACTAGCTCTGCCCCAACTTGACAGACAGATAGATCGACAGACAGACCTACAGGATTGAGAAAAATCTGTTTTTGGGCATTTAGAAAGGCTAAAATTTAACACTTTTTAAAACCTTGGAGGAAGATTTTTTTATTTTTTCACGATTACAAATATTTTATTTTGGTCGACATTTTATTCCGCCATCTTTAATTTGTACCACAATTTTACCAGTACATCTCTATATTACAATTAATTCTTGTACAAAATATTGAAATCAACCTATTAAGCCGAATTTTCATGCAATTTTTTTTAAAATATTTTATTAAGCCGCTATTTTATTTCGCCTTCTTAGATTCGTACTAAAATTTTACCACTTGATTTCTATGTAATACTTGATTTTTGTGCAAAATTTCAGGTAAACTGAATAAGTACTTCTTTAGTAATAATTGTTTTAACATTTCACTATGCCGCCATTTTGTTCCGCCATATTGGATTTTTACCAAAATAAAACCATTTCATCTCTCTTATGAGAAAATCGCTGATGGAAATTGACCATTTGAAGACCTTTAACTACCAAATGACTTAGCTTGGGACCAAAGAGAGTCAAATCCACTCTTCTATTTCCCCCCGATCAATTTCTGGTTTGACATGTAATAAAATTTGACATCTGTCAAAGTAGAAATTGGTGTCACCAGATAAATAACTAAAAACTGATGACTTAAAAGTGCAATCCGTTTAGTAAAATGTGTCCCAGTGGATTCATACTAAAATATTACAGGTTAATTTCTATGTAGCACTTGATTTTTGTGCAAAATTTGAGGTGAATTGCATAATTTGTTTTTTAGTAATAATTTAACATTTCGCTAGGCCGCCATTTTGTTCCGCTATTTTGAATTTTTACCAAAATATTACCATTTTTACATACAAGACTTAATTTTTGACCAAAATTTGAAGTCAATCGGATAATTAGGGACACTAAAACGTAAAGATATATAACACCTGTAGTTTTTCTCACGGTTACAAACATTTTATATCGCTTCCATTTTGCTCGGTCATCTTGAATTGGAACCACAGTTTTAAAGTGTATCTCTATACCACAATTAATCCTTGCACAAAATTTGAAATCAATCTTTTAAGTAGTGTTTCAAGCTAAATTTTTAAATATTTTATTAAGCCGGCATGTTGGATTCGCACCAAAATTTTACCAGTGGATTACTACGCAATATTTGATTTTTGTACAAAATTTGGTAAGTTGTTTTTTAGCTATGCCGCGAACAGGCAGTCCGACATACAGACAAAGAGATCGACGGAATTGAGAGAATATGTTGTATGGCATCAAGGGACCTTGAAACGGAAAGATCTGAAAAAAAATCGGAGGGTGAATTTTTCAGGATTAAAAATATTTAGATTGCTCATCAAGACAGTAAAACCTTATACGAGTAGTATTAGAATTGACTGAATACATGATTATATTTTTGTGATAAATAATTAAGAACAAGTTAACGCCAACTAATATTTTCAAGGTGGAATTAGATTATATAACAAAATAGTTTCTTTTGTGCTAATCTTTGAGAGCTTCTACCTGAAAATGGGGTGCTGAATAAAGTAAAACATACACTAAGACATGAGACAATATTGTCTTTTACAGCAAAATAAAACCAAAATATAATGTGCAATATTTAATAACTTTTTTTGGAGTAAACTTAAACTTAAGACATTTACGGTCCCAATCATCTACACATTCATCACAAACACTTTATAATTACAAGCAAAAAACAGGTGAATCAGGCTTAAATACATTTCTCCATATGGTCAATGGCTGAGAATTTCTTGTTTGAATCAGTATTCATTTTAATAATCACAAAAACTAATAAAATAGGACACTAAAACAACAAATCTCATAAGAAAGCCACGTTGGCGAAAAGTAATCAAAAATTGGTTACTCTATTGTTGCCATTGTCCTTATAAAATGACCGACCGAATCTAGTACCAGCGAGCGCCACCCCAACTCCGGAACCTCAAGTACAAGAGGTAATAGTGCTCTTGTAGTAAATAATTACTGTAATTGTTATTTCTAAGTTGCAACAGAAGAATAACGACTGGTAATAGCCAGTTTAAAGTAGCAGTAATTGATAACATTTTCTACTCTGCAACAACTCGTTTTACTTTATAGTTATACATTATAGGAGTACATTTGAACGTAATGGAGTAGTCTCTGAAAAGTTCAGAAGGTACTGATACTTAAAAGTTGTAATTTAGTAAACAAATTAGAAACAGTAACTTTGAATAATTACTAATACGTAATTGAAAAGAAATGACGACTTTAGAATCAATTCTTTAAGTAGTTGCTTGGTAGTAGTTATTATATAATTACTTTACATGGAAAATTACAAGTAAATTCGCAGTAACAAATACATATATAATACTTAAAAACGTGTAATACAAAGTTTTTGTTGATACGTAGTATAAATAGATAGATAAACTCTTAAAGAGTAGTAATGGAAATAGTTGTAGCTACTTTAGTGCTAGTTGGGAATATCCCCTGAAACTTTCATCCAAATTGGTCAAACCATCGCGGAGTAATCGATGTACTTATAAATATATATATATATATATATATATATATATATATATATATATATATATATATATATATATATATATATATATATATATATATATATATATATATATATATATATATATATATATATATATATATATATATATATATATATATATATATATATATATATATATATATATTAGTCCAACTGATCTAAGTAGGTTTATAACGTTTTATTCATTCCGAATGTTCATTTTTCGAAAATATCAAGTAAAATACTAAATTTTGAGGATGCACCTTTTCATGGTCACCCTGTATACATAAAATTACATAACGGGAGAGCAAAAGAGATACCTTTTAGCAAAAGGAGCTGTATGTATTTACATACCTCAATGCTTTAATTTGAAAATAATGTATAAAAGGGTATTTAAAGCAATGTAAATTTAATTATAAAACTCGCTGCCTTTATCACCCTTATGCGTGTGTTTTTTTAAATATTATTATTACAAAAAAACGGGAGAACGGATTTCAATTCAAAATTTGTGGGACCACCAGATAAACGATCTCTACAATTTCGCGTTTGACTTGGCAAAATCGGCCAAGCCGTTTAGAAAATATGCGCGAACAAACAAAAAAACATACAGGGCCAATTGAGAACCTCCCTACTCCTTTTTTTGAAGTCGGTTAAAAACGCAACAACATATGGGGATACTCAATTTAGAAAACAAATGGTGCAATGCCACCGGTTTGAGTTAAAAGCACCAACACCGCAAAGTGTTAAAAAGTATATTTTTAAGGCACGCATGTAAAAGCTTGTAGAATGAGCGAAGCGAGCACAAATATCATACCATATGTTTCTACAAATGGCAAAAAAAGGCAATAACACAGTTAGAAATTAAATTTTTAGGGTGTTTGATAAATTGTTTAAGTTTTAAATAGGATCGTATATAAAATTATCAAAGTTGACATATGTCTATTTAACTGTACCAATCTAGACTGATTTAAGATTCGTAGAAATATTTTTCGTGTAAATATCAAGAAACAGAAAATATAGTTAATATTTTTTTATGTAAGCAATTATTTTATAGATTCTTCAATGTTAAGAAATGGTTTGGAATTTGCAAGCAAAAAATACGATCGATAGAGACCAGAGCTGTTTTCCTCTAGGGAAAATATATTTGCACGAGACAAAAAAATTTACTCGAGAAGTAGAAGTTCAATAGACGCTCCTTAGTTCGTTTGCATATCTTTTATTGGATCTTTTAGAATATAAGAGAAAAGCCGGGCTTTTTCCATTAAAAAAGTCTAGACGCAATGGAATGGGTATTGAGTTAAGTATACAAAAATATCCAATAACCTAATTTGAGGACTCTTTTTTAACTAAATTTAACTTGACAAATATATGACTGGCCAGCAAAGTGTGCAAAAGTACTTACCGCATTGCATTTCGCATACTCGAACTATTTTGCACGCTCTTTAAAAAAGTGTTTAATATTGCCCTGGTAATATAATTTTTGCATTTTATGGTCTCTATTTCTGCCGATTTGTCGGTCTGTGTTGCGTGGCATACACAAACACCTAGCCAGAAATTCAGTTCTGTAGGGAAGAGTGGGATTCAAACCTGCCACCGACTAAAAAACCGTCTTTACTGATTAATCCAACAGCTCAGGAAAATTAGGAAGCAAAAATATTGCAAAATTTGCAACATAATAAATGTTTGCCAATTTCTGTTACAATATTGCAAGGCCGAGCAATTATTATGAAATTGTAAAAAAAATGTTTTAAGTACTGTTTTTCTACCAGCGTGCAGAAAAGCAGTTGGGAAAGTATTCCTTTTCCCTTTTGGGGCTGCTGTACCACCGAGCAATTTCGTAGTATTTTTATGCTTCAAAAGAGAGCCTTTCGTTATTTGTTTGGTCTAAATAATAGAGCTCACTGCCAATACTATTTCAAAAAACATGAAATATTAACATTTCCTGCATTATTTATTTTGGAAACGGTATGTTTGCTGAGAAAACATATAAACACCCTCCTAGAAAGGCCACAAGATGTATACGCTACCAGAAACTCTAGGCATGATATACAGTGTGTCCGAAATTGGTTATGACAGTATTGGGATCTCGGAAACCGTGATAGTTAAAAAAACGTTTAAATAGAGAAAGTTTTAGACAATTATGTTTGTAATTTAACGCCGTTTTGCTCGCGATTCTATCTTTTTTAGTTTTTGAGATATTTTGAAAAAACCAAAAAACTGCATTTTTGAAAAAGTCCTATAATTTATTTATTTATGAAAATTTTCAAAATCTGTAAGAACATTATTAAGGCAACTTTTTACGTAGAGTGCACCTATTAAGTCAGATTTTACATACAACGTTTCGATTTTCTAGAACCAACATCAATTTTGTTTTTTCTTATGGCCGCTGTATTCGATTTTAACAGTTTTGAAAAGAGTATTTCTTTAGCTTTTCAACGGTGTATCACACTTTGTAATTAGGTTATTACTAAAGGTGCAAAAAGTGCGTAGAGGAAATATTTAAACGTTTTTTGGAATTATCAAAGTAAAAAGTTAAAAATTAATAGTGTTAAATAGCAATATATTGTAATTTAACATCCAGTTCTACAAAAAATCAGTAAAAACTACTTAATAACATAATTGATTCGTGTAGAATGTTCACACATGTTCAAACTACTACCCGCATATAACACTAACATCTTTGCCCAAGTAGGCTTTGCGTTTGAAATAAGACTGTTTAAACATTTTTTCGAATTATCGATATAAATTAAAATTTAATAGTTTCAAATAGCAATATTTTTAAATTGGACATTAAATTCTGCATAAAATCAGTAAGTTCTACTCAGTAACATTAATACTATGTGCACTGCACATAATGTACCCCGAAGAACGACTGTCGACAGAACTTCTTTTCAAGCGCTGCACTGATTAGAAGCTTGATAGGGTTAGCCAATTTTAAGAATCGCAACAGAAGTATGCAAGTATGACGAGGAATGGAATAGGCAAATATTAGAATATTTTAATGAAAATCTGGTTTTTTCCATAAGAAGAATTGAAACAGAACTTCACATTCTGAAGTCAACCGTTCATGGCGATTTAAAAGTACTAACCTTACAAGAATTAACAGAAAATCAGTATGAACTACCTACTCAATAAAATTAATAAAAAAATGCTACATAATACTAGGATTAAAAATGTTGACCGTTTTTTCTATGCAGTGTCCGCATTTCCTTTCAACTGTTCTGATTACCCGTTGAATGGTATTTCTATTTATATTTTCTAGAATATTTTGGATTCGCTGCTCAAGAACTTGCCTATTTTCTGGGGGGTCAAATTCGTATATTTCATTTTTCGCACATCCCCATAAATAAAAATCCAACGGCGTGATATCCGGGGATCTAGCTGGCCAGCGGACAGGACCACTGTTGGATATTACGTTTTCACCAAAAGTTTTTGTTAAAAAGGTTTGTACATCCCTGCTGTTATGTGCAGGACAACCGTCTTGCTGAAACCACAAGCTATTAAACTGATCATCTGGCACAGCTTCTCGAATGACAGGAACTATTTGATTCTGTAACATGGCAAGGTATCTTGGGCCTGTCAGTGTCTGATCAAAAATAAAGGGACCAATGAGACGATTTCCTAAAAAGTAATAGAAAATATTGAATTATAAGCAATTCAATTAGACTATGTTTATCTTACCAAGCATCCCGCACCACACATTAAAACCAAATCGGTCTTGCAGCCTGCGTGGATCGCGTAGTTGCGGATTTTCAATAGCCCAATAATGGTGATTTTTTTTATTAAAAATGCCACAGTTTGTAAAATGAGTCTCATCTGACCAAATGACTTTATTGCAAAAAGCGGGATTTTCTCGACATCTATTGATATACCAATTACAAAAAACAATTCTTCTTTCGAAATCACCTGCTTGAAGTCCTTGCACAATTGTTGGCTTGTAAGGACGATATTTAGTTACTTTTAAGACGCATGAACGGTAGATTTTGGAATTTGAAGTTCTGTTTCGCTTCTTCTTATAGATGAAGTCGGATTTTCATTAAAATATTCTAGGATTTGCCTATTGCGTTGCTCGTTGTCTTTTGCATACTTCTTTGTGCGAATCTTATTAAAACTGCCAAACTCAAGCAAGTTTCTAACCAGCGTTTGAAAATAAGTTCTGCCAGGCTGCCGTCTTTCGGGGTACGTGGCAAAATACACATCCATGGCCCTGTTTGCATTTCTTTCATTTTTAATATAACACACTAACATATCAAACATTTCTTCATTAGAAAAGTTTAACGCCATTGTAATCCTTACTAAAACAGCGATGAATGTTAAATAAAACTTAAACGTTGCATTTTTGACAGATTAAAAGCATTCTATTATTTCAAAACCAAAGCCTACTTGAGCAAAGATGTTAGTGTTATCTGCGGCTGGTCATTTGAACATTTGTGAACATTGTGCAATGTTATTGAGTAGTTTTCACTAATTTTTTGTAGAACTGGATGTTGAATTACATATTGCCTTTTAACACTATTAATTTTTAATTTTTTACTTTGATAATTCCAAAAAACGTTTAAATATTTCCTCTACGCACTTTTTGCACCTTTAGTAATAACCTAATTACAAAGCGTGATACACCGTTGAAAAGCTAAAGAAATACTCTTTTCAAAACTGTTAAAATCGAATATAGCGGCCATAAGAAAAAACAAAATTGACGATGGTTCTAGAAAATCGAAACGTCGTATGTAAAATCTGACTTAATAGGTGCACTCTACGTAAAAAGTTGCCTTAATAATGTTCTTACAGATTTTGAAAATTTTCATAAATAAATAAATTATAGGACTTTTTCGAAAATGCAGTTTTTTGGTTTTTTCAAAATATCTCAAAAACTAAAAAAGATAGAATCGCGAGCAAATCGGCGCTAAATTACAAACATAATTGTCTAAAACTTTCTCCATTTAAACGTTTTTGCAACTATCACGGTTTCCGAGATCCCAATACTGTCATAACCAATTTCGGACACACTGTATATCTTCCCATTCCTTCCTCAGAATTAATAAAAAAATCAATTATTTACAACGCCATAAAACTTTACAACAATCTGCCAGTACATTTAAAATCTATCCCTATGCTTGCACAATTTCGAAAAAACACCAAACCATACCTCATTGAGAGACCATTTTACAGCGTTAATGATTTTTACAGCGAGTAAGTCTCTTTAAATTGTCACTAAATTCGCTTGTTTACTTAAATCTTTTGTGAGTCATGTCTTAACTCGTAGCATAGAATTTTGAAAATCATTATATAGAGAAAAGAACTGTCGAACATTCACTTAAAACTTAATTATTTTTGTTAGGTATTGGATTAAAAACAAATTTTAATTCTTTTTTGTATACTACATTCTACACTAGTTCATTATGCCTTCTGTTTAACATCACAATTATTTGTATAACTATAATAACATAGAGTTTAAGGTCGTATAGTTGCAATTTTGATTTCAATGTCATCGAAATTATTCACCTCGTACATGTGTGTTTGTTTACTTTTATAAGGTTATTAGGATTCATTAACTGTTTTGCGGCAATGTTATGTTATATTCTAACGTGTGTTTTACGATTTGGTAAATTGATAATTTACATTTTTAAAAAGCATTGACCTATTGAAATTCTTTTCGATTAATGTTTTGATATGAGTAGTTATAATAGGGGAGCGCCTCCTCCTCCTCCTCTTCCTCTCTCTCATGTCCCTCATTCTTAACTTCCTCCCCTTTTATTCTCATTCGCATCATATATATATTTTCATTGCTATATGCAAAATACTTCTTTTTATTCTAACATCTGACACTGTATTTGTAAATGAAATAGCTAATCATATGTAAAAAAAAAGTGTCGATTATGTCAACTGCCACTAGAAGCACTCATATATTAGCATAACATTTTGTTAACGCTTGTTTCTGTATTCAATTGAGTTTTCTCTTACTTGATGCAAATTATATTAATATTATTAGTATAATTAAAAAGTAGTAGATTAGGCTATGCCGGTCCGACAATCAAAACCGTCATTTTTACATGTAAATTCCCATAAGAAAATTTAAGCTTCCATTTGCAAAAGTGGTGCCATTTTAGGGCGTGGCACTTTTTGTGTAAACCCATAACAATTGTTTTGTTATGTAATGTGAAAATTAGTATGTAAATAACGATAGATGATTAAAAAACTTGTTAGATCATTGTTTTCGTTTCAATATCGGAAAAGTAAAAATTTTGTGTCAATTATTATATATATTTACATTTACTTTTTTTTACAAAATTATTTGTTAGCAGAGTTTTCACAAACACAAATTATAAAAAATATTATCCTCTTTTTAAAATTACAACAAAATGATGTCTAATTACATCTTTGAAGATTTGTACCAAATAGTAATATCTAGTGCGACATACAGGACAATTGTTTACCATTATAGAACAACCATTTTCATCATTCCATCTTAAAATACATTTTAAACAAAAAATGTGGGAACATGTATTTAGTCTACATGAATCATAATATTCGATTATTTCAAAACAAATAGCACAAAACACTTTTTTCTCTTCACTCTCAGTTTTATTCAAATTTTTTAAAACAATCCCATTATTTTCTACTCGAACTAATGGTATATTTTCTTCTTGAACTCCTGGTATAATTTCTTCGAGGCTAATTGTCTGAAGCGGAATGGATCGATTTCTTTCTCCAACTGATTCACTCATTTTATTTTAATATTATTATTAATAGATTTATTCAACAGATTTTTTTCTTTTAACAGTCACTCGTACCTTAACATACTAAAATGATCATGATGCACCTATTTATAAGACTTAAGAATGCAAAATCAAATGTGGGAGAACAAAGAGAAAAAATTAAAAAATATGATGCGAATGAGAATAAAAGGGGAGGAAGTTAAGAATGAGGGACATGAGAGAGAGGAAGAGGAGGAGGAGGAGGCGCTCCCCTATTATAACTACTGATATGTCTTATTTTAGGTATATTTTGCCTTGTCCATAAAATTGTAAAATTTTTCTGCGGCAATAAAGCATGCTTTTGTTTGTTTGTTTGCACCAGAGCGGAAAAATTACTTTTCTGCCCAATGGGCTTACATATAAAAGTCGTTCGTCACTTTAAATGAACATTTCATTGTTTGCGACGAGGTTGGTAGTGATGTTCGCGGTGAGATTTTGATGCATGCATGTACGCATCTTTAGTGGTACTTTTAAATCCCTGTTACATAACAATAACAGATCTATATCAATAAAGGTTTTATAATCTCGAACCCATAGCAACGACCTTAAATAAACAATCTGCCAAATACCCTGTCATAGATTTTAATATTTCAACACGTCTTTATTTACGAATGTTAATGAATAATTCAGTGATTAAAATGGAATCGTCTGACTATATTCCCGACATCGTCAAGAATCTTGATCTGCTACCGGAAAAATCAGCAAACAGGTACAAAAAAGAATTCAACATTTTCATAAGTTAGTATTAAGAAAAAAGTGTTTTTAGCTTATTTTATGTCTATTGAAAACCTGCAAACCAATCACTTTGTAGTCACATTGTTCTTTGCTCAAAAACAAAATAAAAATTGAAAAACTGTCGATGTAAGAAATTATTTTAAGTTAACAGCATATTTGGCGAAAAATAACTCAAATATTCACCTAAGACGAAAAGTCAATAGTTTTATTTGAAGCTCCTGACGACATATACTTAATGATCACACTGACTGCAAGATTTCGATTAGCTGGAGCATCCCGTCGAGAAGAGCTCATGAAAATAACGATAGATGATGTGCACAGGTGAAATTTGTTACTGGTAAGGATACCAAATTCGAAAAATTATACCAGCAGAGGCTTTGTAATATTAAATGACGTAAACGATGGCAAATATGAAGCTTTCTATAGAAAGTATACAACTCTGCGAAAATCTCGGATCTCCCATAAAAGATTCTTCGGAAATACAAAGGAGTTTATACCATTCAATACTGGCCAGATGAGATAAAAAAATTGCGGTGTCTGTCAATGTAAAAACTACTTATTGAATTTATTTTAAATTATGCCCAAAAATCCAGTATGGAATAGATAGAATATTGGTAGGAATCCAATATGATAGAACACAATAGCACCCAGTAAAAATGTTTCAAAATACAGTATATATCTGTTACTAAATGACTATGTACTGAATTAAATTGGGTCATACTTCGCTATTCCTAATTAAAGGCAAGATTTTACCGATTTATTTATTATATCTCTAAATGTAATCATTGGCATGTCATTATTTAACGATTTAGTAAGAGTTTTTAAGAGTTAGTAAACGTTAAATTCAACATTTTGTTCGGAGTCTTGGAAACTAATTTGTATTTTACAAGTTAAAATCTTTAGAAAAGCGATCGTTAAAGTTAAAAAAAAATAAATAATGATATATAGTAAAATTAAAAAAATAAATTAAAAAAAAACCGATAAATTTCCTTTTCCCGGAACTTCCCCTGTTTTGATTTGTTTTTCTATTTGTTAGGAATAGTGAAATATAGTCTAATTTAGTTCAGTACATAGTCACAATATATACGTGTTAATACAGTGCCTTTTCAAACATTTTTATCCATCATATTAGATTCCTACCAAGACTTTACCAGTTTCTTTCTAACTATGGCACACTTGACTTTTAGGTATAATAAATTCAATATGCAGTTTTTACATTGACCCATTATTACATCATGTTGAATGCCTACCAGTTTATCTGATTTTGACATTTATTTCTTCTGCAGAATTTTAAGCCAGTTGAAAAAGATTTTTTTACGATAATTTTTAAAAAAATTTATTTGGCCGCTATATTGTTTCACCATTTCAACTCCAGCACCATTTTAACTTTACGAGTGATTCTCTATATAACACTTAATTCTTACAAAAATTGAAACTAATTTAATAAGTAGAATTGGCAGGTTGATTTTTTTAAATATTTTATTGGATCGCTATTTTGTTTTGCTCTCTTGGATTTATATCAAACTTTTACCAAATTATTTAAAAATTTTACTAGTTGATCCCTATACTACAGTTAGTTATGGCAAACAATTTCAAATCAATCCATTAAACAGTTTTTTTCGGGCTCAATTTTTAATATTTTATTGAACTGCCATTTTTTTTCGACATCTTGGATTTGTACTAAAGTACTACCAGTTAATTTCAACATAATACTTGATATTTGTACAAAATTTGAGATAAATTGGATTATGTAGTTTCATATTGGATTTTTATCAAAATCCCAGGTCATTCCCATGTGACCCTTAATGTCATATCAAAATTTAAAGGCAATCGGCTAAGTAGTTTTTTTAGTTATTCCGCGAACAGTCAGACCGACGGAATTGAGAAAACGTGTTTTTCGTCATCCAGGAACCTTAAACGGATCTGAAAAAAATCTCGGAAAGTGATTTTTCCACTATTACAATACTTATAGGAAAATAAAATCGGTACATTCGCCTTTACCCACAACATCCTTTTGGAGAAGACATACACTTAATTAGGAAGCCATAGTTGTTGGAGATATTCACTATTTCTAAATGTTGTAGAATAAAACAAATAAAGACAATGGAAGTTCTTTGGAACAAGTTCATTAAGTGTTACATTTTATGGGTGACACGAAACCTCTAATTGTGAAAAATGTGTAGTTAATTTGACATCTCTTTTCAAGTGCAATATCATTTTTTGAATAAAACTTCTTTAGAGTCGTAATTTTTCCACCCACCGTTTAGTCATAAAGTCCCAAAGCAATTTTTCCAACGAACAAGCCCTGAATTATTAAACAAAATTTGAAAGTTCCGCCGCCAAGCCGGTTGTTCCGCTTGGAAATAGAAAAATATGAAAGACAAAGGAATAACTCACTAAAGTAGTTTAAAACAAGATTTCCCACTTCTCCTAACGGGAAAGCCGTAAACCTTTAGTAGTAATTTTCGTCGACCTCAAAACTTTCAAGACTTTATGAGGTATTACAAACTTTTTTCTAGTATTTATAGGTGTCTACCTTACGTTATAGGAAATTCATTACCTACCCACTCTGTTTTTGAGTTTAGAGTGTTTCATGATTTAATGCTGATAGCTTTATCAAATTTTTCATTCTGTTGGGGAACTTTTGTGTATCGTACATGTGGAATTATTTAAAAATTATTTAGCAAAACTCCCTAAATGTGATAAAATCTTAAAATCTAAGTATTAGGGTATCAAATGGAATCACAGAAATAATGTTAATACATTTTAAAAGAAGTAAACTAGTTCTTTGGCTACTTCGCTGAACTGAATATTGAAAAAGCAATGAAAGTGGGAATACAAGTACCACAAGGATAGTAGACCCTTTGAACGGATTACCCAATTTAGGAAGAATTGTGTGTTTATACTCCAAAGTTTCGAGCACACGTTTTACCAAGTGTAAACGCATTGGTCAACAACATTCGTTGGTAGATGAAGAGCAAATTTACATATTTTAAAGTTTGTGGTGAACAAGAAACGATTGATTTAAAGTTAAGAATAAGTTGTTCAGTTCTCAAATGCCAAAGTCTGTACTGATCATTAAAGAATTTGCAGATTCTTTTGAAATACTTGGAACATACAGTACTATTCAGAGAAAAGTGTTACCAGTCTTATAACTTGTTTTCATAACATTTGCTTGTAACCGGCTTTTGTATCTGACGTTTTTTTAAGTTGTCACTTGCTAGAGGTTATAATATGCCAAACAAACATTTAAAACATTGATTCCAGGCCCGTTCCGAGGGGTGCATCCGCCTTTATGTCAAGATTTAAAATACGGCTATTTAAAAAAATACAAAAAATATATTTTGTGGTATGTGTACTATATTTTATTCAATTTTAAGTTATATATGAATTAAACACAAATAGAAGTGTAACTCTTAAAACAATAATTCATATTAATGTAATGACAAGAAATATTTTCCTACCCTTGCAAATTCATCAATTATATTTAAGTGGACTTTTTACAAATATCATTCTCTATTAAAATAATGAATTTTAACCCCTTCAGGGTAGGGTTTCGTAAAATCTTATTTAGTTGATGATATATTGTAGGAAAAGAAAATTACTATTTTACATATTTTTACGCCTTAATGGTAAATTATTAAGTCATTGACGAAAGAATCTTAAAATCTTCTTTAAAATTTATTTAAAGATCGACCCAGTTAAGGACGAAATTTTAATCATCTGGATGAAATAGTAGTTTATACACCTCATTTATTACAAAGAGATTGTAAAAGGAATAAATTATTTTTTTACGCCATTAAAGGTGGGATCTCGATTATTACGGAAATTGTTTGTTATTTTTAAAAACCATTGTCAAAGGAATTGTCTTAAAATCACATTTAGTTGAATATATATATTTTCTAGGTAGCCCCTTAAGGAGAAACTTATTTTAGGATTAAATCCTTAAATGAAGTACATTGTAAAAAAATTACAAATTTTTGATTATTATTTTTGCAAGCCGTTGACTGAAGAATTGTAAAAAGTATTGTAAGAAAGTAAAAGCATTTATATACCTGTAGGGGCTATTTCAAGAAAATCTTTTTTTTTCCTTCACCTATTTCACAAAAAAAAACTGTGCATGCCAAATATAAACGATTTCAGCAATAGAATTTTTTTATGTATTATATAGGTATAGATAAATTGAACAATAAGTGTTTTTTAATTTTGATTCTAGAAGAATAACAACCCACACTTTTTCTGGATTAAAAAAATAATAAAATATCTGTTTGTCTAATAAATAAACTTACTTTTAAAAAAACAAGCCACTTTTAATAGTTATTGCTAATTTAACGAATGATATAAATATTTAATTCACAAATATCATAAATCAGAATTATATCCTATTTTGGCAGCCTCAATAATCTTTCGCTTTTGTGCACGCACATAAGTACATAGCGAGATTTAAAGCAAGTATAAGATATATTTTAATATAAACAAGAATAAAATTTAACATGAATAAGAAAAATACTAAAATAAGCAAGAACAATCAACAAGACATAAAAAAATAATATCATAACGCCTTCCTGATGGATTACTTGATTCTGTCTGTTGGGCACTGAGTTAATTATATTTACCACAATATTGGGATAAAGTTCTTCCCAGCACTGATGGATTGTTCCCCACAGTTCATTAAAATTTTGAGGCCTAAAGTTACTTCTATATATTTTTTCAGTATTAATCCCCAAATGTTCTCTATAGGATTCGTATTCGGACCAAGAAGACAAGAAGGTCAAGACAATACTTCCAAATTATTGGCAGCATGTACAAGGCAATTCTCATGCTGGTAAATAAATGAGTTATTTGGATATAAATGGACGACTGATGGAAGCATTGTATGTTCTAAAATATATTCATAATATTTTGCACTAAACCTGCCTTCTATACGCATAACATATGATAACATACGCCTAAACCATGGACACTCATCCAAGCTCATATTTGTGAAAAATTGTCCAGTTTTGAAAGCTATGCCACTCTTATATTTTTCTTGAAATATGCTGTCTGACCGATATGCATGAATTTGGTCATTATAGACGGATTGAAAAGTCTTTTCATCGGTGAACACGTTCCTCTCCCAAAAGTGTCGCTAAAAGTACACATAGTTCAAGATTAGCCTTTCGTGTTTTCACTCTTCTGTTAGTAACAATTTTTGAAACCACAATTCTTAATTGATAATCCTCCTACTGGCCGTGGGCTGTGATCCAGGAAGAGACTGCAAAAAGATTTTGTCTCAGGTGACCTATGAGGGCTGCATCCTGTTCTGCGTTGGAAAGCCTGTTATATCCTGAACCGGCTTTCTTTTCTGAACTCCTCTACTAGGGCACGAATAGACCAACCTTCTTCTATTCTGGTAACTACCTGGGCTTTTTCAACTACGGATAGTTGACCAGGAATTTTATATTTATACACACAAGTAAAAAAAATCTCGAAAAAGATTATTTTGACTTTGTCAACTTGACAACTAAAGTCATACAAAAATCTTTTTTGGCTTTTTCGCAACTGAATAAAAATATTTAACTTTAAATTAATTGCAGCAAATATTTAATAAAATTACATGCCTCAACATGTAGACTAGTCTGTCTACGGATTGTTTCGATACATAATAAACAATATTATTTAAGCAAACATAAGAATTATGTTGAGATATGTAGTTTTATTAAATATTTGCTTCAATTAATTTAAAGTTATATTTTTTTTTTCAGTTGCGAAAAAGCCAAAAAAGATTCTTAGTTGTCAATCTAAACGCAACAAATAATCTGAACACATTTAAAAATAACATTATAGATGGCTCCAAACCATCATTTTTTTCATATCCAGGTTATATGTATGTCAAACCAACTGAAAAAATTTCAAATTTTGAAAACAATTCTTTTCTATTATTTAATGTTTCTCTCTTAAGATCAGCGCACTGATGAATCTCGATAGGATGAAAGTATTTTTACAACGTGTCTAATGCTTGCTTGAATAATATTGTTTACATTAGGTATCAAAACATTCCGTAGGCGGACTAGTCTACATGTTGAGATATGTAATTTTATTAAATATTAGCTTCAATTAACTTAAAGTTATATATTTTTATTCAAAAAAGATTTTTGTTTGCCAATAAAAACGCAATAAATAACCTGAAGACATTTAAAACTAAAGTCATTTTGAAATTTTTCTGGTGGCACCGAAAGTCATATTTAAACAATGATAAATTAGGTGTACTACTTTTCTCTGAATAGAACTGTACATTTTATTTATTTTTAGTACACTTTTATTCAATACACACCAATTTCACAACAAAAACACCGTGATAAATTATGGCTTATAGCGACCTGATCAGCTCTAAAAAGAGCGGAATCGCGATCGTCGTTTGCGGAATAGTAGGATAAGTACCTGACAGGAATGATGGTATCCTTGTTGTCACGTTAGGGTACGTGGAATAGAAATATATTAACAATCTAGATTTATCCCCTCCTTATTTCAGTCAGTGTCGCAGAATAAAAAAGTTTGAAGTGCTAAACGGGGTCATAACATCCTCGGAGATTTTTCCAGATTTTTACGTGTCTGGGTCCCTAAATGACGTTAAACATATTTTCTCGATTCCGTCGGTCTGTTTGACTGTTGGCGGGATAGCTAGAAAACTACTTAAGGGGTTATGTGGGGATGACCTGGTAACATTTTGGTAGAAATTCAATATGGCAAAACAAAATGGTAGCTAGTGAAATAATAAAAAAACTTAGTGCGTATCCAATTTATCTGAAATTTTGCACACAAATCAAGTATTATGTAGGAATCAACTGATAAAATATTGTTACAAAGACAAGATGGCGGAACGAAATGGTGGCTTAATAAGATATTTAAAAGTTCAGCCTGAAAAAACTACTTAATGAATTGATTTTAAATCACGTGTCATAACTAATTGTAGTAAAGAGAGATGAACTAGTAAAAGTGTGGTATTAAGCCAAGATGGCGGAATAAAGAGTCGGCCAAATAAAATTTTTGTAATCTGAAAAAATCACCTTCTCAGGTTTTATATAGTTCTTTATCTCAGGTTTTATATAGTTCTTTATATATTCAGCCTGAAAAAATACTTAATAAACTGATTTCAAATTTTGTGTCACAACTAATTGTGGTAGAGAGATGAACTAGTAAAACTGTGTAACTAATTCAAGATGACGAAACAAAATGGCGGCTAAATAAAATTTTTGTAATCTGAAAAAATTACCCTCTCTGGTAATATTTTGGTAAAAATCAAATATGCTGGAATAACATGGCAGCCTAGTGAGTGAAAACTTAAAAAAATTATAACTAAATAAACTAATTATCCAATTTACCTGAAATTTTGCATAAATTAGTAATAATTTGTTATGTAAATAAGATAGCAAAACAAAATATGGGTCTAATAAATTATTTAAAGAAACAGCCTGAAAAAACTACTTATTAGATTAATTTCAAATTTTGTATAAGCACTATGTGTAATATAGAGATAAGATAAATTGGTAAAGTTGTGTTACGAAATTAAGACACCGAAATAAAATAGCAGCCAAATAAAATATTTTAAAAATCTTCTCGTTAAATTGACTTTAAATTATGCTCGAAAATCAAGTGTGTCATAGGTAGAAAGGGAATGGTAAACATATTGGTAGGAATCCAATATGATGGAACAAAAAAATGGCACCCAATAAAAATGTTTGAAAAGTCAGGTCACACTTCATTATTGAGGGAAGTTCAGAGTAAAGGAAATTTACCGATTTTTTATTTTGTTGGCAAGTTAGGAAAATACCCTCGAGCCATATTGTAAAAAAGTTTTGCTAGAATTAATAAGGTTTTAAAGTTTACTGGCCGTATTTATAAAAAATATAATTTTTTTTTGCGACATCCGAAGTACAATTTAAAAAAAGACTGGCGACTTAGTTGAAGTGTTAAAAATGATTACTAAAAAACTATTTTTCCAAAATATCTCTAATTTCGTACATAAATTAAAATATTAGTCATCAAAATATTATTAAGGAGGAATGAACTGGTAAAATTTTGGTACAAATCCAAAATGACGAAACAAAACGGCGGCATAGTAAAATTTAAAAAAAATATTGCTAAAATACTAATTATCCAATTCTGTTGATTTTAAATTTTGCACAAACATCAAGGGTTACATAGGCGTCACCTGGCAATATCTTAAGTTGTAAAAAATGGCAGTCTAATAAAATATTTTAAAAATTAGCCTGTAAAAACTACTTATTAGATTCATTTTACGTTTTGTGCAAGAATTAAGTCTGATATAAGTCGGAAACATTCTGGAAAAAATTATGTATGCCTAAAAACCAAGTGTGACATAGGTAGAACCTTGTAAAATAATGTAACGAATCCAGTATAGTTGGATAAAATGGCGCCGAAATAGAATGTTTGAAAAGGTAGCCTAGGTATATATATTACTAAATGACTATGTGTGGAACTAAGTTGAGTCAGATTTCACTATTTCTATTAAGGGAGAACTGCACGCAAAAAGTGAAAAATCAGCGACAAGGTCTAGTCAAGTTCAAAATAAGATGAAATGGTACCTATGTATTAGAGAAAACTTCCTGCGAGTCCGACTTCAAAAAAATGTGTTATGTATAGGCAATTTAAATTACATTTCGGTTAAAAATGGGTTCAAAAGGGTTCACGCGCTGCAGAAATACAAAGACATGAGTACGATTTACCATTTCAAATTTTGCAGTTACGTAGACAAAGGATCAATGCAAGACGGCAAGGAGCCATTTTGTGGATAAAACAATTATATGCGATGACATTTGCGTCAAAAAGTGGTCAAAAATGGACAACCGACTTCTATTTTATAAATCTAGTTTTAATTATTTCATAAAAAATCGTATTTAGCACGCAACTATACATATTTTCCTAATTAAATCACCTTGAAGCTAATAAATATCTCTTACAGCTTTAACATAATATTGCAGCGGCGGAAGGCTTGCAAATGATCCATAATACTGCGTGCAGTTCTCCTTTAAGAGGAAAGATTTATAACAAAAAAGAAATTCCGGGTAAAGAAATATTTAGAATTTTTTTTATAAATCAATAATACTCCCAGTTTTATGACATAGAAATATCTTACTTGCTATTTGCAACACCTTCAATACAAAGAATAATTTGTCATGTAAACCTCATTAGGGACAAATGGTTTAACCTTACACCAATTTGTGCTACAAAAAAACTTTACGCAGAACAAAAAAAATAGGAGATAAATGGTTTCACAAAAAAATCGGTTGCCTAAGATAATATATCCACGTCCTCAAGAATAAATGTTTTATTCATATTCACTGACACATTATATTGGGTGAGAATCGTTCTGGAACTAAACAGCGACAAAAATTGAAAGAAATAATGCGGAAACGAGATATAACGTGATTAATGATGAATTGAAAGACAAAGGTTTCTGGAGCATTAATAAATATGTCTCGAAAAATTTGCTCTAAAATATAAACGATGATTTTCTGTCAAATTGAATTATGTTCAGCATTCCAGAAACAAAGAAAATAATCCAAAACTTGTTTCTAAAACGATTATATCTAGCACGATGTTATTAAACCTTGAAATATGCACCATTTAAAAAAAATATGTCTTAAATAATATGAAAAACTGCAATGGATTAGAAACTCATCCAAAACCCTAACTAGGCTAATTTTTTAAAAATCTTAGGTATTAGCCTGCCATTTTTTTCCTATTTCACATCGAATTTTTCGGCAAAGTTTGAGGTCACTTGAATAAGATTGTTTTTTAAACTGTTTTTTTTTGATCAATTTATTGGCAACCATTTTCGTTTCGTCTATTTTTGGGTAGTATTTTTCTATATTGATTCTTTTTAATCAATTTATTGTCCAACATTTGAGGTAAATCGGATAACTAATTTTTTTAACGTTTCACTAGGCTAACATCTCGTTCAGAGTTGTTTTACTAATTCATTTCTATACCCCAATTATTTATGGCACACATGTTAAAATTAGATCATTAAATAGTTTTTCAGGCTGAATTTTTTAATATTTTATTAAACCACCATTTTTTTATTTTTTCCACTTGATTGTTTCATAATATTTGATTTTTGTGCAAAATATTAGAAAAAATGGTTTTACCATCTTGGATTTTTACGAAAATATTACCAGGTCATCTCCATATGACTTTAAATTATTTCTAAAATTGGAAGTCAATCACGTAAGTAGTTTTTAATTTATGCCGCGAACAGACAGACAGACCGACGGTATCGGGAAAATATGTTTTTCGACATCTAAGTAAGGACCTTAAAACGTAAAGAATTGAAAAAATCTCGGAGGGTTATTTTTTCACGATTACACCACATTCCATTGCACACTTGATTGCTGAGTGCAATTTAAAAGAGTTTTAGTAGTTTCTCAAGCAGATTTTTTGAGCAATTTATGACACCGCCATTTTGTTCCGTGCTTTTGAATTCATATCTGAAAAACGATTGCCTTGCGAAGGAAGTAGATAAATAGATTAATTTTTCCGTCATGTATAATAAAGATATATTCTCTGAATTATTTCTCAGAGCTACAAAATAACAAATATGTTAAGTAAGACTGTGAAAGCTGTCAGAAGTACAGGTTTTTGCTAACCCTATAAGGAAGAAATTCTCGTCAGTGGTTATTCATAATATAAACTTATATCAGAAGCGCAAAAAAAAACATTGTGGTAATCTTATTGACTTCATGTTTGTATCTGTTAGTAACAGTTAATCTATGCGACTAAAATAATTATAAAACATTCATTTTCACCAGCTACCCAAAATCCATAAAACTGATAACAAAACTTTAGGCTAAGTCATTAGCTAGATTCCTCTTTCAGTCCATCAAATTTCTATTGTGCTTTGTGCTATGCTTCAGAAACGTTAAACATATAATATGGAGAATACAGCCATTGTAGTTTAATGTTAATGCATTAAACTTCATGAGAGTGTACAAGCTGGTCTAGATAACTTTTTAGATAGAAATATATTCGGTATTTTTGAAATTACACAAAAATGTTCCAAACAAAAGTTGTTTGATTCCATCTGCTTTTTCATATGCTTATATTTGAACGCGTACGGGGTGTCTCAAAAAGACATATTGTTATTGAATTTCCTATTAAATTCTGCATATTTTTTTTAAAAATATAATGTATAAAAAATGGTATATTTTAGAATTACGAAATGCTATGATTTTTTTGATATAATTGCTTACCTATTTAGATACCTGCAGATACCTGAAGATAAGCTACTTCGAATGTCATTACACTGATGTTTGAAGTCTGATTTACTGCTTGACTCATTTTCATTCTGCGCTAATACTTAAAAAATGAGCTTTCCGATTGCTGCTGAAAGGCACAAAAGCTTTACGATAATACTAACGCTACAAAAACACGAGAACAGTGGAGAGAAAATATTTAGAAGGTCAGAGAATACCATCTGTGCCAGCTATACCTCATTCGAAGAACTCACTCGTTTTACAACGTCTCTAAGAAATAAGAAAAGGACGAAACAAACAAGCGAAGAAAGGGATCTTAATATGTTACTCTATTTTCAAGAAAATCCAAAAAATCTGTCAGAGATATAAAGTATGGGCCAAGAAACAAGAGAATTAGTTAGGGAACAGTTCAGAGAATTTTACAGCAAAATGGATATGACGATTTTAAAATTGGGCCAGTTCAACAATTAAATGAGGAACAAAAAAAGAGACACGATTTTGTTCAATTTATAAAAGCTAGTCCTAAACAAGATCCAGATTATTTCAATAAAATTTCATAGACCAATGAGGCGACTTAAATACTTTGAAGTAAACATTTACAGTAAACAAAACAATTTTTTTTCTAAAATATGTCTTAACAGCAAGAGTTTAAAGATGAGAATGAATTATATAAATATGATCAAATATATGTTAACTTCGGGCCTGGGAATCTGCATCAGCAAATCGTCATCCGTTCTTGAAATCGCTATCGTGGGAATTTCTTCTGTCAGCAGTTTCCATACAAGTAACTGGCGATATTACCACTACTGGTATTTACACTCGTCAAAACTGCCATATTTAGTCCGATGAAAATCCAAAAACCAATTGGCTTTCAAGGAAGATCCTCGATATAATTTTGATGTGGCATTTTAAGACATAAGGTTGGGTCCGGTTTTTATCCGGGGCAATTTAAATGGGCTAAGATATCTGGAACTTTTGGAAAATCAAATTGATCACTTGAACTACTACTTCAAACTCGGTTAAATATAATTTGGCAATAAGATTCCATAGTATTGCGGCAGTAAGAGATTTTCTTCAAAATAATTATCAAGTGTGAATGGGGAGATATTAAACAATCAGCTGCCCAAGAAAAGCTCAGATTTAACGCCCATGGATACCTTGCCTTGCGGCTATTTGAAAGAGACAGTTTATAGAGAAAGAAATGATAGTATTGAAGAAATGCTGAGAAAAATTGTTTAAAAAATAAGAAATTTAAACGAAAATGAGTACGAAGCAATTATAAATGCACTGAAACGCCAAAAAATAATTTACGATAACGTTAATGGGAAACATGCAGAGAAATTATAGATTTTATTTATTTTCTTGTTTATGATTGATTATAAGTTTAAATTAGTATCATGTATTTCCAAATTTAGTAAACAGAATTTAAAAAATGTGCAAAATGTTTTATCTCATTTCGTAAATAGTTTGTAGAATATTAGCACAAAATAAAATGAGTAAAGCAGTATATCAGAACTCGAACATCAATGTCATGACATTGGATAAATAAACTTTTATCCCCAGGTAGCAGCAAAAACGGGTAAACATATATATATATGCAAAAAACCGTAGGATTTCGTAATTCTAAAACCATTCACATTTATAACATTTTCAAATTGATGTATAATTATTTAGTTTATAGTAACACTGAGGCAATTAAAAAAATTTGGCTAGTTATATAGTTACTGATTTTCACACAGTGTTCCATCACCATCGAATAATTCTACGAGTTAGATTTTTTCAAATTTACATATCATTCTTCACTTCATAAAAGAAAGCTAATAGAATCTTTATTAATAGGGTGATACTATTGAAGGTGACACAGTTTGAATATATAATCAGTTTTAGTTACTAAGATACTGGCCTTCTTTATTAATGAAAATAATTTTTTCTTTTACACTAAAATATTCTGTTTTTTTTTAGTTTCTTCTTTCAGTTAGAAAGTTTCAGTTTACATAGCTTTTGTTTTCATTTATCCAAGCTGCTTTTCTATATATTTGCTTTGTATGGAATGTTAAACAGACATTTTGCTGATGGTTTTTCATTATTTTAAGCCCATTAGTAATCTGAAACGAAATTAAACACTATAATAATGCAGTTAAATATAACCGTTAAAATATCAAGACTGTTATGTAAATTACATTTTACATACCTCAATATGTTTTATTCATAATTCATTGGATTACATTTTATAAAGTATCTTCAACTTCTCTAAATTAAGACAAATTAATTTTGTTTTTGTTTTGTTTACAAATATTCAGAGTTTGCCTGCCTTTCTCTTCTATCACTATTTTTTTTGCTTCTGCTCAGGGGCAGTTCGCCAGCTCTATTCGGGGACACCAATATTATCGGGTTCTTACTCCCTTCTACTAGTGGCGCCAGCAGTGGACTCCACTGTAATTATTATTTTATTGTATGGCATTAGGTTGGCATAAGTCTGAAGTGAGGAAGAATAATGGAGGGGAATGTCAAACTTCTTCGAATTTTCTGGAGCTGATTTTCTCGGCCCTTTCGATTGGCTCTGCTTAGAGGTGCAGCGTGTATCCGGCTTGAAAAAAAGTGCCTTAATGGAACGATCTTTTTTAAGTACTGAAAGTATGTCCTAACTAATTTCTTTTTAAACTGCAGTGCCGTTGAAAGCCTAAGGCCTATTTATGGACATCATCTGGCCCTAAATTTTGGTCCCGTTTTGTTTAGTTCCACATTTGATCAACCACGTGGTAAGTCGATTTTCAAATTAGTTTCCTGCTGTGAGCTAATTCGCAATTATCTTTTATAAAAAGAATGACGTCCTGAATTTTGTTTTGGCTGTCGGTCCTCGAAAAGCCTTTCTAAATGTCTGGAAATTCCATATGTGTTGGTGACCGTTGACGTCGAAGGAGCCCTCTAGATGACTAGAGGTAAGGCAATTCCGTTGAATAGTTTTGTTGTAAATAACTTGTTTTTGTACATTCTGTGTCGATTTTATTTTAAGACAAACAATCGTTTGTAGGGTTTCAGGTTAAGAATTCAAGATCTGGTTTTGGGATACGGTTACAAGTTTATGGTGTAATTTTTGGGGTACATAAAACAAGAGTTCTACAATGGTTTTGAAGTCCCTTCTTGTAAGAAATTTTTTATATTTTTAAATTTTATATAAGGTAGCAGAAAGGAAGTACCTATTTTTTGTAAAACAGCCTTGGCGAAATACTTTATATTTTTATAACTTTTTCCTTGCGGCAGTGTGGTAAAAGAAAATTCATGAATTTTTGATTTCCTGTGCGCTATTTAATTTAATTTTCATATTTACATATTTGTGTCATGACATTTCGCCAGATGTTCACAGTTGATTATATAATGGTAATAATAATAAACTACTATATATACTCATTTTATATTTTTACATAGTACTTGCTTGATGTATTTATTTTTATTTCTTAACATCACTTAAATTATAAAACATAAACGAAATTTCATGTTTCAAAATTATTTTATAAAATAACTCTTAAAAAAAGAACAAAAGAACAAAGGTATCATTAAAATTTGATAGTCTGCACTTTATATAGTATTTTATTGAAAAGCCCTCCAAATCTTTATTTTGTCAGCATTCAAATATCGATGTAGATTTCTTCCTAATTGAGTCAAGGTGTACCCGAGAACCTGCAACCTACAGCTCTCCGAAAAGATAACTAGCTGCCGTTCGCATGTATTGGTAAGTTCATAAGGACTTTACGCCAAACATTTCGGAAATCGTTTATTTTTGATAAATAGTATTTAATACAAAAAATACGTAAAATTGAATATAAAGTTGAAAAACGTTAAAAAATATGGTATATTATATTAAAAAAAAAAAGATTGGTATTTGCCTTGCTATTCCAGAACACTCTGTATACTATCAAATATAAGCATATGAAAATGCAGATCGAATCACATCAAGGACTACTACTCTTTTTTATCTTTACTCTTTTTCGTTTAATTTACAAGCAGAAAAACCAATCAGTTTAAAAAACTTGAAATGTGCTGCTATTTGTATAGATCACGAGCAAAGGAACTTTTAAATCGAAAGGATTTGGAAAATAAATAACCTTTTTAAGATCAGCTTTACGAAATTATTACTTGGAGCGTTTTTTTTGACAAACTATATATTAGGATTAAGAACACCACAGGGAATTGAGGGTATTTTGTGCCTTTCTTATGACCCCTTTTTTCCTTCGTAAACCTTTTTTCGACTTCCAAATTGGAGGCAAGTTGTTTTTCAGGTGCCTCATAAGTTACTTTCCACGCAATACTTGATTTTTTTGGTAAAGTTTCAGGTAAATTAGATAAGTAGTTATTTATAATAATTTTTTAACTTTTCCTTAAGTCGCCATTTTGTTTTGCCAACTTGGATTCGCACCAATATTTTACCAGTTGTTTTTTTCATAATACTTTAATTGGTTAAGTAACTTTTTAGTAATAATTTTTCTAATGTTTCACTGGGCCACCATTTTGTTCTATAATATTGGATTTATACCAAAATATAATCATTTCATCCCCTTATGATCTCTGATTTTTTTGGCATTTAGGGACCATAAAACGTGAAGATCTGAAGAAACCTTGGAGAGTGATTTTTTTTCACGATTACAACACTTTTTTTGTACGAGAGGAGTAAAAATGGTTAATGTATTACAAATAACGGATAAGTAACACTTAAATAAGAAATTGTTGATTCTTTCAAAATTTATAGTTAAGGCTAGATAATAGAGAATCTACCCTTTTAGATACAGTTCGTTTATTGACGCATTCCCCACCCTTGTCGGGTTTTACTTTTGTAAATTACTTGTGAATTTGTAATCTGGAACAAATAAAATATTATTATTTTCAGTTACTACTTAGGTTTGCGTTTTTCTTTTAAATTTTCTAGCTATTAAATACTTGCTACAAAAACGGGACCACTCAATGTTTTCTTACTTTTAAAATAATAAACATTTTGATTACCTTTATGCGATCCAAGGACTCAAATGATTTTTGTTCTCGAAGCCAAAGTAAGACGGCAAAAAAGGCAGATGAAAAAGCATCAATTTTGAGAAACGTTGAAATTAATAAATGTTAAACTAGGTTGTTAAATGAATCTTTCGAGTTATAACTATATCGGTCAACAAGGGTGTTTATTTATCATCACAAAAAACTTTTCGGGCAAATTTTTAACGTCTTAAAAAGCCTTCTTAAATGATTTAAATCACCTTTGCTTCAGGGAGCTTAGTCCCATTTTGTGCGGGACGCTTTTGAAATAAATTGTTTGGGATTTACACACGAATTTCGCACGCGAAGAACTTTTTTCGGTGTCAGGTGACGAAGACGTATACTCTCACATAAAAAATTGTGCAATCTGAGTATTACACGGAACAGATTTTTCTCCCAAAGAAAATTTATCTCAAGCCCGTGATTAAATTAAATTTCTAAAAGGAAAACCTTTATTAAACTCTGAAATAATTAAGGGATATTGATATTTTATGTCGTTTTAAGTAGATAGTACTTGTACATGTATTTTTTGTAAATGAAGTTATCCGCAGAATTTTTTGTGCATATATTAAAGGGTAATTTAAAATGTTAATTTTTTTTATGTTTTTTCAAGATCCTTGTGGTGTACGTCGCTAAACTTTACTTTTGCACGACTAGACCAATGTGTCCTTAATACTTTTTTAATTTTTATTTTTGTTGCTTCCTATAAGAGTAAAAAAAACTTTTATTTTATTTAATTACATACATTTTTTTTATCTTACTTTACTATTTTACTACGCTATATTTAAATAAAACTCGAATTTAAAATTAGACTTTTCACCAACATATCATTATACAGGGTTCAAAAATACTGTTAGACATACAGGGTTTCCTAACAGTAAGTCTAGCTTGAAAATTGTCTGTAGGTATGGTATGCAGATGATCTTGGGGAGGGTAGATGGTCCAATTGTGGTTTAGGAAGGTTCTTCCATAGAGATGGCAAACTACTTCTTAATTTTTTAGAGACTTTAGTTTAGGAATATCCAAATTTTTTTAAGCTATAATCGTGTATTTAGGTATAGAAATAAATCTTAAGCAAATCTTATTTATTACTTTTTTGTGTACTTTAAAAGTAATGTAAAAATAATGGTTCTTTACTTTTTTTTACTTTTTAAGAATTTTAAAAAAAGAAAAGAAAATTAAATAGAAAAACTCTATTGTAAACTCACAAAAAAGTTTTTGCTATCGTCAAAATAATCAGGGAGGGTGCACCCTGGTATGTATGTCTAAGGGTATCTGGTTTTATTTAAATCGGGGTTTACAAGCTTAACTTTTAGAGATATCAAAAAATATTAACATACAAAAGTTTTATGATTTTTTTTAACTATGCCTAGATCTAAACGCAATTTTGTGAATATTATTGTTCTAGAAATTGTTTGAAAAATATCAAAAGACGCACAGATGCCAGTTTTGAAACGTAGTTTTTATGCACAGCCTCTTTGCAACATTTTTACACACGGCTGTTACTTAGCATCACCATAGCAAAAGATATTTCAAGTGGAAAAATCTAATTGTCCTACTTTGTTACACTATTAATATTGTAACAACCTTTATTATTGATATGTCACTGTCACAATAACAGAAGAAAAATTAATTCTAATTTAAGTAATTCTTTGAAGTTTTTTTTGAAAATTCAGTAGCAAAATATCTTGTTAGAAGATGGAAAAATAATTCCCGTAGAATGAGCGAAAAATGTATCTATGAAGCTACTTTTGGAGAAATCTAGAAGTAGAAATAACGTACAATATGAACAGTTTATAATGTGGCGAAGCAAGAAACATATAAAGACGTTCTCAGAAAATGTGCTGTTGCCGCTGATACATTACGGTATACTTTTAATGCTAAAATCCACTTTAAATATTTAAAAAAATATAAATTTGGCTTATTATAAACAACTTCAAGCACTATTGAAGCGAAAAATTACGTATTATGTTCCAAAGAAATCTATGGTGTTAACGAAGGCTGATTTACAAACATTTTCGAAAACGGCTCTCGATGACAAATAATTGCTCGTCAAAGTAAGTACCTGAGTATTTTAAATACATTTTACTGAAATAAACATCAACAACTTGAAGTTACTCAAAAATTGCGATATTTATTCCCCTATATTTTCAGGCTGTGGTCGCAGTTGAACAGTCAGTTAAGCATATCAGAGTAATTTAAGGTACTTCACGGCATACTGGATTGAAAAGTAATAATAAGTGTCAAAATTTCAAAATGGCAGACTGAGTTAATTTTTTAATAAGTACGATACTATGTAGAAACAAGTCTAGGTTTCTAAAATGTAAAAATATACAGGGTGTTCCGGTTAAAAAAAGAAAATTGGACTCACCTCCGGTCAAACTGAAAGTCACACAAGTCTGTCAAGTACATCAAAAATTGTCATTCTAATAACACAAAAGACCCACCAAATTTCATTTTGATCGGTTAAAAAAGAACAAAACGGCATCCGGGGAAAAAATCTCGATTACATCCGGTATATGCGCACATACATGTATACATGACTGGCTATAACAAATTTTGAAAATGTCCTGACCTAAATTCCTTCAAGATTTATTGCAGCAGGATATTTTTCCATTTTATATGCACCGCAGCATCTCATTTTGAGTTCTGAGTCAAAAATATGGGTTTTAATAACGCAGAAATATTATGTACTGTTTACTAACCTTGCTCCTCCACACAGATTAGAACGCACATTTTCTGGTTTGTGCCTGAGACCTCCTCATCCAAGTCCGCAGCGTGCCTGCAAGTAACGAGACAAAATTGAAAAAGCAAACCAGGATGAATAAATATTATCCTTTAATAAGGATTTAAAGATGCTATTTATGTTTTCCCATTTTCTTACAAAAATATATTATGTAAAGTCTTATACAGTGTGTATCAGCCAAATGGAATAAATTCGATAATAAATAAATGGGGACGAGTTCGGAAAAAGCTTGGACACGTGGATTGGTATTTTTTATACAGGATATGTCATGTGATAGGGGCCACTATCAACTTTCTAATTTTAAATGCAATATTTTATGTGTTATTCAATTTTTGGATTCTTCAAAAATTTTTTGACATATTTCATATACAATATCCTATATCTTCAACTGTGTCGGAAATATTAAGTGTTTTTAGATTTATAGTAAAAATTAACATAAAAAAAATAAAATTATTTGATTACAGAAATTCCCTACAACACACCCATAAATTGTTTAATTCTTGATAATGTAAATGTAAATTGTATACAATATTTTTGATATACCCCGATAAGAAAAAGTCTAATGGAGTCAGATCAGGGGATCGTGCTGGCCATTCCATCGATCCTCGCCTCCCTATCCACCAATTTGGAAATATACCGTTGAGGTACTGCCGGACATTGATTTAGTAATGGGGCGGTGCTCCATCTTGCTGAAACCATATCATATTCGCTAGAACTTGTGGGTTTGCTGGATCAGGATATAAGTTTGGTCAAAGTTGGCATGATATTATTTTGGACCAGTGCTAAATAACTATCGCCATTCAAATTGTCATCAATAAAAAAGGAACCTATAAAATCATCTCCAACAATCCCTGCCCAAACATTAACCTTTTCAGGGTATTGAGTATGTTTGTCTCTTATCCAGAGAGGATTTTCCCTAGACCAATAGCGACAATTTTGACGATTAGAATGACCGTGACGTGTAAAGGGGCACTCATCAGAAAACAAAACATGTTCTAATTGGATCACATTGTGATTTAATATTGCCATCATTTGTTCACACAAATAGGTTCTCCTATCAAAATCGTCTTCCATGAGCTCCTGAGTTGGTATCACTTTATAGGGATGTATTTTATTTTAAACACAAAAAATGTTCGAATAATCAATGAATGGCTAATATCGAACACTGGGGCTGCTTGTCGACTAGAAGTATTTGAGTTTTCCTCAAGCTCAAGCACAATATCCATTTTAATATCATTATTTATTGCATTGGCAGTTGTTTTTTTTATCTGCCTTACATGTCTAAGCTCGCGAAACTTCTTTTCTATTTTACTAATTGTCCCTTAGGATATAGGCGGCCAATTTGAAAAATTTTCATGAAACAAGCGAGTAACGTCCATTTGTGTTTGTGTGTTATCTTCATAATCAGTCATCTGGAGAATTGTTATATTGTGCATCTCTGTTAAATGAATATAACACTGACACTGACACTGACAACTACTGCCCTGCAGTGAGAAAACAATTTGCAAAGACCAGGCATTTGAACCAAAAATAAACAAAACAATTTATAATTTTTATTTATTTCATAGTAAAAAGGAACGCTGAAACGGTTTTTACTTACTTTCTCATTATCAAGACCTAAATGGAAAATAAGTATTGAGCGTCGTGTTGTAGCGAATTTCTGTAATGAAATAATTTTATATTTTTAATGTTAATTTTTACCTATGGTATGATCATGATCAGCAAATTAAATATTTCGTACGATAACTTTGAGGTTACTAATTCGTTAGAATTCTTAGATAAAATTAAGAAAGTTTGCCTAAAAGAAGGTGAAATTCTAATATCTTTTGATGTAAGCTCATTGTTTCCTAGTGTACCCCATACCACTAGCTTTAGACTACCTGAAGGAACTAGTTGAATTCAATAATTCGAAGAAAGAAATCACAAAATAATGTATGAATCAACATTTTTTTCAGTTTAACAATAAATATCATAAACAACTTCAGAGAACTGCTATGGGCAATTGCTTATCTCCGTTTCTTGCAAATTTGTTTATAGGTAGAGTAGATACCCAATTCAAAAAAGAACTCAAGTATTTCCCAAGGGTGTGGTATACATACGTAGATGATATATTTGCTGTTTTTGATACTAAAACAGAAAATTTGGACACTTTCTTAAAGACATTAAACAGCAAATATCCTTCCATTAATTTTACGTACGAAAAGGAGAACAATGGGCAATTAACTTTTCTCGACACGTTAGTTATTAGAAATAACGAAAAATTAGAATTTAATATTTATAGGAAATTTACTAATACTGCTAGGTATATAACATCCGACTCATTTCATTGCCGTCTACACAAAATGGCCGCATTTCATATCTTAACTCACAGGTTAGTCAATTTTCCATTAAGTAAAGAACGTTTTAAAAATGAAATGAATCGGATTAAAAATATAGCTAAAAGTAATGGATATAATGGTAATTTTGTACATATGTAAATTAGTAAATAGACATAAGCATAAGAAAATGTTAAAAGACGCCACTACTCTTCAAGCACCTGAGGCTCCCAATAAATTCATAGTAATCCCATATGATCCCAGATATACGAGGGGTGTAGAAAAAGTATTTAAAAACGTAGGTTTTGAGTAGCCTACAAAACGGAGAACAGTTTGAAAAATCTTCTTGGAAACTTTAAAGACAAAGTCGACGAGTTATAAAATTAGCTGTAATGATTGCGATCTAAAATATATTGGGCAAACTAAACGTTCCATAAACATTCGTTTTAAAGAACACATGGCACATTTAAGATACGGAAGAACAGAAAAGTGAAGCGTTGCCCAACATGCTTTGGAAAACAATCACCAAATAGGAATAAATAATCTTGAGTTGTTAAAAAAAAAGCACTAAATAAAGACAGAGGGCCTATTCGCTATAGTCCCCTCTATTGCTTACTTGACAACGGTGCAGTCGGGTGCAACCAAGTGTGACCACATTTACCTATAAATAGTCTCGGTTAGGATAAATTACTTTAGTGTATATCATCTGCTGATGATGCTAACTTGGTTAGCGAAACGCGCGTCCAGAACGTAACAAGTTGTGATATACTGTGGTTAGAACTGTTGTATTTTGATCTTAATTTTTGCAATAAATCTGAAAACATTTAATATTTCCAAAACAGTTGAACATAGGTAAAGGACATTGAACATGAAATATGTTTAGAATTTTTTGAAGAATCCAAAAATTGAGTTATATACGTGGTTGTGAGAGTGTTGCATTTAAAGCAAGAAAGTTGGTATTGGGCACTGTTATATAACACACCCTGTATAAAAAATTTTGGTTGAAAAAATGGGCAACTAAAAATACCAATCAAGGTATCCGAGTGTTTTTTTTTTCGAATACGCCCCTTATTATCGAATTTATTCCATTTAGCTGATACACAGTGTATCGCTTTTGAAATTAAATTAACTAATTTTTTTCAGAAATCAATTTTTAATGTTGAATAAAATATTATTTTTTCATTTTAGTGTAGGTTTTATTTTTTTTTTATAAAACATTTTATTTCATTCTTTTTAGTTCTATTTATTTAAAGTTTAAATTTTAAAGCCTAAACTTAGGTCAAAATTTTGGAAGTAGAATAAGTGGCTACTAGATCCACTGCATATAACATTTTTTAGTCATTAAAAACCCCGGAAACCATACGAAATACGATATCAACATGCAGATTTTTCCTGATGATATATTGAACGCAATATTAGCAGCATAATATCTGTTTGTGTAATAGTGTTGAATGTAACTAAACGTATTCATTTAAATTATAGCAAAACATTTTTTTTACTAGCTTTGGTACATTTTGCTATCAGCAATATTTATAGATCTCGCAGGGATTTGATTTGTTTATATTCACGCCATCAAATTGTGAGATATAGGCCACTTATACTTTTTGACTACATACTTACTTCCGAAATTCAATGGAGTTTCACGCGTTGTTTAAAACTAGTGGAAAGCACTAATGTAAATATTCTTAAAAAGAATCGATTAATTCTGTTATGAAAATCCTAATATCTAAAACTGACGGAAACAACACATCGATATTTTTGTTGGCCATTTATTTTGATAAATCACTCTCATTTTTAAAAGTTCGTGTTATTGAGCCAAATAAATGATCTTATTACCGATAAGAATATCTGCTACATATTGAACGTCGGTTTGAGTAGGCGTCAAATGCAGAAGGAGCATAGCTACATTTATTGGGGTCGATATATCATATCCAGTTAGGTCCCTTATATCAAATGAATATAATAGATTGTTTTACGAAGATGGATCGCCACAGAAATATTTCCTCAATATTGATGCGGGCAATCCGCTGCCCTATAGTCACTGCGTTAATGTTTAAAATTGCGAATATGAATTTTATCAAAAACAAAACATGCGACACTTTATATACAAGATGCTTGAGAATTTAATTCGAAATGTCCTAGAGCAAGCTCCTTTAGCCAAAAATATAGAAAAAATCTCTATGAAGATGGGTTCAAAATTGCGAAGACTGACCTACCATAAGGCTGCAGTCACACATATCCATCGTTTGGAAGGATCTTCTATCGTTATAACCGTCAAAAATTAAGCAAATTAGAGTCGGGCAAGAGAGTGACCATATACTAAGTAATTTTTGATATTAGTCGATCCTTTTTTGTATTTTTTTAATTAAACCTGTAGAAATTCTGTTTGAAAAGTGAAAATGCAAAACAAATAAACTAAACAACGTTTGAAAATAATTTATTGTTCTTCTATAACATTAAGAATATTTTAAACTTAAAATAATATCATAAAAATCTCCATACAGTGAGTAACATTTACTAACACTGGGCATTAAATGAATCCTTTAAATATCTAAATACACATGCTGATACATAATTCCGTTAATAAATGATTCATTTTCTCCTCCACCGGCTAACAGAGTAAGGTTCTGCCTCCGTCATGGTTCAATGCCTTTCTTCCTCCACAGTTTGGCCTGATCATTGCATTCAAAAAGATTAATTTGTTTCTCTTCTCTTAACTTAACTTCAAACTGTATCACCATCAAATGACAAACCTTCAAAACGCAAGTATATTAACTGTTTTCATTTTATGTTATATCATCTGACCATGACATAAACTACATGATAAAATAGTTGAAATATGCCATATAGCAGTTGGGATTGTTCTAAATGTATGGCGCTATTTTTGGTATAATTGTATGCAATTATTTATTTTATATAAACTGATTTAAAAAAAAATAGTTTTTGATGATCTAACAAGTTATTAATCCTGTACAAAAGAAATTTAGCTACCAGTTCTCGGCACAAAAATAAAGAACCAAGTTTATATATAAAAATCGTTAAATTTCCTTAGCTCGGAACTTCTCTCGTTATAAATATTTCTTTTTAATATGAATAGCGAAGTGTAACCTAATTTTCCACAGTCATTTAGGAACATATATATACTGTCTTTCTAAACATTTCTATTAGGCGACATTTTGTTCATTGGATTCTTACTAATACTTTACTAGTTTTTACCTATAGGTATCAACCTTGATTTTTGGGCATAATTTTAAATATACTAGAATATACAATTTTTACGTTGACATACACTGTCATTTTGTTACGTTATGTTGAATTCGAACCAGTTTTTTCCATATCTCATACCAAGATTCTTTACCTTACCTTTTTAAACATTTAATTTGGCTGCCATTTTGTTTCGCCATCTTGAATTCGTACCACAACTTTATCAATTTATCGGGGATAATACCACGAGTGCTTAAAAATTTCCGATAATTTTTCAAGAATGTGTGTTTTCTTATAATTTGTAGAGAAAACACGCATGAGTGGAAAATTATCTGGTTAATTTTTAAGCACGAATGGTATTTAGGAGGAATATTCCACGAATCAGATACAGGGAAACTAAGCTTTATTAACTGAATATTAAATACATACCTATTTCAAGTTCAGAAATTTGAATTTTGTAACAAATTGAACACAAATTGAATAGTAATATACTAATAAAATTATTTGTCTAAATATTGAAAGGTACTTAATATAAATCTAAGTATTCAATTTTAATTATTGATTGTAAAAGGTTCAGTTCTGATAATTATTAACCACATTGTTGTTTTGCGACGACGTAGAAGATGCCGTCAGACCACTACTTGTACTTATGCTGGTTGATGTTGCTACAGGGGCTGGATGAACGTGCTGTTGAGGTGGTTCTTTTCCAGGTTCCCTCATTTTTTCAATAATTTTTTTGTGGTGATCTGTATCCATTTGCAAATAACTTGATAGGGATTTCGCATGATTCGAATGACCTGTAATTTTTATCAAGTTTTGCACCGACACTCCGCATTTGGCCAGCTTGGACACGGCAGTAGCTCTGAGGGAATGGTTGGTAAATTTTTTTGTAGTATTGAGGCCTGATTTCTGTGCTTGTTTTTTTGTCCAAGTTGAAACCTCGTTTTCTCCTACTGGGCTGATTTTGAACCATTTTCCGGAAATTTTCCAATGGGGGTTTGGCGTCAAAAATAGTCGAGTATTGGAGATACTTTTCCTTTTGTCTTGTAATTCTTTATAAATTCTTACAGAGCAAAAGCTGGGACTTCTCTCGTTTCTCACCAACCACTTCGAATCGACGAGTTTTCGGCCACCACCTTGACATGTAGAAGAAAAAACAGGGTTGTATTGAATTCTACCTGTTTTTCCTCCGAAGTTGTCAGTTTCTTCTTTGAAAAAAGTTGTTTCGGCCCTTGCACCTTCTCCTCCTCTCCAGGCTAATTCATAGGACAATAGAAAAAACACTTCTTTTGTAAAACCTCTGGAGTTGATTCATCACAAATTTCGATTAGATTTTTTTAATTCGTTGTATGTTAAAAAAACGGCCGATTCTCTGTGTTTGCCTTCAATACCTTGCAAATGTCTCCTTTTGGCGACATTTTTTGCGTCTCGGGCCGATTTGAATTCGATCTGCTCGAAGGAATTTATTTTAATTTTGTATTCATTGAAATACCTTTCCATCAATAATTTCGCCGTTACCTTCCAAATAATTTTTACCGTGCCTTCTTTATATTCCTCACCGTTCATTTTTCGCATATTGTTTTCAAAATCATTGCTAGTTGGGATACTGGAGTATCTTGGTCAAACGTATAGTTTTTTTCATCGCGGAATGACATAAACTGTCTCCAGATGCTCTTCTTGGATTTAACGGTGTTTCTTGGTTCGCTTCCAATTATATTTTCTTCAATTTCCTCTTCTTGAACTAGCCCAAAGCGATTATTCATATTGACAACTTTTCAAAAATGTTTGAAAGATACTTAAAAAAAATCTCTCTAGCGTCTCTCAAAAGTAGATTTCATATTGTCAAGATTTCATTTTTTGGTTAGGTATGTAACCACACCTAACCAGGTAAGTGGAAACACCGTGTTTCCTAGACGACGTGATATTTCCGCTATAATTTTTCGAAAACACCACCACTCTTACGGGAAAATGTATACATGAGTGGAATATTCTCTATAGCACACTTATTGCTTGCATACAACTTGAAATTAATTTAATAAGTAGTTTTTTCAGGTCGATTTTTCAAAATATTTTACTTGGCCGCCATTTTATTTTGCTAATTTGGATTCATACCAAATTATTATCAGTTCATTCTTATGTAATTCTTGATTTTTATGCAAAATTTGAGGTAAATTGGATCATTAGTTTTTTGTTAGTAATAATTTTTCTACGTTTCACTAGACCACCATCTTGTTCAGGAATATTGGATTTTTACCAAAATGTTACTACCCACATGACCCTCAATTTTGACCAAAACTTGAAGTCAATGTGGTAAGTAGTGGTAAAGAAGCTAACGCGAACTGATAGACAGTGCGACGGAATTGATAAAACATATTTTTTGGCATCTAGGGGCGCTAAAAAATGAAGATATGTAAAACCTGAGGGTGATTTCCGCCATATTGGATTTTTTTCAAAAATGTTACCAGAACTCAGATCAATCGAATAAGTAGTTATTTAGCTATACTGCAAACACACAGACCAACAGACAGATAGACAGACAGACAGACAGACTTATGAAATGAAGAAAACATGTTTTTCAAGATCTAGGGACCCTGAAACCGGACAGTGATTTTTTTTACGATTACAGTATTTCCCTTTTACGAGGGAAGTAAAAAAATAATAAGTGTACGTTTCGACCGTAACATTGTTTTAAATTGATAACTGAATTGAATTTGAAAATAATATATTAAAACACTAATTTCATAAAGCACGAGCCCTAGATTTTCTGAAGGGCGAGTGCAGTTAAACTTGTTATGAACGGGTGTTTGGTACTATTTTTTTCTATTTTGTGCACTATATCTATAAAAGCAGTATCATAACAAACATAGAAAAAGACTCCAAGTCTCGGTCTCAATAAATTGTAATTTTATATTGAGACCGAGACTTGGAGTCTTTTTCTATGTTTGTTATTAAAACTAGGTCTCTTTGAGAAATATGGACAATTTCTTCCAAAAGCAGTACCTTTAAAAACATACTGTTAACCATTTTCAAGTTGGTGACAATGCATGCCAATGGCAGTGGCGATTACATACGCGTCACATGTTTCTTACTTCCTTCGTAAAAGGAGAGTACGTGAAAAAATCACCTTCCGTCGGTCTCTCTGTTCGGGACATGCTAAAAAACTACTTACCCGATTGTTTTCAAAATGGCGGCCAAGTAAAATGTTTGTAATAGTGAAAAATCACCCACTCAGGTTATACATATCTTCACATTTTAACGTCCCTAGATCCCAAAGGAGGAACCGGTAAACTATCCTGACAGATGATTTTTGCATATTTTATTTTTTTTCTAGAAAGTACCCATTTATAATATTACATTTCAAAAATAAAAATTGCGGGATATGCAAGAGTTTTCCTAAAAAAATTAATTAAAAGTCACACTCGGTCACAATTTGACAGCCTTAAAACGAAAAATTTAGCAATGTTGCCAGATTTTAGATTTACCAATTTGTTAGAGGAAATGAAATAACCAATTGAAAATTATTTGGACAACAGAATTGTAATTACTTATTGTTATTATTATAGTTTTAACGAAGGTTTTAGTGACGAACCTGGGCTAACCTAACATTAGCGGGACAGATTCACCTAAAAATATCGTTATAAAAAAATTTACTTTACGTGTATCATAACTTATAGATATTTCTTTAATTATGAATATGGCAACGTCGCACATCAAATTAAAAACAAGCATGGCGATGGGAACAGTCGGAAAGATGTTTGAAATCAAAATTACCTTTGATCTGTATAATAATTACATCTTAAAGTAAATTTTTAGTGCTGATGAGAGTTTCCACACATTTTCTCAATTTGGACTGCTAGAATGGTAGATAAAAACAAAAAGAAACAAAACTAAATGAGATTTAAGAGTGCCAACATAGTTTACCGAAACCGCCAAAACATATATTTTATCAATTCTGTCGAGCCGTATATCGGTTTGGCTGTCTGCTCTTAGTTCGCTATATAGCTTAAAAACTACTTATCAAATTGACTTTCAATTTTAGTCAGAAATTAAAAGTCGTATGGGAATGCCCTGATAATATTTTGGTAAAAATCCAATATGGCGTAACAAGATCGTGGCCTAGTGAAAGGTAAAAAAATTATTATAGTCAAAAGCAGTGTTTGTTTGTGATTTATCAACGACAAACTTTTTAAATTTGTTTTTTTTTATTACGTGTAATCATATCCTCCGCATAAAATCCGGAAGATGAATTAGATAGACCTATGATATTTTCATATAAAAAAAGAGGATAAACATATAAATACCAGCAGTTGCAAAAATGTTTGAGCGATGTCACTTCAAAGTCAAGTTGATAAGTCAGTGACAAAATGAGTAATAGAAAACAATTTTCGGTTTTTTGCATCCACAAGCGAAAAAAATGGTATTAAATCTAATAAAATATTACGAAAATGAAAATTCACCGGCCATCTCCAGGAGACAGTAGCAAAAGCTCTGGAAATCGGTATAAGGACTGTGTAGAAAAATTGTGCTTGAAAAAAAAACATAATTTACTACCGAAGAAGATTAAGAAATGTACACGAAAAAAGCCAAAGACAGAAGACTTAAGTGACAATATAAAAATGAATGTTCGTAATGCAATTTACGATTTATATACATCAAAAACTAATATAACCCTTCATGTTTTAAAAGAAGCTTTAAAAAATCGAGGTACATTGGAAATTGGACTAAAATCGTTGTCAAAATTAATAAAAATGTTGGGTTTTGGAGATAAAAAGGACTGTAATCGAAGATTTTTATGCGAGTTGCCACATATAGCAAGTCAGCATATCCAGTTTTTAAAGAAATACACCGAAAATGTTAATTAAAAATTTAGAAAAGTGGTATTTTTAAATGAGACTTGGATATTTTCTAATGGAAGTGGTTCGAAATCTTGGCAGGGCGAATCTGTAAAAAGTGTCAAGAGAAAAAAGGGATGAATGGACGGGAAAACGGTTCATCATTTTGCATGCAGGTTCTTCAACAGGACTTCTCCCAGGTGCAAGTTTACTGTTTTCTTCAACATTCAAAAGTATGGATATGATAATATGAACTGTGAACTGTCTGAAAAGTTGTTAAAGGAACAACTGATTCCAAATTTAGATGCTCCATCTTTAATCATTCTAGACAATGCATCTTATTATTCAAGAATCTTAAATAAACAACCTACTTCATCCTGGAAGAAAAGTGATATTTATGACTGGCTAATAAAAGAAAACAAAATTCTTTACCCAATATGCTGAAACTAGAACTTCTTTTAATGGCAAAATCTATTAAAAAACCAACTATATATGCCGTAGATGAAATATTACGGGAAAATGGACATGAGGTTTTACGACTGCCGCCTTACCACTGCCAGTTTAAAGCAAAAGAATTAATATGGGCTGGGGCAAAATCATATTACGAAAAACACGTGAACGATGGTCTTACATCAGATGAAGTGCAAATTGTTTGGCAAGATTCATTAAATTATATTACGCCGGAGTACTGGAAGAAATCTGTGGAACATACGGAGAAATTAATATGGGATTGGTGGAATCGAGAAAGAGTTCTAGATGTCGAAATAGCACCAATGATCATTGCGCCATTTGAGGACGACTCAGAAGATAAGGACTTTTAAAGTGATATAATATTAAAAAGTTTCTGAAGGATTATATTAGTCTTTGACGTGTATAAATCATAAATTGCATTATGAAAATTCATTTTTGCATTGTAACTTAAGTCTTTCGCCTTTGGATTTTTTCGTGAACATTTCTTAATCTTCTTTGGAAGTACATTAGGTTTTTTTTCATGCACAAGTTTCTGTACATTCCTTATACCGATTCTCAGAGCTTTTGCCACTGGCTCCTGGATATTAGCCACTGAATTTTAATTTAAAATTTTTTTTATTAGATTTGACACCTATTTCTGCTTACTTTTTTAGTACATTTGTAATTTTGTAGGCAATAAATAAATAATTATAGAATACTTCTTCCAATTTTAAAAGGTGTTTAAAATATAATATATAAAAATCGGTAAAATTGCTTTACCAGAAACTCGGGGCTAACCAAAAATACAGGCTATATATATATATATATATATATATATATATATATATATATATATATATATATATATATATATAATCGGATAAACAGTTTTTTAGCTAGGTCGCGAATAGACTGACGAACATCCTTACCAAGATGGCGGAACAAAATAAACCAATAATATATTAAAAATTGAAAATTTTTAAAATATAATTGAATATAGACCCTAAATTAAGAAAACCATTGACTATGCATATATGAGAAAGTAATATTTTTGCCAAAACACGGTTTTTTTGGTTGCCTATATTATCTGGGGGCTCAATTTTGTAATACACAAAATACTCTATAAATGGCCCTAAATATGTATGCAAGAGTTTACATTTGATACAATTTAGACCTCTGCCCCGATAACCTAATCGCTTATTTGTTAGATACATAACGTCTTTGAGGGAATGAAAATAAATTACTCATCGATGCTACATCAAACACATCGCGCTTGGGAATACGCGAGCATGTAAACATGTCAAAGATAATTTATCGGCCCTGGGTTATTCATGACGTATCGGGAAAGGCTACGCTAAAGAGTGCTTTTCTTTAAGTCATGTTTAATTCAAGGACCTGTTTGCTCTGTCTGGTGGGCTTTTAGGTCAGACATTGTGGGGGGTGAAGCAATGCGGGCCTATTGGCAAGCATTATACGTTTATACTTGTTAACTGAAAGATCGAATATAAGTTCTACAATTCGTCATGAAATTTTCTAATAGAACTTTTATCTTTTATAGCTAGAGCAGCACAGAAATAAGATATAATAGTAAAACGATTGGTTAAAAAAATTGTAAAGCATCATTTTGTATTGCGTGTATCTCTCTCCATTCTAAACCTAATATATTACTTACAGGGGGTCCTGCAAGTATCTGGAATACTCTGGGAAGCGATGCAAGGTCAACTTTACTTTGTTTTAGAAATAAAAATCCTAAAGCTCTAATTTGTAAACTGACTTGTATAATTTAATGTATGGCAAAGAAAAAAAAAAAGGTCCTTGATTACCTGTAATACCCGTCATCAGCGACTGGCTGATGACGCCTGGTAGCTGGTAAGGTACAATAAAATCATTTTTGCTTTCAAATATTTAAATATTTTTCTTCTGTTAGCAGCTTTGAGGGGGTATCCCCCCACCCCCTAAATATGCCAGTCAATATTTTACATCGTCAGGAAAACCAGGTTATTGAAATAATAAATCAGAATACTAGATAAAACATCAGTCGTTTTGATTTTTTTAACAATATGTTATTGATAATACTAGTGAAAAATATCTGATTGATTAATTAAGATTATACTGAAACATTCCCAAATCGACGTTTTCTGTGCTGAATAACTCTTTCAAAGAGTTAATTTGGTTTCTTATCGATGTAGCCGTTACTTGATGGAAATTCATTATACACTAGTATACAAAATAAGCACGTTTAGTTTATTAATTTCCACTTATTTATTTCTGCTTGACAGCTGTTTCGACACACTGTGTCTTTGTCAAAAGCTAACTTAAAACTTAGTCTAAAATCTGTACCAAATATAAAAAAATATATATATATATAAAAATCTTAATGATGTCAAAAAAACAATATCGGTGTTTACCCACCTTGTCTATTCTTTAGGTATAAAGATTTAACACAGGGGAACCATTTAAGTCCAACTGGTCATTCAATAAAATATTTCGGGTTTTCCTCTTGTTAATTTCTAAACGTTCCAAATGGTTCAATTTGTAGCTTTTATTAGCCCTATGCAAAATTTTATATTCGTTTTTAAATTTATGATTTGCTTCTATCAAATGTTTAGCGTAATTGGAGTCTGTTTTTTCTTTATTATATGAGGATTTGTGTTCTTTTATACGTTTATTGAAAGATCTACCCGTTTGGCCAATGTAAACTTTATCACAGGAACCACATTCTAATTCGTATACCCCTGATTTTTTAGATTTATCAGACTTGGATTTATTATTTTTAATATATTTCCCTAATGTATTATTTGTACGGAAGGCAACTTTATAATCTGCTCTCATGAGATGTTTACTGATTTTAGAGCTAATTTTGCCTGTATATGTTATTGTATTAAATTTGGCTATATCTTATAAATTATTATTTGGATAGATTAAATTGATTGCTTTCTTATATTGTTTTTTATTTACTATTTTGTCGACTATATTAGGACTATAGCCATTGTTAATAGCAATCTGCTATATAATATTGAATTCTTTATTATAGTTATCTGACATAGGGCTAATAAAAGCTACAAATTGAACCATTTGGAAAGTTTAGAAATTAACAAGAGGAAAACCCGAAATATTTTATTGAATGACCAGTTGGACTTAAATGGTTCCCCTCTGTTAAATCTTTTTACCTAAAGAATAGACGAGGTGGGCAAATACCGATATTATTTTATTGACATTATTAAGATTTTTATATATATATTTTTTTTTATATTTGGTACAGATTTTAGTTTCAGTTTTAAGTTAGCTTTTGACAAAGACACAGTGTGTCGAAACAGCTGTCAAGTAGAAATATATAAGCGGAAATTAATAAACTAAACGTGTTTATTTTGTATACTAGTTAATTGATGCTTAAGAAAAAACAGGTAAAAAGTTAAGTGAAATTTTAAAAATATATGTAATCTTTTTACTAATCAGTTTTAGGAAGTTTTTTGCCGTAATCGTGGTGGTAAAGGGCCTCCAAAAAGAACAAGGAAGAGGAGGAAATTCTGAATGAGATTGCTGAACATCTCTCTACTAGTACTAGAAAGATGTCGAACCAGGTTCATGTGACAAAGTTGGTTGTTCATGAGACCCTTCGAGAACAACTGCCGCATCCTTATCACATTATGCTGCAAAAGTGATTTACGCAAAATAGTTTTTGTAATGAATCCAAATTTATACTAGTACCTTGTTCACGGAGGAAGCCGATTTCACCAGGGACGTAATAATAAATTGCGAAAAAGGAAATTATTGTAATCGTGAAAAAATCACTCTCCCAGGTTTTTACAGATCTTCATGTTTTAGGGTCACTAAATGCTAAAAAACTACTTATCTGATTTCAAATTTTGGTTAAAAATCAAGGGTCATAAGGGGATGAAATGGTTAGTTTTTGGAAAAGTTCAAATTGGCAGAACAACGGCCTAGTAAAAAGTTAAAAAAAAATTACTAAAAAACTGATTATCAAATTTACTTCAAATTTTGCAAAAATATTAAGTAGAAATCATCTGGTAAAATTTTGGTATGAATTCAATATGCCGAAACAAAATAGTGGTTTGGTGAAATGTAAAAAAATATTACTAAAACCCTACTTAATCAATTTAACAAGAAATGAGGGCGAAACAAAATAGCGGCTTAAAAAAAATATTTTTTTAACATTTCGCTATGTCGCCATTTTATTTTGCCATAATGGATATTCTCCATCCCCTTATGACCATTGATTTTTAATCAAAATTTAATGTCAATCGGATAAGTAGTATTTATGCCGCGTACTAACAAACCGACAGATAGGCGGAATTGAGAAAACATTTTTTTTGGACATCTAGATCTGTAAAAAAAGTAATAATAATAATATATATTTCCAAAAATTTTACAGAATTTTCTTAAATTTAGACCTAGCTCACCGCCTCAATGAAAATATATAGGTTACCCAGTGTATAGGTCTGGGTATTATCAAAATATTTGCAGAAAAGTTCCCATTTAAACTGAAAATTTCTTAGCTAGTTATCGCAGTTAAAAGTTCTGGCATGCTACGAAGCAACAGGAAGCTGGCCTAAAACACTGGTGGAAAGCCGTTCAGAAAGTTGATGGTCGTGATATTGGATAAAGTTATTCGTTTTCAGACGATACAAAAAGTAAAGAAAGGCATATATTTTGGTACTGGTTTTCGTTGTATATAATTTTCAATACTTTTCTATTTGTTATGGCTTGAGGCGTTGGGGTTAAATTAGCAATATTTCGGAATCTTTAAAACAGCCTTAGGGTTTGTTTAAATTACTTATTTCGATTAACAAGCTAGAAAACAGACATTTATGAGTAGAAATGAGAAAAGGCCAAATTCTTTATGATTTGGCCGGGATAGCACTGTCCTTATCAGGTATTATACAGCGAGTTCGAAAAGTTTTAGTATAGGTCGAATACTAGCAAAGATAAAAATATTAAAATTTTGAAGGTGCTTGTGTACCAGCAAATCGGTTTTTTGACTGTTTTTCACCTCGTCTGGGGGTAGCGAGGGGAACTTGAACTTTTGAATTTTAAATGCAATCCTACACTGAATTTTACTTCTCTTCTTCAAATGGTAAGGTATTAAAATGAATTCCAGTCATAAAGTAAAAACTGTTAGTTTTAATGTATTTTATAAGATGTTGAAAATGACTTTCTAAAATTTTAGAGCATTTCAGGCGTCACACTAAGGCAAACATCACTAATTTTTTGATATGGTTCTTGTAAATTATCCTTAGTAGTTCCAAAGTAATATATCGAGTGGATCAAAGACCGGCGACCGTGTTTAAAATTCAACAGCTCCACGACGTCTGATTAGGAAATTAATTATGAAAATACTCTCGGATGGCTAAATAAAAGTGCCAGGGTGCTATATCTATCTGAAAAATTGAACCTATTCCATGTATAATAGGAACTCTTTTCACAGGTGCAAGTATAAGGGTCCGGTAAGAATGTCATTAATAAAAAATATAGCAACTACTTGTATACATACGTTAAGTATGTATGAGTGTAAATTTTCATCACTCCCAATAACAAACATTATGTCTATTGACCGTGCCATTCAGGAAAAAATTAGCGCATAAGAGTTGGAAGAAAAAATATATTTTTTTGTCTTATTTCCTTTACTCGGAACTTCCCTTGTTATGAATATATTTTTCTTCTTAGGAATAGTGAAGTGTGACCCAATTTAGTTCCGCACATGGTCATTTAAAACTTTTAAAGCCGATAGAATAAGAAAACTTTTTACATCGAATTTTTGACAGACGGACAGAAAAATCGACGGAATTGAGAAAATATGTTTTTGGGCATCTAGAAATGCTAAAACTTGAACACAGTTACTGACATTTTGTATGGTCGCCATTTTGTTCCGCCATATTGAGTTCGTACGATAGTTTTACCAGTTCATTTTTATATCACCTTAATTCTTGCGTACAATTTGAAATCAATCTAGTAAGTAGTTTTTTTCATGCTGATTATTTAAATATGTTATTAAGCCGCTATTTTGTTTCATCTTTTTGAATTTGTACTAGTTTACTGAACTATGCAGAGAAACCAACAGACCGACAGGGTTGAGAAAAACGTTTTTCATCATCTAGAAGCCCTAAAACGTGAAGATCTATACTAAAAACCTGACAGGGTGATATTTTCACGATTAAAAATACTTGATAAAAACGTTAAATTTTTACACTAGCTACGAAAATGTAATTGCATTTCGCGCTCTTCTGAAGATGCACTTATTTGTTTGTCAAAAATAATCAGTCTTTAAAATACGACAACGAAATTTCCAGGCGCTTTGTATAGATAATAGCAATTTCCGCACCTCTCAATTTTTTTAAACATATTACAAGGAAACTTTTTCGTGTTACTTAAAGCCCCAATTCTGCGTTTTTTATTGAGTTTTCATTACGCTACACAAATTTGAGAGTAACAATTAACTCCAAAAAACCGACCCTAAATATCATCTAAAATGATAATTTTGCTGTGCTGATGGCCCAATTATTATATTGTCCTTTTGATCCCATGTCTTTAAAACTCAGAATTAAGAATTAGTATGTATTTTTACTTTTCTTTGTAGTCCGAATATGCTACATAATTGTAATTAATTCTGAATGCCTATTCTAGTTTTTATAGAAGTAATTTCTGATATGAGAGGGGTTAATGTGAATAATTTGAGAACATTATTATTTTCTACCTCTTTGAATATAGGGCAAAATATATTACAGCAGGGGTGCTCAAACGGTCGATCGCGAGTGCTTTTTGAGTGGATCTCGAGAAAATTTTTTTTAATAAGTAGGTACTTAACTAAACTACAAAAATTTATTACGTAATAAAATAACACTCTGCTAGCGGCAAAAGGCGGCTTTATCAAAGGAACGCGCGGTACTTGTCAAAGAAAAGCCGCGTTTTTTATTCTTGCCGCATTTCTAGAAATCTCGGGCGGCGCGTTTGACGGGAACATTCGAGACTTTCGTTCACGCCGATATAAATGTTGCGCCTGCAGGAATTGGAGTCATTCTGAATTGCAACTTGAAGGCAATACTACGTCGACACAAAGTTTATTATTAAATAGTACAAAATGAGTGCAGCGAAGAAATCGTACGTATCATTTTAATAACGATTGGGAGGAAGAATTTTTGTTTTGTATGGTGAAGGATAAGTGCATTTGTCTTATTTGTCGTGCGTCAGTTGCAATACCTAAGCGTGGTAACTTAGAGAGGCATCATAAAACGGTTCATAAAAACTATGAAAAGGATTTTCCGCCACAGAGTGAATTAAGAAAACGAAAAGTACGTGATTTGATATCTTGTTTGAAAAAAGAACAAACCATGTTCACAAGACCAGCCAAACAATCAAAAGCTGCTACGATCGCGTCATTTAAAATATCTCATATATTGGCGAAACACAAGAAACCATTCGAAGATGGATCGGTTGTGAAGGAAGCATTTATTGAGGGAGGTGAGACTTTATTTGGAGATTTTAAAAATAAAACAGAAATCATGTCTGCTATTAGAAAATTTCAGTTATCTCGTCCGATTGTCACAAAGCGTATTGAAGTCATGAGTCAGGACATGTCAGATAAACCAAAAAATGATATCATGGAATGTACATACTTTTCTTGACAGTTCGACAAATCCACCGATATGACAGACACTGCCCAGCTGTGTATTTTTATTCGGATGGTATTCAATGACATGTTGGCTAAGGAAACATTTTTGACAATCATTCCTCTGAAGGGGAAGACCCGTGGCGAAGGTATATATGACGTTTTCTTCAATTTTGTTAAAAACTATAAGCTACCAATATATAAATTAGTGTGCATTACAACCGATGGAGCACCAGCCATTATTGGAAACAAAAACGGTTTTGCGGCATTGTGTCGAGCTAATGAAGATTTCCCTTCATTTTTTTCAATCCATTGCATTATAGATCAAAAAGTTTTGTGTTCAAAAGATTTAAACACGGAGGAAATAATGGGCATTGCAACAAAAATTGTGAATTCCATCCGTGCACGTAGCTTGCATCGGCGGCTCTTTAAGTTGCAGTTGGAAGATAGGGAGTCAACTGATTTAGTTCTTCACATGGACGTCAGGTGGTTGAGTCGCAGAAAATTCCTAAAATGGTTTCAAGAATTATTGCCCGAAATAACAGCTTTTCTAGACGAAAGAGGTGATGACACTCAGATGTTGAAAAACGAAAAATGGCTGACTGATTTGGCATTTTTGACTGACATCACAATGCACTTAAACACCATTAACTTGGAGCTTCAAGGTAAAAGAAAAACGGTTATTGAGATGATTAGCGCAGTAAACACATTCAAAAGTAAATTGCAACTTATGATAGGTCAACTGAAAAGAAAGGATCTGAAACATTTTCCGTCTTTGAAAGCAAGGATTCCTCAGCTGAATTATAATACGTATGAGGCTGAATTATCAAATATTTTGGGACAATTCGAAATGCGTTTTTATGATTGTAGTAAATTGGCAAATGAAGCATCATTTATGAGTTATCCTTTTTCATGTCAAAAAAATATTGAGGAATTAGCTACTGAAATAGCAAGTCAGTTTAATATGAACTCATGTTCTGTTGAAAATGAGTTGGTGCAGATTATATTAGATATACATCTCAAAGCTACAGCATCAGGTGTTTTATATCTGAAGATAAATATCCGAATCTAAGACAAATCGCCCTTCAACTGGCAGCAATGTTTGGGTCAACTTACTTGTGCGAGTCCGCATTTTCTGAAATGAAGATAATTAAGTCCAAATATCGCAATCGACTAACTGACGATCATATGTCATCATGCTTGCGATTAGCACTCAGTGGTTACGTACCATCTTATGAGAAGTATGCTGAGGACATGCTGAGCCACGCTTCAACATCCAAAGTCACTCCTTAGTTAAGTTTAACACCATATGTAACTCTTTTGTTTGTAACACCCAATAAACTCGCAATTTTAAATAACTATGAGTTTTTTCATTGATATTGTAGAGAAGAACCTAACTAAAACTAACCCAAACCTTGACTAAAATAATGTATATTGTGCGGAAAGCTAATATGTATATATGCTACGGTACACCCTACCTAGGTAGGTAGGTAGGGTGTATGTATCGTGTATGTACGACAACCCTGCATCACACATACTTGCAGCCTCTCAGAGTCGATCGTAAGTAGTCTAAAAATATTGAGGTAGATCTCCAGCAGTATAAGAACTGATACAAAATTCTAGGAGTACTCCTGACTAAACGACCTGATTACTGAGGAATCAATATTTTAATAAAATAAACATAAAAATTTGTATTATTACATCAACTTAAATAGCTCAATAGAACACTCTCCGAGATTTTTCAGTTCTCTACGTTTCAGGGTTCCTAAATACCGAAAAACATGTTTTCTCAATTCCGCCAGTCTGTCCACCTATCTGTCAAAATGGAGGCCTAGTGAAATGTTAAAAGAATTAATACATTGTTACTAAAAAACTATTTGTCCAATTCATATCTAGTTTTGTATAAAAATCAAGTAATGTAGGAATCGACTGGTAAAATTTTGCTACGAATCCAAGACGGCGAAACAAAATGGCGGCTTAATAAAATCTTTAAAAAATCAGCATGAAAAAAATAATTATTAGATTTGTGCAAGCTTACTGTGATATAGAGATAAACTGGTAAAACTGTGGTACGAATTCGATATGGTGGAACAAAACGGCGACCAAACAAAATTTTTAAAAAATCGACGTAAAAAATTTTATTCAATTGATTTTAAATTTTGTACAAAAATTAAATTTGATGTAGGGATAAACTGGTAAGAATTCAAGATGACGTAACAAAACGGAGGTGTGTCACTGTAAAAACTGCTTATTGAATTTATTTTAAATTATGTCCAAAAATCAAGTGTGGTATAGCTAGAAACTGATAAGATATTGATAGGAATCCAAAATATTCCTAATATAATAGAAACGATTCTTTTTAACGAAGATGATTCTTGAAATTTAACTTAATGACTCCAATTACAAATCCCTAAGACCCTTAACTGAAATCCTCACAGCCAAATGTCCACACTAGTAAGCCTCCCAGACTGCGTGGGTAACTTCCAATACGATCCGTTCAAATGATTTCCAATTAACCACGGTGAAAGAGAGGAAGATCGGAGTCGTAAAATAAAATTTTAACGGCGGCCGCGTCCAAGTTTAGAAATTTTCATTTTCAATTTAAGTTTATAATGGAAAGTTTTCGAGCCGGATCGCGTGATAATGCCTCGCTGTCAGTTTGTTGTAAATCATTACCGATGCTCAGCTCGAAATTTATTTACTAGTCAATAGAGAATAGTTTTTTCCTGTCAGACGAGATCCAGTTAAAATTTCTCGTTAGTGGTTCAATTTTGTAATCGTAAAAAAATCATGTTGGGACTTAAAAGTTACACATTTTCTTCTTGAAATAAGAATAAACCGAAAGTCTCAGCGGTTATGTAGATTTTGCTATATTTACAAAGGCAAATTCTTTATTTACTTACACTTTGAAAAATGAACTTGCACGATTTGAGAAATAAGGGGCTTATAATGTGACAAAAGAATCATCAAACTGATATTTTTTAAAGTAAAACCTTGACATAAAATTTCTTCTAAAATATCATAGACTACACTAGTATGTACTAATAGGCCCTAGATCAACCTTATGTAAAATGATTATTTTCTGTAACATTAATACACTTCGCAGCAAATTAACGTATAACATCCAATTTTGGTAAATGGTCTCCTCATACATATGTAGGGAGGGTCACAACCTTCACGCCACAGGGGTCTATCAGGGCGATTTAAGTAGTTACACACACAAAGGAAATGAACCTCGAAAGACATACAACTAGTGTTGGAAGATGGATGTTTTTTCTCAATTTTTATTATTTTAGTTTAATATTATTTAAAAAATATAAAACGGCGTTGTTAATTTCTATACCTTCCATGGATAAAAGGCGAAATTTTAGGGACACAAAGAACTTGATAGGATCCTTAAAAGGAGTTAATGCTACGGGGATGAAAAATTGTTTCATTTTAAAGGCGCAAAATCAGGGTGTCAAGTTTTCGTTGGCCCACCCTGTATAAAACTTTCTTTAGACTAGCGAATCTCTAGGAATGATACGGTATTTCGTTTTGCAGATGGTGATAAATCGATTTTATCGATTTATCACCGATTCTTACTCACTTAGCGTTTCATCAACTTCACATGTCATGCATTAAGGTCAGTGGAAACTTTAGTCAAACCGACTTTTTCATTTACCCAGAAGAAAAAATTAAAAATTTAATAATATTTCATTAACCAACAACATAGTCCAGCACCACTGAAAAACATCCTGCAGTGTTTCTGATGCCACTGCATTGATAATTACAAATTAACATAAATTTCTCTGATAAGCAATATATATAACAAAGCTACTTGCGGAAATAAATTAATTAGCTTACATCTTAAGGCTGGGATCAATTAAAAAATCATGACTCTTAAGATTAAATCGTGACAAAATGGAATCACTGCTCAATGTTTCGCCTTTGATTGCATGAGGGATCTTCAGAGATTTTTACTTTACGGGATCGGAAAACTGAGGTCGTAGAGACCTGGGCCGGCTATTTACAGTCGACTTGTGTTCACCGAACTGTGATCCGATGTAACGATCAGTTTTCACGTGTGATGTAGATCCAAACGTTATCTTAGTTTCGATGTAGAATCGCTATATAGGAATGTGCCTATACCTAAGTGATTCAGTTTCCATAATATCAAACTTATTTCACCATAATAATATTGACAACTCACCTTTAGATCTGAATGAAGCATGTCTCACGTCAACATATTTTGTTTTTTAAGGATTTTTTTATGAACAAACCTCAGGAGCAGTCATGAGATCTCTACTGTCATCAATGGTATCCAACATCTTCATGTAAGCTTTTGAAGAGGAAGCCCTAGAGTCGTCTTCATTAAAGGTAAAATCTTGGTTCAAATATATAGACGAAACTTTTGTAATATGGCCGCATGATCCAAAAAACCTCCCAGTGTTTATCAAATACTGAAGCAACAATATCCTAACCTAAAATTTATAATGGAAATTTAATCAGAAGGCACGATTCTCTTTATAGATATTTTTGTAGAAAAGGAGATGGTTTCTTAGGAAACTCTGTATATAGAAAACCAACACATATATCAGGTACCTAAACGTAAATTCCTATCATCATCCGACACAAAAGCCATCAGTCATTAATTCTTTGGTTTACAGGGCCCTCGCGATTTGTGACCAAAATTCTTTAAAATCGGAAACAGAAAAACTGAATCAAGTATTAAGAAGGAATGCATAATGCATTAAGGATATTAGACGATCAATTAGAAAAAAATTAATCCTACTCCACGAAATGAAACGAATAAGGAATTACAGATAGGAAGTGTAGCTCTTCCATTTAAACACGAAACCACAAACAAAATTGCAAGGTTACTTCGACGGTCCAGAATACGTGCAATCTTCAACAAACATAAGAAAATTGGACAATGTTTGTTCCGGTTGCCAAAAGACAATACTCCTTTTCAAACGAAAGGAAAATTCCTTGTTCCTGTAGCGAGGTATATATTGGAGAAATGGGACGATCCATATTGACTAGGCTTACGCAACATAAACGATGTATTAGAAAGAAACAAATCGTACAATCTTCTGTATCTCAACACCATTTCTCTATACATGTCATAAATGTAAAAGTTCTTGCATCTGTTTCGGGATTCTATAAAAGGGAATATTAGAGAATTTATTAAAATTTATCCTAATAATTTTAATAGAGATACGGGCTTCAGTCCACATCATACGTGTAAACCGATCGTTACACCGGGTCACGGTTCGGTGAACACAGGTCGGCTATAAATAGCCGGCCTAAGCCTCTCCGACCAGTCCTCATTCAATGTTCCGATCTCGTGAAGTAAAGATCGCTGAAGATGCCTCATGCAATCGAAGGCGAAACATCGGAAAGTGATTCCATTTTGATACAGTTTAATATCACAAATTATAACTTCTTAAATTAATTAGCTAGCGATAGCCATGTTGTCTAGTTATTATCAATTTGAACATAATTTTATTGGTTACTCCAAGCAACAGTTAATTTATGCAATATTACCCCGGATTGGGTTCCTCGTGTCGCTTTTCTCTTTGAAGATATCCAACTATTAATTTGTTAAACTGGAAACCCGTAACGATGCCATGATCCCCTTCGTGTCATAGATCGAAGGGTTTTCGCGGTATCATAATTAATGAGGACAACGTAAACACAAATTGGACGCTATCGTAAAACGAGGATAAACTCAAATTTTTATTCGAGTAAACTGCCTGAAAGTAGAGGGCAACAAAGTATCTTTATACTTGTTGCTAACTTATTGAGAAAAAAAAGGCCAAATTTGTTTTAGACTTAGTAAACACTTTTACTTTATTTAATAAATTCGAATCCTTTTCTTTCGTGTAATTTACCTAGTAAGATCAAATCGCTAAATTTTCTTTACCCGGAACTTCCCTCGTCATGAATCTTTTCTTTTATTAGGAATAGTAAAATGTAACCCAATTTAGTTTAGCACATAGACATTAAGAATACCGTATTTTAAAAAAAAATTATTGGATGCCACCATATTGGAATCCGACCAATATTTTATCAGTTTCTATATATTTTTCTGGGCATGTTAAAAAAAAATTTCTTGCTCTAGTTTAAAACCGTCGTTTTGTATCGTCATTTTAAATACGTACCAGTTAATTCCTGCATCACATTCAGTTTGGCTACAAGATATTAAGTCAATTGAATAAAAAAATTTTTCTGATTGATTTTTTTAGACATTTTATTTGACCGCCATTTTGTTTTCCCTTCTTGAAATCGTAGCACAATTTTACCAGTTTATCTCTATATAACACTGTACAAAATTTGAAATTAGTTTAGCAAGTAGTTTTTCATAGTAATTTTTTAAATAATTTATTAGGGCGCCATTTTGTTTTGCTGTTTGGATTCGTACCAAGATAATGCAGATTGATTTCTATGTTACACTTGATATTTGTGGAAAATTTGAGGTAAATTGGATACTTTATTTTTTAGAAATAATGTTTGTTACATTTCACTAGGCTGTGCGGTCATTTTGTTCCATTATACTGGATTTTTACCAAAATAATACTTGGTCATCTCCACATAACCTCTAATTTTTGGCCAAAATTTGAAGTCAATCAGATAAGAGCTACGCCGCGAACTGACAGAAAGACAGAGCGACAGACAAACCGACGGAATTGAAAAAATATATTATTTTGCATCTAGGGACGCCAAAACGTAAAGATATGTAAAATCTGAAATTTTTTTTACGATTACAAATATTTCTTAGCCGCCACTTTGTCCCGTCATCTTGAATTCGTATCATAATGTTACCAGTTCACCTCTATACTACAATAATTTTTAGATATTTTATTAAGTCGCCGTTTTGTTTTGCCATCTTGGATTCGTACCAAAATTTTACTAGTTAATTACTATCTAATACTTGATGCTTATGCAAAATTTGAGGTAAATTGGACAAGTAGTTTTTTTTGTAATAATTATTTAACATCATTTGACTGGGCTGCCATTTTATTTCGCCATATTGGATAGCAAGTCTTCTATATTACCCTCCGCTAGTGTACTGGACTTCTATCCACTGTGTCTCTTAATTGTAGTAAGATTAGCACCAGAGTCCACCAACAAACTAGCTAAGGAACGTCAGAAGCAATGTTAGTTTTTGTGTCTGGTAAATGCACAACTAGTGAAATTGCCAAATCTTGAATGTTATTTAATATCAAATTACACACCTTTTCTCGACGAACGCTCAATAACTTTTTGCATAAGATATTGTCGATTTGTTCCTTTGTCAATATTTTCGACATTTTCGGTAACAAGCTTGTAATATGTGCTTATGTCCTGATTATTTTAACCAATGCGTTGAAGATTTCCATATTTTGGGCTTTTCCTCAAAGTATGTAAGAAGCACTTTTTCACTGGCCTCCTTGCCACTAATATTTTTGTTGGTGGCACGAACGTATGAAAACTCATACTGTTGCTTTGACTTACTACACAATAATTCGAAATTAGCTTTAATGGTAGTTTCTTCGATTTTCGCTGGAGTAATTTTCTCGACCATTTTCCTTGTCAACAAAGACAAATCAAATTGGTTTTTTTACCGTAGCAACGTATTTCGTGTTGTTGTTTGTTGTTGACGTGAAAAGCTGCATTTTGGTACACAGATAGACTGGGGGATGTAGGGGTTCGAAAAGAAGGAAGTTTTCAAAACTCAAATTTCTAGGAGTGAAACCGCCTCTTGAATATTAGAACATTTTATATTTAAAAAACGGTTGGATTTTTGAAAAAACGCTGAAACTCGTGTAATTTATTTCATTAATTTTACATATTTTAAAAACGGGTTAGTGAATAATCACGATTCTGTTCAAATCGAATTTAGGACGTAGAGGTTCGATGAAAAGAGAATTTTTAAAACTCAAGTTTCAAGGAAGTGAAACCACTTCTTAAATATTACCATATTTTTTATTTAAAAAACAGTTGGTTTTTCAGAAAAATTCGTTTAAACTCATGTATTTTATTTGATTATTGTACATATTTTAAAAATGTATACAGAATGTTTCAAAAAATTTTGCCACTGATTAATTGCGATTCTGGTTAACCGCTTGACGTAAAAAGCTGAATTTTGGCATACCAATTGACTGCAGAATATGGAGTTCGATAAGGGAGTTTTTAAAAATCAAATTTGAAGCCGCCTCTTAAATATCACAACATTTTTTATTTAAAAATTTATTTTCAAAAAAGCGCTTAAACAGGTATATTTTATTGTATTGTTTTAAATATTTTTTTAAAATGTACTCGTATACACGTTGTCTCAAAAAAATCATAATTTATAAACGAAAATTCCAAAACCCCTGTTGAGAAAAACTGAGAGAAAATGCAACAAAAAAACGTGGTTTATAGAGAGGTACTTAAATAAGGCAGTTCCTTATATCCCTTTCGTTATCTCCCTACGCGAACGAAGTCGCGGGTACTCGCTAGTAATAATATAAAAACACTTCCCTTATTCGAAGGAAGTAATACATTTAGAACAAAAAAAAAATCGTGTAATTCGCCTTTACTTACCACTTTTATTTCACTGTACAGAGATAGCACATGTTGTTAATCTATACAGTTGTTGGTAATAAATGATTCTTTTGAAATTAATTACATTTTTTATAAAATTTCCGTAAAGTTATCAAATAATTATATCTTTTATACGAACTGTGTTCTGTGCAGGCAGTACCATTCTGTATGAGGGAAACTCTGGGTAAAGGCGACTTTACCATTTTTTTTAAATTATTACCATTTGATTTTAATTTTCTCTATCATGTTTTGCAATAATATCTGCTTTACGTAATACTAGGTGCCAAAAGTGAGTTTATTTTATTCGAAGGGAAAAACTTTCCTTTTCACGAAAAAAAAGTCACTTTTAACACTTACATCATAAATAACTATTTTTAAAGCTTTCTTCGGAAATTATTCAATTAGTCATCAATGTCCGTCGCGTAGTTTTATTTATTTCAACACAATTTTACGGGTTCTTCCAAGCAACAGTTAATTTATATAATAATCCCTTGAGTGAGTTCCTCGTGTCGTCTTACTCTTTGAAGATGCCAACCCATCAATTTATTGAACTGGAAATCCGTAACGATACCGTGATTCCTTTCATGTTACAGATCGGAGGATTTTCAAGGAATCATTATTAATGAGGGCACCGTAAACAGAAATTTGACGTTTTCATAAATGAATTTAATTGGTTTCGTTTGTATTATAACAAAATACTCGAGAGCGTATTCATCTATCTGCACGATTCACTAAGGCCGATTGTACGTTGAAGGTAAATTGGGGCAAATCAATATGCCCTAATGACGGGGATTTTGGTCAGAGATGTAGAACGATGCACCCCTAAAATTAGTTGTACTAGTAATTAAAACACCCGATGAAACATTACTCAAACACATTAAAAATACACGATAAAATTACGGTTATCAATTACACTGCTTGTCAACCCGATCAGCGTTTTGATTAGTTTGTTGTGTCATATTGCGTGTAATACATGGACCAGAATATGACAGCAGATAATTAAATAATTGGATTTAACCCATTTATTAACCGATTTCAAAAAAGTATTTGTTTATGTTTGTTCGCGCATATTGTCTAAACGTCCCATATATTTTAATTTGAAATTCGTTCAATCGTTTCTTTTGTAATGATAATGGAGAGGTTAGGAGTTTAACTACAAATATTTTAACACGTGATAGTATGGACCATTTTGATTAAAAAATGCTTAAATAACATAGGGTTAATTCCTAACCATTTTTGAGAAAAACGGTCTTAAAATTGTATTTTGTTTTAATAATTTTTAAACACATCGTTCACACATTTATTCAAAATATAAATGTATGTATTTAAAATATCTGAATGACCTAAATTTAAAAAACGAAGAAATTGTTTTATTTTACCATAGAATACTTATTTGAAAATGGCAACACTGCCCACCATAGAGAAATGAGCCGGCTTCAACGAACATAACAATTCGCAAATATCAGTTGCAGTTATCTAATTTTTTGGTTCTTATACCTTAATTTTTTGCCGAATGAGGCAATTCCATTCCGTTCTAATACGTAGTCGGGATTTAATTAAAAACTCTTTAAAAATGTATACGAATATTGAAAATGCAGACACGTTACTTATTTATGGAGAGTGACATAACGCTTATTTGGCGTCCTAAACATACCGGGAAGGATATCTTAACAGAAGGTGTCCTAATGACAGAACATTTGTATAGGTGTTACAAAGAGTTCGCGATACGGGAAGTGTAAAAGTCCGTCAAACTTATCGGAGGCCTGTAATGCAAATAACACCCGAAAACGAGAAACATACTTTAGTCCTAGTGGAGGCAAGCCCTGGTTTGAGCACTCGTTATCATTTGCAGTGAGTACAGGCTTTGACTTTAGAGAACTTATCCCGAGGAAGAGAATTTTGGTACAAAAAAACCAAGAGCACAAAAATTTTACTTTAAACATATTGATAACGGATGAATGTTGTTTAACGAGAGATGGAATTTTAAATTATCGTAACAGTCATAACTTGGCTCAAGAAAATCTACAAACGATTCAACAAGGCCAATTTCAATACCGATTTTCAATAAATATTTGGGCTGGAATAATCCACAATCGGTTAATCGGATCTTTTGAGCTACTAAGGCGTTTAACAGGGAAGGCGTACTTTCAATTTTTATCTAATGACTTGCCCACTCTTTTATAGAAGATATTCCTTTAACTCAGCGAGCCAGTGCCTGGTTTCTTTATGATGTAGCTTCTGCTCACATTCACAGGAATGTTACAACGTCTGAATAATACGTTTGATTATAGGTGGATAGGTCAAAATGCCCAAGAACTTAGAAAATATACAAATAAATAATCTAAAAAGTTTGAATAACAGATTTTTACTATTTTTTAATACACGCCAATATTATGCTAACAAACCACATTTTATTAAAAAATTGTTCATCATTATGCATGATTAACCGATTTGTATACAATTCAGGGGAGATTCAACATATTTCTTGAGTGATCCCATAGCAAGCAACTTAAAAAAAATGTTAAAAATGGCTGTCATGTTGTTGTTTTTTTTTTGTTTGTACATCGATTACTCGGCGGTGGTTTGATGAATTTAGATAAAATTTTTCAGAGGATATTCAGGCTATTGCCAGTGGTCTCATAGGAAGAGTATTAAAAAAATGTTAAACATGGCGGAATGGCGCTATTTTGTTTTTTGCGCCAAGATGTATTGCAAGAACTTTTTTAGTATTCTACGCTCGCGTATAGATTCTACACGTTCACCATTATATCAGGAAAAAATATTATGCAGTAGACTATTTGTTAAACCTGATTTTTACAATAAAACTCGTATAGATAGAACTAGAAAGGTTGAAATCAAAATTTTTCTGAAAAGTGAAACCGAATGCAAAAAAAAGTGAAAAATAATATTTAGTTCCACTTTGAATATTATCCTCCATGAAGTCGGAGCTAAATTTATTCTTAATTATTTGATCACAAAAATATAATCATGTATTCAGTCAATTCCATGTTTTGATGTCTAATACTACGCGTATAAGGTCTTAGTGTCTTTATTAGTTTAGCACCGACTTCACGCAGTAAAATATTTAAAGTGGAATAAAATATTATTTTTCACTTTTTAGTGCATTTTTTTGAAGTCGGTTTAATTTTTTTATAAACATTTTTTTGATGCTACATAGGTTTGAAACTTTCTCAAAAGCGATGACCGCAACGAATTTTGAAAAATATGTTAACATGGTCGGTTCTAAGACCTAAGTTTGAAACGAGCTATTTTCCCATTGGCATATAAAAACCGCAAAACTAATAGCAGATAAAAAGACGTGCAGAAAAAATGAAATTATACGATCTGACTATAGTTCACAAAGTGAATTTTCATTTCAGAAAATGAACAATCAATTGAGGGTGTTACACATAATGAAAAAAAAACATAATTACCTTAGCTGTTTAAAATCCAGTGTCTGTTTACACCCATGTCGTTGCGAAAATATGAAGTTGGAGCTTAACAGGAAAGTGGTATTATCATTTCTGAAAGGAAGGAAAATTGTGTTAAGCAAACATAATTTAATTTTAATGAATTTCGGCATGTTTGTTATTTTATCAATAAGACATTATTAAAAGTTCGGCGCTGCTAGTACACTATACTTTGGGTTCTAATTTTTTTATTTAATTGCTATGGGGGCGATATTTGCTCGCAATTACAATAGACAGCTATTTGTTCTGATTAAGTGTAGTTCGTGGTGTTTTTTCCGATTTTTTACAATCCCTAGAGTACGTAGACGGGCTAATTTGAAACAAATTAGTAGGTTTGATAGAGGTTGAACAATATTTGCGTGAGTCAGAAATTACTTCGCAATATTGCTGGTAGTTTACCAAGGAGTAGTTGCATCATTGTGAATTGTTGTCAAGGGGTTTGACGACTATTTGCATCTATGGCGCCGTCATTTTCTTTACCTGATTTGCACTCAAGTGTTATAGGTTGAAATTTTTTTGTCAACGCATCTACTGGCTCCAAGTCTGATTAAACATTTCTGTTCTAATTTGTCATATTATTACTAATGTTCTTTTAAAATTTGTCATTTTTAATCTATAGGATGTTTTGTCGTTATCAGTAAAGAATTGTTTCAGCCAATAAAGACATGTGACATTCAATTATATAACATAATATCTATTTAAAAATTGAACGTTTCGATATATTTCGGTACCTACCAGGAAATTTTCCAAAATTGTTCTCCTTTAGCCACATGCATATAAAAATTTGTATAACTACTTCCTTTCATATAGGTAGCAACTCTGCACGGACTTTTCGTCAGCATTATTGCAGTTCTGTTTTTTCATGTGAAAAAAAAATTGGTAAATTTCCTTTACCTGGAACTTCGCTCGCTTTTGTTTCACATATTGGATTCGTACCAATATTTTACCAGATTCTACCTATGCCAAACTTGATTTTTGGCCATAATTTTAAATAAAGTGAATAAGTAGTTTTTACACTGATTTTTTAAGACCGCCGCCGTTTGAACAATTAAACTGAGTTTTTTACATTGATTGTTTAAACGTTTTGTTCCGCCATCTTGAATTCGTATCACAGTTTTACTAGTTTATCTCTATATCAAAGTTGCAGCAAATTTGAAATTAATCTAATAAGTAGTTTTTTCAAGTTGATTTTTTAAATATTTTATTAGCCGTCGTCTTGAATTGGTAAGACAAATGTTACCAGTTCTTTTCTATATGGAACTTAAAAATATGAAGTATAGGGGATAATTACTTTTTTAGTAATAATTTTTTTTGAAATTTCATCAAGCCCTTATTTTGTTCCGGCATATTGAATTTTAACCACAATGTTACTAGGTTTTTTTAAATATTTTATTAGGCCGCCAATTTGTTTTGCTATTTTATTTTTATGTTCCCAGTTCATTGCTATGTAACACTATAGTAACACTAAGACAATTACAAAATTTGGCTAGTTATATAGTTACTGATTTTCACACAGTGTTCCATCACCATCCTGTCGAATAACTCTACGAGTTGGATTTTTTCAAATTTACATATCATTCACTTCATAAAACAAAGCTAATAGAATCTTTATTAAAAGGGTGATACTATTGAAAGTGGCATATTTTGAATAAATAATCAGTTTTAGGTAATAAGATACTGGCCTTCTTTATTAATGAAAATAACAATTTTTTCATTACAACAAAATATTCTGTTATCAGTCCATTTCACTCACATGAATTATGATAAACATATTTACTCTCTTCTTTCTTGTAACATATCAATTTAACACTTTGAGAACACTTGAACTATTAGAAAGTTTTAGTTTACATAACTTTTTGTTTTCGTTTATCCAAGCTGCTTTTCTTTATGTTTACTTGATATGGAATGTTAAACAGATATTTTGCTGATGGTTTTTCATATATCTGAAACAAAATTGAACATTATAACTTTGCAGTTAAATATAACCTTATGTAAATTACATTTTACATACCTCAATATGTTTTATTCATAATTCATTGGATTACATTTTGTAAAGTAATTTCAACTCTTTAAATTAAGACAAAAGAAATTTGTTTTTCTTTTGCTTGGAAATATTCGGAATTTGCCTGGCTTTCTCTTCTGTCATTATTGTTTCATTGGTTTCTTATTTTTCGGCATCCAGCCAGCTTTGACAATGTCTGGTTTTTGTATTCCAGTTACGATTTTGGTTCTGCTCAGGGGCAGTTCGCCAGCTCTATTCGGGGACACCGAATATTATCGGGTTCTTACTCCCTTATACTAGTGGCGCCGCGCCGGCAGTGGACTCCAATATAATTAATATTTTATTTTATGGCATTAGGTTTGCATAAGTCTGAAGTGAGGAAGAATGATGGAGGGGAATGTCAAACTTCTTCGAATTTTCTGGAGCTGATCTTCTCGGCCCTTTCGATTGGCTCTGCTTAGAGGTGTAGCATGTGTCCGGCTTGAAAAAAGTGCCTTAATGGACCAATCTTTTTTAAGTACTGAAAGTATGTCCTAACTGTCCTAAGTAATTTCTTTTTAAAGTGCAGTGCCGTTGAAAGCATAAGGCCTATTTATGGGCATCATCTGGCCCTAAATTTTGGTCCCGTTTTGTTTGGTTCCACATTTGATCAACCACGTGGTAAGTCCATTTTCAAATTAGTTTCCTGCTGTGAGCTAATTCGCAATTATCTTTTATAAACAGAATGGCGTCCTGAATTTTGTTTTGGCTGTCGGTCCTCGAGAAGCCTTTCTAGATGTCTGGAAATTCCCTTTGTTGGTGACCTTCGAAGTCGAAGGAGCCCTCTAGATGACTAGAGGTAAGGCAATGTCTTTGAATAGTTTTGTTGTAAATAACTTGTTTTTGCACATTCTGCGTCGATTTTATTTTAAGACAAACAATCGTTTGTAAGGTTTCTGGTTAAGAATTCAAGATATGGTTTTGGGATATAGTTACAAGTTTATGGTGTAATTTTAGGGATAGATAAACCAAGAGCTCTACAATGGTTTTGGAGTTCCTTCCTGTAAGAGTACGAGGAATTAATTCTTAGTTTTTATATTTATAAATTTTATATGTATAAGGTAGCAGAAAGGAAGTAAATTAATATTTTTATAACTTTTTCCTTGCGGCATTGTGGTAAAAGAAAATTCATAAATTTTTGATTCCCTGTGCGCTATTTAATTAAATTTTCATACTTACATATTTGCGTCATGACATTTTGCCAGATGTTCACAGGTTGATGATATAATGGTAATAACATTCCAACATATTTTACATCTTTGATATACTCATTTTATATTTTTACATAGAACTTGCTTGATGTATTCATTTTTATTTCTTAACATCACTTAAATTGTAAAACAACTCTTAAGAAAAAAAGGGAACAAAAGAACAAGGTGATCATTAAAATTTGACAGTCTGCACTTTATATAGTGTTTTATTGAAAAGCCCTCCAAATCTTTATTTTGTCTGCATTTGAATATCAATATAGATTTATTCCTAATTGAGCCACAGTCAATTCGGTGGCGCTTATTTTTATTTCGAAAGGTGTACCCGAGAACTTGCAACCTACAGCTCTCCGAAAAGATGACTGGCTGCCGTTCGCATGTATTGGTAAGTTAATAAGGACTTATAATGTTAGACTTAATTTTTGTGCAAAATTGTAGGTAAACTGTTTTAGTAAACATATTTTAACGTTTCACCGCCATCTTGTTCCAGCATATGGGATTGTTACCAATGTATTACCAGGTACATCCCCACATGACCCGTAATTCACGATTAAAATTTGCAGTCTATCTGGTAAGTAGTTTTTAAGCTATGGCGCAAACTGACTTGAATCTTGATTTCGTACCAAAATTTTACAGGTTGTTTCCTACATAATACTTGATTTTTGTATAAAATTTCAGATAAATTGAATCAGCAGTTATTTAGTAATAATGTTTTAACATTTCACTAGGCCGCCATTTTGTTTCAAGGTATTGGATTTTTACCAATATCGTTCTAGGTCATTCCTATATGACCCTTAATTTTTGACCAAAATTTGAATTCAATTACGTAAATAGTTCTTTAGCTATGCCGCGAACAGACAGAGAGACCGACGGAATTGAGAAAACGTATTTATCGGCATCTAAGGACCCTGAATCCTAAAGATCTAAAAAAATCTCGGGTACTTCTTCTATTAAATTAATATTAAAATTGACCAAGTTGGAGCTGCTAGTGAAACCGGAAAAAATAGCTTTGTTTTTTTTTAAATGTAGAAGATATGCGAAAATCAACTTAGTATCTCGGTTATTTTTGACATCACTACCGATTCTATAAATCTAAAATAATGTGTCTTAAAACCGTGATTCAATTGCGAAAACCCTTTTATAGCGGTACATAATTAGATTTCTTTCTCAAATTATTTTTATTTTGTTAATTTTAAACCTGTCAATTATTTAGCAAACTTGCTTTAAAATATACCACTCTAAAGGAACTATTTTTGAAGTATTCTCAGTAATACGTCTCCTGAAAACTTCTTTGAGCAAGTTTTTCCTCTGAACGAAATAAAGTCCTTTGCAAAGGAATTTTAATAACAAAATCTATCGAATTTCAAAATTAGTTGGAACATTCTTCACTTCGAAATCAAATCAATTAGCGATCGGTTTATTTTGTATTTTTTAATCTTTACAAGCCTGACGATAGTTGTTCGAAAAGTTTAAACTTTTTACACTTCGAAGAATGCGTAACTTCTTTCATAAATTAGTTTTAGATACATTTTTTTTCTAGTTATTAATATTAAAACATAATTGAAAGCGTTCGGTATTATATAAGTAGATAACTGTATTTGTATATTTATGGATTTTGGCTGTTAAATATCAGTTTCTTTTACTTCCCCCATTGAAGGGAAATATTGTAATCGTGAAAAAATCACCCACGGTGTGTTCCTCTGTCTGTCGGTCTGTCTCTGGCGGCATAACAAAAAAACTGTAGTAGGGCTAAAATGGCGACCAGGTTTTACATATCTTCACGTTTTAGCATCTCTAGATGCCAAAAAATGTGTTTTTATCAATTCCGTCCGTCGATTTGTGTGTCTGTCAGTTCGCGGAATAGCTTAAAGACTATTTACCCAATTGACGTTTTGATGATTTGAATGAAAAAATGGCGACCTTCTGAAACGTTAAAAAGATTAATAGCAAAAAAAATAATTATCCAGTTTACCTCAATTTTTTTCACAAAAATCAAGTGTTACATAGGAATCAACTGGTAACATTTTTATATGAATATAAGATAGCAAAACAAAATTGCGGCCTAATAAAGTACTTAAAAAAATTAGCCTGAAAAAGTACTTATTAGATTCATTTCAAATCTTGTGCAAGTATTAGATGTGATATAAAGATAAATTGATAAAGTTGTGGTACGAATTAGTTTTTTTATATCAACATAAAAAACAATGTTATTCAACTGACTTTAGATTTTCAAGAAAAATTCAGATGTCGTTGCATCCACTTCCGGATGCAGTGATTCAGGAATCTCAAATGTTTTGTTTCTCATAACGTTCAGGGGCACCGAGCCATATTTTTCCGTACCCTGAAAGTATGGACGAGTCCACTGGCTCCAAATATGTTCAAAAATATCTGTTCTAATTCGTTATATTATTACTAATGTCAGTGTAGTGTAGTAGTCAAAATTTTAAAAATTATCTTAGAATTTCGAGAAACGTAAGTTGGTAAGACTTATTCAAAAATAAACAAGATATCGCCTAGACTTAAATATAGGACGAAGAATAGCAAGAAGACTTCTCCATTCTGTCCAACCTGCAAACATACATTATATCGCTTTGGACATGATGCCCGGCCTGGCGATACGCGCCAAGTAGGTTTTTGCTTTCTGTCATCTCGAGAAGTTTAAAGAGTTGTGTGTGAGAGTGTGGTTTCCCGCCAACAAATGAAAAATTTTGCAGTGGACGTACTTAAAGGTGGGGTTAAAATTTTATTTTGCTTAATAACCGAATTTTTTTATGAGCATGAGAAGTATCTATAGTATTTTAACGAAGGCCCAGAGATTAGCAAACAAACTTTACGTTGATCGAGCTGGTTTTTACACCTCTCTAGAGAAAATATAAATGTTTCTTTGTGTATTTACTTAATTCACCCAGGATCACCCCTTCATATGATACAGGGCCAAACGTAAAACCATAGGGAAATATATAGACATAAATGGCTGGCGCTGTATAAAGCCGAGAGTAATCTTAGCGATGTGGTTTTTGAATCCCTCGGGGGAAATTTGGGATCCTATAAACAAGATCCGCCCCTCGTTTTTTTAGTTTTTTTTATATTTCGAACGCTTTCTCGTCATTTGAGGTATAGGCATCCTAAATTGATTTTAAATATTCTATATATTTCCCTTTGGGCTCCTTTTTATCTTGACAAAGAAATCAGAGTTTCGACTCCCCAAAATGCCTTCAAAATTACTCTTTTTTAATTTTTTTTAGTGACATCTCGTGCTCTGATATTGTGAATGAAATGCTGCACATCGAAAAATTAACCATAGCAACCTGCATTTTGAATCATCGGGGTTTCTAACAGAGTGCCAGTATCGGACGCTATCACTGTCATTTTATTATAAGCCCCAATGAAATCGCGCTTTTACCAAAAGAACCGCCCATTAATCCTCTACGATTGGCCCTATAGAAGTGTATTTCCACGACGTACCGTTACTGAGCTAGAGCACTTCGAAGGTCAAAAAACACAAATTTCAAAAGTTTTTGGTCCAAAAAGAGAAATGAGCAGGCACCAACAATAGCCGCGTGTACATTTATAATGAATTGAGTTTTCAGCATTAATATTTCCGATGTCATTTGATATTATACAAGGCGTATAACTACCAGTTGCAACACTCGGTGTGTGCTCACAAATCAAACTCAAGTCAGCCATATGCTGTACATTGTATATCGTACGTTTTACACTACTTTTCATTTTTAGAATTTTATTATGCATTTTATACGAAAACCACGAAAATTGTATTTTATTCGAGCAATAATAGTTTTCGTTCAGCAAATTGAATTTAGTTTTCTAACGAAAACAAACCGTTGTTTCTACTTTACGTCAGCAGTTCGCTCCGAGCGTAGCCAGACTATTTGTTTAGTATAATAATTTCTTGACTCAGCATTGAAGTTTATTCTTAAAAAGTAATTTTCAAAAAATTGCTGGCGAATTAAAAATTATTTTAGATATCGAAAATGTGGGAGATCTGAAAGATCAAGTTCTAATTCATTTGTTGTCAACTATTCATAGTCCTTGCCTAGAAAAGAACAGGTAACATTTTGGTATGAATCCAACATAGCAAATGGCGGCCTAATAAAATATTTAAGAAATCGTCCTGAAAAAACTATCTATTAGATTATTTTCAAATATGGCGAACGAATACATTTTTTTAAAAATCAATGTAAAAAAAAGTTTGTTTAAATGTCTTTAAATTTTGCAGATAAATTAAATGTGATTTAGGGATAAACCGATACGGATTCAACATAGCGTAACATAATGGTGGTGTGTACCAATGCCAAAACTACTTATTAAATTCTTTTAAATTATGGCAAAAAATCAAGTCTGGTGTAGGTAGAAACTGGTAAAATATTGATAGGAATCCAATGTGATAGAATAAAATGGTGCCCAATAAAAATGTTAGAGAGAATTAAGGAGCAACCATGCAAAAGTGAACAAATCCACTTTTACTAATTTTGCATAAAACGATATTCTTTGCTATAGTAATAAATTTAAATAAAATTTAAAACTTTTTTCTTTAAAAAAAAAATGGAAAAAAATATAAGATATTAGTATCAAAATTTGAAAATTTTTGGTAAAATATTACAAGAGTTTTTGCGATATTTCATATGGATCTGTTTGCTTTTGCTTGAATGACATGGATTTGTACTGTTTTGCTTGACACATTTTTTGGATTTGTTCTGTTTTGACTGGCAAATATTAAAAAAACAGAAACATTTTTTTATTTAATAAACTTAATAGAAATTAACTTAAAACACTCTTTCATGAGAAACAGTGGATAAGTTAAAGTAAGTGTATAAATTGTCACACAACACATTCTTGAATTGTGATCTGTATATTGGACAACTAGTGAAAGGACATACTGCTCGATTTTTTTATTACAACTTAACTTTTCATACCTCTTCTTTCCACGCTTACCCTTTATTTTCTACTAAAATATCAAATAGATTTCATAATTAAGATCTGTATACCCGAAAACATACAAAACGACGTATTACACGATTATTTTAGGAAAATATACCATTTTTCACCAATTAACCTCCAGTTCACCCCTTCTCCTAAGCCGATTTTGCCCAAAAACAAGTCAAATTCTAAAACAAACAACTTGGCAACAATGCGGAACTCACCATTGAATCAGATAAAAGATAATAAGCATAACTTTTTTCCTTAAACATTAACTTTCAATTCGTTTATCGATTAAGCACCCTTTGAGTAGGTTTTCGTAGCCTTCTTCGAGACCCACTATTACCACCAACTACTGCGATAGTTTCATTCATCATAAACAATAAACAAAGAACACAATAACTAGACAAATTTTAATATAGAAACATAATCCCAAATGTAAACACACTCCAAATAATACCAGAGCAAGTAAAGCAACGATATTGGTGACGCTTATTGATGGCTAGAAATATTAGGCCTGAAGTATTATAGGATTTGTTTACTTTTGCATGATTTGAGGCATTGCGTTCATATCTACTAGAAGGCTTTCTTGCCTTTTGTCAAACATACACTGGAATTAATGAGGATTATTAATTGTTGATTGAAATGTTGGATTTCAGCATTTACTTTTACAACAATATGTTTATTTTCGCCTTAATTTTTGGATGGGATCTTAGAGAGGCGACCGATTTCTACCAGACGCAATGCCTAACTCATTTTTCGGCAAACATTTTGTTCACTTTTGCGTGGTTGCTCCTCAATTGATCACACTTCGTTATTCCTAATAAAAGGAAAGATTCATAACGAGGGAAGTTCAGGGTAAAGGAAATTTTTTTATTAATTTTTTTTTTTATTTAAAACCTGATTATTTTGCCAAATTTAAGGAATTATTGAATATTTACCAAAATGTTACCAGAGGTCATCCACAAAAGACTTTTAATTTTTGACCAAAATTTGACATCAATTGGGTAAGTTGTTTTCTAGCTATGCCTCAAATTGATAGATTCTATTAAACGTGCTTAATTTATATTGACTTACAATCGTAGAAAAAGTATAGTATTTTATTCGCAAGTACTTAATGTTTATTACTTGCACATTAAATAATATTCTGTTTCATAAACTATGTAAATATTATTGAAAATAATAATAATATTAATAATAATAAAAAATTACCGACCTAATACGTGCCTTCCAACCCTACATAAGATCATCACAGCCACAATTACCAGGAGAATAGAACAACATCTAGCACACAAAAACATTCTAACGGAAGAACAAAAAGGGTTCAGGAAAAATAGCCGAGGATGCAAGGAGCAGCTCATTATAGACAGCGTCATCATGGAACAAATCAGGAAAAATTATAGAAACCTTCATACTGGTTACATAGATTATAAAAAAACCTTTGATTCGATACCCCACAGTTGGCTAACCAGAGTGCTAGAACTATTATTATTAGAAAGTCAATAAAAACATCAGGCAATTTCTAACGCAAATCATGAGTACGTGGAAAACTAAAATCAACCTGAGAACACAAAAAAAACACATCGAAACAGAAGAGATCTACATCAGACGAGGGATGTTCCTGGGAGATTCACTCAGCATTTTGTGGTTCTGTCTCTGTCTCACTCCACTCTCAAACACACTGAATAACACAAACTTCGGATTCCAAATTAAATATCAAAAACATAACCTACACAAAATAAACCATCTCTTGTACATGGATGACATAAAATTATATGCAAGCACAAAGACACAGCTAAAGGAACTCCTTAATTGGTATAAGTAAATGCAAGCTACTTCATATGAACAAGGGACAGTGGAAAGACAACCCTACGGAGGAAACAATCAACAATGAAACTATAGATAACATGCTCAAAGAAGAAACATACAGATATCTAGGCTTCCATCAAAGCACCAAAATTAATCACACTCATATCAAATCAGAGCTCAAGACGGAATTTAAAATCAGACTTACAAAGCTACTAAAAACAAAACTGAATTCCAAAAATCTAACGAAAGCTATTAACACCTTCGCCATACCCATTCTTACGTATTTGTTTGGTATCATTAAATAGTCACACACAGACACAGAAAACATTTACATTTTCATACGCTCTGAATTCACTAAACACAGGAAGTTATATCCCAACGCATGCAAGGAAAGACTCACTATCGAGAGAAAAGAAGGAGGAAGGGGAATTATAGATATACAATCGCTAAATAAAAACAAATTTACGAATTCAGAAAATTCTTCCACAACAAACAAACTAAACTCCACAAGGCAATAGTGAAGGAAGACAAGAATTATACACCGCTCGACCTGTCTCAAACGAGTCACGCAGCAGACGTAGACAGTCACATTCAATCACGACTAGAAAAGATGAACACCTGGTCTGAAAAAACACAGATACCACATACAGCAAGACCATATACATAAAAAGCTTTCATATACGTGGTTACAAGAAGGGCAGCTGTTCCCCGAAACAGAAGGCTTCCTGCTTGCCATCCAGGACAAAGTCATAGCAACCAGAAATTACCGAAAGCACATCATCAAGGATACAACCATTGAAGACGAGATGTGTAGGAGATGTCACCAGCAGAGAGAAACGATCGATCACATAACGAGTGGATGTAGAATAATGGCCCGAACTGAATACACCGCGAGACACAACTCAGCAGCGATGGTCGTTCATCAAGCATTAGCCACAACATATAAACTAACAGAGAACACAGACCCTTACTACCATTATACACCAACATCTATACTTGAAAACGAAGACTACAAGCTCTACTGTGACATTGACATCCACATAGATAAAACAATCCCCGCAAATAGACCCGATACCACCTTTCAATCCAAAAAAGAAAAAATCATTTAATTGACATGGCTGTCTCCAACGACGAGAACATCCAAGCGAAATACAGTGAGAAGATCGCCAAATACACCGACTTGGCAATGGAAGTAAAAAGGCTGTGGCAACAGGAAAGAGTCATCATTGTTCCTCTCGTCATATAAATAACAGGTCTCACCCCAACAACGTTTACACCGCATTTGGCTCAATTAGGACTTAATACAGACATTCACAGGAGCATCCAGAAATCGGTCATTTTGAAAACATGTAGCATAGTTAGATCATTTCTAATACACAATAGTTGGTTTTTTTTTTCCATTACCTTTTTTTATTTTTATTTTTTGTACTGATTTGATATAATCTCGTCAGTATAAAATACAACCACAGGAATACTCTGAGACAAGTCATAATAATAAAAAATTTGAAATGGGAAAATATAAAGCCTTAAACATTAGTGGTGATGTGTCCCTACTCAATAGAGAAATAGTTCTAGCGATAAACCAAGGACAGACCTACCAATACCTAGGATTCCAACAAGTTAATCTGCTCCGGGATAAGCATGGAAAGACCAAGCTGAAAGATCAGTGATTCTGAAGACAGAACTGAACGCCGGAAATCTCATTACAGCAATTAACACCTATATTGTGTCCATGTTGACCTACAGTTTCTGAATCTTGAAATGGACTAACAGTAAGCTACAGGGACCTTGACGAATTGCTCTCCTAATAATGATCAAGTACAACTCAAGGTCATCTACTCTCCGAACGACCTTATCACGAAGAGAAGATGGAAGATCCTTTGTTGACTTGACCAATTTGCACTCCCGACAGTTGCAAAAATTGAGAGATTTCTTCACCAACAAGGCACAATCATCAACCATCTACTGCATAGTGACCTTAAGTGACAACTCGTACTCTCCACTCAATCTTACAAGAGACAACATGATCCTAAAGTCACTTTCAAACCGTGATAAACAAGAACACTAGGCTAAAATGGCACTGCACGGCCGACATCACAATGACTTGAATCAGCCACACATAGATAAGGAAGCATCCAACAGGTGGTTAAAGGATGGACAACTATTCAAAGAAACAGAAGGATTTCTGATGGAAATATAGGACCAAGTTATTAACACACGAAATTACACGAAACTCATCATCGTTGAATCCGATTAGGGTCGAAAATGTAGTGAGAGATCAGAGACTATACAGCATATAACATCTGGCTGCACTAACCTAGCAAACACCGACTACCTCCAGCGACATAGTAACAAGTGTTTAACATCATGTATCAAAAGCTTGCCAATAAATACGTGCTCCTGAACACCCTATTATAAATACCAACCAAGTTCAGTGCTTGAAAATAACTCCTTCAAACTGTATTACGACCGGGCAATTATCACCGACAGACGGTTGACGAATAATCGGCCTGATGTGGTACTGTTAAATAAGGAAACAAAGACAGCTTGTTAAGTAGATGTCACTGTACTCAGAATAACCATGTATTGTGTAAATATCAAGAGAAAAAATCCAGATATGCGGAACTGGCTATCGAGATACAGCAGATGTGGCGACTGAATAAGGTTCATCTGATACCGATCATCGCACCATCAATTGGACTAGTTCCAAAAATACTAGAACAGAATCTGAAAATCATAGAACTGCATACTAACAATTTCATCGACATCCAGAATGCTCGGTACTTGCCACACAGGACAACATATTAGAACTAATAGAAACCAACTCATTCCTTTTGATTATACATCCGAGATGGACATGGAATCAAACATTTGTTGAGAAATTGATTGTCAATTTCGATAAATAATAATAATAATATAGAAGGAAATTTTAAGTTGGCTTTATCCAGAATTTCCTTTCTAAAGCACTCTCGCTTCCCTGACACTGTAAAATATTATTAAATAATTAGTTTCGAATTCTCACTAAAGATATTATATTCTTAGAATATTGCAAACAAAAAAATGCAATGGTAAAGTATTGTATCTGACGTGTATTTTACATAGTTTTGCATCTAGTTATCTTTTAACTTTGCTACAATTTTTTACCTTTTCAATTGAATTATTTTCCATTTTAGACAAGGTAAATAAAATTAAAGTTTCATATAAACAAACAAACAAACAAACAAAAGTATGCTTTATTGCCGCAGAAAAATTCTACAATTTTATGGACAAAACAAAATATACCTAAAAATAAGACATATCAAAACATTAATCGAAAATAATTTCGACAGGTCAGTGCTTTTTTTTTTAAATGTAAATTATCAATTTACCAAATCGTAAAACACACGTTAGAATATAACATAACATTGCAAACAGTAAATGAATCATGATAACCTTATAAAAGTAAACAAACACACATGTACGAGGTGAATAATTTCGATGACATTGAAATCAAAATTGCAACTATGCGACCTTAAACTCTATGTTATTATAGTTATACAAATAATTGTGATGTTAAATAGAAGGTATATTGAACTAGTGTAGAATGTAGTATACAAAAAGAATTAAATTGTTTTTAATCCAATACCTAACAAAAATAATTAAGTTTTAAGTGAATGTTCGACAGTTCTTTTCCCTATATAATGATTTACAAAATTCTATGCTATGAGTTAGGACATGACTCACAAAAGATTTAAGTAAACAAGCGAGCTTAGTGACAATTTAAAGAGACTTACTCACTGAAAAAAAAATCATTAACGCTGTAAAATGGTCTCTCAATGAGGTATGCTTTGGTGTTTTTTCGAAATTGTGCAAGCATAGGGATAGATTTTAAATGTACTGGCAGATTGTTGTAAAGTTTTATGGCGTTGTAAATAATTGATTTTTTTATTAATTCTGTGGAAGGAATGGGAAGATAAATATCATGCCTAGAGTTTCTGGTAGGGTATACATGTTGTGGCCTTTCTGGGAGGGTGTTTATATGTTTTCTCAGCAAACATACCGTTTCCAAAATAAATAATGCAGGAAGTGTTAATATTTCATGTTTTTTGAAATAGTATTGGCAGTGAGCTCTATTATTTAGACCAAACAAATAACGAATGGCTCTCTTTTGAAGCATAAAAATACTACGAAATTGCTCGGTGGTACAGCAGCCCCAAAAGGGAAGGCCATAGCGGAGGTGGGATTCAAATAAAGAGAAATAAGTAAGTCTGGCAGAAGGAACGTCTAGTTCTTTTGAAACTGATCGAATGGCGAAGCAGGCGGTAGAAAGTTTTTTAGTTAAGGTGTCAATATGATTAGACCATTTTAGGTTGCTATTTATATTTAAACCCAGGAATTTAACCGACTCTACGTATTCAATATTGCTGTTATGTACCTGAAGTGGTTGTAAAGTTCCCTTATAAGATAACGCCAACGTTTTATCGACGTTAAAACAAAGCATATTGGAATCGGACCAAGCCTTAATTATAACCGAGTCTTTGGAGATACTAGAGTGTAAAGACGTTGTATCAAAATCACTCCATGTTATGCTTGTGTCATCAGCAAAAAGGGAGATTCTTCCATTAATTTTAAGGTTCGTGATATCATTAATGTATAACAAAAAAAGAATAGGTCCCAAGACTGAACCTTGAGGGACTCCACTTGTAATCAACTTACAATCAGGATCGGAACCATTAGCCCTTACAAGTTGTTGCCTTTTTCCAAGATAAGATTTGAACCAATTTAAAGAAGTACCACGAATTCCATAAAAATTTAGTTTGTTTATCAGAATTTCATGACTAACACAATCAAAGGCTTTCGCATAGTCACAAAAAACTGAGGCAGTTGGGTGGTTGTTATTGAGAGATAAGTAGACGCCTCTAAGCAACGTGAACATGGCGTCACTGGTGCACTTGTTGGGTAGAAATCCGAACTGCTCCGGGGATATTATCTGATGTTTCAGGAGAAATGGCATAAGACGGTTCTTCAGTAGCCTTTCGATGATTTTTGATAGCACTGGTAGTAGTGCAATTGGGCGATAATTGCAAGAGTTAGTTTTTTCGCCGCCTTCATGAAGTGGGATATTACACCTTTTATAAAGGACTCATTTATTAATGTTGTAAGGGCCTCTATGACTGAGACTGTGCAAGTTCAGGAATATTCTAATTGATAGGCCAGCAGTGCTACACGAAGATTTACTTTTGATATTATGTATTACCTTCAATAGTTCAGTGTTGCTAACGGGACTTAAGAAAAAGCTATCAGCTAAATTTTTTGAAGGAGGGAGAAACGAAAGAGGGTCCAAACTTGGCGAGATACTAGAGGTAACATTTTTGCTTACATTAATAAAATAATCATTTAGATCATTAGCCCCTGGCAAGATCTGAGTCACCGGGTTTGATTTGTTTCTGAGGTTATTGATGATGGACCAGGTTTCTTTTGAAACGTTATTAGAGTTTGTTAGACGTTTTCGGTAGTGTAATTTTTTTGCTGACTTAATAAGAGTAGTGTAGATCCTCCTATAATTAGAGATATAGTCGAGAATAAGAAAGGAGTCGGTGAATTTTTTTATATATGAGAGCGAGCGCATATTTTTAGCAGAAATTCGTATTCCTTTCGTGGTCCACGGTTTATGCCGCTTAGGTTTGATATTCTTAAGCGGGAAGGCCTTGTTAAAAGCACTTAAAGTTTTATTTAAAAAAGTTCTGAAGTTTGTGTTGACATTATCAGATTCAAAATTCCAATTGGTGTTAAAGCAAATATTATGAAATACTGAGAAATTTGCGGCCGAGAAAATTCTGCCCCGATGGCGAGATCTTGGTAAGGGCCTAATAGGTAAACTAAACCTGGAAATTACCGCCTCGTGATCGGAAAGACCTGAGTTATAGACCTGTGTTTGCACCTCTGATGGAGAAAAATCAGACGCCATGTAATCGATGATAGAAGAAGAGTTTTTTGAAATTCTAGTTGGCGAGGATACATGCAATGAAAGACCGAAAGAGTCGAATATAGAAATTAGATATTTCTGGATGGCACAAACAGTAGCATAGTCTATATTAAAGTCCCCGCATAGAATTTTTTTACCTTTAATCGGTAGGCTGTCTAGCAAACTTACCAGTTTTGATTATATACTATAGAGAATTCAAAAGAGCTATCCGCTAACAAATGATCATATTTAGATACCGACATGAAATCTCCATTTAGGGATAGAATCAATGTTCCCCCATGAGCTGAGTTTTTTCTGTCATATCTAGCTACTGTGGTATACCTCTCAATATAAAAGGGTTCGTTTAGATTCAGCCATTGCTCAGTAATTGCAACAAGTTGGGGGAACTCCAATTCTTCCAGAAATAGGTACAACTCGTCAGTTTTATTTCTTAGAGAAGCAATATTAATTAGAACCATATTAAGACTAATAACAACAGGAAGTTTTGAGGAATCTAGTTCCTCAGGACACGTCGTGTTTTCTAAAAATTTTTTTTGGGAGAATTGCTGGTAAAATAGTTTTTATGGCATTCTCTGGTCCTCTGAAGATGAATCGATCTCTCCGAAGATATGTAGGATCCATAGGCTGCAAGATCCGCTTCCACTTCTGCTGCGTTAAATCCGTAAGCAGCATGAAAATCGGAATATATCTTATGCAGGGTTCTATAATCTATAGGAATGCCTTCAGAAGCCAAAAACAGCCTGGTGCTTGTATTTGTAAAGTGAATTGGCGCAGGTTGGTCGTGCAGGAAGGCGAGATATAACTTGAAGGCCTTTAAAATGGCTGGTTCTCTTAGTCTAGACATGAGGAAACGGTTATCAGAACTTTTTTCGGTTCGCGTAAGCTTCACTGTTGGGGGAGACATTGGATCAAAAATAGGGTCTTGGTCAGTAGGAGCTTTATTGGAAAGACTGTAGCAGTTGTCGCTCAACAAGACATTTGCTTTGCAGGCAGCAATGGCCTCTTTGTCAGAAGATATTATAGGCCCATTTGAGAAATTGGAGAGGAGACAACCAGTGAACTGACGGAGCTCGAGTTGGTGGGCAGTTTTTTCGGTGTGGAGGGAGATGGGAGGTTCGGTGTAGATTTTTCTGTAAGTTCGGATACAGCTGACCGTTTTATTACTACGCCATGTGGCCATAGATTGCTGTCTAAAAGCTTTTCAGCTGACTTTTTTGACTGAGTTCCAATTTTAAAATCAATATTTGAGATATGATTGATTAGGTGGTAGCATCGAATAAACTCTGTAGTCCCAAGCTTTTCCTTAACGTAGTGAACAATGTTGTTAGGCGTAAACCCTGCAGGAAGATTTCTTACGACTACATAGTGCCACCGTTGTGTATTATTACAAGCCAGCTTGCTGGAGCCTTCAGTAGTACTGGGAATATCCGTAGGTGTTACCTCAGTTTGTGTAGAGGCGGTGGAGCGGGTAGTTTCCATAGTTGGTGTAGGCAAGGGTATGGTGGTAGGGTATGTATTTTTGATATGCTTACACTTATGTTGGCTTTCATATTTGGAGTATAACTCCTTTACCAAGTCAGTTACACAAGTTAGGTTGCTCTTAATGTTAGCAATACCTGCTTTTAATTCAATTGAAGAGGAGTCCTGTACTTGAATTTTTATCACTTCTTCGGCATTGCTGAAGAGGATTTGGGAAATATTGAACATATTCTGTTCCATATCCCTTAGAGACTTTAATAACATATCTGGTTTGTAAGCGGAAAACTCCCTCGAGAGATTGTGGATATCGTCAATTTTTTTCTCCATGAGATCCCACCTGGATTCACTCTTCACTAAAATGTCATACATTTCAGAAATTGTCGGTACACTACTTGACAATTGAGATACACGGTTTGCGACTGAATCAAAAAGTTCATGTGGAACCAAATTTTGAGATACCTTTGTGATTTTATCGTTGAGATATTTCAAACTAGGGGAGTCGCACAGGGCGCAGAAAAATCGGAGGTGGGTTGATTTTTGTAATATCAAGATTTTTGTGGTAGCCTTATCAAGGCCCGTGCAATTCATGCAAAAAGATCGTTTACACTCGCCACTACAACGAAGTTTATTGTATTTGTCTTTCTCTGAAAACTCTTTACGGCAATTGTCACACTTGTATTCAGCCATATTTAGAAAATGAAAAATTCGAAACAAAAATACACAGCGAAAACAAAACAGAACAAACACACGTACTGCGAAGCAGCTCGACTGCGAGGAACGCAAAACAAAGCACACCCGAACGATACCGCAGTCGAACTACTACTGTATATTATGAGTACAACTGATTTCAAAATCAAAATAAACAATAGGTCTTATAAGCGAACATGCATACCGCTAATACTTAACAGTTAATCACAACGTGATCTAGATTGCGCTTGGGGTCGTACGTCATAATCACCATGTATGCGTAGAGCTTGCTGGGGTAATCGGAAGAACAGAAGATAAACTGATGCTCTAAATTATCGCGTAGAACAAACTACAGATAAGCGGCCTTCCGAGTTTGACTTTTTGCAATCTTATTCGGAGCTATTAGTTAACCCTTTATGCATTAATTATTATTTTGGCGAAATCTTACAAGTATTTAATTCTCTTGAAGTATTTGGAAATTTCTGAGTTTCCATTTCTTAGCATTCAGCAGTTTTAATTTAATTTTTTTTAATTTGTTTTTTCAAAAAGTGAACTTACTCATAATATTCAAAGCTAATAATTTTTTCGCATTGAACTATTGAAATATATCATAACCTATTTGAACATTTAAACATTTTTGTAACCGACTTGTGTTATATTCTAGTGTGAATTAATTTTGATAAATTGTTTAATTGACTTACTGATCATAACCCCATGTAGGCAATATTAGTGTTATCTGATAAAGACTCTCCAAGTTCGCGATACTTTTATTTATTAATTGCTCAATAATATTGTTGCTTTTAAATAAATAACTTTTGCTAATTTTTAAAGTGTCATTAAAACTAACCGAATTTTGTTTTTCAATTTTATCTGAACATTTATTTAATACTGCGAGCTATACATACAGGGTTATTCACGCAACTCGTTCATTAAAAGTTTTTGATGATGCCATTTAGATAAAAATTTCAAATTTTGGGATTAAGGTAAGGTCAAGGGGTACTTCTTTTTTGAAATATTTTCAACTTCCTGTCACTTCCGGTTTAACGGGAAGTTGGAATCAACTTGCTTATTTTAAATGGAATACCCTGTATTTTATGATATTTTTGGATTCTACGGAGAATTTTAATGCTATTTTATGTAGCATGTCCTGTACCTAGGTTCAAGCGTTCTTAGGATACTTGACCTTGAACCAAAAATGAGGGGTACGAAACTTTAAAATCTCATAGTTTTGAAGATATAATCTCCATATTTTGCAGACGATCGGTAAATAATCTTAGGTTTCTATTTTTTTTATTGAATTTGTCTATTTTTATACAGGGTGTCCTAAATTCAGCGGCAAACATTCACATTTTCAAAGTCGCTGAAGTCTGTTTTTTTAAATGGGATACCTTATAACTTTATGCACTATCAAATGTAGAATTTAATTTTCTATCGAACTGTATTAAGGTTCCCTATACCTATTCGTAACCATTTTCGAAATAATCAGGTTTTAATTAAACTATCATATGTATTTGCTAAATGCTTACACCTTCCCGTAGTAAGCCATGGAAAAACAATTGTTGTGCTTTTCTATTCAACATGACAACTGATTTGAAACTTTTAAATTAAAATAAAATAACACTCAAAAGCTGATATTCTCAATTTATTTTATATTCGCGGAGAATGTTATAAAATATTGGAGAGAACGTGCCATGTTTTTACAGAAAAACATCCTCATTTATCGTCAATGAACAAGAGAAAATTGAAGAGGATTGAAACGAAATTTTTTCGTTTCGGAAAAGTTAAACTTATAAAATATGTAATAAATTGTTTACATTATTTTTAACCATATCTACTAAGTTCGAGACTGTTCTAAACTTGTTTTAGTTAACTTAAAAATTATAGCAATCTAACAATAAACAATAAATAAATAAAATAATAAAATTGAATTATAACAAATGTTCTATATGCTGTCCGTTCATTTAAAGACACATTTCAATTCATTCTTTGTACAGTTGCTGTGGCCCGTTGAATTTGTCCGTTTTCTAATTCGGCAAAAGCTGTTCGTATCCTGTCCAGTAAATCTTGTTGGTTATTTACTGGGGAAGCATAGACTTTACCTTTGATAAATCCCCATAAATAAAACTCTAGGGGTGTTAAATCAGGCGATCGCGGGGGCCATCTCTAAGGGCCATTGGGACCAATCCAGCGATCTTCAAAAATTCGACATAATTGGAGATAAACTGCAGCGGAATTATGTGCTGGTGCCCCATCTAATTGATACCAATAATCTTGCAGCTCACCAATAGGAATTTCTTCTATAAATTCAGAAACCGTCCCTCGTAGAATTTCCAAATACTTATCACTGTTTAAATTGCCTTCATAAATACAGTACCGCACCTGATCATTTAATACTATACCGAAAACATTGAAGCTAAACCTCTCTTGAGAACGCGTTTCGCGTAAAGCGTGCGGATTTTCTGCTGCCCAGAAATGTTCGTTTCTTCTATTTGTTATTCCTTCTCTAGAAAATTTCGCTTCATCGGTCCAAAATATTTTTGAAAGGAATTGAAGGTCGTCTTGAATTTTCAAAAACATGAATTCGCAAAATTCTACTCGTCGGACGTCATCACCAGGTCTCAAGGCTTGCACATTTTGGAAGGAATAAGGGTGCATACGATGTTCGCTCAAGATTCTTTGGACAGATGAAGAACAAATTCCCAAATCGTTTTCTGCAGACGGTATTAAACTTTGCGGGTTTGCGTGGAAATAAGTTAATGTGTTTTTACGTTATCCTCGGCATTTGTCACTGGTTTCGGAACATTTTTGTAACTTTAACCTTGCTAAAACGCAAAAAGTTCGTTTCAATCCTTTTGAATTTTGACTTGTTCATTGGCGGCAAATCAGGGTGGCGTTCATTAAACACACGACACGTTCTTTCCAAAATTTTATAACATTCTCCATGAATATAAAATAGATTGAGAATATCAGCGTTTGAGTATTCTTCCATTTCGATTTAGAAGATTTAGTTTATCACTGACAGCTTTCGATAAATAACACATACTAATCATCTATCATATTGGATCTCTTTTTTTTTCCTATGTCTCACCATTGGAACATGTAAACATTTAAGCAAATACATACGATATTTTTAAAAAACCCAATTATTTCGAAAATGGTTACGAATAGGTATAGGAAACCTTATTACAGTTCGATAGAAAATGAAATTCTACATTTGATATTGCATAAAGTTATAGGGTGTCCCATTTAAAAAAACGGACTTTAGCGGCTTTGAAAATGTGAATGTTTGCCGCTGAATTTAGGACACCCTGTATAAAAATAGACAAATTCAATAAAAAAATATAAACCTAAGATTATTTACCGCTCGTCTGCAAAATATGAAGATTATATCTTCAAAACCTACAAAAATATGAGATTTTAAAATTTGGTACCCTGAAGGCTCATTTTCGGTTCAAGGCCAAATATCTTAAGAACGCTTGAACCTAGGTATAGGACATGCTACATAAAATAGCATTAAAATTTTCCGTAGAATCCAAAAATATTATAAAATACAGGGTGTTCCATTTAAAATAAGCAAGTTGATATCAACTTCCGGTTAAACCGGAAGTGACAGAAAGTTGAAAATATTTCAAAAAAAAGTACCCCTTGACCTTACCTTAATCCTAAAATTTGAAATTTTTATCTAAATGGCATCATCAAAAACTTTTAATGAACGGGTTGCGTGAATAACCCTGTATATTTCATTTTAATCATCAATTAGTATTTGTTATTAACAAAACAAGCTTTTTTCTAATCGTGGCATCGAAGCTGGATAGTTCCTAATTTTATCAGATAAAACTTGTTATAGTAAAGTGCATGTACTGACTGTTTTCCCAAATTAGGGTATGTATAGGTGATAGTATTCAAGTTGTAGCTTCGAAAATTACGCTTTTTAAATATCCCTATCGGACTCTTGGCTCGACAGCTACTGAAACTTACAGGCTCTCTTAACAGTAGAGGCTTGTCTGGTGTAGTTGCATTAGAACAACCCTGCCTTATTATAAACAATTGAGGTTGGGTACCTAGGGTAGGTTAAAAACTAATTTACTCAATTTTGCATCTAGTTAACCCGGATTTAAATGCAAAAAAAGTAAAGCGATTTACCAACTTTTTATTTACCTCGTAAAAGGGAAGTATTGTAATTGTGAAAAAAATCAGGCCGAGATTTTTTTACGTTTCGGGGTCCTCAGACACCGAAAAAACATGTTTTCTCAATACCGTCGGTTTGCCTGTGGGTTTGTCCGATTAACTTCAAATTTTAATAAAAAATTAAGGGTTATATGAGAATGACCTGGTAACCTTTTGGTAAAAATCCAATATGGCAAAACAAAATGGCGGCCTATTATTACTAAAAAACTATTTATCTCAAATTTTGCTTGAAAAATCAAGTATTACGTAAGAATCAACTGATAAAGTTTTGGTACGAATCCATGATGGGCGAACAAAATGGCGACTGAATAAAATAATTAAAAATTCAGCTTGAAAAAACTACTTAATAGATTGATTTCAAATTGTGTGCCAGAACTAATTGTAGTATAGAGATAGACTAGTAAAACTGTGGTTCTAATTTAAGCTGGTGAAACAAAATGGCGACCAAATAAAACGTTTGTAATAGTGAAAAAATTACTAAAAAAACTAATTATCAAATTTACCTTAAATTTTCGACAGCAATTAAGCGTTATGTAGGAATGAACTGGTAACATTTTAGTATGAATAAAAGATAGTAAAACAAAATAGCGGCGTAATAAAATATTTAAAAAATAAGCCTGAATTCAATGTACTTATTTTGCAAAAAAATGAAAAATTAAATGTGATATACTTAAGGATAAACTGGTACTAATTCGACATGATGTAACAAAATGGCGGTGCGTGTAAAAACTAATTGAATTTTTAAGTATGCCCAAAAGATCAAGTATGGCATAAGTAGAAACTGGTAAAATGTTGGTAGGAATTTAATATGATGTAACAAAATGGCGCTCAATAAAAATGTTTGAAAAGACAGTAGACATGTGTTACTAAATGACTATTTACTCAGCTAAATATGGCCACACTTTACTATTCCTAATAAAAAGAAAAATTCATAGCGAGGGAAATTCCGGATAGAAATGCGTTAGCTTTTATGTAAAGTATCGTACTCTATGTGTGGCAGAAAGATGGATGTATGCTATTTAACATTCTAGGATAAATTATGTTCTAAGGAAGGGTAATAAAATACAAAACCGTAATTTTATTATTTAGGTAGTATTATTTTTGTTTACTGGAAAACTGTTAACAACCCGGACTACTCAGCCTCACCTGCCTTTTCACGAAAAACTCGTTGGAGTTGCTCAACAGGCAAAGTAACAGGTTGCACAAGGCAATTAAAAGTTCGTTGTTGAATTCTGCGTAAACCGTACAGATGCGGATCGGACAGTTTAATCGCCTGGAAACCGAACTATTACACTATTTGAGAAAATGTTAGGTGGGTCGGTTTCTGCTCCAGTCGTCGTGGAAATTATAATTGATAAAGTTACACGAACTAATTACCGCAAACAATTCAATTCGGTCACGTTTTGCCGAGCTCTAATGTGGTTTGTATTGGATAACGAGATAATATCTATGCTGCATGTAGTGGTTTAAATTTTTTTGTTTAAATTATATACGGTGAAAGAGAACGTGAATTCCATTTAAAATCCGTATTTTAAACTTTAATAAAAAAGACTTAGGAATGTAGTTAAAAATTTAATTCTTTTACGTAAAAGAACTCAGCATGTTCTAAAATAGATTTTTCATACACACTTCTAGCAGATGATTTCTAAATGTTTGCATCACTCTGTGAGACATTTCCTTTGTTTTGGCTGCAGTTTCTTAGGGAATAGTAACTTCTAAAACATCATGATTCTTTGTCGGTGCAAAACGTTACTTTAAAATATCCCGAGAGAAAAGGCCACAGGCAACATCAAGTGCAAAACGAAACCCAAAATGCTCTCTCCGTCTTAATAGATTCGTTTCTTTTACCCGGTACAAATTATTTTGCAATTGATAATGATGGAAGAAAAGGAAATAAAGCATTTTTTCCTATTGCATATAGTAAGTCTGTTTGATACATGAACTTGTGCTAGCACGAAATTATAGATTCAATGTTACGCAGAAATTTCGAAAGCGAAAGCGCGAATTTGAAAATGAGAGATATTTAAAAAAAAAACATTCATTTCAATTTTTTTAATATAATAAGGTGGAGCCAAAAAATAATTTAAGAACATTGACTACCCGTCTAAATTATAGCTATAAAGCGGGTTATGCAGTGAAAACTAATTTTTGGGCTTTCATTTTTTAGGTATCACCTAATTTGTGTTTCATTTATGGACTAAAAACTGTAAATAGGTTGGAAATAAAAAGTATTGTGGAATTTGAAATATATTTTTTTTTTAATACACCTTTTACTGTTATTTATTTTATGTATATTTGTCGAGTACCTACTCAGTTGGTAGAAAATACATTTAAGTATTGTAATCCTGAAAAAATCACCCTACGAGATTTTTTCAGATTTTTACGTTTCAGATGCCGATTTCTTTATTTCGTCTGTCTGTCTCGGTCGGTCTGCTCACGGCATAATTAAAAAAACTACTTATCCGATTTATTTCAAACTTTGATAAAAAAATTAAGGGTCATATGGGGAAGAACTGGTAAAATGTTGGTAAAAATCCAATATGGCAAAGCAAAATGGCGGTCTAGTGAAAAATGTTATATATTATCAAAAAAACTAATTATCCAATCTACCTCAAATTTTGCACAAAAATCAAGTGTCACACGGCTTATAAGATTTTGGTACGAATGTAAAATAGCAAAAGAAAATGGCGGTCCAATTAAATATTTAAAAAATCAGCCAGAAAAACTATTTATTAAATGAGTTTTAAATTTTGTGCAAGCATTAAGTGTCATATAGAGATAAACTGGTAAGTAAGATTATGATGTGAATTCAAGCGTAACAAGATAGCGACCAAACAAAATTTTATACAAATCAACGCAAAAAAAATCTTATTCAATTTACTTTAAATTTTGCAAAACGTTTCAATGTTAATCGATCACAACCGCCATTCGATTTTTTATCGAATGAATGCCTTTTGTATACAATTAAAAACATGTGTGGTAAATCTTAGAGATGATGAATGTGATAACCAAATTTCGTATAGTTTGACCCCCTGGAAGAGGTTCATTGGTTATTTCAACCCTAAATGTTAAATGAATAAAAAAAACATAAGAGAACATTTCTTAGGAATAACTCTTTAGTCATAGTACACCTGCGTATCGTCCATGCAATATTGAGAGGAACACTTTCCAATCCGTTTTTAATTGTTATGAAAGCGGATACATCGTTGTCAATTCGTAGAAAGTCCTATGTAATAATGTAAAATAGCTAACAGTAATTGGTGATTTATGGTGAAGGCTTTGGAAAAGTCCAGTAGTGCTAGTAAAGTTATTTTCCCATGATCAATGAATTGAAAAATGTGGTCAGTTATATTAGCCAGCACAGATGAATTTCTGGTAGAATGCTTTAAACTTCGACTTTCTTTGTAATTTGAGTATTTATTATTTCTTCCAAATCTGTGAGAATTGAGAATTAACAATACAGAAAAATATAATGTGTTCCAAGAAAAGCAATATAAATGAACAACAGAGTTTTAAATAAATATACCAATATCGCCCACTCCCTCAGGTCTAAACTCTATGCCCTAATTTAAAAATGTTCATCTAAGAAACTTCATTAAAATTTAAACAGGTGAATATTTGTGTTATAATTGTTTAGAAGATCTGAGAAGTTTTTATTGTTTATTTTCGATGGGCTTACTGAAAAGAATATACTTATATCTTAAGGTTTTACTCTCCCAGCTTTTTACAGATCTTCACGTTTTAGGGTCCCTAATGCCATAAAACATGTTTTCTTAATTCTGTTGGCCTGTCTGTAAGCTGCATATCTCAAAAACTACTTATCTAAGTGCGTTCAAATTATAGCAAAAAATCAAGGGTCATAAGGGGATGAAATGCTAACAATGATTAAAACTATTTATTCAATTTACTTGAAATTTTGGACAATAATCAAGTATTACGTAGAAATTATCAGGTAAATTTTTGGTACGAATCCGAGATGGCGAAGCAAAATGGCGACTTAAAAAAATATTTAAAAAATCAGCATAAAAAAACTAATTATTAGACTGATTTCAAAATTTGTGCAAGAAGTAAACTTGATATAAAGATGAATTGAAATGAATTCAAGATGTTGGAACAAAATAGTGGCCAAATAAAATGTTTGTAATCATGAAAAAAATCCCTCTGCAATGTTTTTCGTGGCTTCAAGTTTCTAGATGCCCAAAACCATTTTTTTTTAATTCCGTGGATCTGTCTGTCTGGTCAATTTGGGGCATAGCTAAAAGAACTACTTACCCGATTGACTTTACATTTTGGTCCAGAATTAAAGATCTTTGCAAGGATCTTGCGGATGGCAAGCAGAAATTCCATAAATGTCAAATTTTTAGGCTATAATTTTTATTTTAGTTAACAAACTATTTAAAGAATAGACTTGTTTCTTCAGTTTGTTATCGCTATAATGAAAAAATCGTTAATCGAATATTTTTAAGATAACTATGAAGGCATAGCCAAAACTAGGGTAAACATAAGATCCTATAACCAGAACCAAAGAGCGTAAAAAAGTTACTAAACAATCTTCTTGCTCCAATTGAGTGAATATTACATTAATATCTTAAAAAAAAAAAAATAAAATGGAATAAAAGGATATCATTTCCAATGTAAATGTACATTTACGAAATGTCAGTTGGACTTGAAGTGAATGTAAATCTCGCTTTAATCCGTCAACAGTGTATTCCGGCGTAGGGCCGAGCGGCGACCCTTTGAATGTTGAACATTATTAATAATTTCATGGCGTCTAAGGTCGCGTCAATTACTCGATGCTAATCGGTATTCCGTGTGCCTCGTGCCTGATCAGTTATTACACGCGTTTAAATTTGAAAATCGGAATTTATTGTTTCCCAGCACGCCTCGATTATTAAATTAGCGGTTTAATCCAGGGCATAATTACAGATAGATTCGCAAATTAAAAAGCATATTTGGATATGTATTTTTATACATTATCTAGAGATCGGAAAAAACCTTCAGGTCTCTGATTAATACGTTATATAGGAATCTTTGCAACAGCATTCATCATTCAATTTGTCATTTAGTGTACGTTGAAAATTCCATTCGTTTGTTAAAATAAATTGTTGATTTAAATCAATCAGGGTAAGATTACGCGATAATCGTGCACAAGTGTGGCATAGGTGGAAATTTTGTTAAGAATTCGAAATGATGAAATAAAAAGACCCTCAATCAAAATTCAGGGTTGTTCAAAAGAAAACGCAAAAAAATCGTATCTTCTGTATGAGTGATTTTTCACATAAACACTGAGACACGTGAAGTGGTTTAAACAGTTGCTCACCTTTTTGTAACATTATCACCTCTTCCTGCAACTGCTTAATTTGGAGACACCTCAACTTTTTTTTTAAATATCAACCTAGGTCATGTGGAGGCTCTATGAGAATGTCTTCTAAAACTCAATCCGATATAGCAAGAAATTAGAAGTCCGCTGATTTCACTACAGTAAAACGAGTTCACATTCGTTTTTTTAATTAAAATTAATATTCGGGATCCTTAGCACTCACTGAATGCAATCTCCACTTTCTACTTGACACGCACAGAGTCTGATACATACTATAGTCAAAAGCAGTGTTATCGTGCGGATCATACGATTTATCAACGACAAACTGTTTAAGTTTGTTTTTCTTTTATTACGTGTAATCATATCCTCTCCATAAAATCCGGAAGATGAATTAGATAGACCTATGATATTTTCATATGAAAAAAGATGATAAACATATAAATTCCAGCAATTGCAAAAATATTTGAGCGATGTCACTTCAAAGTCAGATTGACAAGTCAGTGACAAAATGAGTAATAGAAAACAGTTTTCGGGTTTTTTGCATCCACAAGCGAAAGAAATGGTATTAAATCCAATAAAATATTACGAAAATGAAAATTTACGGGCTAATATCCAGGAGACAGTAGCAAAAGCTCTGGGAATTGGTATAAGGACGGTGCAAAAATTGTGCTTAAGTGACAACAAAAATGGATGTTCGTAATGCAGTTTACGATTTATACACATCAAAAACTAATATAACCCTTCAAGTTTTAAAAGAAGCTTAAAAAATCGAGACATATTAGAAATTGGACTAAAATCGTTGTCAAAATTAATAAAAATGTTGGGTTTTCGATATAAAAAGGACTGTAATCGAAGATTTTTATGCGAGTTGCCACATATAGCAAGTCAGCGTAGCCAGTTTTTAAAGAAATACTCGGAAAATATTAATTCAAAATTTAGAAACGTAGTATTTTTAAACGAGACTTGGATATTTTCTAATGGTAGTGGTTCAAAATCTTGGAGTCTGTAAAAAGTGTCAAGAGAAAAAAGGGATGTGAGACGGGAAAACGGTTCATCATTTTGCATGCAGGTTCTTCAACAGGATTTCTCCCAAGTACAAGTTAACTGTTTTCTTCAACATACAAAAATATGGACTACCATGATAATATGAACCGTGAACTGTTTGAAAAGTGGTTAAAAGAACAACCGTTTCCAAATTTAGATGCTCCATCTTTAATCATTCTAGACAATGTATCTTATCATTCAAGAATCTTATATAAACAACCTACTTCATCCTGGAAGAAAAGTGATATTTATGACTGGCTAATAAAACAAAAACAAAATCCTTTACCCAATATGTTGACACTAGAACTTCTTTTAATGGCAAAAATCTATTAAAAAAACAACAATATATGCCGTAGATGAAATATTACGGGAAAATGGACACGAGGACTGCCGCCATACCATTGCCAGTATAACGCAATAGAATTAATATAAGCTGGGCCAAAATCATATTTCGAAAAACACGTGAACCATGGTCTTATATCAGATGAACTGCAAATTCTTAGGAAGTAAATTACGTTTTTTTTTCCATGCACAAGTTTCTGTACATTCCTTATACCGATTCTCAGAGCTTTTGCCACTGGCTTCTGGATATTAGCCAGTTCTAATTTAATAATTTTTTTGATTTGACACCTTGCTTACTTTTTTAACACATTTGTAATTTTGTAGGCAATAAATAAATAATTATAGAATACTTGTTCTAATTTTAAAGCGTGTAAATTTTTTTATTAATTATAAGACAAAATTTGATATATAAAAAAGCGGTAAAATCACTTTTCCAGAAACTCAGTCTAACGAAAAATACAAGCTATATATAAATATATATATATATATATATATATATATATATATATATATATAGCCTGTGTTTTTCGCAAGCATGTCCCTTAATTTTAGACTGAAATTTGAAGAAATCGGATAAGTAGTTTTTTAGCTAGCTATGCCGCGAACAGACAGACTGACGGAAAGATATACCTACAGACAGACGGAATTGAGAAAACATCTTTTCTGGCATCTAGGGACCCTTAAACGTAAAGATCTGAAAAAATCTCACGAGTGAAGTAATAACTAACTATCTCGTGTTTTTAACGAAAGTGTATAATATTTTTGCAAAATAAAATATTTTTGTTACCACAATACAAAAAAAAACCAGTTTTCTTTGCTCAGGGGTGGCCCGCATTTAAATAAATGACACTGTATAAGTGATTAGATTTTTGGGTCAAGCGGGGCTTATCATTTTTGGTGATTGATAAAAAAATCTCACTTTCATTAAGTGGCTGTATAAATAGAACATATCCTGATCGTTCCACTGATTCGAACGACCTTCCGACTTTATTAAGGCGCTTGCCATTTTATGTATTTTTGTTTTTGCCGACCAAAACATTTTAACCAAATACATATTTAGCAAATTTTCTTATTTAGTCCCTCGGCATTTAATATATAAAATAATATTAAGTGGCTGTCTTAATAATATTGCGTAACATAATGAAAAAAACTATTTTCTTTCTCCCTGTATATTTGTAAATAGCCTAAGGAGATTTAATAGCTCGATAAAAGAATCACACAACATTTTGGTATTCACTGTGTTTTCTGATTTGATTCATAATGTTGGTGACCTTTGGACCGATACTTTCGGCTGGAAAATTAGTAACCTCCACTCTTATTCTATCTTCTAAGTTTTCAACGCTGTTTGGTCTATTTGTAGACAGGTGGCCAATCAATGGGCACCGTCGACTTACCTACCGTTTTGGAAGAGTACCTTCGAACATTTATACCATATTATTACATTTTAATCAATTGGTAAAATCTAGGTACGAATCCAAGATGGTAAAACAAAATGGCGGCTTAATATAATATTTAAAAATGTAGCCTGAAAAACTGCTTAATAATTTCAAATTTTGTGCAAGAATTAATTGTGGTATATAAATGAACTGGTAGACTTGTGATACGAATTCAAAATGGCGGTCAAATGAAATGTTTGTAATCCTGAAAAAATTTCCAGGTTTTACTATATTTACATTTTGGCGTCGCTAGATGCCAAAAAATATATTCTTTCAATTTTTTTTAGTCTGTCTGTGTGTCTGTTTGTCAGTTCGCGGCGTAGCTGAAAACTACTTACCCCAATTGACTTCAAATTTTGATCCAAAATTATAAGTTATGTGGGAATGGATACCTGGTAATAATATGGCGGAACAAAATGGCGCCCTTGTAAAATTTTAAAATATTGTTACTAAAAAACAAATTATCCATTTTATCTCAAATTTTGCACAAAAAAAACAATGACATTACACCTGTAATATATTGGTACGATGCACCGCAGCAAAACAAAATGGGAGTCTGATAGTTTTTTTTTAAATCGGTCTGAAAATCTACTTATTAGATTAATTTCAAATTTTGAGCAAGCATTAAGTGAGTTACAAAGATGAACTTGTAAAATTGTGGTCCGAATTCGAAACAAAATGGCGGCCAAATAAAATTTTCAAAAATAAAAGTAAAAAATATTTTTATTGAAATCTTCAAAAATCAACGTAATAAATCTTCTTATCCAGTCTTCTTAAAATCTTGCAGCAAAATTGAACGTGATATAGGGATTAATTGGTGCGAATTCAGTATGACGGTACAAAATTGCTGTCTTAAAAAAATCACTGTAAAAGCTAATATAAAAATATTTTATTTTAAATCATGCCTAAAAATTAAGTGTGGTATAGATACGAATCTAATATAGTGGAAGAAAATGTCGCCCAATAGAACTGCCGTGTTAAGAAAAAACGCCTTATCTGATGAAAAGTAAAATGCGCAGGAGAACGCAATACATTTATAGAGTTCTAGCATCCCTATTTTTAAATAAAAATAGTTTAAAACCAATTTAAAGCAAACGTTTGATGAGAATGTTTCTTAATTTGGGCACTTTTGGACCCGATTTAATAACCAAGAATAGTAACTGCAGATGAGGCATTTTTGATACTTGTGCCAATTGGTTTAAAACGCCTTATGTACGCATGAGAGGTTCTCGTGTCAAACGAGGAGGTTTTGAGACCTGTATTTGTTGCTTAAATACACCTTATCTTTCAAGACAAACCTGTGATATTTAAGTCAATATTATTTAATAATTTAAAAAACGGTTTTATAATTTTTAATTTTTTTTATTGAATACATTTTAAACAAGGGGAACTTAAATAACTGCTCAAATTATAATATAAACAGAGGGAACTTAAATAACTGCTCAAATTATAATATAAACAGAGGGAACTTAAATAACTGCTCAAATTATAATATAATGAAAATAAATGGAATGATTTAACAGTCAATATCCTTAGACAAGTCTTGATCGGAAACCGGCAGTTCCTTCCAAAAATGTCTCCGATTTTCAGGCATCAAAGGGCATAATTTTTTTATAATATCTTTCTTTCTTGACTTAGTGACACCTCTAAATTGTGACCTCACATTTGGTTCGATTGAATTTTTCAGATATTTGGATGTTAAAAAATTTAACTCGGTGTATTGAGAATTGTATTCATAGGAATACCATAAATTAAAACTGCCTCTTTCAAATTTTAATTTGACAATGTCACTAAGGTATGGCCTTGGAGAATGCTTCTTAATTTTCATTAATGAGCTGTGGTCTTTCCAGTCTTTAAAGTCGCTTAGCTCCATTGATAGGACCTTTACATTTTTCATCTTGACTTTCTCTACGGCACCTTGAAAATCATTAAAGTCGTAAACTTTCCCACCAGCTCCAGTGCTTGAAGACGAACCATAAGAATTCAACGATTGCTCCACCTGATGATGGAAACTGTCAGCGGACATAAAAGAATGTCCTGGTTCAAAATAGTATATTTCCAATAAATTTGCAGTAATATCCGACGAGTTAATAATATGTACCAAAAAAGAAAACAGAGTCCAATTTTTATTTTGTGCAGCACAATTATCAAGCCAGATTTTAATATACAAAACGTCACGCTGGCTGAGCAAATATTTATGAAAAGCGCTACAAAGTTCTTCCTTTTTGCGCCCAGCTAATCCCTCGTGCCATACTACAGCTGATGGGCCCAACATTTTTTGATGCTTTCCCACTGCGACAAAACTCTCGTTGAACGCAATAATCCTTTGGGTGAACAATACCTAAAAAAAAAAATTATTTTTAATCTTATTCAACGACAATTTTCAAAAACCATTATTTGGGCAAATGTAGTAAGCTACCAGAGAAGAACTACTAAATTAAAACGGAAGAACTACAAGTACTAAAGAAAAAACAAACATAAACAACTAAGAATTTTCACCGAATTTTTTTTATAAATACCTGCTTAAATGTATCGATGCGAGGGAGCATTATAACTTTTTGTAGGTCTGCGGAAACACATATTTTCATTGGCGTCCATTCTGTAGACTCGGCGTCTTCTCTATAATTCTTCCTTGCATTAGTAGCCTTTTTGATGTGAGCATTCCACTTTTTGCAGATGTCACATTTATCTAAGTCTAGGTTGTTTTTAGTACGAGTATTATCATGTTGTTCGAACACCTCACACTGCTCGCATTCTTCGTGGCCCAACTTTGTGAACGAAATCTTCATTTGGTCTCTAACAAATGCTCTGTAGGTATAATAAGAACAGTCAACATTTTTATGCTTTTCTATAAAATCTCTATGCATTTGTGTAACAGTTATATCAGAAGGAAGATATTTACGAAGTGGCGCATGCTCTCTGCGGTAATGAGAGACGCACGGATGAAATGAATTAACATGCCTTTCTAGCAATTTTCGGTCAACACTTTTTCTGTTAGAATGTTTACCTCGATTATCATTTACTGTTATGGACGTCGATGAGTTTTTGGAGGATATAGACGATTTAATAATAGTGTTATTGTTTTTAGTGTAACCAAGGGTCGTTAGAAAAAATGTACGACAGACGGAAATCAAAGTTCCTTTTCTGTCTTTCAGCAAAAAATTATTTGTATTGTTTCTTTTTGATTTGTTGTCCTCAGATGGAATATCAGTGGTGGTTCTTCGTTTTACAGCAGTTTGCTCAATGCTTCGATTCACAAACATATGTCTCTCTTTCCAGGATAGATTCCAGTATTCTTTGTTAAGCTGCTGTCTTCCTTCCTCGTCTATTTTCATGAAGCATTTTTTCTTACACGTATTTGTACATGGAGGCAATAAAGGATGGGAATTTCGCAACTTGTCTTCCATTTTTTGTTTTTTAGCACTTCTTGATTCACTGCTTCTCTTTCTTTTACGCAAATCTCCTTTTTTTGTATACAACAAAGTTCTGTTTTCGTCTTGCCCTGTACGTTCTTCATACTGATTTTCCCCCACAGCTGATTCTTTTTCGTTTTCCTCTTCGCTTGCTTCATTTTCACCTTCCCTCATATCTGCTGCGATTTCCTGATGTTTCCCTACATTTCTTTTATTCTGATTTTCTTGATTACCGCTCGGTACTGCGAGATGTACACATTCTTTCCCTCTAAGGTTCTCTTCTAATCTCCCATCAACTGTTTTAAAATCATGGACCACTTCTGTAGGTTCATTAAGAGCTACTTGATTTTCAGCCAGGTCAACATTTTCGATAAATAATTCTCCAAATTCTTGTTCTGCACTCCATACTTCATTACCGTTTTGATAAAGTTGCATTTCATCTGTGTTTTCGGGTATATTTGGTAAGTTGTTATCTTCATAACTTAAATTAGTATCCTCAACTCGGTCAGGATAACCAGCCATATTTTTCAAAGTACAAATATTTTTATTTTCGCTACTGTCTATATCACAATTTAAAGGTTGCTCCACGGGAATATCAGTGGGAATTGTGTTTTCTTCAACACTATTTTTTAATGCGACATTACTATGAATAATAATTTTTTGGTACTGAACATTACTATTATCATCGTTAAATAATTGTTGTTGAGACACGGTGTTTAGATTTCCTTGTTGAACTATATTTTCAGCAGAAGAAATATTATTACTACGAATTGGTATTGGTGGACCACTGTCATCAAAAATTAAATCCGAAGGTTTAAAATTTTGAATCAAATTGAGATCTTCGTGATACTCTGGTACAATCACATCTGAAGCAACTTTCGCCATTACCAGAATTTTCTTGCCGCGTGACATTCTGTAAGTAATATAGATTTCAAATGTTGAAGTCTTAAAAAATCACGGCCAAAACCAAATTTTAGAAAAAATAATAACTGTATAAACTAAAAATTTAAAATATAAACAGTTGTATTTGTTTAGTTAGTTTTAACTACGTCTATGGCAAAAACGTGCTTCATGGGTTTAAAATCATAAAAACCTAATGTACCTGAAGTCAGTTTTATTCAGGCTCTTTTTGCTAGTCGTGATAATAATGAATTGCTTTAAATCGTTTAAGCAATGGCCTAACATTGTTGAAATAATTCCTAGACATGTCAATATTACAGCCGGTTTTATAGTTATGTATTATAAACTTTGATGTCACGAAAGTATAATTGTCTCTTTTTCTTTTTACACATGGCAAAATGAGACAAATATGATTTAACTCTAATTCGCATTTGAACAAAACCTATAAAATCAGCCATTAGTAAAACGACCGTGTGTTAGTACCGGGCACAGGATTCGTACGAATAGAATTTATTCTATTAATATTGCAAACAATTAATAGCATGAAACACTTACTTGTCTATTATTCCATATGGTTCAAAACTTTTAAAGCCACAAATTAATAAACTTACAACTTTATTATCTATAACTGAACGTTTGATTAATTAACAAACAGTATTTAAATCTAATAAAATCAAACTCGTCAAAATGTCAAAGCGGTTACTGCTCTGTTTTAAACCAACTGAGCCTTAACTACGGCGTAAACACGACTAGTACGCATGCGTGGTAAGATAAGGCGTTTTAAATTAACACGATTATAAACGCTGCGTCGAGTTGAGGCGTTATTGTAACTAGATGAGGTCTTTTTCGTTAATATTTGTAGATAGGGCACTTTTAAATAACTTAGCCGTCAGATTTACACTTAAGGTGAAACTATATTTGGTCATAATTCCCAAACTAAGGCAAGATAAGGTGTTTTTGTTTCTCAATTAGTTGTAAAATATCATGTTCTTTTAAATGACACTGGTATCTCAATTTAAAAAAAAAATGTAGTTAAGGCGTTCTTCCTTAACACGGCAGAGAAATGTTAGAAGAGACAGTATACTAAATGACTATGTACGGAACTAAGTTGAGTTACTTTATACTATTAATACTAATAAAAGGAAAGATTCATAGCGAGGGAAGTTCCGGTTAAAATTATCGCATGCAGATTTGTCTTCGGATACACAATTTCTTAAACTGTCATTCATTTAATGCACGTTTTTATTTCATTTTCTACGTTGCGAAAAAGGCGTAAAGAAAAATTCTAAAAACCCACTATGATACACCCTTAGGAGTCGGAATGCTTTATAGTAACATAGGGATGCTTTTAGAGGCTTTGTTCAGCTATTACACCGGCTTTCTTGAATGTATGCGAATTATTCAGTTACTGAGGCTAAGCGGACCTTTCCCACCTCTTAAGCGTGCTTCGCATACACAGATCGGGGATGAGACTAAATGGTTGTGGGTGTGTGTGTATGTGTGTTAAATAAGATAGTATTATATAAGGAAAAATGGGGAATTTATATGTATAAAATATGCTGAACGAAACTGTACAGTCGAATTTTTCCGTCAATTTTCTCCGTGAAATTCACTATAAAGTATGGATTTACCATAATCTAGTAGAGAACATTTCAACATTATGCTGATATCTGAATGACACTATAATATAGAGAAAAGGGAAAAACTGTATCAGGTACCAAGATCGTAAATATTCTTAATTCTGACTTTTCAATAAAAAGGTCGAATGAATAAGAACATAACTTGAGAAACAAACAATGTATTCGATAGAATTTTTATTAAAATTTGATTTAGATGCCAGTAGATATGCAAATTCTGTAATTATTAAAATATTTTGTTACGTTTTAAAAAAATTGACGTATTTCATCGAATATTACAAATTGTAATGCTTTTTAAAGATTTTCTTATGTTTTCAGGGCTCTTTCATCCCCCTAAGGCTACCGTGTGTAAAAAAAATTATTAAAAAAAAGGTAAAAGAAATTTGACGTTATTTCAATACATATTTTTATTCCCTCGTAAAGGGGAAGTATTGTAATCGTGAACGAAGTTATGCCGGAAAGCATTCAAATCTTAATTCTGTCTGTCGGTTTGTCTATTCGCGACATAGCTAAAAAACTACTTATGCGATTAACTCCAACTTTCGGCCAAAAATTAAAAGTTATATGCGGATATATGTTAAAAAATATCTTACTATATAATATACAGGGTGACAATTTAAAAACTTGAAATGCCCATATCTTAGGAAGGAAAAAACTTAATCAAAAAACGCTCAAAATACTTTCTATAAAATGAAGAGGGAACAAATACAAGCGTATTATTCGACGCTTATCTGTAACCCCTTGGGCAAAGAGAGATACACCCCTAAAATCTTAAATAGAAAGGAGGGTCGAGTGATACATCATCTTAAAGCTCTTGAAAAATGCTTTCCAATGATACCATAGAAAGCTGTTTTTCGTGAAATTCTTCTGTATTTATTAAAGGAAACAATAAATAAAAACACAGTTTTGAACATTTTTATTTTTATTTAAGTAAATGTTCAAAATGATTGGTACCGATATCCTGGAATGTCTCTTAAGAATTTTAAACATTTTAAGCCTGATATTTTATTTGTTTATGAATATTCGCATTTTATTATCACAATATTTAATTTAAAAGTAACTTGTACTATTAGTATTGATATTTTAACAGTTGACTTTTGGTTCAGTTTAAACGAAAAGCAGCACTTATCTTAAATAATGGTGTACAACACAGCTGAACACGTAGAAATGATTTTCATTTATGGTTCTCAGGATCAATGTTTTCGTAAGGACAGCCCAAAGATTTAATGAAAGGCATCCAGGTCAAAATGTAACTCCGGAGTATGTTCGCCAACTAGTAGCCAAATTTGAAGACACTGGCTCTGTCGCGAATAAAAAGAAAAATCAACCGAGACTAGTTGACGAAGCAGCGTAAATTGAAGTTCTGGGGCAGTTTGCAATTAATTCAATTTTATCAACTCGTCAAGCAGCTGTAGCAACTGGCTTATCTCGTGAAACAATAAGAAAGGTACTTAAATTTCATAAGTTTCATCCCTATAAACTGCGCATACTGCAAGAACTTGGTGACGACGACCCGGATAGAAGAATCCAGTTTTGTGAAATAATGACAGATAGAATTACGGCAGAACCTCGACTAGTTAAAAATATTTGTTTCAGTGATGAATGTACCTTTTATTTGAATGGACATGTTAATACGCAAAACTGTCGTTACTGGAATGACGAGAACCCACACGTATTTAGAAAAGGGCATACCCAGTACCCCCAGAAAATTGATGTTTGGGCTGGTATATTGGGAGACGTAATTATCGCCCAATATTTATAGAAGGGAATTTAAATGTCGACATGTATGCTGAAATGAATTCAGCTACAGAGGTCTATTGAACCACTAATAGTGCGGGAATTAGAAAATCAGAGGGTCATACAAGGAAATCTAGCCTTAGAAGTTCGCTTACTACATTTTCAACAGGATGGGGCACCTCCTCATTATGTAGCTTCCGTCAGGCAATGGTTGGATGATAATTATCCCAACCAGTGGATTGGAAGAAGAAGTCCTGTTGAATGGCCCCCTAGATCTCCGGATGTAATACTTCTGGACTTCTTTTTGTGGGGTCACCTTTAATCTGTGGTATTTAAAACGTAACCTGAGTCAATAGAGCAACTCAAGGAAAGGATAGCTCAGGAATGCCGTGCTAAATCCAAAGAAACATTTGCAAATGTGCGCGAAAAATTTGAACAAAGGTTTTATTATTGTCTTCAAAACAACGGGAAAAATTTTGAACATTTAATTAAATAATTATAAAAAATTTTACAATTGTGTCTTACATTATTGTTTCCTTTAATAAATACAGAAGAATTTTATGAAAAACAACTTTCTATGGTACCATTGGAAAGCATTTTTCAAGAGCTTTAAGATGATGTATCACTTGACCCCGCTTTCTATTTAAGATTTTAGGGGCGTATCTCACCATTCCCAAGGGGTTATAATACGCCTTTATTTGTAGAAAGTAGTTGAGCGTGTTTTGATTAAGTTTTTTCTTCACGAGATATGGCCATTTCAAGTTTTAAATTGTCACCCTGTATATAAAAAATTACTTATCCAATTTACCTTAAATCTTGCATAAAAATCAAGAATTAGATAGTAATTAACTAGTAAAATTTTGGCACGAATCCAAGATGACGAAACAAAGTGGTGGCCAAATAAAATGGTTTTAATCGAGAAAAAAATTCCAGGTTTTATATATCTATAAGTTTTAGCGTCCATAGATGCCAAAAAATAGGATTTTTCAGTCGTTTCGCTGTGTAGTTGAAAACCACTTATGGGATTGATTTCAAAATTGGTCAAAAATTAACGGTTATTTAAGCATCACCTGGTGAAATATATTACTAAAAAGCAAATTTTTCAATTTACCTCAAATTTTGCAGAAAAATCAATTGTGACATAGGAATCAACAAAACGGCTTCCTAATAAATTATTTTAAAAAACCAGTCTGGAAAACCTCGCACAGTGAAACCTCCCTTAACGGACACCTTTGCTGAACGGACAATTTTGAAGTCACCGACCGTCAGTATACGTATTCCTGTGCAAAAAACCCTCTTGACAACGGACACTCTCAACAACGGACACGGCCAGTAAAATTTGGAACATTTTTAATAAAAACAGAAAAATCTACCTCCTCGGAACGGACAGATGTTCAGACAATTTTTGAAAAAAACCCACATTTAATGCTGGTATTTTTATTGCACGTTATGGGCAAAATTTAGATCTATGCTAATAACCGGCGCGGCGCTTACTTATTGTTAATAGTACTAGTTTAACAATTATGCTGTCTGGCTTGTAGGTAAATTGCGGTGAATTGTATAATAAATAGATCACCTTATTATTATAAAAAGTAGTCTTCATCGATAGAATATTTTAGTTTTGATGTTACTAGCGAGCGATCAATATGTCTTCAAACAAAAAAAAGTTTTTGAGTTTTCAAGAAAAGTTGAAATAATCCAGTGCCCTGGAAAAAAACAAACTTAGTGTTAGAGTATTAACCGAAAAATTCTGTGTAGGAAAATCTCAAATTGTCTACCACTTGTAAAATACGCTCCAAAAACATTTCCATATCCGGTACAATATTAAAGGAAAAAGCGCAAGAAATTGCGAAGAATCTAGAAGTTGATGGTTTTAAAGGATCAAATGGATGGTTGGAGAAGTACTGTCAACGTCATAATATTTCTTTCAAATCCATCTGTGGTGAAGCAGCGGCTGTAGACTTAATTCAGGTAACTGATTGGCGGGCAAAATTATGTGCAATTATCTAACACTACGCACCGAGAGACATTGATAACGCCGATGAAACGGGACTCTTTTTCCGCGCCTTGCCAAATAAAATGTTTTCTTTAAAAGGCGAAACATTTACATTGTCCTGCTATGAATGGAGAAAAAGAAAATGCACTGGCGATTGAAAAAAATAAAAAACCCCGTTGTTTTAAAAAATCAAGCTTTGAAAATTTGTCATTTGAATGGTACTATAACAAAAAAGCATGGATGACAAGGGCTATAATATCGGATTGGTTGATGATATTTGACCGTAAAATGCAAAGGCAAAACCGAAATGTACCGTGTGGCACGGTTAATGTCCGTTGTTGAGAGGTTTCACTGTATTAGATTAATTTCAAATTTTGGGCATCCATTAAGTGTGATATAGAAATAAACCGTGAAAATTGTGGTACAAATTCAAGACAGTGGAACAAAATAGCTACCAAATAAAATGTCTTAAAAAATCATTGTAAAAAATCTTATTCAACTTAATATACTGAAACAAAATTGAATGTGATACAGGGATTAACTGCTACGACTTCAAAATGACGATACAAAAAGGCGGTGTTAAAAAAATCAGGGTAAAAACCACTTAATCAATTTATTTCAAGTCGTAACTAAAAAATATAATGGGATAGGTAGAAACTGGGAAAATATTTGGTAGGAATTTAATATGGCGGAACAAAATGGCACCCAATAAAAACGTTTCAAAAAACAGTGTACTAAATGACTCTGTGTAATTGGGTTTACTTTATTATTTCTAATGAAAGGAAATTCATATACAGGGAAGTTTCAAGTAAAAAAAAATTGTTTTGGTTATTTTACATAAAACTATTTTATTTGTATCTACTTATTTTAATGTTATTTTGAACACGGACATTTAATCGCAGCTAAATAAAAAAACTTCAGAATCTTGGCACTGTATTTAATTTACGTTCAAGGAAAATTACTTCGAAATCAGGACTTAGGTGTAGTTTTTCGTTGTTTTGGAAAACATTAATTCCGCTCAAGGGGAATGGGCGTCTGACCTTAAGTGTCTAAGGAGGGAGGAGGAGAAGGGATTAGACGAGAAAAGCTTTTACAACACTTTTTGTTCCTTGTCGCGTCTTACAATTCGCCCTAAAAGGCTTTTAATGAACGAGCTCATCAGACCGGATATTGTAATTAGTCTCCGAGTTAAATTGAAACGACTGTTTTTTATCGATCTTTAAGGCTTTACGAAATTAAGATTTGATCTTTGACAGTGAAGTTACAAATTAAAAATATTAATCCTAATATTAAAAATTGTGTGAAAAAATTTATTGCCATTTATACTTTTTAACCGACTATATAAAAATCCTAAATGGCGGCTTAGTGAACTGTTTAAAAAATTATTACTAAAAAACAAATTACACCATTTACCTCAATTTTTGCATTAAAATCAAATGTTATATACGAATCAACCTGTTATGTTTAGGTGCAAATCCAAAATAGCCAAAAAATAAGCTTGAAAGTCTACTTATTAGGTAGAATTTTTATTTCCCTCGTAAGAGGAAAGCATTGTAATCGTGAAAAAATCACTCTCCGAGACTCTTCAGAACTGCACGTTTCAGGGTCCCTAGATGACGAAAAGCATATTTTCGCAATTCCGTTGGTGTGTCTGTCCGTCTGTATGTCTTTCTGTCTGTCTATCCGTCCGTCAGTCTGTCTGTCTGTCTGTCTGTCCGCGGCGTAGCTAAAAAACTACTTATCCGATTGACTTCAGATTTTAGTCAAAAATTAAGGGTCATATGGGGATGACCTGCTAATATTTTGGTAAAAATCCAATATGGCGAAACACATTGGCGGCCTAGTGAAAAAAAAATATTATTAAAAATCTACCTATTCAATTTATATCAAATTTTGCGAAAACATCAAGTATTATGTTGAAATCAGGTGGTAAAATTTTGGTACGAATCCAAGATGGCGGAACTATATGGCGGCATAATAGAATATTTAAAAATTCAGCCTGAAAAAACTGCTTAATTGTTTGATTTCAAATTCTGTGCCATAACTGATTACTTCAAATTTTGACCAAAAATTAAGGCTCATATGGGGATGGCCGGATAACATTTTAGTAAAAATGGCGGAACAATGTTAAAAAATGTTTGTTAGAGTGCTGTATTATTTGGGGTTAAGATCCAGTAAAAAAAAACAAGTATTTTTTTGAATTGTCAACGTTTCGCAACTTAATTGTTTGCATACTCAGGACACATATATAGATCTTATATCCTGCATAAAACCCATATTATCAAATACTTTTACTCCGTTGTTCCGCATATATTTCCCAGATATTAAGTTTTAATAGTTTTCGTTAACAATATTTGTGTTATGTTAGAGTGGTGTATTATTTGGGGTAGGATCCAGTAAAAAACCAAAAGACTATTTTTAAATAGTCGACGTTTCGCAACTTTATTGTGGCATCTTCAGGATACATATGTAGATACTATATCCAGCATGAAACCCATATTATCAGTCATCATATCAGATATTAAGTTTCTAAATTGTTTTCGTTAACGATCCTCTTGTTTTTATATTAGAGTGGTGTATTATTTGGGGTTAAGATCCAGTAAAAAAAAAAATGTTTTTTTTTTTAATTGTCAACGTTTCGCAACTTTATCGTTGCATCCTCAGGACATATAAATTTGTTTTCCTGCTTGATACCCATATTATCAGTCTTTACCTACTCCGTTGGTTCGCAGATACTTCCCAGATATTGAATTTCTAAAAAGCTTTCGTTAACGATTTTCTTGCTGTTATGTTAGAGTGATATATTATTCGGGTTTAGGAAATATCTGCGGATCAATGGAGTAGCTGAAGACTAATATGGGTTTCAGGCAGGATATAAAATCTATGTGTCCTGACGATGCAACAGTAAATTGGCGAAACGTCGGCAATTTAAAAAATGGCATTTTTTTACTGGAATATAATAATACACCACTCTAACATAACAACAAGAGGATCGTTAATAAAAACCATTTAGAAACTTAATTCAATTAAGATGGCGAAACAAAAAGACGTCCAAATAAACTTTTTAAAAAATCAACGTAAAAAAAATTTGGTTGAATTAATTTTCAATTTGCAGAAAATTTAAATGTGAATATGGGATACTTATTGAATTTATTTAAAATTATGAACAAAAATCAAGTGTGGCATAGGTAGAAAGGAGATGGTAAACATTGGTAGGAACCCAATATGATGGAACAAAATGGCGCCCAATAAAAATAAAGACACAGTATATATAACACATATATACCGTGACTATGTACTGAACTAACTTGGATCACACTTCGCTCTTCCAAATAAAACTGAAAAGGGAAGTTCCGGGTAAAAGAATTTACCGATTTTTTAAATTAGCGTAAATATGATATAGAGATAAACTGTTAAAATTGTAGGACGAATTCAAAACAATGCAATACATGAATCAAATGCTATATAGGGATGAACTAATAACATTTTGGTATGAATCAAAGATAGCAAAACAAAGTTGCGTCCTGCCTAAAAAACTTCTTATTAAATTAATTTCAAATTTTGAAGAAGCTTTTGTTAAATTTATTACTTAAATTTTTAAAAAGAAGGTTTTTTTTTATAATCCATTACATTATACATAAGTTGTGTTTTCATATTCTAGGTGAAATATGATTTGACAGAGTCGTATATAGGTTTTATTTACATGTTTTTTATACGTAGTTTTGACAATGAATAATAGATATATTATTATGAGTATTACTTACTCCATTTAACAAATTGCCAATTTAAATAAAATTATTTTAACAGTGACTGTGACTTGAAATATAATAGTAGATATGTAAGTGCAGTGGTGCTTCTAGAACTCTGGTCTGGGGAGGGTAGTGGTTGGCAGGGGGAGAGGGCGAGCACCCGTTTAGGCAAATTTTAAACAAAGATTAGGAGAAGAATTATTATTTAGCCGCACCTAACCTTATTTTTAAAATTCACAAACTAAAGTAATGATAGAATATTTGTCGAATATTATTCATACATCGAAAAACTATCACAATACATATCTGTCAAATTTTTCATTTAATAATTTATTGTTAAAAATATTAGAAGCAAAATAATTTTCAATATTAGATATTGATGTTGGGTGGGGGGTAACTGCGCGCTTGTGTAAGTGACGAATCCAAAACTACGACTCATACTATCCAAAGTAATAAATCATTACGAGACCTATAAGGTAAGAAAATTTTATATCTCTAGTTTATATCATGCCTTTATTAGCTTCAATCCTCTCTCAATATGTCATTTTCGTATAAAAAAATATTAAGAAGATCGGCTTTAATATGGCGGAGAAGTACGGTTTCTGCTTTCCCTTACCCTGGCCCTTGTTTAGTTCGATATTTCCGCTGTATGCTTTACTTTAATGTAAGCCTTTAAAAGCCACCACATTTTTTGGTTATAAATCGGACTGGCAAAGTAACGATTGTCCCTCTACCATTTAGTCCTGCAGAAATCGATTTTCCAATTACGCTAAAGCTAAAAGTTTAAGAATCGGGTATATAACTGAACCGTGCTTGCTGAAAACTCTTTCAGTATAACAAGAGATTGAATTTACGAGTCTCGGTAACAAATATAACAATTCTAACGATTTTATGAGCGGACATAAACCACTTTTGTTTGGGCAACCGTTCGGTGTTCGGTGAACTTATAGAGCCTTTAATAAATGTTTGGAACGTTTAGATTTTTACCAGACTTCTAAAAAGGAGGAGGTTCTTAATTCGACACGTATGTGTTTTTTTATGTTTCTCAGGTGATCCAATATATTTTGATTTGAAATCCATTCAACCAGGCACATAGCCAGAAATTACGTTCGGGGGGGAGAGAGTCTGAATCAGAGATTTTATTTCGGGGGGTGGACCAAATTGGACCAAATAGTCAAATTTCTGGAAAATTTGGAAACATATATCTATATCAAAAAATTTTTAGAGTTTCGGGAGAGGGCAAATGGATCTTGACCCCCAGGAGCCCCTCCCCATCTAGCTACATGTCTGTCTATCACCCGCTTTTTTGTAATAATATTTAAAAATAATAAATAACATTTAAAAAAACACAGGTATGAGGGAGATAAAGGCCGTAAGTTTTATAATAAAACCTACATTTTTACCTCCCGTATAAAAAGGAACTTATTATAACTAAAAAACTGACTTTAAAGTCGGAATTTAACTAGATTCTGAGTTTAAACTCAGAATTTAAGTCAAAAACTAACTAAATGCTGAGTTTAAGGTCGGAATTTTACTAAATTCTGAGTTTAAAGTCAGAATTTAATAAAATTCTGAGTTTAAAGTCAGAATTTAACGAAATGCATTTTTGACACCTCTTGTCAAACCTGAAATTGATGTCAGAAGATAGATAATTAAATATTAAGACAGATAAGTGATACGTGAAATTCATTTCGTTGCAAGTAAACTCGTTTGAGATTTATCGAACTTCAAAAGGTCGAAATTGTCATTGTTCATTTTCTCGAAAACAGTTAAATTTAGGCATGACAAAGGTAACTTAATAAGTATTTTGATTTTTCAGAAAAAATATACAATTCTAATAAAATAGAGGGCATTTCATTTAAAAAAACGGATGATACCTTCGGTTTGAGGTAGAAGCGGCAACACCGTGCAATTTAAAATATTTTATAACGAGAGTATATTATGTTCATCTATGGCCAAAGTCAAATTCTCAAAACATCTTATTCGTTGGGTCTCCAGATATGTCCAATAGGGCACTTAACTTGAATGACCATGAACCAGAGGGGAAGATCTGTCAGTATGCTTCGTTTTTACTTCTAAAAGCGAGACATCCTTACATATCGTTGAAACATATTTGAACCGTTTCCTAAGACTTATTTATCGTTTTGTATTACCTTTTTTATTTTGTGAACCTTTTAATGTATATGTTTTCTTGTAAGTATATGTTGTTTTTTATTCTTTTATGTACCTTTTGGTGTATATGTATTATATATGTGGTTTTTTTAATAAATATTTCTAAAGTCCATTTTGGCTTTTTTTTTCAGCAATAGAAATAAATAAAAATATATAAAATGATCTAATTAAACATATGTTTAATTTGTCAGACTTATTTAACACTCAAAAATCAAAATAGGAAACTTTTATTTTGTACCCTTCCCCCTTTTACCATTTTTTAACTATCTATAATTTCGTGGAACAATTCATAGCGCATTTGTCATTATTCAAACAACCATATTGAACTTGTTTTTTTTCATTCCAGTTTGTTATGCAATTGTACGGACTAAATTCTTACTTTAAACTCAGAATTTTGTTAAATTCCGACTTTAAACTTAGAATTTTGTTAAATTCTTACTCTAAATTCAGAATTTAGTTAAATTCCGACTTTGAACTCAGAATTTTGTTAAATTCTGACTTTAAACTCAGAATTTTGTTAAATTCTTATTTTAAACTCAGAATTTAGTTAAATTCCGACTTTAAACTCAGAAGTTTATTAAATTCCGACTTTAAACTCAGAATTTTGTTAAATTCCGACTTTGAACTCAGAATTTTGTTAAATTCCGACTTTAAACTAAATATCGGAAAATAAAAAAAATGTGACCCGCGAACTACGCTTCCGTAGTTTTTTTGAAGGCAGTTTCATTTCTTTGTAAACATTTTTTAGCTTTCGACATTAGTTTCCTACACATTTTCTTAGCTATGCCAATTTACGAAATTTTTTCTGTCTCTTTTGTTACCCCAAATTTATTAAAGGGTACAAATAGTTTCGCAAGTTAGCTCAGCCAAAGTTTACCGAATAAGATATAAGTTACGGCACTCTTTGTCGGTCCTTTGATATTTGGACGTCTAAAGCGCACCGCTTAATAATAAAATATTGATGGTGATACCGGGGTCAAAAGCAAGGTACCGTGGATCCAAAAGTTTGAGAACATGGCAATTATGACCTGATATTGTAAATAAAAATGAACACTGTTTAGATATTGTGTTAACTTTTTGAACAAATTATTATTAGTAGTGTTAATTATTATAATAAAACTAGCTGACCCGGCAAACGTTGTTTTGCCATACACAATAGGAAATGTTTTTAAAAGTATCTGACACTATAAGTGTGTGGGAATTTGAAAGAGTAATGAAGCGTTGTAGACAATTGAAGCATACTTTATTTAAGTTAATATCTTTATTAAAATACCAAATATATTAAATTACAGATTTTGATAGCTTGACACTACTACTAATTATTATGGCATTTAAAAAATAAACAAAGATTATTCTCTCAGCGCAATGGAGTGTACAATATTTTTGGTCAGTCCGTCTATTACGGTTCATGAGATATAGCCTGGTGACAGACGGACGCACGGACGGACATCAGACTCTTAGTAATAGGGTTCCCGTTTTTACCCTTTGGGTACGGAACCCTAAAAACCGCTGTCGATGGAATAGCTACTTCAACATCATAAAACCCCTTCATAAAATAAATTTATTAAATGTCTTGAATTTTTTGTTCAATTGCAAAGTGAGTCCTAAAATTGAAATTAACACTCTCATAAAATATATTACTCATTTTTTTCGCTGTTAGAATATATTTATTTCAACCCTCTCTTTCAATTTGGTAACTCAACTCCTTCAAAAGTTAACGTTTAAAACAGATAATTTGGATAAATTTTATTTAGCAAAACAACTGTCCATCACTTTATTTCCACAAAATCTTAAAGTATAATAAATTACATACCTTTAAAGTAAGGGCGTTGTTGGCACAAAATAAATGTCTATTATTAATTATTAACTGAACTGAAGTAAATTAACTTGAGAGGCGTATCAGTCGAGACACAATTAAAACAAAAAAACTATATTAAAAACAAAACAATACAGGTTTCATCCTGTCTGAGTACTCCGTAGAGTTGATTTGATACTTGCGCAGGCGCGTATAACCCGTGTATGTGGGGTTGCGGTTGCGTTGCTGTACGGGAAATTCAATTCAAAATGATTTATTTATGCGGGACCGCCAGCTAAATCAATAAATATTTTTAATAACAAAAGAACAAAAATAATTTTCTTTAAAAAAAAACCTGAAACTAAATATGTAATACCTGATTTTTAAGGAAATATAAAAAAAAATGTGGTAGAAAATAAAAAAAAAAGTAGTTTACAACGGGACTCCAAAAAATTGTAAATAACGTGAATAATACAAAAATAGCTATTAAAAAATAGGGGTTGATGGTAGAAGGGTGAAAATTTAGGGTTGTATGTATTTTTTAATGCTGAATCGTGAAAAAATAAAAACAAACAATTTTGTCCAAAAATTAAAAAAAAAATTTTTGGGGTGAACCACCCTTAATTTTTAGGGGTGTGAAAAATAGATGTTGGCCGATTCTCAGACCTACCCAATAAGCACAGAAAATTTTATGAAAATCGGTTTAGCCGTTTCGGAGGAGTTTGGTAACAAACACCGTGACACGAGAATTTTATATATTAGATAATCTATAAAACATTTTTTGTACAGAGTTTTTGGTTATAAACGCACCCCCTTATTAAACTGCATTAGTGCAATTTACAGATATACAGAGCGTCTTGTCTTTCTGAAAACATCATCAACTTGGTTTTTTTTTAGTTGACACCCTGTATATTAGACGTTCATCAAATTGACCTCTTCTTGCTGATTATAGATATATCAGATTTCATACCTTCATCTTTAAAGACCCCGAAAAATTTGAGAAAATCCTGGCCATAAGAAGCAATGTATTCCCATTTACTTAACTCTGTAGAAAAACCTTTCCTTCTCTCTAACACATTGCTTTTTATGGCAGGGTTTTTGTCAAAGTACTACTGCAATATTGCAAACAGTTGTAGCGAGTTTACAGATAAAACAAAATATAAAATGGAACTTTAAAAAAAATTATTCTGCTAAGAAATATTTATAAGCTTTGTATAATGTATACAGTTTACCTACTTAAGTCGTAGTTATGTGAAAGACGTTTTTATTGTTAATTTCACGGAAAAAAGTTATTCTTATTGCCACCTTTTTACATATTTACACACTTTTCAGGGTTCCTAGATGCCGAAAAAGTGTTTTTTCGATTCCATCGTCGGTCTGTCTGTCTGTTCGTAGCATATCTAAAAAACTACTTCCTCGATTGACTTCAAATTTTGGTTAAAAATTAAGGGTCATAATCTGGAACGATATTTGTAAAAATCCAATATAGCGAAATAAATGACGGCCTAGTGAAATATTAAAAAATTATTATTACAAAACTGCTTATCCAATTTATCTTAAATTTTGCACAAACATCAAGTATTGTGTTGGAATCAACTGGTAATATTTTGGTACAAACGCAAGACGATGGAAAAAAAAAGGCGACTTAATAAAATATTTTAAAATTCAGCCTGAAAAAACTGCTTAATGGATTGATGTCAAATTGTGTGTCATAACTAATTGTGGCATAGGGATTAACTAGTAAAATTGTGGTACTAATTCAAGGCGACAAAATAAAATGTTTGCAATCGTGAAAAATCATCCTCTCAGGTTTTACATGTTCGCACTTTTTAGCACCCCTAGATGCCAAAAAATATGTTTTATCGTTTCCGTCTGTCGGTCTGTCTGTCAGTTCGCGGCATAGCTTAAAGGTATTATTTTGGTAAAAATCCAATACGGCAGAACAATGTTAAAAAAATTATTACTAAAAAAAACTTATTATTCAATTTACCTCAAATTTTGCACAAAAATTAACTGTTATATTGAAGTAAACTGGTAACATTTTGATATGAATTCAAGATAGCAAAACCAAAGAGCGGCCTAATAAAATATTTAAAAAATGAGCCTGAAAATACTACTCATTTTATTAATTTCAATTTGTGTGCAAGAATTAAGTGCGATAAATTGGTAAAGCCAAATAAAATTTTAAAAAAATCAACGTAAAAATCTTGCTCAATTAACTTTAAATTTTGCATACAAATTTAAATGTAAAAATAGGATATACTGGTACGAATTCATGACGTAACACAATGGCGGTATGTGCTAATGTAAAAACTGCTTATTCAATTTATCTTAAAATATATACAAAAATCAATTGTGGTATAGGTAGAAAGAAACTGGTAAAATATTGGTAGGAATCCAATATGATGGAACAAAATGGCGCCCAATAAGAATGATTGAAAAGACTTATATAACATTATGCTGTGACTATGTCCTGAACAAATGGAATAAAAATCATAACGGGTAAAGGAAATTTACAGATTTTTGTTAATGTCTTCGCCGTTGTCAGGTTCACAGCTATTTCACTAAACGTAAAAAGGCAAAAACCGTAACGCGTATCAGTTTCGATCGTGTTCGGTAAACAAAAAAAAAGGAATAGACAAAGCCCGAGAATATTAAATCGGTTTCTTGTTCTTGTAATCCAATCTGTGCCGTTTTTGTTTACAATGCGTCAATCACGCCGCCCTGTGGCAGATGGGGGGTGGCTAGTTTAATTTGCTCTATTCTTAACAGGATATAGATTGTCATAAACAATACAATGTATAACGACTTTACATGGATAATATGACAGAATAAGAAGGTATTACGCAAAGCGAGACTTGATTTTTTCCATTTTTTAGGAATAGTGAAGTGTGGCCCAACTTAGTTCAGTACATAGTTACAGTATATATATATATATATATATATATATATATATATATATATATATACAGGGTGAAAATGCCCATCGAAAACGTACCGCAAGGCATAACGGCCAGGGTAATTTTTTTTTCAAAAATTCCAAAAACACATCAATTTTGTTTGTGAGGGGGCAACTTTTGCCCTTAAAATGATCGCAAAATTTTCAACCCTCTAAGCGGGGGTGTCATCCCCCAAACTTCTTCAAATGGGAAGAGGGGTCAAGTGGTACCGCAATGAAAAGGGCTTTCTATTCTCTATACATTCCCGCTTTGGTTTTGAAAATCGGTCAAGTCATTTAGAAAATATGAAGGATTGAAATTTGAAAAATACATTTTTCAAAAAACGCATAAATTGAATTAAATAAAAAAAAACTTACCGTATTAATGAAGCAAATGCTGAAAATGTTGCCCGTCGACCTCCATACAGTAATACAAATTAGCTTCAAATCGTTCTCGAACATTCTGAAGAACTTGAGGGGTCACTTCGCGACAAACGTCAATAATTCGTGTTCGCAGATCTTCTAATAAGGCAAGTGGAGTGCTATACACTTTACTTTTTATGTGTCCCCATAGAAAAAAGTCTAAAGGAGTCAAGTCGGGTGACCGGGGAGGCCACTCAATGGCACCCCTTCGTCCTATCCACCGCCCGGGAAAGTTAGTGTTTAAATAATTACGCACATTTTGAGAGTAATGTGGAGGTGCACCGTCTTGTTGAAATATCAGTTCCGCTTCAACGTATCCAGGATTATTTTCGATGATGTCAGTTAGGGCTGGGTCGATGGTATTTTCCAGTAAATCTAAGTACATATCACCTGTTAGAGTTCCAGGAAGAAAAAAAGGACCCACAATAGAATTTCCAAAAATACCAGCCCACACGTTCAATTTCTGAGGATGTTGTGTGTGCACCTCGTGAAATACCCTGGGGTTGTTCTCAGCCCAGTACCGACAGTTATGCCGATTAACTACACCGTTCAAAAAGAAAGTGCACTCACCCGAAAAACACACATTGAATAGAAAATTATTATTATTGGCCACTCGTTCACTAATAGTTTCACAAAATTGCAAGCGGCGATCAAAATCGTCTTCGTTGAGTTTTTATACCAACTGAATTTTATACGGGTGGAAATGGTGTTTTTTCAATATTCTTTGGACACTTGTACGATTCACGCCGGTCTCATTGGCTAATTTTCTTGTACTCAGCATACTATCCATGGCAACTTGGCCCAATACAAAGACCTCCATAGCTTCATTTACTACAGGATTTTCCATCTGCCTCTTTTTATTTATAAGGGATCCAGTTTCTCGAAATTTTGCTACTAACTCGCGAACAATTTTGCCGGAAAGGTGTTTTTCAGGATGTCGTTCATTAAATATCTGCGCAACCCGATTGCCACATTCATTATTTTTAAAATAAAGTTCGATTATTTCCACTTTTTCTGCAAGTGAGTACACCATAATTATTGATAAAAAATTTAATGATATTGAGAAATTTAAACGCACAAGTTACAGAACAGCTATCTAGCAACTACCGCACCTGATCGTTGTGGCATGTCAAATCACTAAAATCAGCAGTAAACATTTAAAATAACAGGACAAAAATAGCGAATTGGTCGAAGGAATTTATCCTTATCATTTACTCTGATAATTTGTAAATAAACATTTTAAATTTCAATCCTTCATCTTTTCTAAATGACTTGACCGATTTTCAAAACCAAAGCGGGAATATATAGAGAATAGAAAGCCCTTTTCATTGCGGTACCACTTGACCCGTCTTCCCATTTGAAAAAGTTTGGGGGATGACACCCCCGCTTAGAGGGTTGAAAATTTTGCGATCATTTTAAGGGCAAAAATTGTCCCCCTCACAAACAAAATTGACGTGTTTTTGGATTTTTTGAAAAAAAAATTACCCTGGCCGTTATGCCTTGCGGTACGTTTTCGATGGGCCACCCTGTATATATTACATGTACTATCTTTTCAAACATTTTTATTCTATTCCATCATATTGAATTCGTATCAATATTTTATCAGTTTCTTTCTACTAATGCCACACTTGACTTTTGGGCATAATTTAAAATAAATTCAATAAGTAGTTTTTACAATGACAGATAGCGCCATTTTGTTTCGCCCTTTTAAATTCGTACTACATCTCTACCACACTTAATTCTTGCACAAAAATTGAAATTAATTTGATAAGTAGTATTTTCAGGCTGATTTTTGTAAATATTTCATTATGCCGCTATTTTGTTTTGCTGTCTTGGATTTGTTTCAAAATATTGCCAATTCACTCCAAAGTAACATTTAAATTATGCGCAAAATTTGAGGTATATTGTACTTTTACCAGAATCCTGCCAGGTCATCCCCCATATTATCCATTTTTTTTCACTAAAATTTGAAGTCAATCGGATAAGTAGTTTTTAAGCTATGTCGCGGAGGGATGCAAAAACGTGAAGATATGTTAAACCTAATGGAGATTTTTTCACGATTACAAACTTTTTATTTGGCAGCCATTTTGTTCCGTTATCTCGAATTACTAACACAATTTTACTGGTCTCTATACACAATTAGTTATGGCACACAATCTGAATCTGAGGAAAATCCCCATTTACTAAAAGCAGTAAACTCGCAGTATAAGTTTTCCGTACATATTCATGCTGGTATTATTGGAAATTAAATTATTGGTCCTGAATTTGTCATATTTAAATTTTCTGATGAATAATCTGCCCGAGATGTTAGCGAGTATCTCTTGAAAACAAACGGGTATCAATAGATTGGCCGTGGTGATCCAGCGACATGGGCACCAAGATCCCCTGATTTGAATCCTTTGGATGTTTATCTGTCAGGGCATTTAAAGGAGCTTGCATACACAATGCTAGTTCAAACATTTGAAGAACAACGCGTTGAAATGGAATTTGTAACAGTTCGGCAAAGTATTTGTGTCATGGTAAAAAGATCTTTGAAAACCTCCAAATTTCGTTCGGATTGCTAGAGTCGTATTGAAAAAATTTGGAATAAGCCAAAAAATAAAAAATCTTTAACACCCTGTATCTCAGAAAAGAAACTCAGAACTCATATTGATATGGACTTTTATATTACTTTTTCAATATAAAAATTGAGGTATTGCAACATATAGAGACAATATTTGTTTCTGGTTTAGTGGGATCTTAGGTCGATAAAGCAAACAAACTAAATCGAATAATATCTGACAGTAGCAAAATACATCAATCAAATAAGAAAGGAATCAATACCGATAAAGTCTAAAAAGGTTTTCGGTTTCTTGCCACCAAAATTTTTAATAAATTTGGAGTCTAGATAAGTAAGTTTTTGGCACATATTTTTCAAAACATCTTATTAGGCTGTCATTTTGACAGAATTCGCAGCAAAATTTTATCGGTTTTTTCATTTCAGCCTTGCTTTTTTTGTAGAAAATTTAAACAGTTTTTTGTTATTATTTTTCCTTGCCAAAATATTAGGGCGCCGTTTTGTTCCGTCATATTGTGCTTTTATCGAATGGATTATAATTTTATTCCCATATGATCCCTAATTTTTAAAAATATCTGAAGTACAAAGATTCCAGAAGTAATTCTTTCCTGTGTACTTACCATACTTCAAATGTGCATACTATAATTTCCTCTCCAACTTGCATCTGAAAAAAAAACATTTTGGTTTTTCATTTTGATAATTATACAGTAACACAGATAGTAAGGAACAGAATATGCAGTAGTTGAATAATTTCCGATATTGCTTTGAAAATTTGATACTCGTTTTTCCAATGTGTATGTACAGGGTGTCCGGATTTGGTTGCAAAAGCAGGGTATCTCGCTTATTTTTAAAGATAGAACCTTGCGGTTTTTACGAACCTGAGCTAATTTTTTGTGAAACTCATGAAGCCGTAAACAAGATTTTCATAGCCTTCTTCGTTTATGAAGCTGAAATTATAAGTTTTATTTATTTTCTTGTTTATGGTTGATTATAAATTTGAATTAGTATGACGTTATTTCCAAATTTAGTAAACAGAATTTAAAAATCATGTAAAATGTTTTATCTCATTTTGTAAATATCTTGTAGATTAGTACAAAATAAAAATGAGTCAAGCACTAAATCAGACTTCAAACATCATTGTCATGTCAATGACATTCCAAAAATAAACCTTTATCTCCGAGTAGCAGCAGGTCTAAATAGCTAAAGAATTATATACAAAAAATCGTATTATTTCAAATTTCTGAAACTTTCCATGTTTCGAAAACTGTTAATTTTTGTTAAAGAGTATATTATACAAAAAAAGGCAGAATATAATCTAAACTTTCTATTACAATATTCAGAAACTGATTTATATATCGTATTCGGCATACAAGCAGGTACCTATGTAAGTTTCTGAAAAATGGCCTCGAGCCAATAATGTTCTTTTCCTCTTCTTTCATGCTTATAAATATTCTGAACAGTTCTGTAAGTAACGTGATGTTTCACAAGAGGTGATTTCGGTATTTAATAAGAAAGGCTAACTTCTTTTTGCTGTTCCGGAGATCGACAAAAGTTTTGGAGATAACTGTCGAAAAAATTGGTAAATTGGCTTTTACCGGTATGGTTTCAATGAGCGAGATTGAACATGTGTACAATAAAATATATAAAAAAATATTTTTATCCAAACAATTAAGTGACGTTGAAATATAACCAAAATGTAATAACTTTACATTTTCTATGATCGATTTAATTACAGTAATTGCATACATCATATAGAAAACGTGCACAATGATATTTAACTATTAACATTAATTATTACAGTTTCCAATTAGTTGTTTACATTATGCCATTATGTGTGAGCGGATTAAAGGGATTTATTTTGTTATCGGTGTTACCATACAAATGAAAATAAATATTGAATTTCGTTTAAATGAGGTGATTTTGTATTTTCTTTCGACAGTTTATTACACTATGCAAAAAATCTACAGTAAAAGTTTTTTGCGAGGTTTGTATTTGTTATGTCTACTAATAGTAAAGAACATAGAAATATTTATAATAAAAGAATGTTTTGCCATCTGTCTGAAACAACATAATACAACTTTATTGGAAAGCAAAGGAATTAAACTGATAGAAAAATCACATACTTCAAGAATTAGGGATAAGTTTTGTGACCCAAAGGTAATAAATACTGAATATAAAAAGGCAGTATCATCACCAAATTGTTCAGTATTACTCAATAACAGAGATCAAAAGTTTAAACGACAGTACAGCCACATTAGGTCTTCCAGCGGACAAGTAAAATGCCACTGCCGTCATGGACATACAAAAAACAAAAATAGAACTGACTTTTAAAAAATAATCACTAAAAAGTAAAAAATTATATTTTATTCCCTAAATATAGACATTTTGAAGTTGACGCCAAAGCAGCCTCACTCAGCCATTGCAAAATATAATCGATGCATTTATATTACGTTACATATAAACCAAATATATAGGCAGACTAATATCTTTTAAATCTGAAGCCCGAATCACTCATCAAGAGACCTTTGTTGAACTGCGTAAGCGTAAACAGCTATTTCCATCCAATCGCTGAGTCCAAAGTCAAATGGCAATATTGACTTTTTATAGGATATTTATAAATGTTTTGGAACTGGTGGATAGGTTAGTGCATGGAGATTTTATAGACGCCCGTGTTATTGAAGTTACACTTAGGTAAACTAAATTTAAACTTTTAAACAACTCCAACTCTAGCAGCGACCAAATTTACTCAGTAGATTGACATCAAAATAATGAGGTGACCATCTCTGAATAATATATTAAAATCTGTATTAGGTTAGTAAGTTTAAGGTTTTTACTGAGTATAGGTAATACGTGTATGTATTTTTTTATATATTTTATTACAGATTAGTCATTATTTGGGCCCAGTTTAAGTATCTTAATCTGGGATTTGGGCCCCGACTTCTAAACGTCTATACTTAAGGAATAAATAAAATATTATATTTTACTTTTTAGCGATTTTTCTTAAGTTGGTTCAATTTTTTTAATATATTATTTCTCACTTTAATAGTGTTTTTTTGCACGTTACATTTTTCAAGAATATTACAATTTGTAGTATATGTATATCCAGTTGTATATAACATCATGAGATCTTGCCTCTAAACTACTTTGTAAATAAAATAAATTAAATAATAATATCGGAGCTGTTTCCTTAGTTAATTTTTTTTAGAGTGTCATTTAATATAAATTATTGTTACATTTTCTTTTACCACCACCTGTATACACACATAAAAATTATAATGAGGGTAGTTGATTAATGACGTTTTATTCATACCGAATGTTCATTTTTCGAAAATATACGCGAACAAACCTAAAAAAAATTATACAGGTCGAATTGAGAACCTCCTCTATTTTTGAAGTCGGTTGTGCGCATCGAAAACGAACCATAGACTTTTACGGGCAGCTCACTATTTTGTTTTGTAAAAATCGCGTTCATACCTGCAGCCCGCTAGGCGGCTTAAATGGAAAGGGGGTCGTGTTCTCTCGCGGTCTCCATCATTTTAAAGGTCTTTCGATTCCCTTCAAAATGATAATAAAATGCATGCCCTTTAGTTCAGTAGTTTAAGAGATTTATTAATTTAAAACTTAAAGTAGATTTTAATACATCAGATTAGTAAGATCAATTAAAGCATGAAATTTGCTAGCAAGTGTTATAAAAATACACTGAAGGGTTTTATTTTCTTAGAAAAAAGCATTTTCATCTCTTACGACTATATATTGTTTATCATTTTTGTTTGTTGTTGAAAATAGCGATTTGAGCGTTGTTGTGGCAAAGTTGCTACGGTGTTAAATTCTTTCTGGAAAAAAGATAAAAATAAGGATTACCTTTTACTGATTTTAAATAAGAATGTAGAACATAGATAGCGATTGATACGACCAAACCTTGTTGCTAAAATATCTTTTAACGCTTTTTAAATAAACCATGGCACCATGGTACTATGGTAGCACGGCAGAAAAGATTGAAATGATCGATATATTTTTCTAAAATAATCAGTGCGCTAATAGAACATCACAAATATTTAATGAACGACATAAGAAAAGCAACATGCGTCGAAAACATGTTCTGGAACTTGTGGCTAAATTTCGGGAAACTGGATCAGTGGCCAATAAAAACGCAACATTCAAAATCCCATAAAGAACGAAGAAAAGAAAATGATGGTTTTAGGGCAAGTTTATTTAGATCCTACGTTAAGTACCCGCCAATTGGAAACAGTGTCTGGTGTTAATCGACGTAATATCCAAAGGATTCTTAAAGCCCATAGTTTTCATCCGTACAAAATACACTTTGTGCAAGAACTTAATGAAGTTATGAATGACCGAATTATAAACGATGAAAACCTTCTATTCAACACTTGTTTCTTTAATAAATGCTTTTTTTTTCTAAAACGGCATGGTAAATCGTCATAACGATTCTAATACCAAAATATATCATGATGTACTCACGCAACAGCCACAAAAATTAAATGCTTGGGCTGGTATTTTTGGTTATTATATAGTTGGACCTTTCTTCCTGCCTGGAAATTTGACAGGTGAAATGTATTTACAATTATTACAAGACGCCACAGAACCAGCGTTAACAGCAATAATTGAAAATCAGGGTCATCGGCGATACGTTATGGGGTCACTTAAAAAGCAAAATCTATGCGACTCAACCGACTTCATTGCAAGATTTGCAACAAAGAATTGTAAATAAGTGTGTTCAAATTACTCCTGAAATATTGCAGAATGTGCGGCAACGTTTTCAGCAAAACCTCTATTACTGCATGGAGAGTGAAGGTGGCTATTTTCAACATTTACTTGGGTGACGCGTAAATACTTAAAATTAAAGAACTCTGTATGCTTGCGTAAGTGACGCAAGAGTTAAAAATGCATTAAATAATAACATCAGTATCCTCATTAGTTATTTTTATACCATTTTTTGGCAAATTTTTTGCTTTTATTGATTTTTGAAGGGAATCGAAAGACTGTTAAAATGAAATATCGCTCAACCTCCCTTTCTATTTAAGATCTTAGGGGTGGTGCCACCTCCGCTTAGGAGGCTGCAGGTACGAACGTCATATTTTGATAATTTAGTGTCCGAGTGTTTTTCAAAATAAAATTATGAGCTGCCTATAAATGCCTCTGTTTCGTTTTCGATTCACCATTTCTATATAAAGTTAATTCCAATCAATTACGTGCATATTTAAATTGTGTTAGATATTTGTAATGAAATTCTTGACGAGGGAAGTTTTGGGTAAAGAATAATAGCAATATGTATGGAAATATGCAATTTAAAATCAAAACTAAATATCTTACTTTCATCATCTTACAACACCTTTATACGACAACTACAAAATCATATAAATTGCAAAATTTCCGTATACATGCTTATCAGATGCAAGTTATGAACATTACTGTAATATAAAATTGTAATAAAGTTGCACGTAAATAAGCTCATAATAGTGTATCCGCATAAAGCTCAGGAAATTGGAAGATGGTATCAACCTGGAAATTATTATTCACCGCCTTTCCTTTAGAATTAATTTTTTTTTTGAGTTATGCAATATTTTATTTTAAATAGTAATATTACAGGGTTAATGAAGGGGCAAACCGCTGCCTAAATTGTGTACACCAAAGGAATTAATTCTCCTTAATTGCCTTGCAACACCCATCAGTGCCCAATAATGCTCAACAAAATACTGAAATACCTCGAAATTCCCAATAACGTATACGCCATTTACTATTTAAATGCAGATCGCATAGCCATGAGGATTTTTTAGTTGGTAAAGCTGAGATAATTATTAAGAGAATACTAAAACTGATTAGAGAAACTTTTCGTTTCTTCTGAATGGGATGGTTAATTGTCAAAATTGTCCGTATTGAGTCGAGTAAAAAATCCACACTTATTCCCTGAAGTGCATATCCCAATCTGAAAGAAAACCTAACCGGAGAAATATATTTCAAAATGCAATCATCGATCCAGTTTTAATAGATATTTAGGAATAAAATGCCAATTGAACTGCGAACGGGTTGACATTTCAACAAGATAGAGGCCATCTCACACTCTTGTCAGCCAATATTATCGAAACCTCTCCGAATAGAAGGATTGTCCAAAAAGAGGCAGTGGAACAGCTGGCAAGGTCACCGGACTTATCCCCATAGGACTTTTTCCACCTGAAAATTATAATTTATTGTACGCAGCTAAAATCCCTCAACAGCCGACCAATTACCTCAGAAAGGTTTCAAAATGTTTTAGTCCGTTTCGAACAATATCTGTAATCTGTGAAACATTTTTTAAAAATTGCGAGGCATGAGAAATCGAGCTTGTTTTAATTTTATTCACCCACCTTGTACAATTTTTTTTTAAAATTTAGTTAATAAAACTATTAACGGAATAATTGTCTGTCTTTCTCTAACACATTATCTTTTATGTCAAGGTTTTTGTCAATTTTCTCGGGTGTCGTGAAATATCGGATCAAATTTGGTTTTGATTGAAGTTGATGTTGATATCAGAAAACTATTGGTGACGAGCATACTATATAGGCTTAAAATCATTGCCTACCGTATGAAAGGGTTGGGTAATCTATTTTTCTTTGGCAGAATCCTCTTAATTATTTTAAATTGTATCGGCCTTTTTTACATAAATTTAATATAAAATCCATAATAATCAAAAATTAATAAATGATGTGTCGAACCATCTAAAAATATTCCACCATAAAAGCATCCCATAAGAGCCAATGTGCAAGCAAAATTCGATCACCATTAAATAGAAAGAACCAAAAGCCGAAATATGTCGTAATATTGATTATAACCGGAATGTTGACGAGTCAAAATATGGGTTGTTATAGCAATAATTTATCAGTTCAGACTTTCTTTCTCCCCCTGTACTTAAAAAGCATATAAAAATGTTCTAAACAATTTTTAGTCGACAAACTGAAACATTAATTTATTTGATTACATTTGGTCCTAATATTCTAAACTTAGTCCATACGAAATGCTTAAATTCTGCGAAGATAAGAAAATGTATCGTGTATTTCCTCAATTATTAAAGTTAGCAAATTTAACAACAACAAAATTACAGTCAGTAGTAATTCTGCAAAAACGAAGTCATTTTTCTTTGCCAAACACATGTTTAAATGATTTAACTATTAGTATTACATGAAAGCCGCGTTATTAATCCGATTTTATACAAAAAACTGCATGCATTTTTTTTGGGACAAAAATGTTAGTCTTTTTAGACCGGCATTAATTCACAATAAATTAAGTTTAAACTATTTATGGACATACTGATGCAAGACAGAAGCACTTTTAAAAAGAAAGGGTTTTAAGGGTATTCAGTTTTTTTAAATCTATAAATATACGAAAAGTAATGGCGGTATTACGAAATAACTACGATCTTAAATCGTAGATTATATGTGTATACAGAACAGTGAACAGAGTCATGCTTCATTTTCTTTGATAAAAAGAAGAATTCGTAAAACCAATTTACAATTTACCGATTGTTAACCGACTTCAGAAAAGGAGGAGTTTTTTCAACTCGATCTGTATATATTTTTTTATATTTGTTCGAACATATTGTCTAAACGGCTTGACCGATTTTAATGAGTCAAGCGCCAAATTGCCGAGAACGTTTCTTTAGTGGTCCCATATTTCTTGATTTGGAATCCGTTCACCCGTTTTTCTGAAATAATAATATTTAAAAAAACATATGTATAAGGGCGATAAAAGCAGCGAGTTTTACAATTAAATTTCCATTATTTTAAAAACCCTTTTCATAATAAAGTATTGAGTTTGTAATGGGCATACAACCCCATTTAATAAAAGGTATCTCTTTTGCTATTCTGTTATGTAATGTGATACAGGGTGACCATGAATATATGCAACCTCAAAATCCAGTATTTTACTTGTCATTTTCGAACAATGTAGACTCGGTATGAATAAAACGTTATTGACCTACTATCCTCATTACAGTTTTTAACCGACTTCAAAAAAGAAGGACGTTATCAGTTTGGCTCTATATATTTTTTTATGTTTGTATATCTATTAGTCCCTACACTTCCTACAAGACAAGGAGCTGTTGTTACTCCGCGATGGTTTGACCAATTTGAATGCAATTTTCAGGTGACATCCAGGATATTGCCGGAGTGGTCCCATAGCAAGCATAATAAAAAATATTAAAATTGGCGGCCATTTTGTTGTTGGTCATCTAGCAAGCGTATTAAAAAAAAAATGTTAAAAATGGCGGAGTGGCAGCCATTTTGTTTTTTTGTTTGTACACCGGTGACTCCGTGATAGACTGACCAATTTAGAGTAGTCCCATAGAAAGAATATTAAAAAAATGTTAAAAATGACGGTCACCAATATATCAGGAAAACATAATATGCAGTTAAACCTGATTTTTACAATGAAAATCGTGTAAATAAAATTAAAAAGAATGAAATAAAAATTTAAAAGTAAAATTTCCAAGGTGAAATAAAATATTACTTTTTACTTTTAGAGCATTTTTATAATAAAGAAGAAAATTGGACAATGATTGTGATCCCTGAAAAATGTTGTACCTTGTCAAACAGTAGGAGAATATAAATGTCCCTGCTCCTGTGGAGAATTGTCTGTGTGGGGGAGACTTATTTGGTCTGTTGTAGCTGAACACTAACATACCACACGACGTATTGTGAATATTAAACAAAACAAGAATCTAGCGTCTATTTCATGCAGGATTTTATGAACGAAAGGTTAGAGAATCAATTAATATTTTTTAATATAGAAAACATTTCAATACAGATTCAGGCCTCGCTTTACATGACACGTGGAAACTGACCTTATCATTCGGTGAGTCCAAGTCGAGTAAAAAGCTCGCCTGACCTTCTCCGAGCTCACCGACCCCTCTAAGCTGTAAATAGTGCAATTTACACTGCTAGAGACAAATCTGAGGCCTTAGCGGGAGTTATTGTCCAACAAGGCCAACCGAACCAACACCGAGAGGAGGTTGAAGAACAACACAGTCATAGACTTATATGCATGAATTTTATCCCAACAAAACCAAAAACCGCATTCTGTATATTTAAATAACCGAATTAATTTTTACAGCGCTATTACTGGCGCCATCTAGGTACCAATTTCTCGTATTAAAATAAATGCCCACTCGTCCGGCAGGGTCGCTACCGTATCAGTAATACGTAAGCAGCTGTTTTGATGGTATCGTTTGTAATATTTTCGTGAATTTAATAACGATTTGTGCATTCATCAGGTAAGTCAGTAAACCTAATTTGTTGCAAGAAATTCTTTAATATCAATAGTTATTGTCAGTAGTAAAATCGTTGATGTTTTGTTTGTGTTTACTTTTAACCTTAAAATTGGATAAATTTATACAACGGGGGTAAGATGACGGAGGTAAGATGACGAATTCGTCATCTTGCCCCAAGCAAACAATATATTGAAGTAACTTCTTTTACAGAATGCCGTGAGTATACAAGCGTAAATCTAATGGTATGGAATGGAATGAAGACTCTCTTATAGCAGCTATGAAAGTACGAGAGAGATCGTTATCTTGTAACGCAGCCGCAATAACTTTAACGGAATACCGGAACCCACGTTGAGAAGATACATAAAAAGAGACGCTCAAATAAAGAGTTCCCGGAGGGTGGGGGCCGCTTCAAAAACACCTTCAATACTAAGCAGACGAACGAATTTGTTAGCTACCTAACAGAATGTAATCAACGAGGTCTTGGGTTAACTTGAACACAGCCTGAGTCTAAGAGTCTTGAAAGAAGTTAAAGTCAAATACAATTTTAAAGCAGACCGTATCTATAATGCGGACGAATCCCGACTTTCAAGTGTACCAACGAAGTTACCCAAAGTTATCCCTCCAAAAGGCCAGCGACGAGTTGCGAAAATAGTGACAGCTGAGAGAGGTCGAAATACAACTTTGGTTTGTGCAATGAATGCTGCCGGGTCATATATACCCCCATTTCTGATATTTGGCCGAATTAGAATGAAACCCGAACTGTTAAATGGTTGTCCTCCCGGTTCTGATGGTAGGGCACAACCTTCAGGTTGAATGACGGCTGAAACTTTTCTTGCCTACCTAAAACACTTTGCCCATTATGCAAGACTATCTATTAACGATCCTGTATTTTTACTGGTTGATAACCACAGTTCCGACATTTCCCTCCCAGGAATAAACTTTTGCTGAGAGAATGGAATTGTGCTAGTGGGATTTCCACCACGACCCACCGACTACAACCTCTCGACGTCGCTTTTTTCGGCCCTTTCAAATCATTTTACAGTCAAATGTGTGATTCTTTCTTAAGCAATCATCCAGGAATTTCAATAACGGATAAAAATATCGGACCTTTGTTTGGAGAGGCTTTCTGCAGGGCAGCCAATGTAAACAATGCTGTAAACGGCTTCAGAGCTTGTGGCATTCAGCCATTTTACCCGCTGATTTTTGACGACAGTGATTTCGCACCTTCTAAAACAACTGAACGTATTGAACAATCTGAGGATAACAGTGCTCTTTCAATGGTTAACAATACCAGGTCGACAGTAGGAAGCGCAGATTCGTCGTCAACTGATGAAGAGGACCAAATACCTTTGAGTGTGTTGGCTCAAAATATAAAATCGGTTACTACACGAGAGCAGAACACATCAAAAGAAACATTTGATGCTCCAAAGAAACTTCAAATAAAGTCTCATAAACGTCGACTATTTACAGACGAGGGCACTTCCAGTGACTGCCTTCCTTCTATCTGGGATATTAGACCAATTGCAATGGCTGAACGGTCCCCAAACCCTAGAAAGAAAATGTCATCTTCTGTTATAAGCAGCATGCCAATCAAATTGCAACAATTGAACATACAAAAAAAATCAACAATTTCAGAAAATAGAGCACAAAAATATCGAAAAATGCCGTTGCCTAATGCTGCTGATATTGCAGGTTCCAGTAGTGACATTCAATATTTATGCCCTGGATGTGAGGAGGAATATAGTGACCCACCATCTGAAAATTGGTTGCAATGTTGTCAGTGTCTACTATGAGGGTTTTGGCAGTTTTAATTGTGATCTTTGTGGATAGTCATCTTACCCCAATAGGTGCGTCAACTTGCCCAGAGCATGGGGTAAGTTGACGAAAATTACCTACTTTTTTTTTGTTGTTTGTAGAAAACCCATTTATATTTTCATACTTTTGGTAAGATTAATTTGACACTAAGTCATAAACATGTTTGTACTGATATGTATTTAACCCTCAAATAAATGTATTTGCTTTATATTTTCATTTTCCCTTAGCTTCGTCATTTTACCCCGATCTCCCATATGTACATTTTAATGACACGAAGTTCAATTTTAAACATCTTTTTCAATTTAGGCAATTTTTTACCATAATTAATGATTAACTCAAGATGATCGAACAAAATGGCGACTAGTATATATGGGATGGCCTGGTAATATTTTGGTGAAAATCTAGTATGGAGGAACAAGATGGCGATGGCGGCTTAGTGAAATGTAAAAATAATTATTACTAGAAAACTAATTATCCAATTTACCTCAAATTTTGCACAAAAATGAAGTGTATATATGAATGAACTGGTAACAGTTTGGTATATATCCAAGATGGCAAAACAAAATGACATTTTAATAAAATAGTTAAAAAATCAGCCTGAAAAACTAAAAAAAAAATTTGATACGAATTCAAAACATTTAAAAAATCAATGTAAAGAAATCTTATTTAATTGCCTTAGAAAAATTAAATGTAAAATAGGGATAAACTGATACGAATTGAACTACATGTTTGACTAAATTGGGTCATACTTCACCATTCCTAATAAACGTAAAGATCGATAACGAGGGAAGTTCTGGGTATAAGAAATTTATCGTTTTTTCCTTAATATGAAAATTTTAAAATTTTAATATTCTGTATGTCGAAAACGCAGTATTTAGAGACCCCATTTACATAAACTATTTTTCTAAGTTGTATGAGATAAATTACCTCCCAAACTTTTGGACATGAATAATTAATTTCCAGCAGGGATTTATCGGTAAACATTTCGAACTATTATTAACTTGTATATGTGCACGAATATGTCAATGTAAAACCCATTCGGAACAAAATGTATGACGGCTTAATGCGGATGTGAATGTTTCGCCTGTCTTATTAACGTAATGCTAATAACAGAGCAATCAACGTAAGCATATCGAAAATATTTGTTTAAATTGACGGACAAATAATCGTAACATCACACAAATTGACATTCTGGTATGTTTCCATTGCCTATGTTAAATCATTCGTTTTTTGGTTTGTCTTTTAATCGATTTTTTTGTTTAAAAAATATCCGTTCCTGGAAACTAGGGTGAAATTACTTTATAATAACTTTGATCTTGCAGCTTCGATTCTTTAAAAAGTTTAATAAATAATTTTTGAGATAAAAAAATAAAAAAGGCGGTTCAGGCTTTTATACGAATTAATACATCTGCGTGTATGTAAAAATGTTTTTAATAAAAAATCGGTAAATTTCCTTTCACCGGAACAGTGAAGTGTGACATTATTTAGTTCCAGTTAGTCAATTAGTAACACATAGAAACTAAGAAAAACTCTTTACGTTAATTTTTTAATCATTTTATTTTAACGCCATTTTGATTTCGTACCACAATTTTACTAGTTTTCCTTTATATCACACTTAAATAGTTTATTCAGGCTGATTTTTAGCTACATTCATGGAAAACCATGGAACGACTTAGACAAAATTTTAGTAATATTTGTAATATGATATTTTCTGATTCCTTCAAGCGATTTAAATCAACTTTTTTTTGTTTTAAAGGTACGTTATTAGACTTTATTCCTGGGCAGAATGTTTGCCATAAAACACAATTGACGATAATATACAGGGTGATTCAAACACACTTGATTTTTAATTACATTTCTAAATTAAACAGCAAATCCCAAAATTTTACTTATGAAGTCAAATGATAGCCCCAATTTTGCTTTAAAACGAGCTTTTTAAAAATATTTGCTAACTTGTTCCGTTTTTAAACTATAGAGATTTTTCTAAACAATTACATAATTGTATGATTTTTTGTTGTACATTTCAAGCTCTTTCTGAGAAGACTATAATGTCCACAAAAATTAAAACTTATGTCTAGGTAACACAAAATGTAACCATATCTACAAAAACTATTCGACATGGGTTACATGAAACTCATTTAAATTCTTGACAGCCCTATAGGCCTCCTCAGTGAGAACACAGACGGTCTCGTTTGATTTTTGCCGAACAACATGTTAACTGAGATTTACTTAAATGGTCACATTGTTTATTTGCAGATGAATCAAAGGTTGCATTTCATCCTTACGACAATCCAGATACCAAGAAAACTGTTCCTTAGATCTGTAACAGTGTGGGGACGAATATTTACAGAATTAACAATTCTCAAATTTGATTGGGCAACAATTTTATTTATGTGATCGATAATGTTAGACCACATATGATAGGAATCACACACACAACACAAGGAAATAGGAAAACGAATTTTTCGAAAATCATGAATATAACAAAATGGTTTGGTCCTCCTGCTCCCCGGATTGTAATACAATCGAACACATATATGGGATGTTTTAAAGCGGGGTTTGTATGCTCGAACAATACCTCCTAGAATTTTGATGAATTGGTTGAAGCAATTTATGAAGAATGGAATTTAATTCCTCAAGAGTTAATAGACAATGTTATATCAAGTATGTCCAGACGATATGGGTAGATTATAAAAGTTCACGGAGCACCCATCCGATACTAGTACCTGTGTACTAGTGTTTTAGTTAGGGATAATTTTAATAATAACTCTTTAAAGCTCCGCAACTATTAACTTTAAATCAAAATTTAAATGTCATAAGGGGCATGACATGGCAAGATTTCGGAAAAAATCCAATAAGTAACAGTAAGTTATTACTAAAAACTACTTATTTAATTTACCTCAAAATCTGCATAAAAATCAAAATTTTATTACGAATCAAAGATGAAGGAATAAAAAAAGAACGGCCTGGTGAAATGTTTAAAAAATAATTACGAAAAAACTACTTATTTGATTCATTTTAAAGTTTGCACAAAAATTTGGAGTGATATAGAGATGGACTGTTAAAATGTTGGTACTATAAATATAGATGGTGGAACAAAATTCTGGCAAAATAACATGTTTAAAAAATCTGTGTAGAAACCTTATTCAACGCCAAATGATGTAAAATTTGCACAAAATTATATGTAATGCATATAATAAACTGGTAAAATTTTTGTCTGTCTGTCTATCGATCAATTTGGAACATAACTAAAAAACTACTTCACCGATTGACTTCAAATTTTTGGTCAACGATTAGAGGTCTTATATGGATGATCATTTTTGTAAATATCCAATATGGTGGAACAAAATGGTGGCCTGGAGAAATGTAAAAACAATATTACTAAAAAACTAATTATTAAAATTGCCTTAAATATGGCACCAAAATCAAGTGTTATAATAAAGATAAACTAATATAGTTGTAGTTCGAATTCAAAATAGCGACCAAATAAAATGTTTAAGAAATCATCGTAAAACCTTCTTGACTTTGACTATATACGTGAATCTAAGTTGGGACATACCTCACTATTCCTAAGAAAAGAAAAGATTCATAACAGCTGGGAAGTTCCGGGTAAAAAATATTTATCGATTTTTTCAAAAATAGTAATGTTTTGAACTCCAGGTATATAAGACTTTTTTAGCTCAAAATAACCCGTACCTCCACGTATTAAAATATTTGTTACGATTATCTTTATAAACATTATAGTTCATTTATGTATGACACAATGAATAACTGAATGTCGACTATTAATAATTTAGATCTTATACAGGGTGACAATTTAAAAACTTGAAATGGCCATATCTTAGGAAGGAAAAACTTAATCAAAAAACGCTCAAAACACTTTCTATAAAATGAAGAGGTAACAAATAAAAGCGTATTATTCGACCCTTATCTATAACCCCTTGGGCAGGGTGAGATACACCCCTAAAATCTTAAACAGAAAGGGGGGTCGAGTGTTACATCATTTTAAACCTCTTGAAAAATGGTTTCCAATGGTACTATAGAAAGCTGTTTTCGTGAAATTCTTCTGTGTTTATTAAAGGAAACATTAAATTAAAACACAATTGTGAAATTTTTTATAATTATTTAAATAAATGTTCAAAATGGTTCCCGCTGTTTTAAAGACAATAATAAAGTCTTTGTCCAAATTCTTCGCGTACATTTGCAAATGTTTCTCTGGATATAGTACGGCATTCCTGAACTATTCGGTCCTTGAGTTGCTCTATTGACTCAGGTTGCGTTTTAAACACCACAGATTTAAGGTGACCCCACAAAAAGAAGTCAAGAGGTGTTACGTCCGGGGATTTAGGTGGCTATTCAACAGGACCTCTTCTTCCAATCCACTGCTTGGGATAATTATCATCCAACCATTGCCTGACGGGATCTACATAATGAGGAGGTGCCCCATCCTGTTGAAAATGTAGTAAGCGTTCTTCTATAATTACTTCTCCCAATATACCAGCCCAAACATTAATTTTCTGGGGGTACTGGGTATGCTTTACTCTAAATACGTCTGGGTTCTCGTCATTCCAGTAATGACAGTTCTGTTTATTTATACATTTTTATTTATACATTTGTCCATTCAAATAAAAGGTACATTCATCACTGAAACAAATATTTTTAACTAGTCGAGGTTCTGCCGTAATTCTATCTGTCATTATTTCACAAAACTGGATTCTTCTATCCGGGTCATTATCACCAAGTTCTTGCTGTATGCGCAGTTTATAGGGATGAAACTTATGAAATTTAAGTACCTTTCTTATTGTTTAACGAGATAAGCCAGTTGCTACAGCTGCTTGACGAGTTGATCAAGTTGAATTAATTGCAAACTGCCCCAGAACTTCCATTTTCGCTGCTTCGTCAACTAGTCTCGGTTGATTTCTCTTTTTATTCGCGGCAGAGCCAGTTTCTTCAAATTTGGCTACTATAGTTGGCGAACATACTCCGAACTTACATTTTGACCTGGATGCCTTTCATTAAATCTTTCGGCTGTCCGTAAGAAACATTGATCCTGAGAACCATAAATGAAAATCATTTCTACACGTTCAGCTGTGTTGTACGCATTATTTAAGATAAGTGCTGCTTTTCGTTTAAACTGAACCAAAAGTCAACTGTTAAAATATCAATACTAATAGTACAAGTTACTTTTAAATTAAATATTGTGATAATAAAATGCGAATATTCATAAACAAATAAAATATCAGGCTTAAAATGTTTAGAATTCTTAAGAGATATGCCAGGATATCGGTACCAATCATTTTGAACATTTACTTAAATAAAAATGTTCAAAACTATGTTTTTATTTATTGTTTCCTTTTATTAAATTAAGAAGAATTTCACGAAAAGTTGCTTTCTATGGTATCATTGAAAAGCATTTTTCAAGAGCTTTAAGATGATGTATCACTCGACCCCCCTTTCTATTTAAGATTTTAGGAGTGTATCTCACCCTGCCCAAGGGGTTACAGATAAGGGTCGAATAATACGCTTTTATTTGTTCCCTTTTTATTTTATAGAAAGTTTTTTGAGTGTTTTTTTGATTAAGTTTTTCCTTCCTAAGATATGACCATTTCAAGTTTTTAAATTGTCACCCTGTATAAGAAGCACTTAGCAATACAGACCAAACTATATATATAAATGGATAGGACTTGTATCTCAATTATTTCGTCCGACAGGCCGGGCGCGGCTATCGATTCCAATAAAGAAAATTCCTCTGCCTCTCTCATAAACGAGCCAGACATTAAGTCAGTCAGTTTTCTCTCGTTTCTTCCAATTTCATTTCAAAATTTAATAAGCGGGATCTCTAATAATACCGCCTTGTAAAAAGGAGGCCATCAACAATAGGAACGCGCGGTTTTTCAGGAGTGTATTTCTCCATTTATTAATTGTTGTCTGGCCGCTTTTCCGATACGAAAAACAAATTTGGGTTTACTTCGATAGTAATACACTTAATTTGGTTTTGCTTGTGTTGTGGTCCGAAAATGTGTTTAAAATGGTATTGGTTTTGGTAACAGAAGAAATGTTGCGCCTTTTTAAATTCGTACCATAATTTTACTATATCACACTTAATACTTGCACGAAATTTGAAATTAATCTAAAAAGTAGTTTTTCAGACTGATTGTTTTAATGTTTTATTAGGCCACCATCTTAGATTGATACTAAAATGTTATCAGTTCATTTCTATGTAATATTTGATTTTTATGCAAAATTGAAGGTAATTTGGATAATTAGTTTTTTATAGATAACTGTTTTAACATTTCACCAGACCGCCATTTTGTTCCAAAATATTGGATATTTACCAAAATATTACCAGGTCATCCCCATAAGATGTTTAATTTTTGACGAAAATATCAAGTATCAATCTGGTAAGCAGCTTTTTAGCTACGCAGATTGAAGAATTACACACGAAAATGTAATCTTGCCAAACTTTCTTATTCTTATCTATTATACTTATCACTATCACTTAAACTTGGCTATTGTATTTTTCTGACATCATCTGAGGTCCTTAGATTATTTTGCGTGCTATCATAGCTACTTAGAAGCAATAATAAAAGTGGTTTTAAGAAAATCAAGTGGGCCTAAGCTTTTTTTTAAATGTCACATTCTGATCCATAATACACGCAGGAATATGAAAATGTAAAAATATACAGGATGTTTCGTTTAAAATTTCGAATCCGGACCCAGTGGTAGGAAAGTGAAATCTATGTAGAAACTCTCCTCTTTATGTACCAGTTACCTATATCAAATTTAATCTTACATCCCTGATAAAACGGAATTGTAGTCGTAAAAAACTCACCCTCCGAGATTTTGTCAGATCTCTACGTTCAGGATCCCTAGACGGCATGCGACCACCGTTATTTATAACCCAAACTCAACCAAAATATAGTCCTGAAGACATTTTACAAGAGCTTTATGCTACCATAGAAATTATTATCTAATTCAGCCATAAAGGGCTACTTTATTCTTAAAGGTTTGTACTAAAACCGTGCGTCCACCGTTATTTATAAATCAAGAAAGAGACATTTTATAAGAACCCTGCCATAAAAATTATTATTTAATTTAGCCCTAAAGGGCTACTTTACTCTTGAAGATTTTACGAAAACCGTACGATCACTGTTATTTATAACTCAAACTCAACAAAAATATAGTCCCGAGAGACATTTTGCAAGAGCTTTATGCTGCCACCAAAATTATTATTTAATTCAGCCCTTAAGGGCTACTTTACTTTTAGATATTATTACTTATTCCGTGCGACCACCGTTATTTATAACTCAACAAAAATATAGTCCTGAACGAAATTTTACAAGAGCTTTATGCTACCATAGAAATTATTATATAATTCATCCCTGAAGGGCTACTGTATTCTTGAAGACTTTAACTTAAACCGTGTGACTACCGTTATTTATAAATCAAACACAACCAAAATATAGTCCTGAGAAACATTTTACAAGAGCTTTATGCTACCATAAAAATTATTATTTAATTCAGCCATAAAGGGCTACTTTATTCTTAAAGGTTTTTACTAAAACCGTGTGACCACCGGTATTTATAACTCAAACTCAACAAAAATATAGTCCTGAGGGCCATTTACAAGAACTTTATGCTACCGTACAAATTATTATTTACTTCAGCTCTAAAGGGCTACTTTTCTCTTAAAGATTTTTACTAAAACCGTGTGAACATCGTTATTTATAAACCAAACTCAACAAAAATATAGTCCTGAGAGACAATTTAAATCAGTAAATACAGGGTGTCCCGAATTGCAGTGTCCAAACTTTAACAGCGCATTCTGCATTCAAAATAAGCCCTAATTTTCTATATAAACATATATCGGCAAATGCTTCGTTTTCGAAATACTTTAAAATTGTTTTTTAATCATAACTTTTTTATTACTTGAGATATTGTTATTAAATTTGGTAAACAGCCTTGGAGTAACAAAAGGCATTTTTTGATTGAAATATTTTTTTTTAATATTTAATCAGTGGCGTCCGTACGGTATTTTTTATTGAATATTCTTGAAGAAAAAATGGTACTCTACTGCTTTTTCTGAAAACACAAATCATTACTAAAATCCCCACTCAGTTTGGAGCAAATTTGCTCCCTTGTCTTTTTTTCGTGCGGTGTAAGGATTTCGAGTAAAAAACTAAAAACCATTTTTATGTACGGCATAGCTAAAATTTCCATTATTGTTAATATCAGTAGCAAACCCTTTAAGGTGGGATTGTAACAGCAAGTTTTTAAAATTATTTGGTTTCCGATATTTATTTCATGCATTCCGGGTGAGTTCATAATTTCTGAACAACGTATGTAGGGTTTCTAAAATAAAAGCTTGTCTGACAACTAAGGAGAGATGACGTCATCGACCCGTTGTAATGGAGATTTGCATTATGTTTGTGTTATCAGGGTGACATCGCAGAAGTTAGCAGGCAACCTATTAAAATCTAATGTCCTTGGTACTTACCATCATTCCTTCTAGGGTTTCCAATCCCGGGATCCCGAACATTTTTCATCCCGAAATCCCGGAAAAAATCTCGAAATCCCGAAAAATATCCCGACTTTATCCCGATAAATTTCACATATTTATTTGACAAAAATTATTAATAATAAGTCAGGTATATGACCTATCCATGAAATATTTCTACATTTTAAAATTGGAAAATGATATTCGTGACCTTCAACAGTCCACAGAGTGCCTACTTACACTTTGTTATTGCTACTCCACTAAAAGTAATAAAACAGTTCTGGAATTCCCCGAAACGCCAGCCGAGGCCCGATCGATAATCGTATTGTGCGTTACGTCTATTAATTCTTTTTCAGTAGTTTCTGGGGCGGTGTCTAAAAAACATTAAGATAAAGCTTTGAAGCTGTTGTGACACTAAAAGTTTAAAACTTATGTGAGTTGTGAGTTAGTTAGATAGTTAATAAGGTATGCTATATTTTATTTGTTGTTAAATAATACACATGACGAAAATGGCTGATGATGATGAATATGTCACTCACCCTAAGAAAAATGATGAAAAATCTTCTATGTTGCAACATTTTTTAATGTCAAAAAATAAACAAAACCTAACTGCGAAATGTAAATACTGTAAAAAAATAATTGGTATTAAGGGAGGTTCTACCAAAGGCCTGCATGTTCATTATAATGCAAAACATTCATTCCAAAAAGAACAGGATGCGTCATGTTCAAAAGAACCAACTGTAAAAACAAATTCAAGTTCCTGTACTGTGGCTAGATTTCCTCGAGGGACTGAAAAAGACGATGACATGTGCACTCCATCTAAGAAACAGAAAAGGATTAATGAATATTTCATTTCTCCTCCTGATAATGATTCTTTGGATGCTGTATTAGCTAGAATGACATCACTCGATGGTTTATCATTTAGGGTCTTTATTACTTCAGTAGACCTTAGATTAGGCCTTGATGCCAGAGGATTTACTGATATACCCAAATCTGTAACATCGATCCGAAACCGAATACTAGCATACCACAAAAAAGTGTTGAATTATTACGTGTTCCAATTTCAGACGATAAAAAAGAACGGTGGATGTTTCAGTTTGACATTAGACGAGTGGACATCTTCGGCGAACAAAAGATATTTGAATGTAAATGTACACAGTTTTGATGAAAAGTCTAGATTTTGGAATTTAAGTTTAGCTCGAGTAAAGGGCTCTTTACCTGCCCAAAGCTGTGTCGACCTACTCAAGAAGAAACTTGAAGAGTTTAACATTTCTTTAGATAATGATGTAGTGTGCGTCAGTAATGATGGTGCAAGTGTAATGAAGAAATTTGGGAAACTCATAAAACCGCAACAACAATTATGTTTTGCACACGCCATTCATTTAGCAGTATTAGATGTTTTGTATTCTAAAAATTCAATGAGTGATGAAGAAGAGAACCAAAATGAAGACGATAAGGTGGATAACGATGAGGATGATTGTGACGAGTATTATTATGAAGATGAATGTAACGAGGAGGATTATTTAAAAGTGACAATGGAAAACGATAAACAAGACAAGGTAGACCTTACGAAAAACTATGATTTGGTGGTGATAGTTGAAAAAATCCGAAAAGTGGTAAAGCTTTTTAGACGTTCTCCTGTGAAAAACTCACTTTTACAAAATTATGTTAAAGAGAAACATGGCAAAGAACTTTCGTTAATTTTAGATTGTCCAACAAGGTGGAACAGCTTAGTAGATATGTTAGAAAGATTTGTCCAACTTAAAGATTGCACCAGAAAAGCTTTGATTAATTTAGAGAGCCCAATAATAGTCACAAATACAGAATTTGAAGTCGCACAGAACATTGTTCATTGCTTGGAACCGGTTAAACTAACTGTAGAAGGTATATGCCGACGAGATGCTACTCTTGCTACTGCAGATGCTAGTTTCAAATTTCTGTTTCGAGAGTTAGGTGATCTAAAAACAAAACTAAGCATTGACCTGGAAGAGTCTTTAAGAAAGCGAATATCAGAACGAAGAACCATAATGTCTGGAGTCATGGACTATCTTCAAAATCCCAACAAACAAGACAGCGAGGATACTTTTTTCAATTTGCCTCCGTCCAAGAAAATTGCAACTTTTGTCAAAAATATCCTGGAAAGCTTATCAAGGACCAGCCTTAGCAGCCAAAATGAACCATATGTAATAAATCTTGACGAAGATTCTGAGTCTGAAGAAGATTTGCCACTCAGCCGACTAAAACCAGCTGAAAATTTGAGCCTTAAAACCAAACTGGATAAGGCCATAACAAATGCAATGAAACCAGTACAACAACAGTTGAAGGGAAAATCTGATGATGTTTTAAAGGTGGTGAAAACGGAAATGGCCCTATTTGAAAATGGTGGATTGAAAGGTTTACATTTGCAACGGTGCTATGATCTCTTGCTGACAGTTCAACCCACCAGTGTAGAATCAGAACGAGTTTTTTCTTCTGCGTCATCCCTTGCTACAAGAATAAGATCTCGGCTAGCGGATTCTACCTTAGATTCACTGGTGATGCTCAGAAGCCATTTTCGTTCTAAGTAATTTAAGTTTTAATTTAATTTTGTTTATTTTTTTGTTTGTTTCAATTTGTGTTTAAACATATAATATTTCTTAATTACGTATTATGCAATGTTATGTTATGAATTATATTTGTTATCATGCAATGCAATACACATTACATTTCAATAAATATTGAAGTACCTATATATCATTTTTTTTATTAAGATAATTAAAATATTTAAATTACGTATTATAATGACCCTACAAAATATTTTTCAATTTTTTCGGGATTTCGAGATTAATCCCGGGATCCCGGGATTGAAATAAAAAATCCCGAAATCCCGAAATTCAATCCCGATCCCGAAATTTGGAAACACTAATTCCTTCATTGTCGACTCTTGGTATGCCATGATTGCATTTTTGTGATAATTGAACAATTGCTAGGTTCGTCTTTAAAGTATGACAGATGAGTTTATAATTCTAAAATCGTCGATTCATTTTGTAAAACGGTAATTAGAATTAATTAAATTTTGAAGATGATACTTCATTTACATACTTCCATAAACTACTCTTTATTAACTAAGTTCGTAACTAATTTTACAAAAACTAGAATTCATAACTTTTATTAACTTAGATCGTGAAAAAAATTTATAGAGCACTTTAAATATCATTAAGGATTAATGTGGGCCTTAAAATTCACAATAATTGCTCAAAATGAGCTCCTCTAACTTCGACACATTTTCGGCATCTGCTCTTAACTGTGTCAGTGGCATGGCGTATAAAATTCGTATTGACTCGCAAAGTTTCACAGGCTTGCTCTATCCTTAGAATCAGTTCTTCTCTTGTATGAACTGGTCTGGAATAAACTAAATTTTTCAAATAACCCCACACAAAGAAGTTGACAGGTGTGAGGTCAGGGGAACGTGGTGGCCAGGCTGTAGCTCCTAATCGTCCAATCCACCGTTCTGGATAATTATTATTTAACCACTCGCGATTTACAAGTGCAAAATGCGCGGGAGCCCCGTTCATTTGAATCCAGAATTCGTTTCTAAGATTTAGAGGAATATTTTCTAGATCAAATCATTAAATAACTGTCCATCTAGGCGTGGTGGTAGAATATGGAGCCCGCAAAAAATTTCATTTATTACACCACACCAAACATTAACAGAAAATTCTTGCTGAAATGCTCTAGTTCGTATAACACGTGGATTGTCATGGCTCCAGATTCGTAAAATGTGGAAATTTACTGAGCCGCTTCGGGTAAATGTGGCTTCATCAGTCCATAAAATTTTTTTTGAGAAGTTCTTGTCTTCCTCTATTTGGCGCAAAAACCAATTGCAAAAACTGACACGTTTTTCGGCATCACCAGGTTGTAAGTTTTGAACTGGCTGCATCTGAAATGGCTTCCTGTGATCTTTCCTCAAAACGCGATGAACCTTATTTTTAGAAACAAAAATTGCGTTGCCTTGTAAATTATGAGCTGCTCTTCGTAGGCTTAATGTCCTATCGTTGTCAAACTTATTTAAAATTACGTTTCAATATTGTTCATTTCTCCTACCTTCGTTTCTCGGATTCTTTTTGAGTCCAAAATTCCTAAACATTAAATGCGTTTTAATGAAAACTTGTTTGTAAGGTAATCTTCTATTTGGAAATCTTCGTTGGTATTCCCGTACTGCTGCATTTGCATTTCCATTACAGAAACCATAAATGAAATGAATATCAGCATACTCAAAGTAACTGAATAACACTATTTTGAAATCACTAGTTAGACTGATAATTACCTTTTTGTATAAACTGTAATGTACCTGACATTTATTTACTCTAAAAACTCAAATATCACCCTTTAAAGACGAAACTAGCAATTGTTCAATTGTCACAAAAATGCAATCATGGCATACCAAGATGTTAAAGGTTTTGCCACTGAAATAATTAACAATAATGGAAATTTTACATAAAAATAGTTTTTAGTTTTTAACTTGAAATCCTTGCATCGCACGAAAAAAGGGCAAAGGATCAAATTTGCTCCAAACTGAGTGGGGATTTTAGGAATGATTTTTGTTTTCAGAAAAAGCAGCAGCGTGCCATTTTTTCTTCAAGAATATTCAATAAAAAATCCTGTACGGACGCCACTGATAAAGAATTAAAAAATATTTCAAATCAAAAAATACCTTTTGTTACTCAAATGCTGTTTACCAAATTTAATTTTAATTATTTATTATAATATTAATTAATATTTTCCGCCCTCTATAAAACTGGGAAAAAGGCGTAACATAAGAGCAAAAAGTAAAGATATTCAATATCATAATTTTGTTATTTTCATTTAGATCAGCATTACAAAAAAATATTTTTGATATAAAATCACTCTTTGGACTGACTATATTTTCGTTGAGTTCGGTATATAAATAGCGGTGGACGCACGATTTAAAATCTGTAAGAGTAAAGTAGCCCTTAAGGGCTGATTTAAATAATTTTACGGTAGCTTAAAGTCCTTGTAAAGTGTCTCTCAGGACTATACTTTTGTTGAGTTTGGTTTATAATTAGCGCTGGCCGCAGGGTTTAAGTAAAAATTTTAAAAAGTAAAGTAGCCCGTAAGGGCTGATTTAAATAAAAACTTTAACGGTAGTTTAAAGTTCTTGTAGAGTGTCTCTTAGGACTATATTTTCGATGAGTTTGGTTTATAAATAGCGGTGATCGAACGATGTTAGTATAAACGTTTAAGAGAAAAGTAGCCCTTACGGGTTGATTTAAATTATTATTTTTACGGTAACTTAAAGCACATGTAAATGGTTACTCAGGACCATATTTTCCCTAAAGTTGGTTTATAAATAGAGTAAAGTATAATTAAAATTAAATAAAAATTTTAATGGTAGTTTTTTTCAACAAATTAAGATGGTAACATGTTTTTTAATCTGGTCAGGAAATTATGCACGCCCAGTTCCGGGTAAAAGAAATTTACCGAGTTTTTAAACATCTAATGGTCTAGAAATTAGGTCTTGTCTAATAGATTCGTTGACAGGCGGTATTAATATATGGAGTTATTATCAGTATCAAAGGATCCTCAATTCTTTAGGCATATTGTATTAATAAATCGACAAATAAATATTCCAGTGGCACTAACCCCGGTAGCATATTTCTGTGATAACATTACGACCGCCGTAAATTATCTCGAGCAGGCGTATTAAATATCGAACATATATTAATGCGCCGGTGATGTGTTTAAGCCCGCAAAAATGTGTCGCGACTACAACGACAAATCGTAAATCTCCTTCCTCAAAACAAAAATAAAACTGTACTCGGAATGTTATTAATTTTTTTAAACGGTCGCCCATTGTCTGGTCGCGATGCCAACATTCGTTTTCGTACAGGAACAGGATGTCCAAGGAATTTGGGAAATTCTGTCATATTTCGCGGTGTCGAAAAATCGCTGTCCACTTTTATTACCTTGTCGCAATTCACTAAACGTTTTAGTTGAAATATGAAATTGCTGTTTACATTAAAGTGTTCAGAAGACAAAAGACGTAGCATAGTCGAAATGCACATTTTAACTGTTAGTTTTTTTTATTTAGTTTAATTTAGGAAAAAAGGAAGTGGAATGTTCTATATTGAAACAAATGTCTGTAACAATAATACCTATTAAAAAATCCTATAAACTGTATTTTATTTAATTTTTTTAAAGTTATTATCAAACAATTATCTCAATATATTATAATATACTGTCTGTTTGCAGTGTTCTGTTTCTCCCACATACACTTCTCTACAAGAGCATATACTCCTGTTTGAAAAGGTACATCTTTCGAGGATCGCTGTTTAGCAAGTTTGCATCTGCTTATAGAATTGCAGACGATTTAATAAATCAAAATGTAATACAAAAGTATGTCAAGTCAGTGGTAGTTGACAAGAACGATACAATCCTACGAGCATACCTTGAAGGTATTTTGGTATAGTAATCTAATTTTTAGATTAATGTTACTTTATTTTTCCTTTTAATTTAAAATAAATGAATACTTTATTTGATACAGGATACGCTGCATCAACTCCCCAAATATAGGAACTCCAATCGGCCCAGGTTAAGACAAATCGTCTGAAGCGAAAAGCACTATCACGTCAATCTTACCGAACAATAACATCATTCATTCGGTGCGAATTAACGTTCAAAATACGCAAACGATAAATATCAATCGGTCAGGCGATCTCTCACATAATTAAACGAAAATGTTTTAGAAAACGCTTGCGAAAAGTATATTATTTTCCTCGAGATATTTGTGTATCCGTAGAATCGGTATATTGCCTTTACCCGGAAGCATATTCGTATCGGACGTACGTTATTGCACAACCGGAAATAAACGAACTTATGCGACCCAGGTTACTTAACGGACATACGTGATTGCACATTGTGTGCAAAATTAGTCGTCCGATAAGGATACTTCGTGTTCTTTCTGTCTTGAAATAAGGTAGAAGTAGATGTCAGCGTGTTATTGATTTGTATTAATTTGTATGTAATTTGTATTATAAAAGTATAAAATGTGTAGTATACTTCCAGAAAATTATGATTACCACCATGTTAGCAGCGACATAATAAGAACTAAATTGAAATGGAAAAATATGTAAGCATCAATCGTTTATTATTACCCACTTTAGCCCAAAAGACAGATGCAATGTATTAACTGTCGAAAACAAAATTGTATTATACGAAATTGCAACTGGTACACAACCACCCGAAGGGCTTTTTTGTCCATTAAGACTTACTGGGAGTCTTGAAGCAGCAGCTATTTCAAGGAAAACTGAAGAATTTACACCCGTAGTGTCGAATGAGCCCGTAGAATTCATTATATTAGATGAAGAGCACACTCGACTTAATTTAAATGAAATAATATGTAACGCCGAAGAGAAATGGTTCAACTTTCTTTCCATACTAGACAGAGACGTTAAAGCTAGATTGAGAGATGACCCACACGGATTTTCTGGGGCAATTATTTCGTGTGTCGCAGCTTACGATAAAAACGTGAATTCTTCATCGACCCTTATGAGTGCTCTATTTCAAATGTCCAAAGTTCTGCAATCCTTATCTTTGAGACCATGCAAGAAAACGCAAAGAAAAGGAAAAAAGATAAGTATACAGCCAGCATCAGTGGCGTGCAGAAAAACGACTTCAAAAGGAAAAAGGAGGTTACAAGCAGGAAGAAAAATCAAGTCCCTTGTGAATAAGAAGAAGAAAGCATCGCACGCTTTAAATAAAGGTGTGGAACTCAATATTGCGCTAGGAGACAACAAGTTTTCCAAATAAACATTTTACTTTTAAACAAATGTTCATTTTATTCATTTTTATTTTTTGAACTTTATTCATTTCCAATAAAAATAATAGTATGTATGTGTATAAAGGGTATACAAGGGAAAAACCAACAGAGTCCAAAAATTGAAAAATGGGATTATCATTCAATACATTCGATCTGCCATATGTTTCGCTAAAAATACTACGAAAGTGTCGAGTTTCTATTGCTTTAAGCTTTGTTTTCTTTGTACTGAAAATTATACTTTTTGGCCTTGTTTGCTATTCCCCTGTACTTTTCATACAAAATGGCGTTTCTATTTTTAACCACATTGTAATAGGTTTTTTTATTTTAAATATATAATAGACTCAATGTTGATGCAGCTAATTGCCAATCGTATCGGACGAACGATATCGCACAGCTCTGTGCAATCACTCTCGTCCTTTATGAACCGTAGTTCGGCATCTTCAAATGTGCAATTACTTACGTCCGATACGAATATGCTACCCGGAACTTCCTTCGTTATAAATCTTTCCTTTTATTAAGAATAGTAAAATGTGACAAAATTTAGTTTGGTAATTTAATAACCCATATATACTGTATTTTCAAACATTTATATTGGGCGCCATTTTGTTCCATCATATTGGATTTCCATCAAATTTAACCGATTTCTACCTATGCCATACTTGATTTTTGGGCAAATAAGAATTTTTAAATATTTTATTAGGCCGCTATTTTGTTTAGTCATCTTGGATTCATATCAAAATTTTACCAATTGGTTCTTATGTAACACTTTATTTTTGTGCAACATTTGAAGTAAATTGTGTGTAAAATATTACCAATTTATCCCCATATGAACTTTAATTTTTAACTAAAATTTTAAGTCAATCTGGTAAGTGGTTTTTACGCTATGCCGCCAACTAACAGACAGACCGACAGACGACCGACGGAATTAATAAAACATGTTTTTTGACAACTAGTGACGATAAAACGCGAAGAAATGTAAAACCTGAGAGAATGATTTTTTCACAATTACAAAATTTTATTTGGCCGCCATCTGAAATGAATGCCACAATTTTGCTAGATCAACTCTATCTAATATATAAAATTCTCGTGTCACGGTGTTTGTTACCAAACTCCTCCGAAACGGCTAAACCGATTTTCATAAAATTTTCTGTGCTTATTGGGTAGGTCTGAGAATCGGCCAACATCTATTTTTCACACCCCTAAAAATTAAGGGTGGTTCACCCCAAAAATTTTTTTTTTAATTTTTGGACAAAATTGTTTGTTTTTATTTTTTCACGATTCAGCATTAAAAAATACATACAACCCTAAATTTTCACCCTTCTACCATCAACCCCTATTTTTTAATAGCTATTTTTGTATTATTCACGTTATTTACAATTTTTTCGAGTCCCGTTGTAAACTACTTTTTTTTTATATTCTACCACATTTTTTTTATATATCCTTAAAAATCGGGTATTACATATTTAGTTTCAGGTTTTTTTTTTTAAAGAAAATTATTTTTGTTCTTTTATGTTATTAAAAATATTTATTGATTTAGCTGGCGGTCCCACATAAATAAATCATTTTGAATTGAATTTCCCGTACAGCACCGCAACCGCAACCCCACATACACGGGTTATACGCGCCTGCGCAAGTATCAAATCAACTCTACGGAGTACCCAGACAGGATGAAACCTGTATTGTTTTGTTTTTAATATAGTTTTTTTGTTTTAATTGTGTCTCGACTGATACGCCTCTCAAGTTAATTTACTTCAGTTCAGTTAATAATTAATAATAGACATTTATTTTGTGCCAACAACGCCCTTACTTTAAAGGTATGTAATTTATTATACTTTAACATTTTGTGGAAATAAAGTGATGGACAGTTGTTTTGCTAAATAAAATTTATCCAAATTATCTGTTTTAAACGTTAACTTTTGAAGGAGTTGAGTTACCAAATTGAAAGAGAGGGTTGAAATAAATATATTCTAACAGCGAAAAAAATGAGTAATATATTTTATGAGAGTGTTAATTTCAATTTTAGGACTCACTTTGCAATTGAACAAAAAGTTCAAGACATTTAATAAATATATTTTATGAAGGGGTTTTATGATGTTGAAGTAGCTATTCCATCGACAGCGGTTTTTAGGGTTCCGTACCCAAAGGGTAAAAACGGGAACCCTATTACTAAGAGTCTGCTGTCCGTCCATCCGTCTGTCACCAGGCTATATCTCATGAACCGTAATAGACGGACTGACCAAAAATATTGTACACTCCATTGCGCTGAGAGAATAATCTTTGTTTATTTTTTAAATGCCATAATAATTAGTAGTAGTGTCAAGCTATCAAAATCTGTAATTTAATATATTTGGTATTTTAATAAAGATATTAACTTAAATAAAGTATGCTTCAATTGTCTACAACGCTTCATTACTCTTTCAAATTCCCACACACTTATAGTGTCAGATACTTTTAAAAACATTTCCTATCGTGTATGGCAAAACAACGTTTGCCGGGTCAGCTAGTATCACAATAAAATTAATTATGGCACACATTTTTCAGACTGAATTCTTAAATATTTTATTAATCGACATTTTGGTCCGCCATCTTGGATTTGTACTAACATTGCAGCATTATATTTTTCATGAGCTAAATTGTTTCATTTGGTGAACAGTTTAATTCACGCCGATATATATTAGAAGTAATTTGGGTTGTCTATAAGTGAGATTTATAACGTAATATTTAATTTTAGGGTGGAAATGTCGTTTTCTTTATAATTTGTACATAAATCAAAACAAGTAATTTACTTCATATTTATTTTTACGTTGCCATCCAGATAAAATCACAATATTTGCCAATCATTTCAATATTCAAAGCAGGTAAAGGAATTTTATATTTAATATGAACATATCCTTTTGGTACTCTCAAGTCGTGGATTCACGGCGTCGAAATCGACTTGCGTTCTACTTTCGGTTTTCAGTTGCAGTGTTTCCGAATCGAGTTAATGCATTTTCTTAAGTTTCATGGTGAACTTGAATTTGCCGCTTCCTTTCACGAGTCACTTTACTGACTATTTTCGTGCTCGACCTTCTTGGATGGCCAACGATCTTCATCCCTTGGTATCGTCATTCTGGTTGGTAGTCGAGGTACTTACAACACCTCCATGTGTTGATCCGAAGAAAAATCGGGAATCATCCCGAATATAGCCAATAGTGGTGATTCGAATTTTTGTTTCTTCGCATGGATTAACTACCTGCTTTATCTGAGAGCCAAAGTAAAGTTTGTGTTTTGGAGAAAACCTGGATTTTCATTCAGCAATCTTTGGCCACGCCGGAATCAAACGTTTTGGAGTTTTTTTTGTATAGTAACTTTGAGATTCAGTTAAGGTAAGCCGCTTATAATAATTTCACATACCTTTTTCTTCGTTTTGAAAAATGTTATGTATTTCCCAGGTTTCTTTTTTTTTGGACTACTCATTCATGGATTTCCATCTCCTTTCTACATGGGAGTCGACTCCTAAGTTTTGGCATACCGTACCGTACCATGAGTTATGAATTATGTTCTTAAAAGAAACGTAATCTGTTGTTCCGCCTAGACTTCTTTATTTGATCCAGTTCTATTCGAATGCTATTAGTTCCAGACACTGTAACTGTTCCTGTGATTTTGAAGTGATCCTCTTTTGATGTTTTGATGCAGCCCTTAAAGTCCTGACATCCCTGGAAGGATTTATAAAGGCCAGATAATATTTTTTTATTAATTATCCATTTTTATTCATTTTTTTTACTACAAGCATTATTTAATATTATACATTTTTACATTTGATTTACAGTTTAAACGATTTATGCTATTTAAAAGTGAACCAGTTAATTAAATATTTTTTCTAACTTTCATTTATGTAACAATAATTAAAGGTGTTAAAATTATTAATGAGTTATGTGAACTATAGTCGACTATGGGGCTTATTTAATTTTCTTTATGGAAATATTGGCATATTAAATTCTTCCTCTTTTTTTTACCTATTTAGAATTATCTTATTTAAATTGTACATTTGCTATATAATATATGGTGTCGTAAATATAGAAAATTTACCTCATATTTTCACTTATCCTGCCTACACTCACCTAATTTTTATTTCAGTTTTTTTTTTTGCTATAGGAACTAGCTTAGGCTAAAGTTTATTTATTTTGGTTTCGCAGTTTTCCTTTATTAAATATATAAAAAAAACAGCGTGGCGCCCTTTTAGTAGTCTACTTGGATTATGTAATATATTTTTTTTAAGATTTACTTTTGATTTTAAAGAACACCCAAAAATTTAATAATTAAATTCTAATATCTAACATCAAAGTTAATTTATATAAAATTATTTTTCATTTACCCCCGAACCCACAGTGCTCTCCAGATGAAAAGCTGCCGTTAGCTGAACGTAAAAAAAAAGAACAGGGGTTATGATACGCTACAACATTTTACCAATTGATTTTTGATAATATTTGATTTTTGTGAAAATGTTTTAAAAAAAATTAGATAAGCAGTTTTTTTAGTAAAACATTTCACTATGCCGCCAGTTTGTTTTCCTACACTGGATTTTTAGATCGACTGAATATTAGAGAAGATGATTCTTTGGATAATTCAAAGAATACAAATGTATATGAATATATGTCCACACACGCTCTATTTTCAAGAAACAAAGTTGAAAAAAATACATTTTTCGTATTTCTATAATAGTAGGAACTATTTAATTAAGATTTGGTACGATCTTATAGGTGTTTATAGACTACATTTTGACAGTAACCTTCCCTGATTTAGTTGGAGTTGGAATTGCTCAAAACTCTAGAAAGTGGTTCCTTGGATCATTTTTAGAAAAAAATTGCTTATAAATATATGTTAAAGTTTGAAAAGAATTAACTTAGAAATAGCGTATTTGAAGACATTTCCGAGATTTTTTTAGATCTTTACGTGTCAGGATCTCTAGATGTCGAAAAACATGTTTTTTTCAAATCCGTCGTTTTGTCTGTGGGTCTGTCGGTTAGTGTCCTAGCTAAAAAACTACTTAGGTACAAAAATTAAAAATTAAAAGTTATATGGAGTTGATCTGGTAACATTTTGGTACAAATCCAATATATCGAAACAAAATAATTGCCTGGTCAAATGTTAAAAAATTATTACTTGAAAACTAGTTATCCAATATACCTCAAATTTTGCACAAAAATTAATTATTACGTAGTCATACAACTGTTAAAACGTTGGTACGAATCCAAGACGACGAAACAAAATGGCAGTTTAGTAAAATATTTAAAAATTCAGCCTGACAAAACTACTTAAAAGATTGATTTCAAATTATGTGAATGAATTAAGTGTGATATAGAGATGAACTGGTAAAATTGTGGTACGAATTTCAAGATGTAAATAAATATATAAATAATGTGAAATGAAATGAATAAAAAATGTGCAAAAACTACTTATTAACTAATCATATTCAAAAATTAACTGTTAAAATATTGGTACAAATCCAATACGATGTAGCAAAATGACGCCCAATAAACTTTTTTGAAAAAAACACTAAATTAAGTCACTATCGGCGGAACTAAATTGGTTTTTTATTATTCCTAATAAAAGGAAATACTCTTAACGAAATAGATTCCGGCTAAAAGACATTTACCGATTTTTTCTTAAAATGAGCTTTGAGCAATTCCAACTTGAAATAAAACTGGATCAGAGGTTAGTTGCGCCAATGGCGTGCATCATAATAAAATTGTTTTTTTTTTTCTAGAATACGGCATCCCATTTTTTATTACGAAATTTGGTAATCTTAATTAAATAGCTCTTGCTTCTATGGAATTACTATAACAAATCTTTTTTTTTAGATTTACCAGCCTATATCTCGAAAATAGAAAATTTGCGGATACGTATTTAATATTTAATCGACATTTAGGAACATCCTGTATATAGATTACCTTGTCGAGATACACATTTTGTCGATGCAGCCTCCATTTATTTATTTGAACTACATTTAAACCATTCTTGGATAAATAATTTTCGGGTTTTGAACACTTATTATAAAAGAGGCATCAACCAAATAGCGTTTAGCGGTAATATGAAGAACATAACTTCATCAGAGAAAAGGTTGATAAGTGAAAATCCAGTCCTTTCATCACACCTTACCCTATTCGCGAAAATCATCCTCCAACAGTTCTTGTACAAGATATACCTTATATAGATAATATTTTCCCCCCTACCTGTATTGTAAACAACCTATTTTGATACTGCTTTAACAAACGTAAGTGAAAGTTACTCAACAAGGTATTGGTTGCCCTGAACGACAGGATGTAAGTCAACTTACATCCCTAGGGAAATAATAATCTAAAATTATTATAAGTATAGAAGTATAAGACTTCAATATAGCACTTTTTTCGTAGAAATATGCCAAAAACAAGGTTTCTGAGACTGCAGTAGCTGTCTTGCTTTGGTACCAATTCTTAAAGGATTTATATGTTGCTTTATACCTTTTTTTCAACTTTTCCGGTAGTATAGATAAACAAGTAATATTCGCTGATTCTTCTATGTCTGAAACATCCAATTTGTCCACACAGAATCAAACAATTCGACTTCTTCAAACTTTTCGCTATGAATTGTCAACGTTGTTGATAAAATAAAAACTGCTTATGTTGCTCTGGCAACGGATCAAGGCTGCCTTCATACTTTAACGAGAATGCTGTCGAATGTAATGATAATGAAAATTTAAAAATATGTCCAGCATTTTCTGTTAAACATACAATATAGGGAGGGGGAAAAATGTTATATACTATATGGGATGTAAGTACATTAACCAGTGTCGAACTTTTTTGCGAGCCTCGCCATCGCTTGGGCGCAAACTCGTCTTCGACTGGTAAATGTTACTTACATCCCTTATAGTATAAATAACTAGTACTGAAGATTGAAAAGCATTGTTATCTGAGTCCAAGGAAACAGTTGAAACTCGTGGATTTTCGTTACTTGGTAACAGTATATCGAGAAATTTATTTTCATTTAGTGCTCAACCACTTCTAGGCAAATCCCTTACTGTGCCTCTTTCTGTTTCTTTAAATGTATTCTTTAAATTATGTTTAATTCTACTAACAGATGATTGTGAAATTAGATTTTGAGAATATTTTGCATTGGATAATGCACAAACTTCGCGTTGTGAAATAAAGTACCTGTGAAATTGATGTTTTAATGGTATTAGATATATTCAGTTTTCTTCAATGAACCCCCACAACATATAATTTGGCAATTAAATATAAAAAAGTAGGGGTAGCTAGAGGTTGATTGAACTAGTTAAAAAAATAAATGTAGCCCTATCGATTTTTCATCAGATATCAAAAACAAAAGAGATTACATATAAGGGTATAAAATGAAGCTAATTTCTTTTTAATTATATATCGGAAGTCCCACTGTTTATTCAAAATAAATGTTTACAAAACAATAGCCACTCGTTTAACCTGTATATAAACTTTAAATATAAGAAAGCTCCCTCATCCATTTTAAAAATAAAAAGTTGATTAACATTTTTTTTACAACCAAAAGAAAACTAAAATATGTAACAGCGGAACATCAATTTCTAGTGGTTTCTAGTTCGACGAAATTTGTGAAAGGATCAGTAAATTTATAGACCATCAAATGTCGCGCGTTGAAAACGAGAAACGATTGGCAGTCGAATAATATTGAAAGACAAAAACGTAAATATTTGTTTAAACCTTTTAGTTTTTCGAATCTAAGTTCTTAAATTGTAAAAAAGATTCGCCAATAAAACGCAAACTGTTTACGCGCCGAGTTAAAGTACTTCGAAATTTGTTTGACACTAACGAGGACGATAGAGTAAATAATTTCCTTTTGGAACAGAGAGAAATAACGTCACGGTCTAATCTTATCAACACTCTCGTGTTTGGAGTAAGTTTTTTAGTCAGAACATTAACAGAAAATGAGAATGAATTATAGATTCCAGTTCTTTTTAAGTGATATATTTATTGATCGTATATATATAACGCAAATATACGTAATCTGCCTGTTCTCTTAAAATTTCGGTTTTTAAAAAAATTCAAATTTTTTTTATTTATTTGACTGATATGGCCAAAAATGGAATAAGTAATGATAATTTGACAGAACAGAATTTAATACCAATAGAACAGAATGAGCTCTCCTTGGAATACAATCAAGTATTTTAGTGTTTAATTTTTATTAAAAAAATCGGTAAATTTCCTTTACCCGGATCTTCCCTGGTAATATTTTTTTCAATTTGTTAGGCATAATAATGTGTGGCCCAATTTAGTTTAATACATAGTCACAATATATATATATATATATATATATATATATATATATATATATATATATATATATATATATATATATATATATATATATATATATATATATATATACAGGGTTCGCCAAACTCAGTGGCGTATTAGAAGTATATGGAGAACGAGTAAAGATATTTACTTGAGATTTGGGTAAGGTTCATACTAAGAAGTGAACTATATTTTCGAAGTTGCGGAGTTGCCAGCTCTATTGCAGACAGACAGGAAGTTTCTTTTTTTAAATACAATACCCTGTATATTATTGCATTGTCAAATTCTACGAACTATTGTGAGCATTTTTTATGTAGTATGTTCTATACCTATTTTGAGCAGTTTTGGAAATAAAAATTATTTTCTAATTTTTAAGGGTCAAATCGGCTTCAATGTAAAACACGATATATTTTTAGAATATTGTCCCAGAATTCTGAAATTTTTATACGAGTTTCCGAACATGTAGGTTAATTGACGGCTGAAGGTATTTTTTAATAAACGGTTATACATGGTGTATAAAAATATAGTTTATTCGCGAGGAACAGAATGTCCATAACTCGATTTTTTTTAAATGGAACACCCTGTATATTTTAATTGCATCAAATAGAGAGAGACATTGCCTTTCAAATGACATTAGGTGTTCCTATACCTATCTCTGATGGGTAATGAATTAAATGGCATTTAAAAGAAAAAATCGACCATTTTATTATTTTCTGGAAAAAAAATCTATGTTAAAAGCACTAAATAGACAAGTAAACATTTTTGTCAATAATATATCTATCTTAATGATAACTAAATAAAAATACGTTTGTTGAGAAAAATCTATAGTTTAATATTTACAATATGTATTCACAAACGCTTTAGATAAAAAATTAACGATACAACCGAATAAAACAATATTACAAAAATATAGCTAACAACAGAACTATCCCCAAATGAATTGTCAGTAACTGAACTGTTTAAAGTGTCCTCCATTAACTCTGAGGCATTCCAGAACTTGTGTCATTATATGACTCGTTGCTTTTTGAATCTCTTCCGCGGATAATGCCAGCAGTGCTTCTCTTGTCCGATTTAGGAGTTCTTCCTTTGTTTCTACTGGCGTCTGATAAACTATCCCTTTTACCCTGCCCCAAAGATGGAAGTCGAGAGGGGTAAGGTCTGGGGACCTAGGTGGCCAAATCCATGGACCTCGTCGGCCAATCCATCTGTCTTCGAAGATTGTAGTAAGTTCCGCACTTACTTCGTTTGTACAGTGAGCCGGTGCCCCATCTAACTGATACCAGCAGCTCCGGAGTAAGTTCAATGGTAACTCGTCGAGAAAATCAGAAACTGTAGTTTTCAATATTTCCAAATATTTTTCAGAATTTAAATTTTCATCGTAAAAGCAAAACTTTATTTTGTCATTCATCATGAGGCAAAATACATTGAAACCGAACTTGTATTGAAAACCTTTTTCTCTGATAAAATAAGGATTTTCTTTGGACCAAAAATGTGAATTTCTTCTGTTAAATATCCCTAAATATCTTCTTGTGTACGCATCAGGATCATTTCGCAGTATGCGACGCGCTGAGGAGGATCAGTAGGCTCTAAAGCCTGGGTTGTTATAAATTTATAATTATGCATTCTATGTTTGTGCAAAATTCTTTCCACCGATTTGTAAGAAATGCCTAAATCTTTCTCTGCGCTATTAATTGATGCGTGAGGGTATGTATGGAAATAAGACAAAACAGTAATTTCATTGTCTTCGTTACCTGGTACAGGTTTGACTTGAAGTCTTGGTCTTTTAACATTATTGTACTCTCTGTAATTCTTCTCTATTCTTTTAAACTTCTTCTCGTTCATTGGGACAGATTCTGGATAAAGTTGATTAAATTGTCTACATGTTCTTGATATTATTTTATCACATTGACCGTGTACATAAAACAAATTTAGAATTTGTACACTTGAGTAAGAATTTGCCATTTTAAATTAGTGAATTTTTGACAACTATGCATATTAAAAACAAATGTTCTCTGTTTGGTTACCTGGGAGACGACAGGCGTGCACAGCCTACTAGTTAAATAATCTTTCGTTTTACGAGATATTATTCGTGCTTCTACTAAATGGCATCTAATTAATTAATCATCAGCTATGCTAATACTATTGAAAGGTAATTTTTTCTCTGTTGGATGCAACAAAAATATACAGGGTGTTCCATCGTGAGTATTGTTTTATTCGGTAGTATCGTTAATTTTTTATCAAAAGCGTTTGTGAATACATATTGTTACTATTAAATTATCGATTTTTCTCAAGAAAAGTATTTCCATTTAGGTATCATTAAGACAGATATACGTAGAAATAACTTGCCAGTATTTGACAAAAATGTTTACTTCTCTATTCAGTGCGCTTAAAATAGATTTTTTTTACAGAAAATACTAAAATGGTCGATTTTTTTTTAAAATGCCACTTAGTTCATTACCCAACAGAGATAGGTATAGGAATACCTAATGTCATTTGAAAGGCAATGTCTCTCTCTATTTGATGCAATTAAAATATACAGGGTGTTCCATTTAAAAAATCGAGTTATGAACATTTCTGTTCATCGCGAATAAACTATATTTTCATACACCCTGTATAACTTTTAATTAAAAATTACCTTGAGTCGTCAATTAACCTACATGTTCGGAAACTCGTATAAAAATTTCAGAATTCTGGGACAACGTTCTAAAAATATATCGTGTTTTACATTGAACTCGATTTGACCCTTAAAAATTAGAAAATAATTTTTATTTGAGAAACCTCTCAAATTAGGTATAGGACATACTACATAAAAAATGCTCAGAATAATACATAGAATTTGACAATGCAATAATATACAGGGTATTGTATTTAAAAAAAGAAACTTTCTGTCTGTCTGCAATAGAGCTGGCAACGCCGCAACTTCGAAATTATTTTTAAAATAAAGTTCACTTCTTAGTATGAAACTTACCCAAATCTCAAGTAAATATCTTTACTCGTTCTTCATATACTTCTAGTACGCCACTGAGTTTGGCGAACCCTGTATATATATATATATATATATATAGTGGGTGGTGCAACCAAGATGGGGTGGACGATTGTGGGCAAACGGAGAGGAATTTGAAAAAAAAGAATTGGGATATGATTGATAGTCAAGAACGCTGTGTTCTAAAATTATACCCATTATACAGGGTGGTCTGAAAAGTTCGTGGTGAACCAAACTTTTTTTGTGTGTGTGTTTTTTTAAATGGGATACCCGGTATATTATTATTTTAGTTGATTCTCCTATTCGTTGCGATCATTTTGATATAAGGTTAGTTGGGTCTAAAATTTATACCAAGGGAATGGGACGAGGATAAAGTGGAAAAAAGGGTTATACTCCGGCCATTTTTTGAAAACAATTGAAGCAGGTATGAAAAAACCAAATATTCTATAAAATGTATTGTATCTAGGACTACAATAATCGCTTGTAAGTCGTTCAAAATTATTCACTGTTATACAGGGTGGTCAAGTTTTGCAAAATTACCTTGGATTGAATTTTTTTAAATTACTTTCATGTTAAAGATAACATTACTAGCTTTCAGAAAATACCATATTTGATACCTTTCTGACCAACAGTTTTTCAGTAAATTAGCTGTGAAATCAAAATTTCTTCATTTTAACACGAATTACTCTGAATTCACGTTGTTAAAATTGACAATTTAATATTAGGAGGCCATGATATCATAAATTGCACAAAAGATTGACAGTCCTGTCAAAACAGCAAAGTGTCAGAATATTGTCATCAGTAAATAAATAAATATTGTTCTTTGATGATGCGATGCCGAAATAAAAACAAGATAGAAGCTTTTGCAAGTTTATCATAGAGATTTCAGGAAACAGGAAATGTTGCTTTCAAAAAAACGTAAAGTAATTAATAAACCAGTTACCAATGAAGATAATGCTTTGACAGTATTAATAACAGATCTTTTTTTACAAAAAAAAAATAAATTTAATATAAATCAACAAAAACAATGTAATTAAAACTTATAAAAGATGTTCAACTAAACCATCGTTTTGCTGAAGGCACATTTCGGGTCTATCCATAAATGAAAGTTTCACTTTTCTCAAAGTCAGGTCTGAAATGTTGCGAAAACTGCTTATTATTCTCAACTTCATATCTTCCACTGTGGTTGGAACCTCTTTATAAACTTCTTGTTTAACATGTCCCCATAAAAAGAAATCTAGTGGCGTTAAATCGGGTGACCTCGCAGGCCACCTAACTGGTCCACCTCGCCCAATCCAATGCTCTCCTTTCCAATTATTGAGAAAATGTCTTACATGCCTATGGTAATGCGGGGGTTCTCCATCATGGTGGAACCATAAGGAATTTCTTAACATTAAAGGTAAGTCTTCGAGCAATACGGGCAACTCATTTCACAAAAAATTTAAATAGACTTCTCCCGTTAAATGCTCTTCAAAGAAATATGGTCCTATAACATGAGAGCCAATTATACCTCCCCAAACATTAATTGGCCATTTATTTTGATGGTCCACCTGACGAATCCAATGTGGATTTTCGGTTGAATAATAGTGCATATTATGTTTGTTAACCAAGCCGTTGCTTTCAAAAGTTGCTTCATCTGAAAACAGCACCCTATCTACAAAACCTGGATTATCCCAAATTGTATTTAAAAACCAAATTGAAAACTCTTGTCGTTGGACGTAATCGCGATCATACAGTTCTTGGTGTAATTAAATGTGGTAGGCATGATATTTATGTTGTTTCAGAATCCGTTTAATACTAGTGCGTTCAATATCAGTAGCTCTCTCAATTTTCCTGGTACTAGTAAAGGGTTTTTTTGACACTCGCCCAACATAAAAGTTTATCAACTCTGGAGTACTCAAACTCATTGTTACTTAACAATTTCTCGGCTTATCGTCAAAAAACGATGGTAATTGATGCCAATTCTCTGACACTTTGCGGTTTTAACAAGAATGTCAATCTTTCTTTTCATTTATGATTATATCATGGCCTCCTTATATTATAGGTAGTCAATTTAAGCAACGTAAATAATACCGTTTCTGTTAGAATGAGTAAATTTTGGTTTCACGGTTAATTTACTAAAAAACTGTTGGTTAGAAAGATATCAAATAGGGTATTTTCTGAAAGCTGACGATGTTATCTTTAATATGACAGTAAAATATATGGGGTGTTCCATTTAAAAAAAATTTAATCCAAGGTAAATTTGCAAAACTTGACCACCCTGTATAACAGTGAATAATTTTGAACGACTTACAAACGATTATTGTAATCCTAGATACAATACATTTTATAGAATATTTGGTTTTTCCAGAATATACCCATACCTGCTTCAATTGTTTTCAAAAAACGGCCCGAGTATAACCCTTTTTTCCACTTTAACCTCGTCTCATTCCCTTGGTATAAATTTTAGACCCAACAAACCTCATATCAAAATGATCGTAACGAATAGGAGAATCAACTAAAATAATAATATACCGGGTGTCCCATTTAAAAAAACACAAGTTTGGGTCACCACGAACTTTTCAGACCACCCTGTATAATCGGTATAATTTTAAAACACAGCGTTCTTGACTATCAATCATATCCCAAAAATGTTTTTTCAAATTCCTCTCCGTTTGCCCACAATCGTCCACCCCATCTTGGTTGCACCACCCTGTATGTATATATATATATATATACCCTGTATATATATATATATATGTGTGTTTCATATAGTGTCTTTTCAGGTCTTTTTTTGGGCGCCATTTAATTCCACCATATTGGATTCCTATCAATATTTTACCCGTTTCTTTCAACCTAAGCTACACTTGACTTTTGGGCATAACTTAAGATAAATTCAGTGTATCTTGTTTTTAAATTTAATTTTTCTGCAAAATTTAAAGTCAATTGAGAAAGATTTTATACGTTGATTGTTTAAAAATTTTATTTGACCCACATTTTATATATCACACTTAATTCTTACACAAAAATTGAAATTAATTTATTAAATAGTATTTTCATAGAACGGAACGGTTGTGGTCAGTTAAAAAAGCATAGTTTTTGGGATTAGACCGTATCAAAATGGAATTACTTTCCGACGTTTCGCCTTTGATTGCACGAGGCATCTTCAGGGATCTTTACTCCACGAAATTTGAACATCTAAACATTTTAGTGTTCAGATCTCGCGGAGTAAAGACCCCAGAAGATTGACACGGGCTTATCCCAAAAAACCACGATTTTTTAAATAGTATTTTCATTAGGTCGCTATTTTGTCTTGCAATCTCGCATTTTTTTGTGCAAAATTTGAGGTAAATTAGGCAATTAGTTCCTGTAGTAATAATGTTTTTAACATTGTTCCTCCAAATTACATATTACCAGGATATCCCCATATGACCCTTAATTTTTGACTAAAATTTGAAGTCATTCTGACTGACAGACAGACAGACCGACCGACCGACAGACAATCCGACCGAATCGATAAAACATATTTTTTGGTATCTAGGGAGCGGGATTCTTTAACGATTCCAAACGACAGACCGAGCTAAACATACTATAGTTGAGAAACTAAAATCCCAAATACCACCATACGGACTTTTATTTTGGCAAGACCTTTCCATTTTTAAAAGCAATAATAATGATACAGTGACGTATATAGACACTGGTTCTGGAGGGAGTTTTGAGTTATAAATATCAACAACCAAAAAAAAAATCTTCGGTTTCTGTTGTTTACATAAGTAGACGTTGTGAGCATAAATAATAAGAAAAACCAGAAAAAAATGGCTCGGAGGGAGGGGAGGCTTTAATCCTCAAAGCCCCATTTGAATACGACATTGTGATAATATATTATCATGAATAGCGTAGTAGTGATATAGAATAATAATAATGTTTATATGTTTATATGAGATTTGGTTTGTTCGTAATATTAATAAAGCATTTGTGATTTCGAATCTTACGTTTTACACTCTGAAAAATTATCCTATCTACAAAAAAAATAATATCCTCACTTTTATTTTTATAAAAACAGAGGATGCACTTAGGATAAATTTAGCAGGACACCATACCTAGAACAGCATGTCTCACAAATATTTGTATTCATATTATTTTTTGGGAAACTTAAAACGTTTATTTTTTTTCTGGATTGATACCGTTCTATTTTTCAGTTTTTCAAAGTGAAAACAAATTGTTCTAGCTGCCATAAGTTCAAATACATTTCGGAATAATAATTTATACACGAAATTGTCATAACAGAACGCCGGATTATGACATCGTATGATTGAGTTCGGTTATGCAGCCGAAATGTTGTTATCTAAGTCTAGGGTAATATATTAAATGTTTTATTGTTATTTATTGCGACAGCTTATAATATAACGTGCATTGTAAAACTTATTCGTAGCAATAAATTCCGTCATTAGTATATCAATCTGAATATTCCAGATATTATTTATTCATTAACCGTATTATTAGTTTTATAATAAACTAGTCAAAACGGAAAAGAAATGCTTGTATCTTTATAGTTTATAAGTTGTCGTTACTGCCACATGTTAAAATGCAGAAACATAAAATGGACATTTTTCAATAAATGGTGGTATGTATTGGAAAATATATTAAAAATAAAATTTCACTTTACATTGTATACAGACTGATCACTGCAGTGGTACTTTTTTACATCAATAACAATGAATTTGGAAGCAACCGGAAGGCCTAGATCTCAAAGAAGACCCCATTTGAATCAAGTCCCTCAAGGTTCGGTCTTGGGACCTATTCTCTCCTTGTTATACATTAATGATATCACCAACCTAAACATTAATGGCAAAATCTTTCTCTTTGCTGACGATACAAGCATAAAATGGAGTGATTTTGATACGATGTCTTTACATTCTAGTATTTCCAGCGACCTTCTTATGATCAAAGCTTGCTCCGATTCCAATCTGCTTTGCTTCAATGTGGATAAAACTGTGGCTTTATCTTATAGAGAACTTTACAGCCACTTAAGCTACTTAAGAGCAATATTAAATGCGTTGAGTTGGTTAAATTCCTGGGTTTAAATATAAATAACAACTTAAAATGGTCTAAGCATATTGACACCTTAACTAAAAAACTTTCTACCGTCTGCTTTGCAATTCTTTCAGTTTCAAAAGAACTGGATGTGTCTTCTGCCAGACTTAGTTATTTCTCTCTATTCAAATCCCATCTCCGCTATGGCCTTACTTTTTGAGGCTGCTCTATCGAGCAATTTCTTAGTATTTTTAAGCTTGAAAAGAGAGCAATCCGCTATTTGTTTGGTCTAAATAATGTCAATGCTATTTCAATAAACATGAAATATTAACACTTCCTGCATTATTTTCTTTTTTGGAAACCGTCTGTTTAATAAGAAACTATATAAACACATTTTCGGAAATGTCACAACACGTATATTATACCAGAAACTCTAGGCATGACATATACCTTCTCATTTCTTTCACAGAATTAATAAAAAATCAATTATTTACAACGCCATAAAACTTTACAATCATCTTCCAGAACATTTGAAAACAATCCCTATGTTTGCACTTTTTCGAAAAACACCAAAGCGTACCTCATTGAAAGACCTTTTTACTGCGTTAATGATTTTTATAATGAATAAGTCTCATTAAGATGTTTTTTATTTGGTTGTTTACTTACTTTACTTAAATATTTTTGGCTATCATGTTGCTGCAAAGCATTTGAAAATATTTGATAAGGAATGAACTGTCTGACAGTCCGTTAAAATTAATTATTTTGCTACATATTAGATTAAAGTTATACATTTTTTTTCTAATACACTTTAATTACTATATTAGTTCAATACACTTTTTGTTTAACTCCACTTATTTTGCTTGTATAACAATAACAGAACAGAGTTTAAGGTCGCGTAATTTTTCTGCGACAATAAAGCATACTTTGATTTGTTTGTTTTGTTTAGTTGAAGCAGTAACGGCACTTACTTTGTTTCGAAAAAGATACTTTTAGCAACATTGCTCTCAGGCTTGAAAGAAGCCATTCCCTAATTATATACATTTCTTAGTAAACTCTGTTTATCGCTATGCAAGAAAGCTGGCAGATTAGATTATCGGGCCTGTATGGGCTAGACGCTAAAAGTAGTACCAGTCTATGGCTCTATGGTTAGGTTCCAATCGTGGGATCAATTTTAGAAATAAAGACCACGTTGGCAAAGGGAGTCTACATGCTCACCACATTCACGCCGCTAAAGGCCACAGTGACTAGTAAGAGCGGTTTTAAAAAGGCAAAAAAATAGCATTGTGGACTTATTGTAATTTGCATAAGTAAAAAGACAGCTTACAATAGGTCATACTTACAATAGTGGGTACTTAAACTATATTAGGTTTTAGTTATCTCTAATCATTTGTGTTAAAATAGCTTCTGAATGGCAAGTATGTGACGCTCATGGTGTGAGCGGAATGTTTCTCTCTCAATTTCTCCCGACGTTTCCTTCCATTGCGAAAAAAGAAAACACATTCTGCAAAAGAAATTATAAACAACGTTTATTTAACCCTTACTCAACGTGGAGTTATGGACAAATAAAAAGTATCAGAAGAGACCTCTATTTTGACGAAGGTACCAGAATCAACTATTTGGAAAATTGTGACTAATGTACAGAGCAAAATAAGAAATGATAGACGAACTCTCTACTTCTTGACCAAAATTAAAGAGTATCGAATTCAAAATAGGTTATTTATTTGGATGAGACTTGGTATGACGCTTACGATACTCCTTCAAAAGGTTGGGTTGATTCCAACGATAAATGTAAAACGAAAGCTCCATCAAACTGAGGCAAGATAATTACTATTGTTCACGCAGGATCTAAAGATGGATGGGTTCTAAATGCTGTTTCTTTGTCATCAAAAAATATTAAAGACTTTTGTGTTGATTATCATGATTGATTCAAATGTAAGTTGGTTGCCAATATCCCTCCAAAGTACCATACTAGACAGTTAAATAAAGTTACATGCTGGAAAGACACTGAAGCCAAAATTCAAGACTAGACAGGGTCGCACATTGAAAACGAAACAGAAGCATTAACGGGCAACTCATTATTTTTTTGAAAAACGCTCGGACCCGTCGATTTATCATAAAATTACGTTCACACCTGCTGGCCTCTAGGCGGGGGTGGCACCACCCCTAAAATCTTAAATGGAAAGGGGAGTCGAGTGGTACTCATTTTAAAGGTCTTTCGATTCTCTTCAAAATCATTAAAATATTATGTACTTTAGTTCAGTAGCTTTAGAGGTTTATTGATTTAAAACTTAAAGTAGATTTTAATACATCAGATTAGTGGAGATCAATTAAAGCAAGAAATCTGCCAACAAGTGGTGTAAAAATAACTAATGAGGAGACTTATGTTATTATTTAATGTATTTTTAACTCTTGCGTTACTTACGCAAGCATGCGGAGTTCTTTAATTTTAGGGATTTAAAAATTTGAGTCCGAAAAAACTGCACAATAACAAATACCAAGAATGTACTTACGCGTCAACCAAGTAAATGTTGAAAATGGCCACCTTCAATCTCCAGGTAGTAATAGACGTTTTTGCTCAAAACGCTGTCGCACATTCTGCAATATTTCAGGAGTAATTTGAAGGCACTCATTTACAATTCTTTGTTGTAAATCTTGCAATGAAGTCGGTTGAGTAGCATAGATTTTGCTTTTTAAGAGACCCCATATGAAGAAATCCAGAAGTGATAAATCTTCAATCCACCTGGAAACGTCTGATCTAAATTTTGTCGAACAAATATTGCATAATGTGGCGGGGCACCGTCCTGTTGGAACATTTTCCTACCCTCAACGTATCGCCGATCATTCTTATTTTCAATTATTGCTGTTAACGATGGATATATGGCGTCTTCTAATAATTGTAAATACATTTGTGAAATTGTCGAGAAAGAACAAAAGGCCAACTATATAATCGTCAAAAATACCAGCCCAAACATTTAATTTTTGTGGCAGTTGTGTACCTTATGATTAATTCTGGGATTAGAATCGGACCAATATCGGCAGTTATGACGATTTAGCATGCGATTTAAGAAAAAAGAACATTTATTAGAAAAACAAGAGCTGAATAGAAGGTTTTTATCGTTTATAATTCGTTCACTCATAACTTCACAGTATTGTAATACCCGATGAAAATCGTCTTCATTAAGTTTTTAACAAGGTGTATTTTGTACGGATTGAAACTATGGGCTTTATGAATCATTTTGATACTATATGGACTAACACCAGACACAGTTTCCAATCGGCGGGTTCCTTCGTTCCTTATGGGGTTTTGAATGTTGCGTTTTTTATTGGCCACTGCTTCAGTTCTCCGAAATTTAACCACAAGTTCCAGAACATATTTTCGATGCACGTTGCTGTTCTCATGTCTCTCATCAAATATTTGTGATGTTCTATTAGCGCACTGATAATTTCCAAAAAATATTTCGATCATTTGAATCCTTTCTGCCTTGCTGTGTACCATGGTTAATTTAAAAAGGGTTTAAAGGTATTTTAGGTTTGGTCGTATCAATCGCGAGCTATGTATTAAATTGTTAATTAAAATCAGTAAGAGGTATTTCTTCTCTTATCTTCTCTCAAGAAAGAATTTAACACAATAGCAACTTTGCCACAACAAAGCTCAAATCGCTATTTTCAACAGTATGATAAACAAACTTTGTTTTTAAATAATGTACCGTCAATACGTATCAACAAAAATGCGTTGAAGATTTTTATTTACTTTTAGGGTTTATATTTGGCACCCTTAAATAGTCGTAAGAGATTATTATTAAATAAAACTCTTCAGTGTATTTTTATGACATTTGGTAGCAAATTTCATAATTTAATTGATCTTCACTAGTCTGATGTATTAGGTCTACTTTAAGTTTTAAATCAATAAATCTCTTAAACTATTGAACTAAAGTACATGCATTTTGAAGGTCATCGAAAGAACTTTAAAATTTTTTTAAGGGTGGTGCCATCCTCGCCTAGGGGGCTGCAGGTATGAACGTGATTTTATGATAATTTAGTGTCGACGAGTTCGGGAGTTTTTCAAAAAAAATAATGAGCCGCCCGTAAATGCCACATAAGAAAAGAGTGTATATGCGATTGTTATGTAAAAAGTTTAAGGTAGTTGGGCAAATTGTTTTTACACACGTACAAAAAGTAGAACATTCTTATAATCATATTGCTAATAAAATAGTACGGTTAATTATTAATGTAGATGATCGTAATAGTAATAGTTAATATTTTTTTTTATAATAAAACTATTTATATACCAGTAATACTATATTTTGTATTAATTTCGAACATAAAATAATTATTCAAATACTATCTGCGAAAATTAACCGAGGACCCTGGTTGCTATAGATCTAATCCAGTTTGGCAGAAAAGAGATATTATTAGTTAAAAAAAAATTGCACTGATGATATGATATTTGAACCAACAGCAGACCACTGAAAGACTCCTAGCATAAATCGAAAGCTAAAAGACGTGCCCACCTAGAGAGATTATTTTTTTTTCTTCACGAATAATTTCTTGTTCAGGGTCATCCCTACGTAAAAAAAACTAAGTACAAAAAGTTTAAGTATTGCAAACTGTCCCTTTATTGTCTCATCACTAACATGAAATTTTTAAAAGTGAATTGTCACATACTTCTGTGTTTTATAAATTATTTAATATATTTTCTTACCATTTCACATTTGACAAATCAAAACGAAAAATAACATTTTTCATTGTTGATTCAATTACATATCGTTATCATAATGAATCGCCGTTACACTACTGCCATATTCGTCACATGAGCAAACAGAAATTGGCACACCTAAGATTCACGAATTTTTTTATCATCTTATGTAATTCGTCGTCATGAGAGGATCAATAAATTGAAATTTTTGTGAATAGTGTTGTGACTGTTTCCATTGTTAATATAAAAAAAATTTAGACTATTTTTGTTGTAATATTATTATCGAGACCATGATCTAGCTAATTTAACTGTCATAGAGAACTAAAGCGTTATGAATATTTCGTTTTATTGGGAATTGACCTGATTTAGTTCCACACATAGTGATTTAATAACACATACGTAAATGATTTTCATTTTTGTAGACAAAAGCAAAAGATCAGAAGGGAATTTCCAGATAGATTCCTTTGCATACTATTTTATGTTGTCTATGAAGATATTAAATCGGCCAAATTTGCAACTACCAAAGAATCCAAGAAAGATGTCCATATTAACTCAAAGAGACTAAATATAGGATTTAAAATAAGAAAAATAAACTCTCAAAGTCTAAGTCTATATGTTTCGTCCGTCCGGGCATGGTCAAGCCTACAAGTGAAAAAATAAAATTTTAATTACACCAAAATAAAATAGAAAAATTAAATTAAAATACCTTAGAGATGATGATGTTGACAAACAGACTGTCGTGAATCAAAGAGGAGGTTAAACGCTGTTAAAAACAGGAAAGTGGAAATATATCAAGTAAACATATTATTTGATGTTATTAAATATTAATTTGGTTCAAAATTAAATATCTCGTTGATACAGGTTAATATTGTATTCATTTTTGAGCCCTAGAGATTTCCATCTCTATAAAATTTAACACCCTTGTCACATTATATTCTTATTATTCCGGACGGAAAATGTATGATTTGATAACATAATTTTTCTTGTTGTTAACAAGAACCTCACCTCTCTTAAGCCAGTGTGTTTGTCATCATCATCATGTGTTTGTGTAAATTTATTGTTCGTCATCTTTAAGGTATTTTAATTTGATTTTACTATTTTAGTGTAGTGTAATGAGAATTTTATTTTTCGCTTGTAGGCCTGATGATGTCCGGTTGGACGAAACATGTAGCCTAAATTAAAAAAAAATTGCATTTTGACTGAAACTTAGACTTATTTTAAATACCAAACAGAAGCCCATTTTATGGGCAAAACAAATACAGGGAAATCTATTGAAAATATTAAATGTTTTTCTGAACGCTTTTTCATAACACCTTGTATACCCAAGAACATTCGTCGGAAAACAGATTTCAACCTCATTAAAGAAGAAAAATAAGAAAAGCTACATCTTTAGTGAAACTCTCAATACTAAATTTAAGAACTGGGACTTCGACTTTTGTTATAATTTATGTTAAAAATTATTTTATTTCAGTATTTGGTAAATTTGTTTTTCACAACATTATTTACGTAGTCTACAAAAAATAAATTATGTCATTTATTATTTTGCTCTATAAAAAGAATAGGAAGTAGAATTTACCCGAATATTTAAACATTTTAATATGTCGCCATTCTATTTTACCATATAGGATTCGAACTAAAAATTTGCCTACTTATCTCAGTTTAACTTAATTTTTCCATTTATTTGGATGATTGATTCTGTCATATTTGACTTACAGAAAAATTTTACCTATATCATATATTATTTTTGTGCAAAGTTTGAAGTTCATTCCATTAGTAGTTTTTAATAGCGATATTTTTACATTTGTGAGCAAATATAAGAAAAGATCATAGCCGTTAGCATGTGTTGAGTTCACTACATCTAGGCGAAGACCTTCAAGTGTAGGGTAAATGTAGCGAAAATTTTTTACGACTTTTTATCGAAAGGGGAGCGAAAATGAGATATGGAGGTGCTTTTATTATTCCTGCGACTGCCACGGTTTGTTTCTGCTTCCTCGTAAACGGGAAGTATTTTATTCGTGAAAAAATCACCAGGTTTTTGCAAATTTTCCCGTTCAATGGTCCTCAGATGCCAAAAAAGCGTGTTTTCTCAATTCTGTTGGTCTGTGTATCGGTCTGTTTGTACAAGGCATAGCTCAAAAACTATTTATCTGATTGACTTCAAATTTTTGTCAAAATCAAGGGTCATAAGAAGATGAATCAGCTGCATTTTGGTATAAATTCAGTGTGAAATGTTAAATAAATTAATACCAAACAACTATTTAACTAATTTACCTGAGATTTTGCGAAAAAATCAAGCACTACGTAGAATTCAACTGGTATAATTTTGATACGAATCCCAGATAGGGAAACAAAATGACGACTTAATAAAATATTTAAAAAATCAACCTGAAAAAAATTACTAGATTACAGGCAGGCTGTTTTTTATTTATATTGAAGTTGAAACTTGATTTTTATTTGGATTCTGAAGAAGGAGATCCTCCAACATTTAAAAAGCCGCTGTGTAAGCAACACTTTACCATTAGGGGTGTCGAATTTTACTAAAAATTAAAGATTTTGACGGTAGCAGGGGCGGGTCGCGTGGATAGGCCATAACTGTGAAAAGGATATAAAGTTTAAAGTATGGGTGATTTGTCCACACACCCCATTAAATGAAGTAAGCACCCCGGAAAGTGAGTATACAAAGTGTATGGACTATTCAGTAACGTGCTGCGACAGGCGTGGACTCCGATAAACTCAAAACGAGGGTGATGGAAAAAAGTTTCAGGAGTGGCATGAGAGCGTTTAAACCGATTTGCATTTTGAGTTACGCACCCCTTTAAACTTCGTTCATTTTTAATAGGCTCTCACAGTAAAAAAAATGGTTCCTCACGGGCTAAAACACATGCAAACTTTGAATTTTCCTAGGCGAATTGAAATAATTGAAAATAAAGGAAGTTTATTTAATGACTACAGAAAACTACAGGAACGCCATTTCTCTGTAACAACTAGAGAGTTCTTGCTAATCGACATTAGATAAGCTTCCCAAAATTGATCCTTCTAGCAGAGCAGTATGCATTTTAGGGCAATTTTTTAATACAGTCACATATGTGGAAAAAGTTAATCCAAGATATTTTTAACTTTGGCGCGTAAAGTAAGATATTTGAAAAAACAAGAACTAATAAAAAGAATTGTATTTAATTCGTTTCTAAGTAGCATTATAATTTTAATTAAAGTTTTAATTCAGTGAAACTAATGTCTATTATATTTAGTTTACTATTTGCTAAAAAGTTGTATCTGAAAACATTAACTAAAAAGTGTTGTGCTAGTTGAGGTAATCAATCGTTGTTACAATTGAGACATATGGACTGCATTTGTCCTCATTTTGTTGTAGGACTGTTACGTTTAATTGCTATTTGAATTGTTTATTAGGTAATTAAGGCAAATACCGTAAATATTTTACACATTAACCCAATTTTAGTATACAAATCGTGGTGGCGAAATGATGAATCGGTAAATATTAACCAATAATTTTGAAAGTCGAAATTATACAGTTATTCTTTTTTACACATCTAACACCAAATTATTTTAGCAATAGTTCAGTTTTTGACTTCTGACTGAATTTACTTCGATAAAATGTGCAGAATTATGTAAAAAAATCGGTAAATTTCCATTACCCGGAACTTCCCTCGATTTTTTCCGTTTGTTAGAAATCGTGAAGTGTAAACTGATCTATATCAGTACATATTCATTTAGTAACAAACACATATACAAATCTGAAATGCCTTTGGCTTGGTTGATGTCGGTCTGGAAATTGTTCTTCGTATGAACGCGCAGCTGCTTGTGTATTTCTATTTGCTTTAAAATAAAGTTCTATCATATCCAAATTCTCTTCTCTCTTGGAATATTTACCCTCCATTTTAAGTAGTATAAGAAACTCAAATAAACGTTGTAAAAACTCGGCACAATGAGAAAATGATAACAAGTACTATTCAGGAACACAAAATGATTGTTGACATGCGGCATTCTTTTGTTTCATTATGGCCGCCATGCGTAATCAAAGCCTACTTAAAAAAACAATTATTTTGGTTTTTAGAGCTCAAGAAAAATAATAATCTTACCTTTTAAATGAACGACCTATACATCATTGGAAAGCTCTTAAAAAGATCTTTCCAAAAATACAATAATCCAATATGGCGTCGGTAAGAAAATAAAAAGTTGATGCCAATATCTCAAAAACAATTGAAGCTAGAAACTTCGTTTTACCTGCATAATGTTCCTCTAATAAAAGTGCCCTAATAATGTATAAACCATAAAACCATAATACGAGTCGTTTAGAAGCTACGTTCAAAAGTTGAAAATGCACCATTTTGATTTTTCCCAATTATCTTGAAAACCACAAAAGATATCCTAAACTTCAAAACGTCATCAAATTTGTAATAAAATTCTCTAAAACTTTCCTAATTTAACCCACCCTGTAGCTATAGCGGTTTACGAGATAGGAATGCATGTAAGCCAAATTTGGGACACATTGTATATATATATATATATATATATATATATATATATATATATATATATATATAACGGATGTCCAATTTTGACATTCCGATTTAATTTAGGAATAAAATACACAAAACACTTTAAATGTTATAATATTATTATATTATTTTGAAGTACAACTATTGCGGTTAATAATGAAAAATGACATCCAGCAAGTGACCCCCTCTACTTCTTTGGCATGCTAATATTCTTTTCTCAAAATTTGCGATAACATTTTCGCAGACATTCTGTCCAATTTGTCCAATTGCTTGAGTAATGTTAACTTTAAGCTGTTCAGTTGTTCGAGGATTGTTAACGTAAACTCTTTCCTTCAAAAAGCTACATAGGAAATAATCTAATGGTGTGAGGTCGCACGACCGAGGCGGCCAGTTAACGTCAGCTCTTCGAGAAATTAATCTATCGCCAAATCTCTGCCTTAAAACATTCAGTGTTTCATCTGCGGTATGGCAAGTGGCACCGTCCTGTTGAAACCATATGTTCTGGACATCCATACCTTCCATTCATCCCACAAGTAATCTGTCAGCATTGTCCTGTATTGGGCTCCGTTCACAGTAACTGCATCACCGGCTTCATTCTGGAAGAAATAAGGCCCAATCACACCTCCCGCTCAAAAACCACACCACACAGTTACTTTTTCTGGATGCAGTCGTTTCCCCAGTATTTCTCTTGGATTTTTGTCACCCCATATTCTGCAATTTTGCTTATTTACGTATCCGCCAATTTCGAGGTGAGCTTCGTCGCTAAAAATTACTTTGTGAAAGAAATCGTTCCGTTCTTGCTTTCTTTCTAAGGCCCAATTAGCAAACGTACGACGTGACACATGATCGTTTGGTTTTATTTCTTGAGTCAACTGTATTTTATATGCTTTCAAATGCAGATCTTTCTTTAAAATGTTATGCAGACTCGATTTTTTAATGTTGACTTGCTGTGACCGTTTACGAACTGACATTTTCGGGCTTTCATCAACACTAGCCCTCACCGCAGCAATTTTTACTTCTGATCGGACACCACGATTGTGAACATGTTGTCTGTTAGCTGTTACGGACCCAGTCTGTTCAAATTTCTTCATAAAATTTTCAATTACCTTAACAGATGGTGCTGCATTTCTTCCGAAATGCGTACGGCATCTTCTTGCAGTTTCAGCAAAACATTCCCCATTTTGGTAATGACATTTCACAATAAATACTCGTTCTTCGATGGATAATCGCTCCATGTCGACCAAGACACAACTAATCGCAAAGTTTTCTCTTTACATCTGTCACTATAAGAAAACTGTCAACTAAGATTTTTAGAAATGGCGGCCAGTTTAAATCGGAATGTCAAAATTGGACACCTTTATATATATATATATTTGCAGGGTATTACAAAGTTTGAAATCCACAGTGATAATTGCTAGGAACCATTGAAACGCGAAATCGTCTTGTGTACAAGTAATGATAACAGAGCCTCAATGGGGGCTGCAATGCAGTCACTCTCAACGGGGTGTCGTTACCTAGTTTGAGGGCGTTTGAAATCCCCAAACATTACTGGTTCCACACTAACAAAACCTCTAGTCATGGACCCAAGATTCCAAATACCTTTATCTTTAATAAAAATCAACTAAACCAACTAAAACTCATTAAGTAAAGTAAAGAAAAATATGTACGTGTGTAATAGTAATATTTGTTAGGATATATATAAAACAATGGCAAATCAATTAAATTAAATGAAAGAGACTATATTTAATTAAACAAAAAAACTGTAACGAAAAATACTAAATTTGACATAAACCCTTCCTCCCTCGTAGCTTCAGGAATTAAGTTCAGACATGAACGATACCATCTTTAAAATAACCAGCGGCATTTTAGGTAAAGATTTAGAAGGCAGTTGGCCCAGATCTCTATGCGCGATCACGGCGCGGAATGGAGAACGTTATATTGGCTCAAGGAACAAAAATTAAGAAAATTCAGATTTTTCTTTATACAGCGTGTACCTGGATTTAGGTACGTATGGGCAACTTTATTTGTATTTTGAGGAAAAAGTTATTCTTCATAAAAAGTTTTGTCTATTTTAAAATTAGAATGATTTGGAAAAATATGCCATTCTATATACAGAGGGTACGAAACAAATATAAAACAAAAAAAGCAACCTTTTATTAGGAATAGTGAAGTGTTGCCCAATTTAGTTCAATACATCATTTAACTACACATTCGTCACCATTTTGTTAGATCATATTGGATTCCTATCAATATTTTACCAGTTTCTAGCTATACCTCACTGAGAGAGTGATTTTTCCACCATTACAGATATTTTATTTAGCCGCCATTTTATTTAATTTTTCAGTAGTTCATCTGTATACCACAGTTATTTATGTTACCACATCATCCCCATATGAACCTTAATTTTTTTATTAAAATATGAAATTAATAACAGTTTTTTAGTTACGTCGTTAACAGACAGTTTTTTGTTTTGGAGAAAATTATTGATAAATATTAAGTCAACTAAAAACTATAAATTACTTTTTATTTCATATATTTCTCTTTTTTTATTTTACCCACTGCGTTTTCGTGTTTTTTGTATGCCTTATGTATTATAAGTGAAATAGTTTGTGGTTAAACTTATTTTTTTAATAATCAAAACTTGTTAGGTGGGATAATTTTTTTGCTAAAATCGATAAAATTGTTATGGTGGTAGTATTGCCTATATGCCACAAATTAACTTTATATAAATATACTACTAATATAATTTAATAGGTCAGCCAAACTAAACTAGATGTGATTTAAAAAAAAACACTTTACAAAATAAGTAAATTGGATATTTCTTTTATACTTATAAAAATAGTACAACATACAGGGTTATTCACGCAACCCGTTCATTAAAAGTTTTTGATGATGCCATTTAGATAAAAATTTCAAATTTTGGGATTAAGGTAAGGTCAAGGGATACTTCTTTTTTGAAATATTTTCAACTTCCTGTCACTTCCGGTTTAACCGGAAGTTGATATCAACTTGCTTATTTTAAATGGAACACCCTGTATTTTATGATATTTTTGGATTCTACGGAGAATTTTAATGCTATTTTATGTAGATGTCCTATACCTAGATTCAAGCGTTCTTAAGATATTTGACCTTGAAACGAAAATGAGCCTTCCGGGTACCAAATTTTAAAATCTCATATTTTTGTAAGTTTTGAAGACATAATCTTCATATTTTGCAGACGATCGGTAAATAATCTTAGGTTTCTATTTTTTTATTGAATTTGTCTATTTTTAGACAGGATGTCCTAAATTCAGCAGCAAAGATTCACATTTTCAAAGCCGCTAAAGTCCGTTTTTTTAAATGGGACACCCTATAACTTTATGCGCTATCAAATGTAGAATTTCATTTTCTATAGAACTGTATTAAGGTTCCCTATACCTATTCGTAACCATTTTCGAAATAACCAGGTTTTTATTAAACTGTCATATGTATTTGCTAAATGCTTACACCTTCCCGTTGTAAGCCATTTAAAAACAATTTGCTTTTCTATTCAACATGACAGCTGATTTGAAACTTTTAAATTAAAATAAAATAACACTCAAAAGCTGATATTCTCAATTTATTTTATATTCGCGGAGAATGTTACAAAATATTAGAGAGAACGTACCATGTTTTTAATGAAAAACATCCTCAGCCAATGAACAAGAGAAAATTGAAAAGGATTGAAACGAAATTTTTTCGTTTCGGAAAAGTTAAAGTTATAAAAAATGTAATAAGTTGTTTACATTATTTTTAACCATATCTACTAAGTTCGAGACTGCTCTAAACTTGTTTTAGTGAACTTAAAAATTATAGCAATCTAACAATCAACAATAATAAATAAAATAATAAAATTGAATTATAACAATATGCTGTCCGTTCTTTTGAAGACACATTTCAATTCTTCTTTGTACAGTTGCTGTAGCCCGTTGAATTTGTCCGTTTTCTAATTCGGCAAAAGCTGTTTTTATCCTGTCCAGTAAATCTTGTTGGTTATTTACTGGGGAAGCATAGACTTTACCTTTGATAAATCCCCATAAATAAAAGTCTAGGGGTATTATAACAGGTGATCGCAGGGGGCATCTCCAAGGGCCATTGGGACCAATCCAGCGATCTTCAAAAATTCGAGATAATTGGAAATAAACTGCAGCGGAATTATGTGCTGGTGCCCCATCTAATTGATACCCATAATTTTGCAGCTCACCAATAGGAATTTCTTCTATAAATTCAGAAATCGTCCCTCGTAGAATTTCCAAATACTTATCACTGTTTAAATTGTCCTCATAAATGCAATACCGCACCTGATCATTTAATACTATACCGAAAACATTGAAGCTAAACCTCTCTTGAAAACGCGTTTCGCGTAAAGCGTGCGGATTTCCTGCTGCCCAGAAATGTTCGTTTCTTCTATTTGTTATTCCTTCTCTAGAAAATTTCGCTTCATCGGTCCAAAATATTTTTGAAAGGAATTGAGAGTCTTCTAGAATTTTCAAAAACATGAATTCGCAAAATTCTACTCGTCGGACGTCATCACCAGGTCTCAAGGCTTGCCCGTTTTGGAAGGAATAAGGGTGCATATGATGTTCACTCAAGATTCTTTGGACAGATGAAGAAGAAATTCCCAAATCGTTTTCTGCAGACGGTATTGAACTTTGCGGATTTGCATGGAAATAAGCTAATGTGTTTATTACGTTATCCTCGGCATTTGTCACTGGTTTCGGAACATTTTTTGTAACTTTAACCTTGCCAAAACGCAAAAAGTTCGTTTTAATCCTCTTGAATTTTGACTTGTTCATTCGTGGCAAATCAGGGTGGCGTTCATTAAACACACGACACGTTCTCTCCAAAATTTTATAACATTCTTCATGAATATAAAATAGATTGAGAATATCAGCGTTTGAGTATTCTTCCATTTCGATTTAGAAGATTTAGTTTATCACTGACAGCTTTCGATAAATAACGCATACTAATCATCTGTCATATTGGATATTGGATCTCAATTGTTTTTCCATGGCACACAATTGGAACATGTAAACATTTAAGCAAATACATACGATAGTTTTATAAAACCCAATTATTTCGAAAACGGTTACGAATAGGTATAGGGAACCTTAATACAGTTCGAGAGAAAATGAAATTCTACATTTGATAGTGCATAGAGTTATAGGGTGTCCCATTTAAAAAAACGGACTTTAGCGGTTTTGAAAATGTGAATGTTTGCCGCTGAATTTAGGACACCCTGTATAAAAATAGACAAATTCAATAAAAAAAATAGAAACCTAAGATTATTTACCGATCGTCTGCAAAATATGAAGATTATATCTTCAAAACTTAGAAAAATATGAGATTTTAAAATTTGGTACCCCGAAGGCTCATTTTTGGTTCAAGGTCAAGTATCTTAAGAACGCTTGAACTTAGGTATAGGACATGCTACATAAAATAGCATTAAAATTCTCCGTAGAATCGAAAAATATCATAAAGTACAGGGTGTTCCATTTAAAATAAGTAAGTTGATACCAACTTTCGGTTAAACCGGAAGTGACAGGAAGTTGAAAATATTTCAAAAAAGAAGTAACCCTTGACCTTACTTCAATCTCAAAATTTGAAATTTTTATCTAAATGGCATCATCAAAAACTTTTAATGAACGGGTTGCGTGAATAACCCTGTATATAACTTAGGGACTAAAGTGACTTAGTTAATCTCTCGGGCGGAGCCCTCGAGCAACAACCATTGAAGGAGCTAAGGCACTGCAGCAGCAAAGCAGCAAGGCAGCTAAACGGGCGCTACAAGATATTTTGCCGTCCAAATAAAAAAAAATGTATGAAGCGCAATATCAGACATTTGTAAACGAGTGAAACGTGGAAAATTTCAACGAAGATGTGTTTTTCACAGAAAAATCTAGGACTTTATCACATTCGACGCTTGGGCACATTATTATTATATTATTATATTAGGCTAATTGCTCCAAAGTCAAAAAAAAAACCAAGATCAGGTTGATGAATGTTTAATGCATGCCCCGGGACAACCAGTTTTTAATGATGAAGGTAACCCTTATTTTTGGTGTAGCGTGTGTCTGTAGAAATAAAAAGTCAGTTGATTTGACGGTGGAAAATGTAACTGATTTGGATCACTCAATTAGGATTAATATTAAAAATACCAAAGAAAAAATTAATAGAAATTTCAGTGTTAAAAATTCAGGTAGCGATACTGTCAATTTTACTGAAATCTGCCGCAAGGATATGGCTTTAAGAAAAGCTGAGACTCCTCATTTGCGATTTTTCGTTCGTTACCAAAACAATCAATGTACAGGGTGTCCGGATTTGGTTGCAAAAGCAGGGTATCTCGCTTATTTTTAAAGATAGAACCTTGCGGTTTTCACGACCCTAAGCTAATTTTTTGTGAAACTCATGAAGCCGTAAAAAAATTTTCATAGCCTTCTTCCTTTATGAGATACAGGGCGAAATAGAAATATTTGCATTTTGGGAACCCCCTCGTATCTCGGTTACCCTTTAACTTAACGAAAAGAGAAAATATGCTGCTTATGCAGTTTTTTACGCTGGATCCAGTGGCGTAGTCATATTTTTCATTTGAGTTGTTATTTTTTAGATATGACCCAAAGTTGTGTTTTTTTAAATGGAACACCCTGTATATTTGTCTAGAAATTGATTTGTCCTTTTAAAAGCTTCTCAAAAATATATATATAATAGTATGGGTCTATTTTAATAAACAAGAACAAAAATCCTAATTTTTATAAATATCATTCCAAATTTTGCAGTAGGCGATGCAAAACGATGCCGTTTTCTTTTGTTTTCTTGGAAGCAAATGACATTTCCCAATTTGGTACCCGTATATAAAACATAGCGCTAGTTTTTTGTATTTATTTATTGTGTAAAAATATATTTGTATTATTATGGAAGAAAACCAAACTTTCGAACATTATGAAAGGTACGATATGTTAGCTTGTTTTATATTAAGTAATGAAAATTTTGAAGCGGCTTCTGAGATGTATTTTAACAGGTAAATAGTTAATTTTTAGGTATGTTGAAATACTATTGCTTAATTTTTATTTAGATATCTAGAAAGGAGGCAACCTAATATATCCACTTTTTATCGGATAGAAAAGAATTTACTTAATCACGGATCATTTATCAAACCTCGTACGAAAACATATAATAAAGAAAATCGGGAGGCTGAGGAAATTACGGTTTTGGCTAATGCAGAAGCTTACCCTACAAACTCTTGTAGGGCCAGTGAAAAGAGCATAGGGATTCCAAAAACTAGAGTTCAAGAAATTCTAAAAAAGCACAAATACCACGCATACAAATTTAGGCTCGTGCAGCACTTACAGCCAGGGCATGCAGAGCGTCGGGTAGTATTCTGCAATTGGTTTCGAGAAAGATGCGATATGGTTAGATATTTTGAAAGGAAGGTTATATGGTCAGACGAAGCACATTTTAGTAATTCTGGTATAATCAATAGGCACAATAGTAGATTCTGGTCCCAGGAAAATCAACACCAAATATTTCCCAGAAGACAGCAGGGCAGGTTTGGTCTAAATGTGTCCTGCATCATATTAGGAACACATATCAAATATTATATATTTGAGGGAAATCTAACAGCCAATCGCTATATAGAAATTTTAGAGGCAGCTGTACCTGAATTACTTGACGATGTTCCTCTAGCGCAAATTAACCAAATTTATTTTCAGCAGGACGGTGCTCCTGCACACAATTCTGGAATGACGAGATTATTTCTGGACAATAATTTTACCAATCAATGGATCGGAACAAATGGACCTATAAGATGGCCCCCTAGGTCCCCAGATTTGTCGATTTTTAGATTTCTTTCTATGGGGATATCTGGAAAATAGAATTTACAAAGACCACTATGATAATGTCCCAGATTTAGGAAATGCAATAAGAGAAAATTTTCGCTATTTACAAAATCATCTCGTTATTTTGCTTAACTCCCTAAAACGAATACGAAAATTGTGCGAAGCATGCATAGAACAAAATGGAAATCAGTTTGAACAGTTCTTTTGATTTCCTTGGTTACTGTAGCTCTTATAGGACAGTTGATTTTTGCTGAAAGGCTTGTTATATAATAATTTATTACTGTTTTGTTCTTGTGTTACATAAATCTAGGTAGGTGGTACTTTTTTGGTGCGAAATTATAAATACATATTTTGATAAATAGATTTAATTACATATTTATTTTGATTTGTTGTTATTGTGTAGATATTGTTAACGACTTTAAATAAAAGGCAGCATTGTTTTGCATGGCCTACTGCAAAATTTGGGATGATAATTATAAAAATTAGGATTTTTGTTGTTGTTTATTAAAATAGACCCATACTATTACATATTTTTGAGAAGCTTTTAAAAGGACAAATCAATTTCTGGACAAATATACAGGGTGTCCCATTTAAAAAAACACAACTTTGGGTCATATCTAAAAAATAACAACTCAAATGAAAAATATGACTACGCCACTGGATCCAGCGTAAAAAACTGCATAATCAGCAATTTTTCTCTTTGCGTTAAGTTAAAGGATAACCGAAATACGAGGGGGGTCCCAAAATGCGAAATTTTCTATTTTGCCCTGTATCAACGAAGAAGGCTATGAAAATTTTGTTTACGGCTTCATGAGTTTCACAAAAAATTAGCTCAGGTTCGTGAAAACCGCAAGGTTCTATCTTTAAAAATAAGCGAGATACCCTGCTTTTTCAACCAAATCCGGACACCCTGTACTACACAGCCAGTAGCAGTAAAAATACTTTTGGAAAACTATCCAGCGAAGTAGCAGCATTCTTAAATCTACCAAATTCGTCATTACGTCGAAAACTACATAAATAATAAAAAACTACAGCGGAAAAAATGTTTTACTTGGTGATGTGAATACATTCCAAATTGGAGCTTTAAGAAACCCTTTTAGACAACGTTCTAACGAAGTACCTAGAGCTGTCACGTGTACTTGTACAAGTAGCGTTATTCAACATACTATCGACGAAACAATTCGATTATTTATTATTGTAAATTGTACTAATGTAAATATCCATCTAAATATAAATAAATAAATTTGTTCAATTTAGCCCTTTTTTAATTACGTGTTGCTAAGACACTGTCCCTTGGGACTAAATGAACCTCTTTAGTTTCTATTAGGCGGGACAAAAGATGTACTTTAGTCCCGAAAGTACAAAAACAAAATTATTTGGTGATGGGCATTTGAAATTATTAAACTTATATTTTTATGATCTCTTATAGGCGACTCTTTTTAAGAAGCTAACGGCAAATGTCTTGATTGTGATTTACAATAAAACAAAAAATAATTAATTACGAAAAAATAAATGACATTATCAAATTTTATTTATTTACATAAAAATAATTCGTAATCCATAAATTAAATTCGTTTACTCACAGAAAAAGTAATGATTCAAAATTTAGAAAAGTCATAAATCATGTATTAACTCTAGAAAAAATAATTTTAGTCTTCCCAAAACCCAGATAAAAATTATATTCGACTCTGGTTTAATAAACATTGCACATAAATTCTTTTGAACTCTAAATCAAACGCAATAATTTAAACAGTAAGTAGACATTGAAATAGCGTGTATTTCCAATTATTTGAAAAACAAAGATTTCCAATATTTAGTAGGTATTTAAATTTTTGAATAACGTAAACCAGTGAAATACCTATGTGGGCTTGGATTATTAAACGAAAGCTTACCAATATTGCTTGAAGATGCGTCCCTAAAAATGCCGGGAAGGATTAAGTTTCTGGAGAACCGTCAAATTTCATAAAATTGTAATCTATTATAGATCTTAATCTATATTAGTAAGACAGAAAGGTGCAATACCTAGGGCCGAAAGTAAGTAATATGTTCGGAGTAGGCACCACACAATTCTTCGCGTACTTGGTTTCTCTCCTATTGTTGCTGTAGTTTGTTCTATGCTCTCCATCCAATCCATCTGTTGGAGAAAGTAGCACCAAAGAATTCTGACACTTCTCTTCTAAAATGAGGACGTGCCCCATTTTGCAAAAGTCACATGTTTTGCATGATATTTATTGGTACTTTCTTTAAGAGATTAGGCAGGTAATTTTGCAAAAAGTGAAGATAGATTTCATTCACAATGCCTGTCCATACACTTACGGAAAATTTGTTGTTTGAATAGCATGGGGATTATCAATAGCCCAAACCTGAGTATTGCGAAAATTATTGATCCCATTTCGAGTAAATAATGCCTCGTTTACGAAAATAATTTTTCGAATAAAATTTTGATAAATTGCGTTGTTTTGTAGGGGCCATTCACAAAACTGGATTCTACGAGGATGGTCTTTAGGTAGTAGTGCTTGCACACGTTGTACATATTTCTTGTTCTATCTGCACATTGTCAGGTCGTCTCGGTATTCCTGCATGTCCTCCCGTGAGTCTTGTCCCCTTAAATCACCACTTTCTCTTGCTATCTAAACAAGATTTATAAAACAGCGGGGTCTTTGATGGACTCTTAAGGGAAAACGTTCGGCATACAAGCGCGCATAAATATGAGCCATTTTCAAACTGATTTTTACCAATCATTTTATCGACGATATTGTTCCGTTAATTTTTTACAGGTGATTAATTTTTTGAATTATTTATTTTATTTATTGGTACTTCCACAAACATAATACATTTGTAATTACATGTAAGAGAATTAGCTTACCATCTTTTTTGAATTAGTTAAAATAAGCGAATTAAAAATTTTACCAAAAATAATACTGATACATTTTTTATTACGTTTGAATTATAGTAATGTCTATCTTATCTGACAGACTTTACTTTAATAAAAATTAGATAAAAGCGAATCTTACATACAAAACGTCCTATCATTTTTTTTATGCGAAAACAGTGCGCTGTACGAAAAAAGGTCCAGAGACCAAATTTGCTCCTAAGCAATTTTTTCTTCAAAAATATTCGGGATAATACCACGAGTGCTTAAAAATTTCCGATAATTTTTCACGAATGCGTGTTTTCTTATAATTTGTAGAGAAAACCCGCATGAGTGGAAAATTATCTGGTTAATTTTTAAGCACGAATGATATTTAGGAGGAATATTCCACGAATCAAATACAGGGAAACTAAGCTTTTAACTGAATATTAAATACATACCTATTTCAAGTTCAGAAATTTGACATAAATTGAATAATAATTTACTAATAAAATTATTTGTCTAAATATTGAAAAGTACTTAATATAAATCTAAATATTCAATTTTAATTGTTGATTGTATAATTAAACAGTTCTGATAATTATTAACCACATTGTTGTTTTGCGACGACGTAGAAGATGCCGTCAGACCACTACTTGTACTTGTGCTGGGTGATGCTGCTATAGGGGCTGAATGCACGTGCTGTTGAGGTGGTTCTTTTCCAGGTTCCCTCAGTTTTTCAATATTTTATTTTTGTGGTGATCTGGATACATTTGCAAATAACTTGATAGGGATTTCGCATTCGAATGACCTGTAATTTTTATCAAGTTTTGCTCCGACACTCCGCTTTTAGCCAGCTTGAACTGTGTTCTGTAGGGAATGGTTGGTAAATTTTTTTGTGGTATTGAGGCCTGATTTCTGTGCTTGTTTTTTTGTCCAAGTTGAAATCTCGTTTTCTCCTATTGGGCTGTTTTTCAACCATTTTCCGGAGATTTTCCAATGTGGGTTTGGCGTTAAAAACAGTCGAGTGTTGGAGATACTTTTCCTTTTATCTTGTAATTCTTTATAAATTCTTACTGAGCAAAAGCTGGGACTTCCCTCGTTTCTCACCAACCACTTCGAATCGGCAAGTTTTCGGCCACCACCTTGACATGTAGAAGAAAAAACAGGGTTGTATTGAATTCTACCTGTTTTTCCTCCGAAGTTGTCAGTTTCTTGTTTCGGCTCTTGCACCTTCTCCTCCTCTCCAGGCTAATTCATAGGACAACAAAAAAAAACATTTCTTTGTAAACCCTCTGGAGTTGATTCATCACAAGCTTCGATTAGATTTTTTAATTCATTGTATGTTAAAAAAACGGCCGATTCTCTGCGTTTGCCTTCAATACCTTGCAAATGTCTCCTTTTGGCATTTTTTGCGTCTCGGGACGATTTGAATTCGATCTGCTCGAAGGGATTTATTTTAATTTTGTATTAATTGAAATACCTTTCCATAAATAATTTCGCCGTTACATTCCAAATAATTTTTACCGTGCCTTCATTATATTCCTCCCCGTTCATTTTTCGCATATTGTAGGCCCAGCTTTTCAAAATCATTGCTAGTTGGGATACTGGAGTATCTTGGTCAAACGTATAGTTTTTTTCATCGCAGAATGACATAAACTGTCTTCAGATGCTCTTCTTGGATTTAACGGTGTTTCTTGGTTCGCTTCCAATTATATTTTCATCAATTTCCTCTTCTTGAACTAGCCCAAAGCGATTATTCATATTGACAACTTTTCAAAAATGTTTGAAAGATACTTAAAAAAAAATCAGTTTCTAGGGACTCTAGCGTCTCTCAAAAGCAGGTTTCATATTGTCAAGATTTCATTTTTTGGTTAGGTGTGTAACCACACCTAACCAGGTAAGTGGAAGCACCATGTTTCCTAGACGACGTGATATTTCCGCTATAATTTTTCAAAAACACCATTTAAAAAAATGTTTTTCATCAAAAAAATGTCATTTGATCGTAGAAAAAAATGTACCAAACTTCATTGAAATATTTACAGTGGTATGAAAGTTATGATAAAAAAAAAACAGTTTTATCCTATAATTTTAACACCCTATATTATCGAAAACGAAGCATTTTCGAACATAATTTTATTTGAAAAATTTGCTTATTTTCTCGAATTCTATATCCTGTTGAAAAGGAGCATCAGAAAAGTCACCATGTATAAGATTTGTTATCTTGTAATCTTTACGTAATAGAATTCTGTAGGAGAGAAGTTCCGAATTACCGTTTTTTTTACAAACAATTTTTTTTTAAGGTAATTGATTAAATGAACCAAGTTGTGTACTGACGATATTGATATAATTAATATTTAAAAATGGTATTTATATTTTCGATTGTAGATTAATAACGAAAGAGTGACAGAAAATACAAAATACTAATGCAAGCTTTAAAACTAATGTGTCATCAAAATCGGTATATTTCCTTTACCGGGATCTTCTCTCGTTAGAATTATTTTCTTTTCTTAGTAGTAGTGAAGTTCCGCACATAGTCATTTAATAACACATGTCCATATACTGTTTTCCCAAATATTTTTATTAGATGCCATTTTGTTCTACCTGTTTTTATTGTGCACCAGTTTCTATCTACACAACACTTGACTTTTGGACAAAATTTAAAATAAATTGAATAAGTAATTTTTATACTAATTTTTTTAAGTCCGTCATTTTGAATTCCTACCACAATTTTACTAATTTATCTACATATCACATTTATTGCTTGTGCAAGATTTGAAATTAATCTAATATTCAGTTTTTTAAGCTGATTTTATTTTGTCGCCATTTTTTGATTTATAACAAAATCTTACCAGTTCGTGCCTATATAACACTTTATCTCCTATGTAATATGGATAAGTCGTTTCTTAGTGATAATTTTTTAAACAATTCACCAGGCCAGCGTTTTGTTCCGGCATATTGGATATTTACCAAGTCATCTCCATAAGACCTTTAATTTTTGCCCAAAATTTGAAATCAATCAAGTAAGCAGTTTTTTAGCTATGCCTTAATTTGACAGTCAGACAGACCGACAAACAGAGCGACGGAATTGAGAAAATATGTTTTTGGGCATCTAAAAACGCTAAAACTTAAAGCTATGTTAAACCTTTGAGTGCGACTTTTTTTCACGATTACAAATATTTACAAATAAAAATCTTTTTTGGTTTTTTCGCAACTGAATAAAAATATTTAACTTTAAATTAATTGAAGCAAATATTTAATATAATTACATACCTCAACATGTAGACTAGTCTGTCTACGGAATGTTTCGATACATAATATAAACAATATTATTTAAGCAAGCATAAGAAAATATATCATTTTTTGAAATCAATTCTTTTCTATTATTTAATGTTTTTCTCTTACGATCGGCGCACTGATGAGTCCCGATAGGATGAAAGTATTTGTACCACTACTATCTGTCTATAAAAACTTAAGGTAAATGATATAATTTCTTATGCTTGCTTAAATAATATTGTTTATATTATGTATCGAAACATTCCGTAGACAGGCTAGTCTACATGTTGAGGTATGTAATTATATTAAATATTTGCTTCAATTAATTTAAAGTTAAATACTTTTATTCAATTGCCAAAAAGCCAAAAAAGATTTTTATTTGTCAATCTAAACGCAATAAATAATCTGACACATTTAAAAAAATACAAATATTTAGTCGTCATTTTGTTCCGCCATCTGAAAATCATATCAAATTCATATTATTTCATCCCTACATGACACTTAATTCTTGTACAAAATTTAAAATCAATCTAGTAAGTAGTTTTTTTTACACTAATGTTCTATATATTGGCATTTTCTTTCGCCATCTTGCATTCGCACTATTTGCGTTACTAGTCAGTTTCTATACAATACACATAATTTTGCAAAATTTTACAAACAAACAAAAGTACGCTTTATTGTCGCAAGAAAAAATTTTATGGACAAAGTGAAATTCACCTTAAAACAAAAACAACGAAATATTGATCGAAAAAAAATCGTTTTTCGATAGGTCAATGCAAATACATAAATTGTAAATATAACATTTATTAAGAATCCAGATGACCTTAACAAAAGAAAATAAACAATACATAAGTATAATTAATGTTTTGAATCATAATGAGTAAAGCTAAAATTGTACTGGAACTGTTTTCTAAAGGCAAGATTATTTTTTATAACCCACTCTCTCTAAAACGTAATTTCCTAGAACTTCCCTAAGGACAAAATGAAAGGTAAACGTACATCACAAAAGTCTATTTATTTATCACTTCATCCCCGTGAAACAATCTGCGAGGTATTTTACGCAAACATGCCCGCCCGGCTTGTTTTGAATTAAGCGGGTAAATATTTGTTGTTCAGAGATTTCGTTATCTAGTAAGATTATACTGACCTTCCCAAGAGTTTGCCGTAGGGTAATATCGAGTTTGAAAAATGTAAAAATATTATTAAATAACTTACACCGAACGCAGAAAAAACTTTGAATACACGATCCATCTAATGATATCGGCGTAGCAAACGCCCAGAGTTGCCAGTCCGTTGCATACTGCATACGATCAGCTGGTTAAATTCGTTAATAAATAAGTATAATTTTATATCGTATTTTTAAAAGACGTAAAACTAAAAAGTATTTGGTTCTGGCAACAGCAAACCACATATTGTTGCGTGCGTTCTAATTCTGCTACGACATGAGCAGCTAATGTAATTAATTAATTTGTTTCTGATGGACTATCTGACGCCCTAGTGCAGAAAAGTAAATAACCCTTTTTTAAATATATTTACTGATTTTAAAAATTTAAAAATAAATTGATACACTGATAGTTAGCAAAATGATTTAAGAACATAAATTTGCTAGAGTACTGCTACAATTTTCAACAAAATAGTAAGAAATATGTTAAACCTGTTTTAAAAAATTGTTTAATGGCTCTCGCATTATGCCTTATAAAATCAATGTTAAGCAATAATAAACACCTGCAAAACCAATTTTGCTGTCGCTGATTTTTGTCGTGGTAAAACCTGAGTAAAAGTGTTTTTAATGGATTCTTCAGACGAAGATTTGCCAGAGACAGTGTTGGAAGCAGCTAGAGCTGCAAACTTTAATCTGCTACCATCAAAACTAAAAACATGGATTTAAGCAAGTTTTTCAAAAGTCTCGGCTTATTTAAAAAACAAATTGTTGGATTTAGACCAAAGAAGGCAAACATTTTTTCAAAAGAGGAAATTTCTAAATTTATAAATGAAGAGCCTGACAAAATGTATCTTCTTATTAAAGCAACCATCGTTCATTAAAAGTTTTTGATGATGCCATTTAGATACAAATTTCAAATTTTGGGATTAAGGTAAGGTCAAGGGGTACTTCTTTTTTAAAATATTTTCAACTTCCTGTCACTTCCGGTTTAACCGGAAGTTGGTATCAACTTGCTTATTTTAAATGGAACACCCTGTATTTTATGATATTTTTGGATTCTACGGAGAATTTTAATGCTATTTTATGTAGCATGTCCTATACCTAGATTCAAGCGTTCTTAAGATATTTGACCTTGAACCAAAAATGAGCCTTCGGGGTACCAAATTTTAAAATCTCATATTTTTGTAAGTTTTGAAGATATAATCTTCATATTTTGCAGACGATCGGTAAATAAACTTAGGTTTCTTTTTTTATTGAATTTGTCTATTTTTATACAGGGTGTCCTAAATTCAGCGGCAAACATCCACATTTTCAAAACCGCTAAAGTCCATTTTTTTAAATGGGACACCCTATAACTTTATGCACTATCAAATGTAGAATTTAATTTTCTATCGAACTGTATTAAAGTTCCCTATACCTATTCGTAACCATTTTCGAAATAATTGGGTTTTATAAAAATATCGTATGTATTTGCCTAAATGTTTACATGTTCCAATGGTGAGCCATGGAAAAACAATTGAGATCCAATATCCAATATGACAGATGATTAGTATGCGTTATTTACCGAAAGCTGTCAGTGATAAACTAAATATTCTAAATCGAAATGAAAGAATACTCGAACGCTGATATTCTCAATCTATTTTATATTCATGGAGAATGTTATAAAATTTTGGAGAGAACGTGTCGTGTGTTTAATGAACGCCACCCTGATTTGCCGCCAATGAACAAGTCAAAATTCAAGAGGATTGAAACGAACTTTTTGCGTTTTGGCAAGGTTAAAGTTACAAAAAATGTTCTAAAACCAGTGACAAATGCCGAGGATAACGTAATAAACACATTAGCTTATTTCCACGCAAACCCACAAAGTTCAAGACCGTCTGCAGAAAACGATTTGGGAATTTCTTCTTCATCTGTCCAAAGAATCTTGCGCGAACATCATATGCACCCTTATTCCTTCCGAAACATGCAAGCCTTGAGACCTGGTAATGACGTCCGACGAGTAGAATTTTGCGAATTCATGTTTTTGAAAATTCAAGAGGACCCTCAATTCCTTTCAAAAATATTTTGGACCGCTGACGCGAAATTTTTTAGAGAAGGAATAACAAATAGAAGAAACGAACATTTCTGGGCAGCAGAAAATCCGCACGCTTTATGCGAAACGCGTTCTCAAGAGAGGTTTAGCTTCAATGTTTTCGGTATTAAATGATCAGGTGCGCCACTGTATTTATGAAGACAATTTAAACAGTAATAAGTATTTGGAAATTCTACGAGGAACGGTTTCTGAATTTATATAAGAAATTTCTATTGGTGAGCTGCAAAATTATTGGTATCAATTAGATGGGGCACCAGCACATAATTCCACTGCAGTTTATCTCCAATTATCTCGAATTTTTGAAGATCGCTGGATTGGTCCCAATGGCCCTTGGAGATAGCCCCCGCGATCGCCTGATTTAACACCCCTAGACTTTTATTTATGGGGATTTATCAAAGGTAAAGTCTATGCTTCCCCAGTAAATAACCCACAAGATTTACTGGACAGGATACGAACAGCTTTTGCCGAATTAGAAAACGGACAAATTCAACGGGCCACAGCAACTGTACAAAGAGGAATTGAAATGTGTCTTGAAATGAACAGACAGCATATAGAACACTTGTTATAATTCAGTTTTATTATTTTATTTATTTATTGTTGACTATGGTTAAAAATTATGTAAACAATTTATTACATTTTTTATAACTTTAACTTTTCCCAAACGAAAAAATTTCGTTTCAATCCTCTTCGATTTTCTCTTGTTCATTGGCGATAATTGAGGATGTTTTTCATTAAAAACATGGCACGTTCTCTCCAATATTTTGTAACATTCTCCACGAATATAAAATAAATTGAGAATATCAGCTTTTGAGTGTTATTTTATTTTAATTTAAAAGTTTCAAATCAGCTGTCATGTTGAATAGAAAAGCACAACAATTGTTTTTCCATGGCTTACTACGGGAAGGTGTAAGCATTTAGCAAATAAAAACCTGATTATTTCGAAAATGGTTACGAATAGGTATAGGGAACCTTAATACAGTTCGATAGAAAATTAAATTCTACATTTGATAGCGCATAAAGTTATAGGGTGTCCCATTTAAAAAAACGGACTTTAGCGGCTTTGAAAATGTGAATGTTTGCCGCTGAATTAACGACACCCTGTATAAAAATAGACAAATTCAATAAAAAAAATAGAAACCTAAGGTTATTTACCGATCGTCTGCAAAAATATGAAGATTACATCTTCAAAACTTATAAAAATATGAGATTTTAAAATTTGGTACCTAGAAGGCTCATTTTTGGTTCACGGTCAAGTATCTTAAGAACGCTTGAACCTAGGTATAGGACATGCTACATAAAATAGCATTAAAATACAGGGTGTTTTATTTAAAACAAGCAAGTTTATACCAACTTCCGGTAAACCGGAAGTGACAGGAAGTTGAAAATATTTCAAAAAAGAAGTATCCCTTGACCTTACCTTAATCCCAAAATTTGAAATTTTTATCTAAATGGCATCATCAAAAACTTTTAATGAACCGGTTGCGTGAATAACCCTGTATTTGGTTTAGCGGGCGCATGTCGCCAAGAAAAACTAACAAAAATATCATTGGATTATATTGAAGACAAAGGAAATATTTTATTAATAAATATTCCAAACTCAAAAAATTACCGTTCTAGAAGCTTTATATTATCTGATAAAGCTGTAAGCGGAGAATATTTAAAACTGGTCAGAAAATATGCGATTTTAAGAAAGCCAGAAACCCAACATAGGTATTTTTTTGTAAACTACAAGAAAGGAGCTTGCACAGTACAATGCATCGGAATAAACACCTTTGGAAAAATGCCATCAAATATTGCAGGTTATCTGAAGCTCCCAAATCTTGAACTATATACAGGCCACAGTTTCCGACGATCAGCCGCCAAAATGTTTGCAGATTCCGGAGAAAGAATAACGAATATCAAACGCCTCAGAGGTTGGAAGTCTTCAACCAGGGCAGAAGGTTATTTAGAAGCTCAACAAGCCATCAAAAGAATCTATCCAATAAAGTATCGAACTTCAATGCCATTACTTCCACTAGTCACCAATTTTCATCAGTGTAGTTTATCAAATCGACTTCTTCCGACCAAAAAGTTACTCCGTCCATGACGGTTAATAAGTGAAAGAGAACTGGAAAATCCAAACCCAATCTACAAGTCTCCCAGTTCCTTGGAAAAAAATCTAGCCTTTGCATTTAATATTCAAAATGCTACAAACTGCACGTTTACTATTCATGTTGTTAATAATAATTAATTTGTAATTATGTATTTGATATAAATAAACGATTCTTTTTAACTTTTGGGATTTTCCGCACTCTAAAATTAGTGTACCTTACACGTGCGTAAGGTGACTTTAGCACAAAGTAGCACATTTGACCGGGCTATTTGATTTCGACATATTGAATTTTTACCAGGTCACCAAGATTTGAAGTCAATCGTAAGTTCTAAAGAACCTAGAAACCTACTACTGGATTGATTCTACGTTAACTCTTAGTTGGATTCAGAATAGTGGTATGTGGAAAGTATTTATTAGGGACAGAGTGAATGAAATAAGAACATGCAGCTCCCCAGAACAATAGCATTATGTAAATATTTCTGACATTTTGCTAAGAGGTTGTGGACCAACAAATCTATTAGAAAATAGCTGGCAGAAAGGCTCAAATTTAATAAAACAAAGTAAACAAAAATTGGCCAAATCAATTTTAAGACGGAGTCACGGTTTGGTGAGCACAAGTCGGATATAAAACCCGCCCTAATTTGTCATTCAATGTTCAGATCTTGTGAAGTAAAGATCCTTGAAGATGGCTCCTGCAATCAAAAGCTAAACGTCGGATAATAATTCCAATTTGACACGGACTAATCCCACGAATCTGATTTCTTAAGCTATAAAATAATATTTATCGAAATGTATAATACGTAAGCAACATAACATAAAACTAAGTGTGAAGAAAATGAAAAAGCTCGGCTTGTTTAATTCACATTTACAGATTGCGCTTATCGAGTTATACAGTGTGTCCCAGATTCGCTTCTCTATATAGGGATCTCGGCTCCTATTATACCTACACGAAAGGTTAAATGGGGAAGGTTTTAGAGGAAACTTATTGCATTCGATATCTGGCTTCAGATTTACGATCGATCAATAAGTTTGGGAAATATCGGCGAAAAACCGAAAATGGCGGATTTCGTTTTTCGCCAGTATATCCAGAACGGTAAATTTGACAGCTGCCAAAATGTGACATTATTTGGACACATTTTTAAGACAAATAAGATAGCGTATACGACACGTCTTCATTGTTTTTGTTAACCCGCAACCCGCCTCAACTTTCATTTTTCTTATGGCCGCCATATTGGATTTTTCTATTTTTGGAAAGAGCCTAAAATTTCCAGTCAAGTGATGTGTCACAAGTGCATTAAAGATTTTAGTGTCATCAAAATATAACACTTCGTAAATTAGGTTTCAATGTTTTTAAAGGAGGCCATGATTTATTTGTCACAAAATTACATTAATAAGTAAGTAATGTATTGAACGTATTGAATTTTCAATACAACATGAACGTAAATAACGACTTAAAAAATCTAAATGAGCTTTAACTACTTTGTAAGTGGGTAACATTAATTTACAAATCTGCAAAATGACGTCCATTTGCATCTAGACATTTTTGACAATTGGTGACATTGGTTTTTCGTACATCCCTGGTAAGTGTATTTCGGTTAATATTTCTAAATGTGCCCAGAACTCTGTCTCAGGATTTCTATGGTCACGGGGGGATCAAGGAGGCGAAGATATTGGACTATTTAAAGAAATTATTCTTTCGTCAAACTGCTCTCTTAAGAAAGTTCCTGACTTGAATGGTATTGTGAGCCGGACATCCGTCTTGTTGAAACCAAGTTCTTCTTAATTCATCTTCCGTTAGAATAGCTCGTAAGGCTGGTACAACCTGGTTTCGCAAAAGCTCTAGGTACCTCTGCCCGTTTAGGTTGTAGTCAAACAAAAATGGTCCAAAAAGTCGATTTCCTGAAATGATTAATAATTTATAAATAGGTGCCCAACAGTCAAGGGCGCAGGGTCGGCCGGGTAGTACTAGAAACTATAAATTATAAAGGGAAAATTATCTTTATAAAAGAGTAGATATGTTCTTTCCAAAAAATAATTATCGAAACATTCCGTAATGAAAGAGCTTGTATACGGTTGAAACCTATTCAGCTTTATTATTAAAAAGAAAAACATATTTGGTTAGCGTAATAGCCGTAATAAATTATTTTGTTGGTATTGCATATTAATTTCGGAAATACTAAATCAATTTATTTCAGTGATATAATAATCTTAAAGAAGTACACAGTGCGTTAATAAAACATAAAATATCAAAAGAACAAACCCCTTGTGCTTTAAAATTTAAATTATTCGGAAATACAGATGAACGCCTTTCTATAAATCATAATGAAATTCGAAAAATAATTCGACATTTGATTAATATGGTATTTTTTTCATAACGCAAGAACTAGGCTTCCCGGGTAATAGTAAATCATTAAATTCAGACAATCAATCAATCAATAATTTTAGAGAATTAGCTAAATCTGCAGAAAATTTAGATAAAGTGTTAATAAATTTATAAAACCCAATTCTATTTTTATAGGTTCTTCGAAACTACAATACAAAACGATTGAATAAAAATGTAATACGATATCAAAAAAGTAAGTTGACTGACTAGAGTAGACCGTTTTACTTTTTTTTTATTAGATTATACTCTTTTAGTATCATTAAGGAACTAAACGAAAAAAAAAAAGATTATTATTTGACCATCATTTGGTGCCTATTTAAAAAAGATTGGTTAGATTAACTTATCAATGATCCCACACCAAACGTTACTTCCAAATCTGATCTGTAGACGTCTATGTGCCACTTCGTGAGGATTTTGCTCAGTCCAATGATGACGGTTGTGCCTATTAAAGACTCCACAATTCGTGAACCTGCTCTCATCGGACCACAAGACACGATTTACAAAATCAGGATTTTCATTACATCTCCTAGTATACCACTCACAGAACTGTAGTCGACTTGGAAAATCAGTTTCCTTAAGTCCTTGTACTATTATGGATTTGTATGGATGGTACTTATTCTTTTTTAAAACTCTCTGTACTGTTGATTTTGGCATATTAGTTTCCTGTTCTACAGTTCTTACCGATGCGCTAGGGTTTTCATTGATAGCCTGCAAAATCTCGATTTTCATTGTTATTATTGTATCCGCTTCTAGGTTGTTCGAAGGCACCATGGTTAATTAAATTAACTACGATTTTCCGGAATTGGGTTTGAAGTACAGAGCTAATATGTTAACCTTTTCTTCATTTGAATACGGAATGCCGGCAATTTTCTATAGGTTTTGACAATGTATGTGTCAGATTTATGATTTTATTGGGATAAAAGCGTAGCCACTACTTATTAAAACACAGCTTTGACACTTTCAACTATTTAACTTAACGTCAAAGTCAAAATCCAATTTTGTTACAGATAAATCATGGCCTCTTTAGAAAAGCATTGAGAACTAACATTACTTTAAATCATGTCCTCCTTAGAAAAAAACTGAAACCTAACTTTACGAAGTGTAATATTTCGATGATTCTAAAATATTTAATGCACTTGTAAGATATCACTAGAGTGGAAATTTTAGGCTCTTTCCAAAAATCGAAAAAATGAAAGTTGAGGCGGGTTGCGGGTTAACCAAAAATAATGAAGATGTGTCGTATACGCCGTCTTATTTGCCCTAAAAATGTGTCTGAATAATGTCACATTTTGGCAACTGTCAAATTTACCGTTCTGGATATAATGGCCAAAAACGAAATCCGCCATTTTCGGTTTTTACCCGATATTTCCAAAAAGAATTGATCAATCGTCAATCTAATGCCGGATATCGAATGCAATAAGTTTCCTCTAAAACTTTCCCCATTTAACCTTTGCTGTAGGTATAATAGGGGCCGAGATCCCTGTATAGAGAAGCGAATCTGGGACACACTGTATATTTACAGTAAGTCAGAAGATTTCATAAGTGCTTTTAGAAGAGAAAGGCCACGCAAAATTATAGTATTTTGATATGGTACTAATTTTCAAGATTGTAACAATTATTGTTCAAGAAGATAAACTGGATATTTAATGAACCATCTGCTTCCTGGTGGGCAGAATGATGGGAAACGGAAACAATGATTAAGGATGTTAAAAGAATTTTTAAATAAGCATTATAATTTTCAAGTAGAAGACATGTTAATGCTATCAGACAATACTAAAAGAATCCTGTGGCCAATGGGGAAAATGACGGTGTAGTGTGAGTGGCAAAAGTAAATAAAGTCACAAAAATCACCCAGTTCAAACGCTAAGAAAGAAAAAAGATGAAGGGTAGAAAAGCGTAGAGATGATAAGCAAAGATATATAAATAGAAAAAGAAGAAACCAAGAGATGGCCATGGAGATAAAGGAATCTAAATATGGGAGAACAATAAAGACATGTAAGGCCCTTAACATTTTCATGCAACTACAGCTATCTTTTTGACGGGAAGGATGTCGGAGATTACCTAATATACGTCGAGTGGACATGTTAGACCTGCTAATAGATTAATTAATAAATTAATAATTAAAAATAAAAATTAAAAAAACTTTGGAAAAAACAAAGCACTGACATGTAAAAAATACAATTTTAAACGACCTTAAAAATTTGACTTATGAAGCAGGTCAAACTAATGCATAGATATTTCTTGAGTTATTATACCGTATTATTGTGTCTTTAAAAAGTATTCATTTAAAGTAAAGCAACTTTTTCAAAAGCCTGGCTCTCTTTAGTACGTAATAATCAAATATTAATAAGTCAAATTTTTCAAGTCGTTTAAAATGTTATTTTTTATTTTTCAGCACTTTTTTGAAGTCGGTGTAATTATTTTCATTTTTTTTTATATAAAAAAATACTATATTATAAATTAATTTTGTTCACATTTAGGTATAATGTCTTTATTTCTGTACGATTTATAATAATTTATTATCAAGGAAATAAAATACTTGTCAGATGAAAAACTAATAGGTAATACAAATATTGTTTTTTTAATAAAAGAAATAGATTTAAGCCCGATAAAAATAATTATTTGTACGTTTTTACAATAATTAGACTACAAAAATGTACAATCTAATTTCTAAATCGAATACAAGGATCTAATTTATTTGCAGTGTCGCCGCCCGCTCCAGAAAATCGTAAATTTTAAAATGGCCATAGTTCAAGTCATTGAGTTCTGAACACTTGTTACATAAAACATTTTTCTACCCAATTACCGTTACTTATAAAATATTTGTAGTAATTCCTTTTTTACCCTGTATAATAAATTTACCTCATTGCTAATTTATAGGAACAAAACATACTACTGTAAAATATTTTCTAGGCGCTTACGATAAACTAAGAGGAACTGTCAATACAATGATTCCTTTACATAACTAACAGTCGAATAGGTACTCCTTGAAATTGGATAAGCAAAGTTATGGGACGTCTAAACATGCCCTATCTTGTTCTCGCAAAGCCGTAAATAACCTTAAGGCGAAGGCAATTGATTTCGAATGTAGGCTATTGCGTCGACTAGTGTATGTTTCCCGAATTACCTTTATAATAAATCTCTCAGACAATAGATAAATATTTCCTGAAATGCAAGTATTATGTTATATAAAGCAACTTTCAACCAACATTACAAGGCTACCCATAAACCGAAACCAAGCTATAACTGAATTGGTTGAAGTAGTTTTTCCCGTGCTTTAGTTAAGACCTCCGTTTTGTTCCGTAATAGTGAATTCATTCTAGTTTATTCCTAGATGATATTCAATTTTTATAAAAAAATTTAAATCAATTGAATAAGAAACAACAAAAACAAAAAACATCAAAAAAATCCTGTTTCTGTTTTCTACATAAGATAACAACGTTTTGAGCGTAAACACAAAGAAAGGTCACTACTTTATTTTAGCCGAAGTTAAACTGGATCTAGGGGGAGTTTTTACCCACCAATCCAGAAAAAAGGTCCTTCCTTTATATTATTTCTATCATTTTAGCTTAAGTAAAACTGGCTCTGGAGGGGGTTTTAACTCCCCCACTTACAACTAAAATACGCCACTGCGTAGCAGCAGTTAACCAAACAGGTAATGAAATATATACGAAAAATTATATTTCGTAATTCTAAAACCATCTGTATTTTTTGATACATGGTATATTCTACAAAAAACATGCAGAATTTAATAAAAAATTCAAAAACATTAAAACATGTTAGTACTTGCCTTACTTTTTTGAGACACCCTGTAGACATTAAAAAGCAGAACGAATCAAACAACTTTTGTTTGGAACGTTTTTTCTAATTTCAAAAATAACCAAGATATTTCTATTTAGATAGTTATCTGAATCACTCTGTACATATATTTTTACTTTCCAGTATTGTAATCGTAAAAAAAACACCCTCCGAGATTTTGTCAGACGATGCCGAAAAACATGTTTTCTCAATTCCGAAGAATAAGAATAAGAATAAGAATAAGAATAAGAATAAGAATAAGAATAAGAATAAGAATAAGAATAAGAATAAGAATAAGAATAAGAATAAGAATAAGAATAAGAATAAGAATAAGAATAAGAATAAGAATAAGAATAAGAATAAGAATAAGAATAAGAATAAGAATAAGAATAAGAATAAGAATAAGAATAAGAATAAGAATAAGAATAAGAATAAGAATAAGAATAAGAATAAGAATAAGAATAAGAATAAGAATAAGAATAAGAATAAGAATAAGAATAAGAATAAGAATAAGAATAAGAATAAGAATAAGAATAAAAATAAGAATAAGAATGAGAATGAGAATGAGAATGAGAATGAGAATGAGAATGAGAATGAGAATGAGAATGAGAATGAGAATGAGAATGAGAATGAGAATGAGAATGAGAATGAGAATGAGAATAATGAGAATGAGAATGAGAATGAGAATGAGAATGAGAATGAGAATGAGAATGAGAATGAGAATGAGAATGAGAATGAGAATGAGAATGAGAATGAGAATGAGAATGAGAATGAGAATGAGAATGAGAATGAGAATGAGAATGAGAATGAGAATGAGAATGAGAATGAGAATGAGAATGAGAATGAGAATGAGAATGGGAATAAGAATGAGAATAAGAATAAGAATAAGAATAAGAATATGAATAGGAATAGGAATAGGAATAGGAATAAGAATAAGAATAGGAATAGGAATAACAATAGGAATAGGAATAAGAATAGGAATAGGAATAGGAATAGGAATAGGAATAGGAATGAGAAAGAGAATGAGAATAAGAGTAAGAGTAAGAGTAAGAGTAAGAGTAAGAGTAAGAGTAAGAGTAAGAGTAAGAGTAAGAGTAAGAGTAAGAGTAAGAGTAAGAGTAAGAATAAGAATAAGAATAAGAATAAGAATAAGAATAAGAATAAGAATAAGAATAAGAATAAGAATAAGAATAAGAATAAGAATAAGAATAAGAATAAGAATAAGAATAAGAATAAGAATAAGAATAAGAATAAGAATAAGAATAAGAATAAGAATAAGAATAAGAATAAGAATAAGAATAAGAATAAGAATAAGAATAAGAATAAGAATAAGAATAAGAATAAGAATAAGAATAAGAATAAGAATAAGAATAAGAATAAGAATAAGAATAAGAATAAGAATAAGAATAAGAATAAGAATAAGAATAAGAATAAGAATAAGAATAAGAATAAGAATAAGAATAAGAATAAGAATAAGAATAAGAATAAGAATAAGAATAAGAATAAGAATAAGAATAAGAATAAGAATAAGAATAAGAATAAGAATAAGAATAAGAATAAGAATAAGAATAAGAATAAGAATAAGAATAAGAATAAGAATAAGAATAAGAATAAGAATAAGAATAAGAATAAGAATAAGAATAAGAATAAGAATAAGAATAAGAATAAGAATAAGAATAAGAATAAGAATAAGAATAAGAATAAGAATAAGAATAAGAATAAGAATAAGAATAAGAATAGGAATAAGAATAAGAATAAGAATAAGAATAAGAATAAGAATAAGAATAAGAATAAGAATAAGAATAAGAATAAGAATAAGAATAATTTATTGTTCAACGATAAATATTAAATATGTGGGGATGACCTGGTAACATTTTGATAAAAATCCAATATGGCAATACAAAATGGCAGCCGAGTGAAATGTTAAACAAATTAGTACTGAAAAACTGCTTATCCAATTTATTTCAAATTTTGCACAAAAAATAAGTATTATTTTAAATGTTTATTAATGATGATACCAAGATATTTCACTTGATTTTTATATGGGATTATGTGATTATCTATTTTCATGTTAGGGGGTCTTGTTTCACGCGGGCCATAAGTGAACCACATAGCTTCACATTTGTCTTGAGATACACTGAGGTTGTTATCCTCAAGCCAAGTGTGAATTTTATGTAGTGCAATGTTCATTTTTTCTACAGCGTTTACAATATTTTTTTCTTTACAAAAGAGGATTAGATCATCTGCGTAACCGTTAAGCGTACAATTTTTTGGTATTATATTAAAGAGTTCTGCTACATATACATTAAAAAGAATAGTACTAAGTGGCGATCCTTGTGGACGACCAGTAGTTGCAAGTACTGGGCCATCTCTGTTTTCAAGGACTTTATAGAATAGATTTATAATTTCTATATCAATTTTTAAGTGGATAAGTTTACTATATAGTTTTTGTATGTTAATCCTATCATAGGCAGATTTTATATCTAAGAATATTGCCAATATGTTATTATTTTCTTGAAAAGCTAGATAGATTTCTGAAGTCAGGATAGCTACACTATTATTAACTCCCATACCCTTTCTAAATCCCGCTTGATAGTTGGAAAAGGTTTGTGAATTTTCCAGGGTCCAGTCTATTCTGTTTTTTATCATTTCCATAAGTTTAAGTTAACATGATGATAATACAATTGGTCTAAAACTGTCTATAGTTTGTGGGTTTTTGTTCGGTTTCAGGATAGCCAAAATATTATATTTTTTTTTTATGAATTGGGCAATTATTTCTCCCCTTGGAGGCATTTATTGTAGGTGTTGAGAAGTTCCTTTTTGGCTTGAGTTGGTAGATTATATAACATCTTGTATGCTACATCGCCCAGTCCAGTAGAGGACAGTTTTTTGCCAGATAATCCTAGTTCCATTTCATGGAACGATGGGTTCGATGTGTTGTGGTGTTGGATAAATAGTGAAGTTCTGGTCAACATTACATATAGCCATATTATTTATTAGTTCTATTCTTATGTCATTCACAATATTAACTTTGTTTAGTTTTTTATTTTTACCCGAGAATTTTTTAATATTATTCCAAATTTATGTTGTATTAGTGTTTCTGTTTAAAGACTCACAGAAAGTTTTAAACTTTTGCAATGGGTCGGAGAATGGAATGCCACCCTTTTGTTTAGGAATGCTCAATGGTCGAGCAAGAGTAAGAAGGCACTGTGGAGAAAGGCGGAATTCACAGTTTTTCATGGAGAGGCACGTACATCGAGTTATAGCAGTTATGGTTTGGGGAGCAATCGCATATATAACAGCACAACGCTATATGAAAAAATTGTGGAGGCACATCTAATACTTACGAATTCTCCGCAATCCAATATTTCAAGAAGACAATGCTTATCCGCATGTTGCTCGGTTAACTTTGGACTACTTTAATAACGCTCAAGTTAGTCTCCTACCCTGGCCACCGAGATCTCCAAATCTGTCGCCAATGGAACACTTATGAGATATCATGGGTAGAAGCGTGATCAAATTATCGCATCCTCTCCAGCCACTAGACGCCCTTCGACACCAGGTTCAGTTAACATGGGATGAAATACCACAAGCAGACATAAATCATCTCATCAGGTCGATGCCGAGACGACTTAATGAATGTATATAATATCGAGGTGCTCCAATACATTATTAAAAAATACTAGAAAACCAGCTAATAGTTTCATCTTTTTGATCACTTACATCTGTTTGTATCCTACGCTTGTGTACAATAAATAAATAAAATTAAATATTTTTAAGTGGGTATTCTATTTTTTATGTCACTTAGTATAATTTTAGTATACAGATGAACTAGTAGAACTGTGGTACTAATTCAAGATGACGCAAGAAAATGGCGGCTAAATAAAATATTTGTAATTGTGAAAAAATCATCTGCCACATCTTCACGTTTTAGCGTCTATAGACGCCAAAAAATATGTTTTATGCAGAAGCGTGCAGTCCATGGAAGCAAGGGAAGCGGTGCTTCCCCAAAAAAAAATTACAAAACATCTTCTAAAATGTAATTTTTAAAATAGGAAAAAATTAATTTAGTTTATATTAAAAATGCTAAAATATTATCTTAATTATCAAGCCTATAATAAATGCGGCCTTGACTTCGACCGAGCCACAATAGAAATCGAATAGAACCTATGCGGGCCGCTAGCTTCTCTGCAGCCAAGTCCTGTATACTTGATTTCCTGTGAATCGAGCCAGAGGTTATTGAACTTTCCACCGGCTGTTTACAATTTTTGCATGAATAGGTTCTTTGTTTGAACGGCTATCCGTGTGTTGTGTGATACGTACGTCGCGTCGAGCATGATGCGATATGGAAGACAATAATACGGATGTAGATATGCAAATACCGTCAACTTCGGCTGTCGGTAATAACGTTGAAAATGTTGAAGAATTTAGTAAGAAGAATGTGTGGTGTGTGTCTTAATAATAAAGGGATTTTCAACATTAAACTTCGCTGATAAGCTTCAAATAATTTCCAAAGAAAGGGCAAAATCGCCTATGAAGAATTTAACCACAAAAATGAAAAACTGTATTAGACATTTTTATCCGGAAAAACAATACGAACAATTTAAATGGCTAACAGGGTGTGAAAATATAAGTAAATTATTTTGTTGGCCATGTTTACTTTTTGAAAATGAAAAAGGCCTCTGGAATAAAACTGTTTTTTCCTATTTAAACAATTTCCATAAAGCTGTAAAAAGACATATTATGTCCAAAGGGCATTTGCAGGCCGTCATAAAAGAAAAAATCTTCGGCAAAACCAGAATTGAACACGCCCTTAATAAACAGTTGGAAATTAGTCACCGCCAACACAATGAACTAGTCGATAAAAATAGGCAAATATTAAGAAGACTTATCGATGTTGTTTGTTTTCTCGGACAACACGAATTGGAATTTAGAGGTCATGACGAAACAAGGGTTTCTTCAAATAGAGGAAATTTTCAAGATTTACTTAGTTTAATGGCTAAATATGATGATTGCTTAAAAAATCATTTAGAGCAGTCTAGCGTTTTTCGCGGAACGTCGAATCGAATCCAGAATGATTTAATTTCCGCTGTTGCAATCATTATTCTAAAAAGAATTAAGCAGGAGATTGGCGAGGCGCGGTTCATTGCGTTTGTTCTGGACGAAACAACTGATATCACTAATTTTAGCCAATTATCTATAGTAATACGCTACGTTAAAACAGACGGAAGTATTCAAGAGCGATTTTTAGGTTTTAAGAATGTGTCCGAAAATCGTACAGCAGATGCATTATATACCGTAGTTTATAACATTACTAAAGAAATTAATGGAGAGAAAAAATTAGTTGCTCAAAGTTATGTTGGAGCTGCTGCAGTGATGGCAGGACAATTAGGAGGTCTGCAAGCTAAAGTTCGAGAAACTTTCCCAAGTGCTGTGTTTGTCCATTGTTTTGCTCCTAAATTAAATTTAGTTTTGTCCCAGTCCATCAGTCACATTAAAGAACGTAAAGTATTTTTCGTTACTTTAAGCGTCTTGGCTGCTTTTTTTTCCAAGTCAACAAAACGTACACAACCTTTGGACTCCATTGTCCACAAACGATTGCCCAAAGTAGCTCCTACTAGGGGGACTATAATGGAAGACTTGTGTTAACAGTATCTGAAAATCGTGAATCACTGATTGAACTATTTGAGAATATAATAGAAAATAATGAAACGTGGGACTCAGAAGCAATAAATAGTTCGAGGGGGTTTTTGGACTGTCTGAAACGAGATTTTAATTTTAATTATTTGTTGAACATATTTTCAGAAATATTTCCTTTCTCGGACAATGTTTTTAATATATTACAAACTAAAACAAATGATATTGCTTTTTGCCTAAAAAAAGTCGATGATTTTAAGTCCACGTTAAACCAAAAAAGAGATGACTTTGACCTATTTTGGGAGAAAACGATGACGTTAAATGTAGAGCCTCAAGGCAAGAATCGTAGATGTTAGAAAAACATTATACAGACGCCTCTTTTATCAAATAATCGTTCAAATTCAGCAACAAATAAACTATAGATTTAACGGTTTAAATGATTTTAAAATCCTCGAGCTCTGCAATTTTGGTGCATTTAAAGGAAAAACTTTTCCAGAAGATGCGTTTAAATCTCTTTTTCTTCATTATGGCCAGTTCTTCGACCGAGTGTTACTACGATCTGAACTAAAAGTGATTTACGAAACTGATGAAATTAGCGCAAAAAATAACGCTAGGTAACTAATGCAATTTTTAAAAGACAAGGAGCTGGAAGATGCCTACACCGAAGTGTCGAAATTGTGTGAATTAGTATTGACAGTACCTGCCACAAGTTCTTCAGTAGAACGCAATTTTCCAACACTTAAACGTATAAAAAAATTTCGTGAGAAATTCAACGGGACGGGAGAAACTATCGCATACATCGCTGTTGTCCATTGAAAATAAACTTCTCCAAAATATGTCGGAGCATCGACGTTTTTATGATGACGTCATTGATGAAGTTGCAAAAAATGATCGAAGAATCGAATTACATTACAAATAGGTAAGTTTCTAAAAGTTGCTTCCCTTTCTTAAAAATTCACCGCACGCCCCTAGTTTTATGAATCACGTCGGTCCGTCTTTCGGTTTTTCTGTCTGTCTGTCAGTTCACGTCATAGCTTAAAAACTATTTACCAATGTTGGTTCAAATTTTGGCTAAAAATTAAGGGTGATATGAGGATGATAATATTTCAATAAAAATCCAATATGCCTGAATAAGATGGCGACCTAGTAGATCGTTAAAAAAATTATGACTGAAAAAAACTAATCTAAATTACCTTACATTTTGCACAAAAAAGTGTTACATAGGAATGAACTGGTAACATTTTGGTATGAATATTAATAAAACAAACAAAATAAAATGGCGGCCTTTTAAAATTTTTAAGGAATTACCCTGAAAGCATTACTTATTAGATTACTTTCAAATTTTGTGCACGCATTAAGTGTGATATAAAGATAAACTGGTAAAGCTATGGTACAAATTTTAGTGAGCGGAAGAAAGTGGCGGCCATATAATTTTTTTAAAAAATCAATCAATCTTATTCAATAAACTTTAAATTTGGCAGAACAATTAAATGTGATATAGGGATAAATTGGTACGAATAACGGTATGTGTTAATATAAAACTACTTATTGAACTTATTTTAAATTATGCCCTAAAATCAAGTGTGGCATAAGTAACATATGATCAATCATGGCAATGAATAAAAATTGTTTTAAAGTTAGTATATATGTATTATTAAACGACAATGTACTGAACTAAATTGAGCCACACTTCACTATTCCTAAGTTCCGAGTGAAGGAAATTTGCCGATTTTTTTTCACTGATACTGATATTTTGGAACTCGACGGACGGCAAATTTGGATTTCGCATATACGTATATTACAAACAAAAAATAAAACAAAATAATTACAAGAATATTATCATTTTACTAATATTACAAAGTTCACTCAGTCTAAACATGCTTAAAAATATATTAGAAATAAATGGCCTAAAAACTTAGTATTTCACATTTTTAATTTTTATTAAAATTACCGGTATCTAGTGACCCTGGAACGTAAAGATCTGAAAAAATGCGGAGGGTGATTTTTTCACCATTACAATACTTCCCTTTTTCGAGGCATGTAAAAAATCCAAATTAATCAAATGGGAGCTGCTGGTGAAATGCGGTGAAAAAATCGCTTTGTGTTTTAATTAAATAAATCGCAAATATTGACGCATTCAACTGTGCGAGTTTAACTGTCAACAGTAAAATATTGTTTCCATACCACCCTACTCAGAACAGATGATAACAGATTCCTAAACCGTTATAATCAAACGGACCCTCATATACAAAATTACATATTTAAGCACAAAAATCGGATAGTTATTTTTAATTTGCGCCAGACCAATATAAAACAAATATTACCCAAATATTTACGACAGATTTAACATCTCTAAACGTCAAAGACCTATGGTGTATATAATAATAATAATTAAAATGCCATACTCTGACGCGTCGCTTATTGTATAATAATACCGTATGGCATAACATACCACATCATAGATGACTGAATTACATTTTTGTTTTCTTTTTCCGGTTTTCTGCGTAAATTCCATAACGACGACTTCTCAGTGCTTTTCGACAATGACGGTTGGAAATAAAAATGTTATAAAATCATGTAAATTGTAAAAATAATACAATTTTTCACAAACACTTCTATTATACTTTTTAACAACACGTAACACGTTTCGCTACACAATAGCTTCTTCAGATGTTACGTCTCAAATGAATAAAATTAAGAGTAAAAGAATATTTATATAACTAGGTGTAATAGAGCGATTTGGAAATTCTAAAAATATACAAGTCTGGGAATTTTTAAGCCATAAACTACCTAAAATTATTAAAATATATTTAACAGAGGTGAATTATTGAGTTCTACCTGATCGTTTAATAAACAATTTAAACGTTTGAGCTTATTTATTTCTAGAGATTTCAGTATATCCAATAATGTATGCCCCTTATTTTTTTTGGGTAAAATATGTATAAAATTTTAAAATTTTTATCAATGGTATGTCCGCTCTCAATTAAGTTCCCTTGATGAAACATTTATAGTGTTCGTCTATTTTTTTACCAAAATATTTGCTTATTTGACCTATATACATTTTGTCACAATCTCCACAATTTAGTTCGAATACACCTGATTGTTCACGTTTATTAAATTTTGTTTGCCTATTTTTACTGTACTTACTTAAAGAATTATCAGTTTTATATAATATCTAAATCGTTTAAAAATATACCTATTTTAGAGCTAGAATTACCTATATTGATATAACTTTGTATGCAGTTGTATTTCCATTGATATTAGGGTAAATCATATTTATAGTTTTTTTATATATCTCTTTTTATAGAATTTTATCATTTATATTAATTGAGTATGCATTGTTTATTGCAATCTGATTAATTACGTTTAACTCGGTCTGAAAATTAGTTTTATTAAGAGGTAGGGAGATTATACTGTAATTCATACCCTGAAATGCGGCTAGTTTAGGTTGAATTGGATGAAATGAGCAATTGTGTATGATGGTAGTATCCGTATGTGAAGGTTTATGATACCCAGAAAAATCATGTTTATAATTTAATCTTTTGATAATTAAATCTAGGAAATTTATACTGTTGTTAGATCTAATTCAATTGTAAATTTTATATTAGGATGAAGGTTATTAATATATTCGAGAAAAATATTTAATTGTCGTTTAGTTCAGAATACATCTATGCCAGTATAAAAAATGTTTAAAAAAGCATGTTTGTTGATTTGGTTTTCTAGAGTGTCCAAAAACATTTCAGCAAGTAAGGGGCTTAATGGATTTCCCATAATTAAACCTTCTGTCCTAGTATAAAGTATACTACTAAATTCGAAATAGTTTTGTTCTAAACATTCGGTAAGTGCAAAATTGCTTGTTTTTTTAACACAATTAACTGATTTTTTGTTTAAAAGGTTTTCTACTAATTTGATGGTATCTTTAGCAGGAATACTAGGAAACATATTAGTGTCGTCAAACGAGATTAGTTTCGCGTTATTTGGTAAATGAATTTTTTTTTACTAAATCTAACGAATTTTTAACTTCATATTTTGCATAACGTTTATGAGTTTTTTAGGTATTTTATAGAAAGGCGTTGAAAAGAAAGACACTACTGGTCTAATAGGATTTTTTTGGGGGAATTTTAGTGAAGAATACCAGTGAGTTAATAATGAATTTATTTTGTGCTGGATGTTGATGCGAATTTGTATTTAAGCATATACTTATATGCGTAGGTTATCTATATACAGGGTGTCCGGGAAAATGTGGGAGATCTCTCGGACTCAGATAGAACATTAAAAAATAAGATGACAAGTTCCCATAAATTTTTTTCCTAGCGGCCCTCCCTACGGAGATACGGCCCCCTAAAGGACCCCACTGGAAATCGGTTTTTCTAGAATAACTTTTAAACGACTCAATATAATTTAACGAAAATTTAATATGATAAACAGTAGTAAGGACCTCTCAAAATGCTTCCCTTAAAACATAATTAGCTTGTTTAGTTTACCAGGGACGGACTAGATTGTACATTTTAACGCTCAAATTTTTAACACCCTGTATGATAAGGAGTAAAAAAAAAATAAATTTGGATACCTTGAACATTAAGCTAAAGAAAAGGTGCTCTTGTTCATTGTCGATAAAATGAACCGTTTTCGAGAAAAAAAAATAATAAAAGAATACAACTTTGGGAGTATTAAATATGTTTTGATCCTGAACAACCTAATACGCTAAATAGAAAAAAGTCAATTAAAAACTTCATAAGTGGGTTCAACATGTGCTCCGTGATTTGTGATGCACTCGCGGGCACGACGAATAGAGGACTGCTGTACTCACCACAACAACCCAGCATTGTTCCTTATCATATCGCAATGAAACGTGATTCTCTGTAAAAGTTCCTCCCTAGTAGCAACCGGAGAGGAATACACCAAGGTTTTGAGATGACCCCACAGGTAGAAATCCATTGGCGTTAGGTCGGGAGACCGTGGAGGCCAGGCAATGGGACCTCCTCTGCCTATCCAACGGTTTCCATAGACGTTATTTAGGTGGTCCCGTACAGCAACGCTAAAATGGGGTGGGGCTCCATCATGCATAAAATGCATCCTTTGGCGGGTTTCAAGTGGCAAATGCTCTATTGAATCTAGAAAAGCGTTCTGAAGGAACTCTAAATAAAGTTCACCATTCAATCGTGCCGGTAATACGCATGGTCCAATGAAAAAATTGCCGATTATTCCTGCCCAAACATTAATGGATTGAAACTGATGTTGATGATGATGAACGACAGTGGCATGAGGGTTTTCATCAGCCCATACATGCGAGTTATGTAAATTTACAATACCATCTTTGGTAAATCCTGCTTCATCGGTAAAAAGAATAATGCTAATGAAGTTTGGGTTTGTTCGTTGTTGACCTAACAACCAGTTTGCGAACTGGATTCTTCGAGGAAAATCTTCAGGAAGTAGTTGATGCACTTTTTGCAGATGATAAGGGTATAACAACTGTTCTTTAAGTACTTCAGCAACTGTACTTTTTGACACATGAAGCTGCGCGGCTAATATTCGAGTGCTTATTGAGGGAGTATCAGCTACAGTATCCAAAATATCTTCCTCCAATTGCACCGTACGTACTGTTCTCCTCACACCAGCATCAGTACTCCTTTTCCCAAAACTTCCTAAAAATAATTAATGAACGTCAATAATGTTACCTTATTAATTGAGAATTGCCCACCAGTTTCTCTTAGACGTTGGTCAATTCGCTGAAATGTTTTCTCATTTGGAATATTGCGATTAGGATATCTTTCTCCATACAACCTTCTTGCTTCATAAGCATTGCAAGATGCAAGTCCGTACATAAGATGCATATCTGCATACTCACTAAATGTGTATCCCATTATCGAATTAAATTTACCAAGGTATTCAAAATTTAATAAATTAATATCGAAGTAGGTACAAAAAGATCAACGTGTCAAGAAGATTTCAAATGCACACGTCAATGCGAGATTATTTATTTCGTACCATAGTAACGTTTGTAAAAAAGTGCATTCTTTAATACTGATAAATAAACAATAATAAAACATTAATACTTTTATTATTTTTTTTCTCGAAAACGGTTCATTTTATCGACAATGAACAAGAGCACCTTTTCTTTAGCTTAATGTTCAAGGTATCCAAATTTATTTTTTTTAACTCCTTATCATACAGGGTGTTAAAAATTTGAGCGTTAAAATGTACAATCTAGTCCGTCTCTGGTAAACTAAACAAGCTAATTATGTTTTAAGGGAAGCATTTTGAGAGGTCCTTACTACTGTTTATCATATTAAATTTTCGTTGAATTATATTGAGTCGTTTAAAAGTTATTCTAGAAAAACCGATTTCCAGTGGGGTCCTTTAGGGGGCCGTATCTCCGTAGGGAGGGCCGTTAGGAAAAAAATTTATGGGAACTTGTCATCTTATTTTTTAATGTTCTATCTGAGTCCGAGAGATCTTCCACATTTTCCCGGACACCCTGTATAGAATATCCTTATAAATCTGTTTACTTCCTTTGACCACATACATCTAGAAAGGGAATCGTTCATTTATATTCAATTTCTATTGTGAATTTAATATATAAGATGTTGATTAAGGCGGTAAAAAGCTGAGGAGATTTTCCTGTGCACAAGGCCAAACAGCAAAAGTTTCATCTATATATCTGAACTAGTTTTTTTGTTTTAGTGGAACGAATTTTAAAACAATATCCTCAAAGGCCTCCATAAAGATATTCGGTAACGCAGGTGATAGAAGAGATCCGATAGCTGCCCCTGAGGTTTATTTATAAAAAGTCCTTTGAAAAATAAAATAAGTAGATGTAAGAAAAGTTTCCACTAAATCACTAAGTTATTACCAAGATTAGCATGTTCCAATATGTCTCATATAATGGAAATTGAGTCAAATAGAGATGCGAATTACGGTCTATATCACAACCCTGCCTGAAGCTCTCCGATTTCGTTCGCTATTCAAATATCGTCGAGTAAAGATCCTTGAGGATGTCTCGTGCAATCGATGGCGAAAAGTCGAACAGTAATTCCAATTTGACACAGTCTAATGCCAAGATCCATGTTTTCTTAATTGACCAAAGCCATGAAAGCTTTAGTTCTACGTTCTACCTAGTTTTATTCCATACTGTATCTGAGCTTCAAACCTATCCGGTCACTCACCTCACTCTCGCTAAAGATAACAAATGCTAAGTAATTTGCTAAATAACTTTTATCGATTTTTTTAATAAATTAAATTTTTTTAATTGTTCCTTGCTCGTCACCGAAAATGCTGTTATAATAACACGCACTCCTTAGATTTTTTTTCTCATCTATCTGTTTTAAGTATAATAGAATATTTTCTAATAAAATTTACCAATAGAAGTCGTTTTTGATTAATATATATCATACAAAAAAAAATTCTTTCTTGAACCCATAACGGTCTTTTCAGCAAATTTCGGGACCAACAAAAAAGGCTTCGTCTCGAGGATTATCCGATTAGAGGGCTTGACGAAGTACACAAAATAACGATCACTGTCAGGTAGCATTAAGTAAATCGGACGAGTCCCATTACGCAATAAATCCTCTAATTCCTTTTTGAAAGGCACAGTTAATCTAACACCAATTTCCCTCGTCTTGACTAGCTTATAGGAATTAAACCCGACAATACAACAAAATGTATGTTCATTAGTGTTAAAAATAGTTATAATACTACTAATAATAATAATAATAATAAAAATGTATAATAATATCAAATCAAAAACGACAGAACTGGCTTTTCATCACCAATCAAAGACAATTCTATCGGATTATCAATAACACCAAAGATCAAACCAATATTGAGAAGAGGTTGCCGAGCAAAGAGCATTTGAAGTATTGGGCGAACATCTGGAAAAAATCAAAAGAGCATAATCGAAATGCTACATTGATACAATCTCAATGTAATCAAATTCAAACACCACAAATTAAATTTGACTCTATCACCAAAGCGGAAGTTAGCAGCTTTATTAAGGGAACGAGTAACTGGAAGTCGCCAGGGGTTGACTACATTCACAAAGATTTGAGGTCCTGAAGCTATGGCTCGTTATTTTACCAAAATAATGCAACATCCGGAGACTCCCCTGCATTTCTCGTGCTGGGTACTACAACTATGCTATCCAAAAGCAATAGGACAGAAGACATGTCCCAGCACAGGCCCATCACCTATATGCCCACTATGTACAAGATCCTAACAGCATGCATTGCAAATTGTATCTATCACCATATTGATAGTTATAACCCATTAGCCGAGGAATAGAAGGGATGCATTCGAAACCACTAAAGATGCAAAGAACAACTCATCATCGACTCTAATGAGATACACATCAATAGGGGAATTTATCAAAGAGACCTCGTCAAGTCCTGGATCTGCTTAGCTATGAACCCCCTATGGGCTCAACAATACAGAACATGGTTTCAACATCAAAGCCGATAGTGATAATTCCCGAACCATATCCCACCTTCTGTATATGGATGAAACCATATCCAACTAAAAAAGCGGTGACGTGACATACACCTTCCCGAAAGACATCCATATGGAATTTAGAATGGAAAAACGTAAAACCTTAAACATCGAAAAGGGCAATGTCATTAAGATCAAGAGACCGACGGAATTGAGAAAACATGGTTTTTGGCGTCTAATTTACTGGATAAACTTAAATAGAAATACGTTTTTCATGCTTAAACATTACATCGATGATTGATAAGAATGTATTTCGACATGGCAAAAACAAAACTAAATAAAAAATTGAAATACCTGCATATATACTCAAGATAATTTCTAAGAGCCAAACTTACGCAGGATTCGGTGAATTCGTTGATTGTATAATTTGTTTTGTTACCACCTTGCTAATGGATTTGAAATATTCTAAATTGTAGCAAAATCTGTTTGATTATAAGTGTGTACGCTTGATTTTTAGACGAGATGTAAATAGAGTGTTTCACTTAGCGAAATTTCCAATCGACCAGACGCTGTAGCGTCATACGTCGTCATGGGATAGTGCAAATAAACAGCTGTCACACTAGATTCATGATTCTTTATATTTTTTGTCAGATGTTTTCTTATTTAAAATAGTAATTAAGATATAATTATTAAATTTCTTATAGTAATGTTATTCGAAAACCGGGCTTGTATATTGATGTGATGGGTGTATAAGTAGTAAACTATTTGGTTGCTAATTTGGGAACTTTATGCACAAAATATTATTCATATGCTTGTAAAATAAAGATAATTAAAAATGTTTTTATTGGACAATTTCTTTTTTATATATTTTATAAATTAAGTGACGTTCAAAATTCTGGGAGGTGATATTTTATTTATTAATTTTAAAAATCGGCAATTTTCCTTCTTCTTCCCTCGAATAGTAAAGTGTGACCCAATTTATATATATATATATATATATATATATATATATATATATATATATATATATATATATATATAATATATATTATATATACAGGGTTATTCACGCAACCCGTTCATTAAAAGTTTTTGACAATGCCATTTAGATAAAAATTTCAAATTTTGGGATTAAGGTAAGGTCAAGGGGTACTTCTTTTTTGAAATATTTTCAACTTCCTGTCACTTCCGGTTTAACCGGAAGTTGGTATCAACTTGCTTATTTTAAATTTACCACCCTGTATTTTATGATATTTTTGGATTCTACGGAGAATTTTAATGCTATTTTATGTAGCATGTCCTATGCCAAAGTTTAAGCGTTCTTAAGATATTTGACCTTGGACCGAAAATGAGCCTTCGGGGTACCAAATTCTAAAATCTCATATTTTTGTAAGTGTTGAAGATATAATCTTCATATTTTGCAGACGATCGGTAAATAATCTTAGGTTTCTATTTTTTTATTGAATTTGTCTATTTTTATACAGGGTGTCATAAATTCAGCGGCAAACATTCACATTTTCAAAGCCGCTACAGTCCGTTTTTTTTTAAATGGGACATCCTATAACTTTATGCACTATCAAATGTAAAATATAATTTTCTATCGAACTGTATTAAGGTTCCCTATACCTATTCGTAACCATTTTCGAAATAATTGGGTTTTACAAAAATATCGTATGTATTTGCTGAAATGTTTACATGTTCCAATGGTGAGCCATGGAAAAACAATTGAGATCCAATATCCAATATGACAGATGATTAGTATGCGTTATTTATCGAAAGCTGTCAGTGATAAACCAAATCTTCTAAATCGAAATGGAAGAATACCCAAACGCTGATATTCTCAATCTATTTTATATTTATGGAGAATGTTATAAAATTTTGGAGAGAACGTGTCATGTGTTTAATGAACGCCACCCTGATTTGCCGCCAATGAACAAGTCAAAATTCAAGAGGATTGAAACGAACTTTTTGCGTTTTGGCAAGGTTAATGTTGCAAAAAATGTTCCGAAACCAGTGACAAATGCCGAGGATAACGTAATAAACACATTAGCTTATTTCCACGCAAACCCGCAAAGTTCAATACCGTCTGCAGAAAACGATTTGGGAATTTCTTCTTCATCTGTCCAAAGAATCTTGAGCGAACATCACTGCATGCACCCTTATTCCTTTCAAAACGTGCATGTTTTTGAAAATTCGAGAGGACCCTCAATTCCTTCCAAAAATATTTTGGACCGATGAAGCGAAATTTTCTAGAGAAGGAATAACAAATAGAAGAAACGAACATTTCTGGGCAGCAGAAAAACTGCACGCTTTACGCGAAACGCGTTCTCAAGAAAGGTTTAGCTTCAATGTTTTCGGTATAGTATTAAATGATCAGGTGCCGTACTGTATTTATGAAGACAATTTAAACAGTGATAAGAATTTGGAAATTCTACGAGGGACGGTTTCTGAATTTATAGAAGAAATTCCTATTGGTGAGCAGCAAAATTATTGGTATCAATTAGGTGGGGCACCAGCACATAATTCCGCTGTAGTTTATCTCCAATTATCTCGAATTTTTGAAGATCGCTGGATTGGTCCCAATGGCCTTTGGAGATGGCCCCCGCGATCGCCTGATTTAACACCCCTAGACTTTTATTTAAAATATGAAGACTATATCTTATATTATCAAAACTTACAAAAATATGAGATTTTTAAATTTGGTACCCCGAAGGCTCATTTTTGGTTCAAGGTCAAGTATCTTAAGAAGGCTTGAACCTAGGTATAGGACATGCTACATAAAATAGCATTAAAATTCTCCGTAGAATCCAAAAATATCATAAAATACAGGGTGTTCCATTTAAAATAAGCAAGTTAATACCAACTTCTGGTTAAACCGGAAGTGACAGGAAGTTGAAAATATTTCAAAAAAAGGAGTACCCCTTGACCTTACCTTAATCCCAAAATTTGAAATTTTTATCTAAATGGCATCATCGAAAACTTTTAATGAACGAGTTGCCTGAATAACTCTGCATATATATATGTACTGTCTTTTCAAATATTTATAATGGACATAGTTTTGTTCCATCATATTGGATTGCTGCCAAATGCCAATATTTACCAGTTTCTGCTTATGCCATACTTGATTTTTGAGTATGATTCCAAATTAATGGTATAAGTAGTTTTTACATTGCCACACACCGTCATTTTCTTCAGTCATGTTTCATTCGTACCAGTTTATCCCCATATCAGATTTCTCTGCACAATTTTACGATAATTCAATAAGAAATTTTTTTTTACCTTGATTTTTTAAACATTTATTTAGTTGCCATTTTTAATTCCTATTACAATTTTACCAGTTTATATCTATATCACACTTAATGCTTGTTTTGCTATCTTGAATTCATACTTGATGTTTATGCAAAATTTAAAGTAAATTGGATTATCAGTTTTTTGGTAATACTTTTTTAACGCTTCACTAGGATGTTTACCAAGATGTTACCAGGTAATCCCCATATGACCCTTAATTTTTTACCATAATTTGAAGTCATTCGGACAGTTCGGTATATAGAAACTCTGAAACGTAAAGATCTAAAAAAATCTTAGAGGGTGATTTTTTCACGATTAAAATACTTCCTTCTCACGAGGAAAGTAAAAATTATATATAAAAATTATATATGTTATTATATAATGTATAATAACAAAGGCGTTTTCGCACACGCGGTAATTTTTTTTAAATGTTCAGGGACATCAATTTTATTGTCGACGAGGAAACTTTTGCGACATTTCGTCTCCTATCACACGTAAAGACGTAACTGACAAAAATCGGAAAAAACACTAGAGACTTCCCTACATGCACAACTTTTATCTCACGAAGTGCCGTATTGTACCTCTCACGGTATCACAGCAGTGATAATGTTTGGATTCAACTTATCTGACAATCAACACCAAATTTTTCTCACGTACAAGCGTAAGTGCAGTTACGTCCCTTCGTGTACATGGAATTTATTTGCTATGTTGGAAAAGAAAGCTGACGTATCTACAGTACACACGGTCATGCAGCGACAGATTAAATTTTAACTTCAAAATTTCATAAATGGTGGTTGGAAATCTGTATTCAGAAAGAGATAATATTTGTAGTTCGTTACCTGAATGCTAACCATAACTTACACTCTAACCATAGACAAAAAAACCTGTTGTTGTCTGCAGTAGCATGCCGTATAGGGGGCACGGGGGGACACTTGCCCCACCCCCCTTACCACGCCTTCAGCTCTAACCCGTCTAAGCGCTCTAGTGCGATCGTAAAATTTAATTAACTTAATAAATAAATAATAATTTAATTTCAAACTTAACCTATCTAAGACAATACTATGACCTTTACTCTTTTTATTATTTTTGCATTTTCCCGACCAACATTTTTTTAAAGGGCGGTTTGCAACATGGTTTTTCTCGCTCCTCGAGTCGCCGCCGCGCCGCTCTGACGCCGCACACTGGTCGAATTTAATAAAATCTTGGCATAAATAGAATTACATGTTATGGTTTATTAAAAGTTTAAAAAACTTACATAATTTATTTAAATTTATTCATTAAATTTAATTTTTTTCAAATTTAACAAAAAATCTATTATACAGGGTGATGAAAACGATAGTCAACTTTAGTAAAAAAAAATACATTTGCCAATTACCACATGGTAAATTAATTTAAATTCAAACCAAATATTAGGTGGTCTATGAATAAAGTCTGTACACTAGAAGCTATTACCTTGTACCATGACTATAAGTAAAAATAAATATCTTAATATTGATACCTATTATACTAAAACCCAAAGGTATACAGTATTACAGTAATATCTAGCCTAACTACAATAAAGTTTAAATAAAGTATGTATAAATAAACAACGTGTTAAATGGATAACATGTTATATGAATTATTTTATTATTTAATTAATACTGGTGTATACCCGAGACAGAGCATACAAGCCCTACCCCTGACCAAATTTTTAAGTTGTAATTCATTTTTTAAAATTCTCTAGTTATGCCACTGTTGAAAGATGAGCTGGATAGGTATAGGTAAACAGGTAAGTAGGAATACTATAATAGTCTAATAAAACAGAAATTTGACAGTTTTTATGTGCCTAATATTTGGTTTCAATTTAAAATAATTTACAATGTCAAATTTCTGTTCTATAAGATCAAAGATAAGGAGTATTTTCAGTATCAGTAAAACCATCAAATGTTTCCAATACAACTAGCCAGTACTTTTACCTCCGGGTAAATTTATCTGGAGAATACTAACCATAGATACAATAGTTTTTTCAACAATTATTTCCATGGTACTGGCCCTAAATTTGAATAAATTTTAGACTTATAGTATCAGTCTTCATCTGATGAGTCTAAAATTTCATCCAAATTTAAAGGCGTGTTGCAAATATTAGGTGGTTTTATTAACCTAAAAGCATCAGGTAAAAGGCTTTTACTGGACTTGGGTGGTGTTTTGCGAAACCCAGATATGACAGGGTCCGAGGAAACAAGAAGGCGATTAAATATATCCTGTAAATTATCTTGCCTAGAGGTTTTTCTCGCGAAATTTAAACGAAAACTTTTAATGTCCTTATTTCTAGCTTCTTGTGCTTCCTCGGACAACTGTCCTATAGGAATTTCAAAAGCACCAATAGTCTCTGCTCCATGTATTAATATTCTATGCACAGATGTGGGCATCGGGTACCATGAATATAAATTTGCAAAAATTTGCAGTTTCAATTGTATAACATTGAAATTTAGCTATATCGATGTCGTAACCACAGGACAAAGTCTGCAATATTATATAAAATCTGTGAATTAACTGTTCATCGATATGGCAAACTTCAGCAACAACATTTACATTTTCGAAAAACCTACGAGCTGTATTGCCGTCATTCGACGAACCAAAACCTGGTTTTGGTTTATCCACTATTAACCCCAATCGTAAATGCAAATCTTGCTGGATACGTTTTTTTGAGTCTTTGAATTTTTGCTTATCTTCTTCACTTCTGGCCTGCCATTTTTTTATGTCTAACTTATAAGCCAAATGCAGCAAACACTCAAAAAAACGTATCCAAGCATGTAGAGTGGATAAACCAAATTTTAAATAATTGGCATTAATTACAGGCCTCTGAAGAACAACGTCGATGTTATTAAACTCCTTGGACGATGCGCCACAAATAAAACATTTTTGTGTAGAATTATTTTCTGCTAAAACATTTCCTACTTTACTATCTATCATTGTTAAATGTAAGTCGAAACTTACTAACACATTAATGTTATCTATGGTGCATTTAAAAGGAGTCAGATTTGTTAACTGATTGTCTAGATGTTGTTTTTCAGCCAATGTTAATTCGCGGGTTTCGCGTGAAAACTGAACTTTTATGGGGCGACACATTCGAGTGGGGGAAGGTCTGGAATTTTGCCAAATTATAATGTTTCCGGTGTCAGTTGGTCGGCTTAATCGAATAGGTACAAGCGATGTAAAAGAAATACTAGAGTCTGAGAGCGACTCGTTATTAAAAACTTGCGGTACTCAGACTGGCCAGATGACCCATCAAAACCATACTTACAAGCTAGGATTAGTGTTTAAAATGTCATTATTTGTGCTATTTACATTAAGCAGAACATCCCTTTGTAAAAGTAAAAGTCAGCAGAACTTTCTGTTACACGTATGTTTTCAGGATAACACATTCTTTTTGCTTCTAGTATATGATCATACGATGGATAAATATAACAGTTTTTTTCTTGCACCTGTTTTCTAATTAGTTTATATTGAAATTTTGTTAATCTGGCTTCAACCACAAGAGAAAGAGCTTCATTTGAGGAAAGTTGTGAATAATTTTCCGTTTTTAACGCTTTGGAATAATCTTTAGCTTTTTGAGGTTCCTCACAAATGGTCTTTATTAATTTAGAGGCTTCTACTTCCTGGTTGACTCGATAACTCATTTGTGCTGCGTAAGCTAATTGCTGCGGGGAAAATGTTTCTCTCAATAGTTTGGTTTTTTGTCTTTTGGTTCTCTCGCTACAGGAATTAAAATCCAGCGCTTTTCGTCCTTTATTATTTTTACAATTTGTTTTAAACTGAACTACAGTATGCAGCCACTCTCCATGATGCTGCAAAAACCTATCTTTTGTTCTATTACATGAAGACCACTTTTGTTTAAATTTATAATAGAAGCCATTTAAAATATTATTAGCTTCATGGCTTAGGTTTGAAGAACCCGTAAATTCTAAAATTCTTGCTCGTAAGCGATTAAATTTACTGTCCAGGTTTTTTTCTCGGAAACTTATAAAGATTTCAAAGAGCTTCATGTAACTCATTGAGAACACTGGTTCATTTTGGTCTAAAAACAAAATGCATACGGTTTTATTGATTAAAATTACCCCTACACAAAGAAGTTAACTTTGACTTTGTCAGGTGCAAGATATTGAAATGCAAAGTTAGCTCTCCAGCAGGGAGTTTATAAGTCCGAGCATAAAAAATTTTAAGACCTACCACGGTAAAACTCAATAAAATTAGATTTACAATTCAAAATATTATGAAAATAATTCTTTTTCAGATTCAGAATTGAAGCAGAAAAAAGGGTTTTATATTTTTTTTGGTAAAAGTATATGTAATAGAAAGAAAAATGTATCTTCGAAAGCTTAACCTTTCGCGAATCTTACAAATTTGACCAAATTTAGCCAGTTCAAGACTTTTTAAAAACACTGTATAATTCCTTATGGGCAAGTTGGGGCAACCTTTTTTTGTGTATTCAATAAAAAGAGATATTACGCAATACAGAAAAAAATATGCGATAATGGAAATGTGGTGAAAACACAAACAAATTGGTTTTTGAATTTTGATATTTTTAAAAGTCACCTAAGAAAATAACATTACCTACTTAATGGTTCTATATGTGTTTTAAAATACAACCAAATATTAACATTTTTATTTTTTGGCAACTACATACCTTCGTGCTCTTCTTCCATAACTGATTTTTAAAAGTACTTCAAATATATATTATCTAACGAACTTTGAAACCAAACAACTAATTATCAACGCGTCTAAAAATGTCGTAATTTTATGCAGCTTTGACATTTAATATAACAATAAAACAGCAGTGTATGTGTCATTTGCATGGCCTACTGAATTTCTGGATTGATAAAGTGTCTGAAATAATCGTTTTTGTAATTAATTTTTAAAAATAAAAAAAATCTATTTATGCCAAGATTTGATTAAATTCGACCAGTGTGCGCCGGATCTGTACTGTAATTATTAGCAGTCAGCTAAGTTAAATAAATCGTTTGCGTGTTTTTGTATTTGTAATAAAGGATAGACGAAGAACGTAGCAAAATGAGCCAGAACAAACCAAAATTAGGTGCAAAAAACATCTGGACATGCCTATAAAAAAAGAAAGGGTGCTAAAAATACTTTTGGCTGCAGGTTATTTGCAAATCTAATCTAAAGGGTTCTCATCCTGCATGATTTCCTTTCTAATTTGCAAAATGTTCTGGTTATTTTGTAATATAATCGTTGGGCGCCCTCAAAATGCCCCCCCGCGCCTCTTTACCCACGGCACGATACTGGTTGTCTGTAAGAAATTATTTCTATCGACTTTTGGTATTAGTGAAAGAATGTGTCGAACTGCGCTGGTTAAGATAAACGAAGTAGGTGTAATGGAAAAGGACAAAAGGGGTGGCCGACAAAGAACTAAGGAAACTAAGGAACAAATATAAGATTCAAAATTAAGAAGCATACTAATAGATTTCCAAAAGTTGGATTACACTTTTGTAGAGGCAAAACATCTAAGATGTTCTTCCATCCTATCTCCTTGCCTAAAATGTTTTTTATGTTCCTTGAAGATCTTCAGTCGCAAGAAAGTTTCTGTTTATTTGCTGATGGGCGATTCGGTGTACAGAGCAATATCCACAACAATATCTGGTCCCGGCGATTATTTTTATCCCATTTCAGCTATACCTTGTTATCAAATTAGGCCAAAGAAAGCATCCCTATAAGGTCATAGTAATGAAATAACCGATTTTAAATTGTTGTCAAAAGAGCTTCGAATGTTAGGAGTTAGAGAAACCGATACTGGCAAACACATAAAATAGCCAAAACATTATGGAAATAATGGTTAACAAGAATGAACAAATGAGGTTTTTTTGGAAAAATAATTTTGTCTAGGATGAATACGATGGTATTACCCTAAAGAGATTTAGAGGTAGTCTTTTGACTTCTTCTTTAAACAGTGAGCCTCAAAAGATTGATAAAAACAAATACGAAGACTTAGTTGTACTATGCTTAGGACTTATACCTGTCAGAATACAACCGGAATTCCAGCATTTTTATTTGTCGTTACCACATGATATTGTATGAAACAGATGTTTTATTGTAGCATTGGCGTTTTTAGTTTTAAAGTTGATTGATATATATTATATAAAATGGTTACCAATATTATATTTGTTAACAGATATGTGAAAATGCATTTCCTTACTTCAAGTTTTGATTAAAATACAATTTACCCGAATTACTTGATGTTTATTTTCATAATAATAACCTCACCTACAAAACAATACTGTATGATGTATCCAATATGTCAATAAAAGAAAATCTTACAAAATGATGTATTTATATAGTTTTTAAAAAAGCTCAAAAACTAAAATAAAATTTAACCATTAAACAAAGAAATATAATAACAACAACATATAAAATTTCCCCATACAACTTTAATAATAATTTTTTGTCAACTACTCTCAAATACAATATACGAGTTCCGCCAGTACGTGAGATAGATGACGATATGTTCAACCTCTTACTTGCAACTCCAAAACCTTGCTTGAAATATATTTCAATTCTTTTTAAAACAATATCCTACATTTTAAAATAGATCCAATAATTATCGAGAAAAATGCAGCTAAAATGTCATATAATGGCTTTGGAATTATTTATACATTAGTCAATTAAATGTTAAATTTAATGACCTCCTGCTTTCGTACAAGTGCAAATATTTTACTGAAAATGATGATGATATCCCCTGTCGCAAATCTTCTGGCTGGCTGAGTTGAGTGGACTTTTTCTACAGGACCATCTGAGGAAGACAAATCTGGTGATAGTGGAGGCCATTCAATCGCTCATCTCCTTCTAATCCATATCCCTGGAAATCTTCGATTCAAATATGTATGGTCACTGCATAATATGAAGGTAGGCCATTTTGTTGAAATATCAAATAATTTTAAATATAATCATTATAATTTTCGATACTCGCAGTTAAAGCTAGCTCTATGGCGTCTTCTAATAAATGAAAATTTATTTCCTCATTCAAACTACCATCTAATAAAAAGGGGACAGATTAAACGATCTTCAAAAATGCCAGCCCAAACATTTAATTTTCAAGTAGTATAGTGTATATGAAGTTCAGGATAAACTTTAGGATTCGTATTGAACCCATAGCGGCAGTTGCATTGATTGGCAGTATCGTTTGAGAAAAGAGAATTCATCGAAAAAGTACATATTAAAAAGAAAATTGGGATTTTGTATTACTCGCTCAGTCATAATTTCGCAAAATTGCAGACGGTGCGGGGGTCAAAATCGTCTTAATTAAGTTCTTGTAGGTACCAAATGTATTTTGTACTGATGAAACGTATGAACGTGGGATCTAATGCAACTTATTCTAAAACCTCCAATTCAGTAACTTGCTTTGTTTTTGCCATTTCATTTCATGTGACCTACAGACCCAGTTTCACGAACAAAACGTTTTTTCGATGCACATATTTATCTTGGTGTTGCTGATTGGACAATTTAGCTGTCCTGTTAGTACATTGGTTATTACAAAAAAAAGATCAATAATTCTGCCCTCCCTGCAAATCATTATTAAATTTAAACTAGGCTCTTTAATTAACATATCAACGGTACTGAATCTATCCGATCTTATTTACTTTCAGAATTTAAATCTGCAAATACTTTTTCGTGATTTATAAATTATCTGTAATAGGATTAAGGGAATTTAAACATTAAACATTCGTTCCTATGTTAACCGGCTGTGTACTGTATATAAAATCTGGTCTAATAATAAAACCACTCAACAATAATTGTTATTAAAGTCGTAGAGTTGTTGTTTTCATAATTAGGCCTAATATAAAATACAAATCTTTCAACTGAGGTACTATTCGGATTCCCTTCGATTTAAGATTTTGCGTATTACGGTCACCCTCGTTAGGCTGTTGCAGGTAAAAGGTTGAATATACGTGGCAAAAGTTTCTCCCTCGAAAATAAAATTGACGGGTCTGAGAATTTTTTACGTCCCTAGTAAAAGGGAAGTATTGTAATCACCCTCGTTAGGCTGTTGCAGGTAAAGGGTTGAATATACGTAGCAAAAATGCTAAAAAGTTACTTATCCAATTTTCTTGAAATTTGGCATTAAAATCAAGTATTATGCAGAAATCAACTGGTAGAATTTCGGTACCAATTCAAGATGGCCAAACAAAATGGCAGCTTAGTGAAATTGTGTGAAGTGAAAAATTATTAATAAAAATCTACTTATCAAATATACATCGTTATTTGGTAAGTGTAGACAAGCAATGTCGAGCTCCTGAATTATATACATTTTAAGCTGAAATACTGCAGTGAATAATTGTTTTTGTTGAGTATTAACTTTTTGTTTGTCAGTTCTTTTTTTAAAGACTTTCACTTAAAAGGTAAATACCATAAATTCCATTATAATTACCGTTTGCGTATTCTGTAAAGGAACTATAAGCAGTAGAAAAAAAGTCTGTTATTGTGAATGTAAAAATACATCTCATTCTGCTTGCATTCATAAATCGGTCGACGTTGCCAGCTTGCTTACGGATGTTAAGGGAATATCCTGGAGATGTAATGACTGTCTTACGAAGTGTATTACACCGGATAAAGATGGTGTAACAAAGATGGTAAATGAGCAAATTCAAATTGCTCTTTCAACCCTAACAACTTCCTTCGAAAATTTGAAGAATGATTTAGTGAAGATCGTTTTTGAATAATGTGGACAAACACAAATAACTGCGTGTTCTGAAGAACCTGTTAGCTATTCTAAGATCATTAAGAACAATACCCAGTCGGCCATTCTAGTAAGACCAAAAGACCAAGAGCAGTCAATTTCTCAAGTCAGATTAAAATGCTCTAACTGTTGTAAATTGAATCGGGAAAATAGCGACAACACTGTAAAATCCAACCACGCTGCTTGGGATGTTAGTAAATGCTTAGCATACCAGGTCGCATGCTCTAAACTAAGAACGAATATCCTAAGCCAATAGCAATTATCGACTATTCCCACCTATAGTTTCTTATCACAGTTGCACGTGTCTGACTGTTCTAATACTAATGCGAATGATGCCAGAAAGAATATTTCAGTCTACTATCAGAACGTAAGAGGTCTTCGTAGTAAAACGCACGAATTTTTGCAGGGCGTCATGAGTTCTGATTTTGATTTGATTGCGATAACTGAAACTTGGCTCGACTCTTCAGTATGCAGTAGTGAACTGTTTTCAAATAATTTTCAAGTCTTTCGTGCGGATAGAAATTTTGCGGCTTTGAATAAATCCAAAGGAGGAGGCGTTTTGTTGGCGGTGAATCGTAATTTTAATTGCACTATTTTAGATTTTCAAAACTATAATTTTAATTTTTCTCCTAATATAGATTTTTTAGGTATCAAAATGGCTTTTGCCCATTGTATGGTTTTTGTATTCATCCTATATATTCCGCCTCCGGTTTTACAAAACGATCTTGAAGATCTGTTTGATTTTTTTTGTTACTTTGGACTATATCTACGGTAAAAATATATACATTATAGGAGATTTTAACTTGCCAGATTATGAGGGTTTTTTAAGCGGAAACTCTCAACGAAATAGTAACTGCATAAATTTGTTAAAATTTTTTATGGAATTCTTTAATCTCGAGCAGTATAACTTTATTAAAAATAACAATCAAAGGATTCTGGATCTTATTCTGACGAATAGCAACTCTAATTGTAACGTAGAGCGATCACTTGATATTCTTATCAAAGAAGATATTCACCATCCTGCTTTAATGATTTCCTTTAAAAGACCAAAGTCAAATAACTTTAAAAATTCTATAAACTTAAATATGAATAATCTATACAATTTTCGTAAAGCTGATTTCAACTTGCTTTATAACTCATTTCTTCAGCAGGATTGGTCCTTGCTGGAAAATCAGACAACGGTGGAAAATGCCTGTAATACTTTATATAACTTAATATACTCCATATTTGACCTAGCAGTTCCCCGTTATCGCCATTCGTCAAATAAAAGATATCATCCTTGGTTCACTTCAGAAATTATTAAAAATATAGAAACTAAAGATAAATTGCATAAAAAGTACAAAAAATATGGCAGCATACGGGTTTTCGAAAGATTTCAGACTCTGATATCAAAAATCAAAACTGATATGTGTATAACGTATAAAAAATATATTCAAAAAATGGAGACGGATATCAAAAAAGATCCCAAACGCTTTTGGAATTTTGTCAAAGGCCGGAGAGAGATAACAGGCATTCCAAACAGTATGCAATCCACCCGATATTTTGAATTCATTTGCTTCATTTTTTAAGCAATCTTATTCAGTTTCTAACCATATCCAAATTTCAAATAATTCATTCTCGTGTAGTGATCAAAATATAAACATATCTACAGTTAGTGAACGGGATATTATTTGTGCTATTAAAAAACTTAAACCTAAATACACTGCCGGACCAGACCTTATTCCAGCATTTTTGATACGTGACTGTCGATTTGTGTTAATAAAACCTCTTCAAATCCTATTTAACATGTGCATTGAACAACAGACATTACCAAATATATGGAAAAAGTCGAAAGTATGTCCAGTCTTTAAGAAGGGTGATAAATCAGACATTCAAAATTATAGACCTGTTTCCATCATATGCAATTTCTCAAAAGTCTTTGAGTTCATATTGCACGACATCATTTTTCCGTTGGTGCAAAAAAAAATCGTTCCACAACTACCAACCTGGCCCTTATAACACAATACATTGCGAACTCGATTGATGAGGGTCTGCAATCTGATGTAATATATTTAGACTTCTCCAAAGCATTTGACAAGTTAAATCATGACTAGTTAATTAATAAACTTTCAAATATCGGATTCTCGGATTCCCTATTACGGCTCTTTACATGTTACCTTTCAAATCGCACACAATATGTGGCTATAAATGGTTTTCAATCGGAAAACTATATAGCATGTTCGGGGGTACCGCAGGGTTCCGTTTTAGGACCCTTGCTGTTTAACATTTTTATTAACGACATTGGTGATTCTCTGGATATTGGTTATTTACTCTACGCTGATGACATCAAACTGTTCGCTAACATTAAGTCTAACGAGGACTGCTTAAAAATCCAACAAAATTTACAGCATATTATTGACTGGTGCCAGGGAAATTTGTCTACAGCTAAATATTGGAAAATGCAAGGTTATGTCGTTTACTACAAAGTCAGAACCGATTATTTTTAACTGTAACTGCAATGGTGAAATTTTAGGCCGATCCAAGGAGTTCTGTGGTCTGGGAGTTACATTCGATCAAAAATTATCATTTGCCTCACATTACAGCGCTATTAGGTCAGATTCTTCTAAAATGTTAGGGTTTATAGTTCGTGCTACTAAAGAGTTTAGCCATGTGGAAGCCATAAAGCTGCTGTACTATAGTTATGTCCGATCCAAACTTGAATATGCGGCAGTTGTATGGTCTCCGGGATATAATATACATTTGTCTGGTATTGAAAGTATACAGTGAAAATTATTAAAATATCTAAGCTTTAAACAAGACGGTCGCTATCCCGCTTAAGGATGTCCACAAGAAGAGCTTTTAGATAAATTTTCACTGACGAACTTAAAAACCAAACGAGATAACCTGCAAATGATATTTTTGTATAAGCTATTAAATAATAAGATAAACTGCCCATGTTTACTTTCTAAAATAAATTTCAACGTGCCTCGTTTAAGTTCACGCACAAGCAGTGCTTTTTACTTGCCGACTCCTCGTACAAACATCTTAAAATTTTCGCCTATTTGTACAATGTGCGATAACGTTAACAAAAAAACTAATTTGGATCTTTTTTCTGATAGTTTATAATCATATAAGAAAAATTTACGACGCTAAACCGTTTTGCTAATTTAAATCTTATTCAAATATCAGAATTTGGAAAATAATTACGGTTATTATTAGTTATAAGCTTCTTTTTATGTGTAAAATGTAATTTTTTAGTAGGCTTGAATATGTAGTACTTCACTGTCTTGTAATTAGGATCATCCTGTAAGACAGTTAACTGTAAATAAATAAATAAATAAATAAATACTTGAAATTTTGCACAAAAATCAAGTATTACTTAGAAATCAATTATCCAAATTATCTTAAATTAGTAAAACTGCCGTCCGAATTTAAAATGGCGCGACAAAATGGCGACCAATAAAAATGTTTGAAAAGACAGCATATGAATACCTACGTGTTACTAGAAGACTATGTGAAGAATTAAATTAGATCACAATTCACTATTTCTATTAAAAAAAATTCGGGTAAAGGGAATTTACCATTTTTTTTTGAAATTATCGTGTTCCCTTAAAAAAGCCAAATGGGAAAAAAACGGTGGGAATTTGTATGCGAGTATTAAAAATATCGGTATCGTCTGGAAAGCAATTTAGCAAGAAATTTCTACAGACGTGTATTATCATGTAATTATCATTTCCACTTGTATTATCGTTCAGCAGCAGCAAATTATTACTTAGTTTAACAATATCATCACCTTGTGAGTAAACAAGCAAATATTTATCCGGTATAGTAAATATATTATTGCTCAATTTTGCTCGCCTAATAGCAATGATGTTTTTATCTTATCGGGAATTATTTAGTGCTTAGATTAATGAAAGTGTTTGTAAAATCCGATGAGCTATAAATGAAAAAACAATTCCCGGTACCCAGGTAATAAGTTCATAAACTGTTCCGATAAATTTAGCGGTCATGTTCCTTGGAACAATTTATTCTAATCTGAGGCTAAAGTTATTTGGGCATATTTAGCAATTATGTATATTGAGTGGCAAAAATGAGGTGAGTATATGATAAAAACGGATTGTTTGGAAAATATTAATATACAGGGTTATTCACGCAACCCGGTTATTAAAAGTTTTTGATGATACCATTTAGATAAAAATTTCAAATTTTGGGATTAAGGTAAAGCCAAGGGGTACTTCTTTTTTGAAATATTTTCAACTTCCTGTCACATCCGGTTTAACCGGAAGTTGGTATCAACTTGCTTATTTTAAATGGAACACCCTGTATTTTATGATATTTTTGGATTCTACGGAGACTTTTAATGCTATTTTATGTTGCATGTCCTATACCTAGGTTCAAGCGTTCTTAAGATATTTGACTTTGAACCGAAACTGAGCCTTCGGGGTACCAAATTTTAAAATCTCATATTTTTGTAAATTTTGAAGATATAATCTTCATATTTTGTAGACAATCGGTAAATAATCTCAGGTTTCTATTTTTTGTATTGAATTTGTCTATTTTTATACAGGGTGTCCTAAATTCAGCGGCAAACATTCAAATTTTCAAAGCCGCTAAAGTCCGTTTTTTTAAATGGGACACCCTATAACTTTATGCACTATCAAATGTAGAATTTCATTTTCTATCGAACTGTATTAAGGTTCCCTATACCTATTCGTAACCATTTTCGAAATAATTGGGTTTTATAAAAATATCGTATGTATTTGCTTAAATGTTTACATGTTCCAATGTGAGCCATGGAAAAACAATTGAGATCCAATATTCAATATGACAGATAATTAGTATGCGTTATTTATCGAAAGCTGTCAGTGATAAACTAAATCTTCTAAATCGAAATGGAAGAATACTCAAACGCTGATATTCTCAATCTATTTTATATTCATGGAGAATGTTATAAAATTTTGAAAAGAACGTGTCGTGTGTTTAATGAACGCCACCCTGATTTGCTGCCAATGAACAAGTCAAAATTCAAGAGGATTGAAACGAACTTCTTGCGTTTTGGCAAGGTTAAAGTTTCCAAAAAGGTTCCGAAACCAGTGACAAATGCCGAGGATAACGTAATAAACACATTAGCTTATTTCCACGCAAACCCGCAAAGTTCAATACCGTCTGCAGAAAACGTTTGGGAATTTGTTTTTCATCTGTCCAAAGAATCTTGAGCGAACATCATATGCACCCTTATTCCTTCCAAAACGTGCAAGCTTTGAGACCTGGTGATAACGTCCGACGACTAGAATTTTGCGAATTCATGTTTTTGAAAATTCAAGAGAACCCTCAATTCCTTTCAAAAATATTTTGGACCGATGAAGCGAAATTTTCTAGAGAAGGAATAACAAATAGAAGAAACGAACATTTCTGGGCAGCAGAAAATCCGCACGCTTTACGCGAAACGCGTTCTCAAGAGAGGTTTAGCTTCAATGTTTTCGATATAGTATTGAATGATCAGGTGCGGTACTGTATTTATGAAGACAATTTAAACAGTGATAAGTATTTGGAAATTCTACGAGGGACGGTTTCTGAATTTATAGAAGAAATTCCTATTGGTGAGCTGCAAAATTATTGGTATCAATTAGATGGGGCACCAGCACATAATTCCGCTGCAGTTTATCTCCAATTATCTCGAATTTTTTAAGATCGCTGGATTGGTCCCAATAGCCCTTGGAGATGGCCTCCGCGATCGCCTGATTTAACACCCCTAGACTTTTATTTATAGAGATTTATCAAAGGTAAAGTCTATGCTTCCACAGTAAATAACCAACAAGATTTACTGGACAGGATACGAACAGCTTTTGCCGAATTAGAAAACGGACAAATTCAACGGGCCACAGCAACTGTACAAAGAAGAATTGAAATGTGTCTTCAAATGAACGGACAGCATATAGAACATTTGTTATAATTCAATTTTATTATTTTATTTATTTATTGTTGATTGTTAGATTGCTATAATTTTTAAGTTCACTAAAACAAGTTTAGAACGGTCTCGAACTTAGTAGATATGGTCAAAAATAATGTAAACAATTTATTACATTTTTTATAACTTTAACTTTTCCGAAACGAAAAAATTTCGTTTCAATCCTCTTCAATTTTCTCTTGTTCATTGGCGAAAAATGAGGATGTTTTTCATTAAAAACATGGCACGTTCTCTCCAATATTTTGTAACATTCTCCGCGAATATAAAATAAATTGAGAATATCAGCTTTTGAGTGTTATTTTATTTTAACTTAAAAATTTCAAATCAGCTGTCATGTTGAATAGAAAAGCACAACAATTGTTTTTCCATGGCTTACTATGGGAAGGTGTAAGCATTTAGCAAATACATATGATAGTTTAATAAAAACCTGATTATTTCGAAAATGGTTACGAATAGGTATAGGGAACCTTATTACAGTTCGATAGAAAATTAAATTCTACATTTGATAGTGCATAAAGTTAAAAAAAACGTTTAAAAAAACGGACTTTAGCGGCTTTGAAAATGTGAATGTTTGCCGTTGAATTTAGGACACCCTGTATAAAAAAAGACAAATTCAATAAAGAAAATAGAAACCTAAAATTATTTACCGATCGTCTGCAAAATATGAAGATTATATCTTCAAACTTACAAAAATATGAGATTTTAAAATTTGGTACCCCGAAGGCTCATTTTTGGTTCAAGGTCAAGTATCTTAAGAACGCTTGAACCTAGGTATAGGACATGCTACATAAAATATCCAAAAGTGTCATAAAATACAGAGTGTTCCATTTAAAATAAGCAAGTTGATACCAACTTCCGGTTAAACTGGAAGTGACAGGAAGTTGAAAATATTTCAAAAAAGAAGTACCCCTTGACCTTACCTTAATCCCAAAATTTGAAATTTTTATCTAAATGGCATCATCAAAAACTTTTAATGAACGGGTTGCGTGAATAACCCTGTATTACATAGTAACTGTTGAAGTTTTTAAATTTAGAAGTGTGTGTCCTTCCAGTTTGAAAACGGTCTTTTTTCCACAACTTATGTACAGGATGTTTAACACTTTTGCAGAATATATCGATTATTTGCAAATATACAGGGTTGTTTTCAGACTACTATGTTACTTTTTCATAGCTCGCGACGCTTCGGAGATACAGAGAGAATTTGTAAATATTTTATTTTAAGACCTCTCTCGTATCTCGGTTAGCGAAAAAGTAAAAAATTAAAGATTATATGGGGATAACCTGGACAAATTTTAATATGGCAAAACAATAATGAAATAATATTAGTAAAAAACTACTATTTTTCTCAAATTTTGCACAAAAATCGAGTATTAGGTAGGAATCAACCAGTAAAATTTTGGTACAAGTCCAAGATGGCGCAACGAAATGTCGGCTTAGTAAATTATTTAAAAATTCTGCTTGAAAAACTACTACTAGCCTGATATGAAATTGAACTAGTAAAACTGTGCTACTAATTCAAAATGGCGGAACAAAATGGCGCCTAACTATAATATTTATAATCGTGAAAAAATAGCCTCCTCAGGTTTTACATATCATCACTTTTAAAGTATCTAGATGCCAGAAAATATGTTTTATCAATATCTTTGGTCTGTCTGTCTGTCAGTTCATGGCCTAGCTTAAAAACTACTTATCAGAGTGACTTCAAAAATTAAGGGTCATATGGGGATGACCTCGTAATATTTATATGACGGATTAGTGAAACGTTAAAAAAGTTATTACTGAAAAAGCTAATTATTCGATTTCCTCAAATTTTTCACAAAAATTAAATGTTACATAGGAAGAACTGGTAACATTTTCGGATGAATATAAGATAGGAGAACGAACTGGCGACCTTTTAAAGTACCGTAAAACGAGATGTATAGGGACTTCCAGGTGAATCGGGACAAAACTTTTTTTTAAACAGTATATTTTTTAGTTTATTTATAAAAGTCATTCGAAACGCAACCACTTGTCAAGTTGACTCCTAAATATGTGTTTTAACTGTGACGCTACTGAATTCCCTGTCAAAAATCAAATTTGACATTTGACATCGGCTGAATTACGTCAGTTGGAAATCAGCTGTTTTCAAAGACCGGAGAGTGTTGGTGGTAACTGATAGAAAAAGTAAGTAAAATAATACCATATTGGAAATAATTAGACCTAAGACAGTCCTGTGCCGAAATAAAATGTAATTCTTACTTAAATTTCTAACATAAATTTTTATTTATTTTTTTTTAATTAATCGGACACTTTTTAGGTTAGGTCGGGGTGATTAGGGACACCGGCAAAACAGACACGCCTCGCTTTTATACTCCTAAAGGAAAGAAATTGTATCACCATTATGAGCCAGAAAAAATTCAAGCTGCCCTACGAGACATTATAACACGAAAAATGACTTATCGTAACGCAGAAAAGTTTCATGGTATCCCTAGATCAGTTTTATGTCGAGACAAGAAAGGAAATGAAAAGAAACAAAGAGGTCAGACGGTTTTAAACAATGAAGAAGAGGATTTAGTGATCAGAAACATAAACACATGTTCTGATTGGGGTTATCATTAAAAGATCTAGGGCTCAAGTTTCACGTGACATATTAAACGAATATTTCACCAATCTCTCGATTGCTTTAGAGGATGTGCCACCTTGCAATATTATAAACTACGATGAGACAAATTTGTCAGATGATATTGGTAAAATATAATTTCTCTTGGTAATATTCATATAGGTAATTTCATCTTTTGTTTTTAGGACGTAAAAAAACAATAACTAGAGGGGGTTGCAAGCATCCAGAACGTATTATGAATACTACAAAGTCAGTCACCTCAATAATGTTCGCAGTGTCAGGAAATGGACAAATTTTACCACCTTACGTGGTCTACAAGACTAGACAAGTTAGCGGACACCATCAGGGTGGTTTGATATGGACTGTTTTGAAGACTGGGTCAAAACAACTGCAATACCATATTTTAGACAACTAGAAGGTAGGAAAATACTGATTGGAGACAACTTGGCGTCACACATTTCCTGTGACATAGCAATGGAATTGAAAAATCACAACGTGTATGTGGTATTTTTGCCGGCTAACGCCACTCACTTGACTCAGCCACTAGACGTCGCCTTTTTCCGGCCTCTAAAAATCGCATGGCGTAATATTTTAGAAAAATGGAAAAAAAGAGAAAGGCGTAGTGAAGCTAGCATCCCCAAAACGATAATTCCCCGTTTGTTAAAAGCATTATTAGAAAAAATATCGGAGAATGCCGAAACCAATATCATTTCTGGGTTTCGAAAGACACGAATAATATCATTAAACAAAGAAGAAGTCCTAAAGTTATTGCCCAAAGAACAATTAGATGAAGATGAAAGAGAAGCATTGAATACTACAATGATCGATTTATTGAAAGAGATGAGATATTCAGAGAAACCAAGGAAGAAAATACAAATAAAAAATTATCAGTTGAACCTGGCAAAAGTGTTTAGTTTGGTAGCTCCAGCGAAAGCGATCTCAGCTTACATGAGGATGAAATGCTTAATAATTAAGCAGATAAAGACAATGTTTTAGCAGAAGAAGATTTTTATGATTCTCCCGAGCAAAGCGCCAATGAGGTTAATGCTACATTAAGCGACGATAATAGTGAAGATCTTCATCTAGCTGATTAGATGCGAAAAAAATCCAGTGTATTTCCAACCAGTTCCCAAATCAAAGACTGCAATGATAATTTACCACTTAATGAGACTGATAGCTTTAAGGCAAATTGTGATTTTAGCATAGGTGACTAGGTTTTAGTTAAGTTCCCAGTAGAAAGAAAGACTGCCTGCATAAAAAACAGTTTGTATAGGAAAAATTATTTCTATTTTAGATGAAAATTTTGTTGGCTTATTTTTACGAAAAAAAGAAAGTGATAAAGGCAAAACTGGTCCCTCTTACTATTATCCCAATACACCGGATGATGGAGAGTTTAATAAGAAACAGATCATCAAAAAATTACAATTATTTAAAGAAAGACGTGGATTATTTACATTCCAAAATGTGAATACCAACGACTTTCAATTAATTTAGGATTAAGCAGTTCCAATATTATGAGAATGTTCCTTTTAGAGATTAGTTTTTATGTTTATAAATCTTTAAAAGAGTGTTTTTTAGTTTTCCTTTTGTATTTTTATAAGAGTTTAGCGAAACAAATATTTTTGCAAGATCATTAAGTTTTGTAAGGAGAACTTATGAGAACTTTGAAAAATATGACATGCTAGTTTGCTACATACAGTCGAACGAAATCCAATATGAAACTGCCGACCTTTGTTTTAACCGGTAGGTACTACAAAATTATTATAAATATGTCATGTGTTTTATCCTATATGTATTTTAATATTAACTTTAGATATCCCGAGAGAAGGCAGCCTTTTACAAATATATTTCCTAGAATTGGCCAAGACCCAAATCCTACAATAGGGAAAATCGAGAAATTGATGTTTTTAATGTTGTTGAAGTCATCAAGTCTAAAGCAGGTTTTTTAGGGTTTTTTATTTTAATAGTTGCCACAACAAAATAATGCATGTTCATTTTGTCACCCTATATAAGACCATTGTTTTTAACAAGGCTATGGCCTTCCAGAAACAGACACAACAGAAGATGTAATTATTTATATGAACGTCAATCCCACGATAACACATTAGGGTGTTTAGATGAAGAAAAATATAGGGCTCTTAGAATATATTACAGACAGAAAATACATCGTTAGTTAATGTATGTTACCCAAAATCCGAGGCTTTTAAGACAGTGATGCCGCTTCTTGCCTCCTGGTTTTCCGAAATGTTCACGCTCGGTTTTGTATGAAACGGGTGCTAAATGACTTTGTCACTTAATTTTTGTCTAATAATGATAATAATAGTAGTAGTAGAAATAAACTAGTCCCAGAACAGAGTCGGTTTAGCGAAAATGAGTACGTTACTGTATGCTGCTGTTGGGTGTCCCAACACGTCGAAACATTTTTTATATTCTCTTTTATGAATTATATTTTCTAATCGGTACATTTCAAGTAAAATATACCATATGTTTCTGTTTAATATTTTAAACCAATTCCTGTTTGGACGTAACGTAAATGTAAAACAGTGAAGCTGAGTATTCTTGACCATATGGGTTATAAAAATGAAATGGAAATAGGTAGTTTTTTAAAATCTGTATATCCAAGGATAATAAATATGTATTGAGGAAATCTCGAATTTTTTTCACTCCAGCTCCTAGTCTCAATTCTAATTTTCTAATTAAAATGTCGATTATATGATAACAATGGAATGTATATATCAAAAAATTCCCTAACTGATATATTACTAAAAACACCTTAAATAAAACATTAAATGGATATTAAAATTCAAATTTAGATAGGTACTAGGAAATCTCTAAAACAGTAACATATTAATACTTGATTTTTTAGTATATTCTAAATTTTATTCCTCCCCTTTTTAAAGTCCTACCAAACTCTGAATCGAAATGTTAAATAAATATTACAAACTATTTTACTTAAATGGAAAATTTCCGTGTCAAATTTAAATCTGTTTTTGGGTTTTTACGTAATTTTTGACCCAATGATAAAACGATATTTTTTATTTTATTATGTGCACATTATTTCCTTAATACATCTCTGGCTAGTGCTCGACTTTACTTTGTCGGTCGCGGAGTTTGGAAATTTCCGCAACAATTCGGCCATGTCCGTAGGCACCAGTGATCGCGCGACGCAAAAAAAATGTGGCAGAAATAGATCAAAGGATTTGCCCAAGAGTGGAACTACTAGTTTATTTCTACTATGATATTAATCTTTCTGGCACATCGAATAGCATTACAGTTACAGTGAGAGTTGAAAAGAACAACAAAGGGCTGAGATGGAACATTTGTAAATTCGAGTTTTCTAGCAAGATACTTTTAAGAATATGTAAGAAACATACCAGATGTTTTATATTTTGCAGTTAAAGATCTTTGAACGGGTATTGCGAAAATAACAAAGCACCTTTCAATTTATTTTTCACTGTAATTTACAAAACATGCTAAACAAATAATTTAAAATGATATTTCCCATAATACAAAGCGGACGAAAATTGATTTTCGAAAAAGGTGACATTTCTTAAAACTAGCTGTCTAAAATGTTGCCCAACTATACTGCAAAATATAATTTTTAAAGCTAATAGAAAGTTTTATATAAAAAATAGAACCGTCATAAAAGAGCACTAAAAAGCAAAAAATAATATTTTATTCCACATTGAAAATTTGACTTTATGAGGTCGGCGTCAAACTAATTCTTAATTTTTCACAGGCGAACATTTATATATTGTGTGTCTGTCATAAGACCACACTAAATAGACACGGCCTTTATTTCTTTGACACTTACACACTATAAAGTAAAATTTTCTATGTAGAATAAAATATTGTTTTTTACTTTTTAGTGCTTTTTTTCAAGTCGGTCAAACCATCACGGAGTAATCGATAAATATACATAAAATACTTCCTTTTTACGAGGAGAGTAAATATACATAATGGGCAAATATCTCGCGTACCAGTAAAGTTAAAAAGATTAAAATTTGGAAGATGCATCTGTACCACCAAATAAGTTTTTTGAATTGTTTAGCCTATTTTTTACCCTTATGGGGGTGGCAAGAAGGGGTTGCAAAAACTGCTAATCCCAATGGCTTCAAATTTTGATCGAAAATCAAAGGTCATAAGGGGATAAAATGGTAATATTTTGGTAAAAATTCAATATGCCTGAACAAAATGACGGCTTACTTATCCAATTTCCCTGAAATTTTGCACTCAAATCAAGTATTACGTAGAAATCAACTGATAAAATTTCGGAACCAATCCAAGATGGCGAATCAAAATGGCGGCTTATGAAGATATTAAAAAAATCAACCCGAAAAACTACTGATTAGATTAATTTGAAACTTTTTTTTAAAACAAAAAAGTGTGATATAGAGATGAATATGAGGCCAAAAATCCTCCACCAAAATTATACATAGCTTCAAGTTGTAGCTTTTCTAGATGCACAAAAACTTGTTTGTCCCATTGCGTCGGTCTGTCTGTCAATTTGGGACAGAGCTAAAAAACTAATACTAAAGGTGTTATGGGGATGACTTCTTGGTAAATATCCAATATAGTGGAATAAAATGGCCGCTTGTTGAAATGTTAAAAAAAAATCACTTAAAAACTAATTATTTAAATTATCTCAATAAAATAGTTAAACAGTCTGAAAAATCTGCTTATTAAATTCGTTTCACATTCTGTGAAAGCATTAAGTGTGATATAAGGATAAAATATAACCAAATAAAATCTTTAAGAAATGAACGTAATACAAAAATTCTTTTTTAGTTAAAGACCTGAATTTTTACACAAAAATTAAATGAGATACAGACAGAATTCAGCAAGACGGAGATAGAAGATAAAATTCAACAAAATGGAGGTCTTAAAAAAATCAATTTATTCAACTTATTTTAAATTGTGTATAAAAACAAAGTATCGCGAAAGTAGAAACTGATAAAATATTGGTACAAATCCAATATGGTGGAACAGAATGGCGCTCAATAAAAGTGTTCAAAAAGACAGTACATGTGTTACTAAATGACTATGTGTAGAACTAAATCGGGTTATAATTCACTATTCGTAAAAAAAGGAAAGATTCAAAACAAGGAAGGATTCATAACAAGGAAATTGTAAAGGAATTTTAACAATTTTTTAAAATACTGATACGTTGAAATGTATTTTTCAACAATAGTCAAGTTAGTTTCATATGTGAACTTAGAAAAAAGGATTTACTTCGTTTAAAGGATGCTTTATTCCTGAGTAAGAGAATCAAAGCAACTCTCACTCACTACTAAAACTGCATAACTAATGATTTGGAAAACTTATGGTTCAGTAAAATGTTGCATCTGTACTATAGCAGGATGCAATTAATTAATCGACTCAACAGGAAATATAGTAATCTATTATCATGTAAGGAATCTGCATTGTCGTTACTGAGCACTAATTCTATGTAATATATTAATAGACATTAATCAACTGGTAGCTAAATTACTATCGTAGATTATCGTTCATTATTATCGAAAAAAAAAATTGGCGGATAATCGGTCGCCATATAGAATATCCTCATCATCATAATCGTAAATTAGAAAACGAAGTGTTAATTTTACGGCGTATCGTTAAAACGTTACTGAACATTTTCGGAGCTCTTAATCTTTCTGATTTCTCTGGAACGAAAATAATCCGGACTATTTTTAGGCCTCGGGTTCGTTTAACCGCGGCGGGATTTCGCCCTATTTACCAAAAACTCGCACAAAAAAGATGTCCCGCGATATAATAGAGATTAGAACATAAAAAGAGTTCCAAATCGCTTCTCAGAAAACGGAAGTTCATTGAAATAAAGATAGAGGAGATGGAGCTTTTCGAACGTTTAGATTGTTATAACATAGATTAGATATTATACTCAATAAAACGTCTATAACTTTAATTTCCATTATATTACATTATACCATGATAACTGTTTCGCCACATAGCTTCTTCTTCGGATGGAATTTAATACAGTTTAGGTTTCTTTTACGGTAAGGTATTTATAAAGAGTGCTTCATATCAGAAGGGCGTAACAGCCGATAAGTAAATTTTACACAAAATGAAAAAAAGAACAATTAAAAATCAATTTTTCGAGTGAGATTTTTATTTTTGCAACTACGAAAGGTTTAGAAAAGCATATTTTTGTATAACGTATTTCCACCTTTCCTTGTATAATGTAGTTCATACCCCTTTATGATGTAATGTATAATAACAACTAGTGGGCTGAAAAATAAGGAAATAAAACACATGTTTAATTATAATAGATATTTACGATACAAGTGGGATAAAAGCGTTATTAACATACGCGTATGGAAGTTGCAGTTATTAACATACTTGTGTAACCACACAAGTATGTTAATCATGTAGCCACCCACGGCATCGTACACTCGCAACGTCAAAATATTTTTCAGTGGGGGGGGGCGGGAACATATCCAATTTAATATACATATTTTATTAAAAAACATTGGAGTATAATTATAATAATAATCGAGCGGACAGCAAAACAAAACGATTATAAAAAAATAGAAACATAAGATATAAAAAAAAAGAAACTTTTAAGCTAAAAAAATCAAATATTGCAAAAAAAATTAATTCAATAACGTTCACAACACAACTAAATAAATTTTAACTCTAAAGTTCAAAGGATTATGAAATAAAATAAATAATTATTGCACTGAAAAAAATTTTGTCGTTTTTTGAAAATAGAAATTTTAAATTTCTATTACCTGATAGTTGTGAAAGTATTTCTCTCTCTTAACCATTTTTCTTATTTCATACCTGAAAATATATCAATTGTCGTTGACCGCATTTTTTTTCATCATTAAAGTACTAAAAAATGTCAGTAATTGATTAATAAAAAATGCTATTTTAAGACAGAATAAAAGAGAGAGATAATATATAAAATCTAAGTCACATTCAGATAGCTCCTTACATTTTCATGTAGTCACCCGCGTTGTACACTCAGCGTCAAAATTTTCTAAACCGTATTTTTTCAGCTAAGTATATCTCTTATCTGATCCGGTGTTAAGAGTTAATTATTTTTCGTGCTTTTGGATGAAGCAGACTAAGTGAGTCTAAATATTGAACAAATATTTCCAGCCTAAAGTATTGTTCTGCTGAGGTTGCTGAAATATTTGAGCGCTGGTTTTGTCGTCCAGTGATCCTGGGCATCTTTATTTTATTACCTGATAGTTGTGCTATTTCTTCAACTTCTTTAGAAATTATGGAAAATATAGTGTCAGAATTTTCTCTATCATTTAAAAAAAATGTCAGTAATTGATTAATATGCTATTTTACGGAGAGTAAATTAACATATAGACATTGAAGCTTGTTAGTAACTTGCCTAAGCTGTGCGGAATACCTAGATATGATTTAAAGGTAGACGAGAAAACCGAGTTGGACACTCACAGGAAAATATTAGCATTTGATCTAGTCTGTGAATTAAATTAATGATCTGCCGATATGTTTTTTTAAATTTTTATCTCCAAATTGTTTTTTGAAAATATCTTTATATTTTGATGTTCAATGTGTTTTTCTTACAAGATTTCTTCTTTTGGAGCTATTCCGAAAAAAAGAATTATTTCTTTAATGGGGCCAATGGTATTTTAAATTTTAGATTATATTGAGATCACTTTTTTTACCTACAAGAGTCTCTTGAAAAAAACAAATTTTCTAAAAGCAACAGTCATGTAAAAATAGTCGAATCGATAATCTGTATCCGATTTTATTATTATTTTTTTATATTTTTATTAGGTACTTTTAACAAACATTTTAATTCCAAGGGGGCAAGTGCCCCCCCCCCCCCCCAAAGGACGCCCATGACTACCGGCGTAATTTCCAGTCTTCTGCCCGAAATCCCGGTATGAGAAATCGTGTAAAAAAAAAGAATATAAAAACCATCTCCAGTGAGAAGATATTGTTAGCCTATTTTAACTATCCAAAATTCAAAAATCATCCTCTCTTAGGGTATACTATTCAGTGTTGCGGAGTGTGATGTCTATTAGAAAAAAATGTGGATATTAATAAATACTCCCATTTAAATGCGTTTTTAAAAGCAAGTCGGAAGGATATAGACCTACAAAATTGAAGATATTAACGAAAAACGATATTGATGTTTTTCTGCAGGAAAGTGATGTTAACAAGCTTTTTAGGGCAAAAGTAGCACTTATTGTTGGACTAGCAGGAGAAAGTTGAAGAGAAGAGCTGACGAACTTACTCTTGAAAAAAGTGAAAGATGAAGATGCATGTTTTCGATTTGTAATACCATTCACGAAGATAAAAATAGCTCGAGAATTTTTTGTAACGTCGGGACACATTGAAGGTTTAGATATGAAGGAAATTGTCCGAAATTACATTAAGTTACAGCCAGTGGAAATAAATAAAACTCTGGAAATAAACACTCTTGGAGTTATGCCTATCACTGGGGCACTGTCGATTGAGGAGACACCTCTTTATGTTAGGCATTGAGGAAGTGTCAGGAAGAGGAGGAAACTCCGCTTCACTTCCTGTGCAGATGTGAAGATATTTTCGGCACTACGGTCTTGCATAGGGACGAAGTTAAGGATCTTGCATGGAAGGATATGCAGACTTACATAGTAAGGACAGGCAGATTCAAGGATTTACACCTGGTGGCGGGTGGTGGTTGAGGGAGGAGCTGGGGTAGACTGAAAGGGCCTTATAGGCCTACCAGTCAGGTCTCTAGACCTCCCCCTAACTACTACTACTACTACTATGCCCATCACTATTGCTTTATTTTTAAAATGATCTTTCCAGAGCAATATCCGGCCACTGCTTTAGAAGGTCTTCTACATTATTATTAACCACCACGGGAGTGGATATTTTGACCGTTGCAGAAGGATACGTTGAAGCTTCGGAAGAAAACGAAAAGAAGATTGCTTTGAGTATACTCGGAAATAACGAAAATGAGGCAACTATAGTATTCAAAAATTGAACATATTTAATGCAAATCCGTCTCAAGTTGAGGTAAATTCATCAAGTACATCTGGTATTAATTTAAACCACTGCAATACTTTGTGTTAATAATATTTACAATAAATATTTTGTAATGCTGTATTTTAAACAAAAATAAACTTATTTTCTTTAATTTTACTTATTTTAATATTAGTAGATATCATTAACGCACTAGTGCGGTAATATCCAGTATTACTTAACTAAAATCAATGCAGTAATTGCTTTTTATCTCACGATTGTAAGATGGAATATGTTTTATCAGATTGACTTCAAATTTTACTCAAAAATTAAGTATCATTTGGGGATGACCTGGTAATATTTTGGTAAAATTCTAATACGCCGGAACAAGATGGAGGGCCAGTGAAACGTCAAAAAAAATATGCCTAAAAAACTGATTATTTAATTTACCTCAAATTTTGCACAAGAATCAAGTGCTACATAGGGCTGGTCGGGTAACATTTTGGTATGAATATAAGATAGCAAAACAAAATGACGATCAAATAAAATATTTAATAGCCTGAAAAAAACTAGTTACTAGATACAAGTGCAAGGATTAAGTATAATATAAAACTTGTGGTACGAATTTAAGATAACGAAACAAAATGGCGGCCAAATAATATTTTTAAAAAATCAACGTAGAAAAAATCTTATTTAATTGAATTTGCAGAAGAATTAATTAAAAAAAATATGTAAAAACTACTTATTGACTTATTGAAAACTATTTATTTGAAATTATGCTCAAAAATCAGGTTTGGGATAGGTAGAAACTGGTAAAATATTTTTACTCTGCATACTTACCTTCTATTTTTGCAATCTAGGACGCATCGTAAAACCCAAATATTGACCTATTAATTCCTAGTCCCTCTGAATGAATTGTATGTTATTGTTGAAACCTGAAAAACACAAGGGGTTCATTAATACACAGCACACGTGTCCATACTAATATATATTGTTAGTTTTTCCATATTATTATTCATCTGTGTTTTGACTGTGTTAGATAAATAGTGTGAATAAATATCGTAAAACAAGAAATTGGGTTACCCAAACTCATTTTCGCACCTACACATAATGCGGCGGCAACGAAATTCGGGCTGTGTTACAATTACGAGTTTTAGTGTCAAGGCAAACGAAACATAGTAATAAAGGTATTTAAATATAATGATTTTTTTAAATTTTCGCACTTTATTATTTCATTTATCCTTATAATTTCACATTTAAATATTCAACGTACTATATAACTATTGCATTATGGCATGTACATTTGTTAACAATATAAGGCCAATAAATAGATATAGATAGCCATCATACTCAAGATAGTTCATGGTAACATTCCATTATGTTTTCCACTAGCAACTATAACTTGTTTATATTTGTTATAAACAATTTTATGCAAAAAATCGCGTTTAGTTCGATTTTGGCTCATAAATGAATTATGGAGAGTCAAATTATAAAAAATATGTAAAACAACATGAAATTGGGAAAAAATTACCCAAACTCATTTTTTTTCGTTAAGAATAGTCACCTACACATAATGCGGCGGCAACGAAATTCGGGCTGTGTTACAATTACGAGTTTTAGTGTCAAGGCTGATTTTTTAAATATTTTTTTTGGGACGGGAGAAGAGTGTGACATTTAACCCTTGTAAATGTATATATATATATATACATAAGTCAAAGTACATATTTAATTTTAGAAAATTTTATTATACAAAAGTTACATTATTTTATATCAAAATTACAATTATTAAATGGGCACTGCATGAATGACATGTTCCTTGAGCTATTCGGCCAACAGTCGAATTGTCTTGTGTTGAAATTAAATGATCTGTACTTGATTTAGCATTTTCAAGTTGAAGAAAATTAGCTACTGTTTCAGGTACCTTATAAATTTTACCCACAACCTGGCTGCTACATTTTTCGTTGCGAGATACATAAAACAGGTGGCGATCCTTTGCTGCTACCGGATGAAGGACTATGTACATTCGGTAAAATTTAATATATTCTTCAGAAACTACAAATCTCCTGTTTACATCATTGTTTGTTTGCTTAAGTTTCACAATTAATAACGTTCCCGAATCTTCAATATCATTTAATATTACCTAACTAATTTCACAAATTCGATAAGCTCCTGCAATCCCAAAACAACAACAATTTTGGCTATTAAATAAATTTCATCGGAAGCATTATTTAAAAAATCACTAATTTGTGTACTCGTAAAAATCGCAGCTTTTTTGGGCGTGTAACCTTTATCATTTTGTTTCAGAAAGATTACTTTGAAATATTTTGAAATGTCTACATTATCATTGAATTGTAACTACTTTTAATCATAGAATAATTCGACCACACTGTTGATGTTGTGCCAGTTCCGAAAAATAAGCCAATGACACCGCCTCCAAGAAAGAACTGCATGTCTTTTTCATCTTCCATTCCATAAATTTTGAATACGCGGTTTGGTAAAGTTTCCGCGGTTTAACTGGTAATAATTTTTGTGACGCTACTTTCGCTGTTTCTACTAACTCAGGTGGAGTCAGAGAAAACTCGGAATCAAACATTTTTTAAGTTTATATTATTCAAAATAACCTACTAAACAACCACTATGTTAGCAATTTTTAATCAACACTCTATCAATTTAAAACTGCAAATTTTACATCGATAATTTTCTGATTTCATTCAACGATTTTCAATATTAAATTGTTGTTTTTCCCGTCACAGAAAAAAAACGGTATTATGCTCGGGAAAAATGTTAGATTTTAGCTCTCGGTTTTTTTAGCTCAACCTTTTTTCCCTTGTACCAGTTATGTAACACTTGATTTTTGTGCAAATATTGAAGTGAATTGGATATTTAATTTTTTTTTAGTAATACATTTTTTAACATTGTTACACCATATTAGAGTTTTACCAAAATACCAGCTCATCCCATATGACCCTTAATTTTTGACTCTCATTTGAAGGCAATCTGGTAAGTAGTTTTTAAATTAGGCCTCAAACTGATTGATAGACAGACAGGCCGACGGGATTAATAAAACATAATTTTCGTTGACAAACAAAAATCTTTTTTGGCTTTTTCGCAACTGAATAAAAATATTTAACTTTAAATTAATTGAAGCAAATATTTAATATAATTACATACCTCAACATGTAGACTAGTCTGTCTACGGAATGTTTCGATACATAATATAAACAATATTATTTAAGCAAGCATAAGAAATTATATCATTTTTTTTAAATCAATTCTTTTCTATTATTTAATGTTTTTCTTTTAAAATGTGTCTTTGACATAGATATGAAAAAAATGATAGTTTGCGCACTGATGAGTCCCGATAGGATGAAATATTTGTACAATTACTATGTGTCTATAAAAACTTAAGGTAAATGATATAATTTCTTATGCTTGCTTAAATAATATTGTTTATATTATGTATCGAAACATTCCGTAGATAGACTAGTCTACATGTTGAGGTATGTAATTATATTAAATATTTGCTTCAATTAATTTAAAGTTAAATATTTTTATTCAGTTGCGAAAAAGCCAAAAAAGATTTTTGTTTGTCAATCTATACGCAACAAATAATCTGAACACATTTAAAAATAATTTTCGTTATCTAGGGAGGCTAAAACGTGAAGTTATGTAAAACCAGATAGGATGATTATCTGACCGCCATTTTGTTCCCCCTTCTTAAATTAGTAACACAGTTTTACTAGTTGATCTATATACTATAAATTGAAATCAATCCATTAAGAAGTTTTTTTCAGACTGAATCTTTAAATATTTTATTATGCCGCTATTTTGTATCCTGTTACCAGGTCGTCCCCATATAACCCTTTATTTTTGACCAAAATTTAAAGTCAATTGGGTGTGGCTTATATAGATATGCCGCGAACTGACAGACAGACCGACAGACGGACCGACGGAATTGAAAAAACATGTTTTTCGGCATCTAGGGACTTGTCTTTTACTAGGGAAGTAAAAATCAGTTTTGCAGGGGCTCGCGGTGAAATTTTAAGAAAAGGAAGCAATTTTTAGAAACTTACCTATTTGTAATGTAATTCGATTATTCGATCATTTTTTGCAAATTCGTCAATGACGTCATCACAAAAACGTCGATGCTCCGACATATTTTGGAGAAGTTTATTTTCAATGGACATCAGCGATGTAAGCGAAAGTCTCTCCTGCCCCGTTGAATTTCTCACGAAATTTTTTATACGTTTAAGTGTTGAAAAATTGCGTTTTACTGATAAACTTGTGGCAGGTATGGTCAATACTAATTCACACAATTTCGATACTTCGGTGTAGGCATTTTCCAGCTCCCTTGTCTTTTAAAAAAGTTTTTCCTTTAAATGCATTGCTGAATTTAATCGGTTATTTCATAAAAGAGGCGTCTGTATGATGGTTGAACATCTCTCACCTTGTTTGTTCGAAGACGCTTGGCTTGTGGCTCTACATTTAACGTCATCGTTTTCTCCCAAAATAGGTCAAAGTTATCTCTTTTTTGGCTTAACATGGACTTACTTATAAGCAATATCATTTGTTTTTGTTTGTAATATATTAAAAACATTGTCCGAGAATGGAAATATTTCTGAAAATATGTTCAACTAATAATTACAATTAAAATCTCGTTTCAAACAGTCCAAAAACCCCCTTGAACTATTTATTGCTTCTGAGTCCCACGTTTGATTATTTTCTATTATATTCTCAAATAGTTTAATCACGATTTTCAGATACTGTTAACACAAGTCTTCCATTATAGTTCCACCTAGTAGGAGCTACTTTGGGCAATCGTTTATGGACAATGGAGTCCAAAGTTTGTGTACGTTTTGTTGACTCGGAAAAAAAAGCATTCATGCCTCTTAAAGTAACGAAAAATACTTTACATTTTTTAATGTGATTGATGGACTGGGATAAAACTAAATTTAATTTATGAGCAAAACAATGGACAAACACAGCATTGCCATCACTGCTGCTCCATCATAGCAAATAATTTTTCCTCTCCATTAATTTCTTCAGTAACGTTATAAACTACGGTATATAACGCATCTGCTGTACGATTTTCGGACACATTCTTAAAAATTCAAAACGTCGCTCTTGAATACTTCCGTCTGTTTTAACGTAGCATATTACTGTAGATCATTGGCTACAATTAGTGATATCAGTTGTTCCGTCCAGAATCGCCTGCTTAATTACTTTTAGAATAATGGTTGTAACAGCGGAAATTAAATCATTCTGGATTCGATTCGACGTGCCGCGAAAAAGGCTAGAGCCATTAAACTAAGTAAATCTTCAAAATTTCCTCTATTTGAAGAAACCTCTAAATCCCAATTCGTACTGTCCGAGAAAACTAACAACATCGATAAGTCTTCTTAATATTTGCCTATTTTTATCGACTAGTTCATTGTGTTGGCGGTGACACTAATTTCCAACTGTTTATTAAGGGCGTGTTCAATTCTGGTTTTGCCGAAGACTTTTTCTTTTATGACGGCCTATAAATGCGCTTCGGACATAAAGTGTCTTTTTACAGCTTTATGGAAATTGTTTAAATCGGAAACACCGGTTTTATTCCTGAGACATTTTTCATTTTCAAAAAGTAAACATGGCCAACAAAATAATTTACTTATATTTTCACACCCTTTTAGCCATTTAAATTGTTCGTATTGTTTTCCGGATAAAAATGTCTAATACCATTTTTGTGGTTCAATTTTTCATAGGCGGTTTTGCCCTTCCTTTGGAAATTATTTGAAACTTATCAGCGAAGTTTAATGTTGAAAATCCCTTTATTATTAAGACACACACCACACATTCACACACTCTTCTTACTAAATTCTCCAACATTTTCAACGTTATTACCGACAGCCGAAGTTGACGGTATTTGCATATCCACGTCCGTATTATTGTCTTCAATATCGCACCATGAACGACGCGACGTACGTGTCACACAATACGCGGATAGCCGTTCAAACAAAGTACCTACTCCAACGATAGCTTCCGCCACCACTTAAAGCACGCGACTGAAATGCAAAAATTGCAAACAGCCGGTGGAAACTTCAATAACCTCTGGCTCGATTCACAGGAAATCAAGCATACAGGACTTGGCTACAGAGAAGCTAGCGGCCGGCATAGGTTCTATTCGATATTCTTGTGGCTAGGTCGGAGTCAAGGCCGCATTTATTATGGGCTTGATAATTAAGATATTATTTTAGCATTTTTGATATAAACTAAATTAATGGTTTCCTACTTCAAAAATTACATTTTAGAAGATGTTTTGTACATTTTTTTGGGGAAGCACTGCTTCCCTTGCTTCCATGGACTGCATGCCTCTGCAGTTTTGGTTGGTTAAAAGTATTGGTGTAAAATTTTCCAGGTAATGAATTCATCAATTTTCCAGATACTTCTAATAGATCATTGAGTTTGGGACAGCCTGTACACCTTAATATAAATGCTACTACAAATTTTCCAAGTTGTGTAATGAATTCCGAAGCGAGTGTAATGGAACTGAAAAAAAAATGGCCGAATTTTATGCGACAAAACTCATAGACCCAAGTCTTTGACAGTCTCTAGTAAACGACCGAGACGGTTTAACCGCGGGAATTTATTACAAATTAAAACGTAAACACCCTGTCACGGAAGGCAAACATTTATCGCGGCACTCTTTTCCCGGGCCAAAAAAACAAAACGCAATTAACCTGCGAGACCTCACTCGATTCGTCGAAAACTCGGTGAAGAAAAACAGATTTAAACAAAAAGTAAAATCCGAAGTGAGCTGATGCCCGCATAATAAATTATTTGAGGTAACTCATTCCCCCGTGTTGAAAATCAACAAGTAAACGTTCGCTAAATATACCTTCGGAAAACATGGCGAGTGTGTCTGGAAGACACACACAAGCGTAAACGTTGGAAAATAAGGTATTTATATCTCGGTACTGATGTGTCGCATTAATTAAAAAACTATGCTTACCGACTAACTACTTCATCAATTTTCCAAGATATAAATCCGATCTCAAAGTTAATAACAGGTTCAATAACATACGGACATTTTTACCACTTTAATCAATTAAAAAATTTTCATTTTTGAAATTAGGCCCTATCTACGAAATCAGAATACTGAATTATCCTGAAAATAATATGAACAGGCTTTTTGTAGATGTCTAGGGCATATCTGTATACAGTGTGTCCCAGATTCGCTTCTCTATATAGGGATCTCGGCTCCTATTCTACCTACAGCAAAGGTTAAACGGGGAAAGTTTTAGAGGAAACTTATTGCATTCGATATCCGGGTTTAGATTTACGATCGATCAATTGTTTTTGAAAATATCGGGGAAAAACCGAAAATGGCGGATTTTGTTTTTGGCCAGTATATCCAGAACGGTAAATTTGACACATTTTTAAGACAAATAAGATGGCGTATACTTCATTGTTTTTTGTTAACCCGCAATCCGCCTCAACTTTAATTTTTCTTATGGCCGCCTTATTGGAATTTTCGATTTATGGAAAGAGCCTAAAATTTCTAGTCTAGTGATATCTCACAAGTGCATTAAAGATTTTAGTATCATTATTACAGTTTCAGTTTTTTTTTCTAAGGAGGCCGTGATTTAAAGTAATGTTAGCTCTCAATGCTTTTCTAAGGAGGCCATAATTTATCTGTAACAAAATTGGATTTTGCCTTTGACGTTAAGTTAAATAGGTGAAAGTAACAAAGCTGTGTTTTAATAAGTAGTAGGTAAGCTTTTATTCCAATAAAATCATAAATTTGACACATAAATTGTCAAAATCTGTAGAAAATGGCCGGCATTCCGTATTCGAAAGAAGAAAAAGTTGACATGTTAGCTCTGTACTTTCAATAATACAGAAACGCCGACGTTACCTCAGCAAGATATTTGGAGATGTACCCCGAAGGACGGCAGCCTCATAAAACCCAATTCAGGAAAATCGCAGTTAATTTAATTAACCATAGTGCCTTCGAATAACCTAGAAGCGGATTCAATAATAACAATGAAAATCGAGACAGAAACATTTTACAAGCTATCAACGAAAACCCTAGTGCATCGGTAAGAACTGTAGAACAGGAAGCTAATGTGCCAAAATCAACAGTACAGAGAGTTTTAAAAAAGAATAAGTACCATCCATACAAACCCATAATAGTACAAGGACTTAAGGAAACTGATTTTCCAACGACTACAGTTCTGTGAGTGGTATACTAGGAGATGTAATGAAAATCCTGATTTTGTAAATCATGTCTTGTGGTCCGATGAGAGCAGATTCACGAATTGTGGAGTCTTTAATAGGCACAACCATCATCATTGGGCTGTGCAAAATCCTCACGAAGTGGCAGAGAGACGTCTACAGATCAGATTTGGAAGTAACGTTTGGTGTGGGATCATTGGTAAGCTAATCTAACCAATCTATTTTAAATAGGCACCAGATGTTGGTCAAATAATAATCTTTTTTTTTTCGTTTAGTTCTTTAATGATACTAAATGAGTATAATCTAATAAAAAAAATGTAAAACGTTCTACTCTAGTCAGTCAACCTACTTTTTTGATATATTGTATTACATTTTTATTCGATCATTTTGTATTGCAGTTTCGAAGAACCTATAAAGATAGAAATGGGTTCTATAAATTTACTAACACTTTATCTAAATTTTCTGCAGATTTAGCTAATTCTCTAAAATTATTTTGATTGTTTGAATTTAATGATTTATTATTACCCGGCAAGCCTAGTTCTTGCGTTATGAAAAAAATACCATATTAATCAAATGTCGAATTATTTTTTGATTTTCATTATGATTTATAGAATGGCGTTCAGTTGTATTTCCGAATAATTTAAATTTTAAAGCGCAAAGGGTTTGTTCTTTTGATATTTTATGTTTTATTAAGGCATGGTGTACTTCTTTAAGATTATTATATCACTGAAATAAATTGGTTTAGTATTTCCGAAATTAATATCCAATACCAACAAAATAATTTATTACGGCTATTACTTCCCGCTAACCTACCTAACCTTGACTGTTGGGCACCTATTTATAGATTATTAATCATTTGAGGAAATCGACTTATTGGATCATTTTTGTTTTACTACAACCTAAACGGGCAGAGGTACCTAGATCTTTTGCGAAACCAGGTTGTACCAGCCTTACGAGCTGTTCTAACGGAAGATGAATTAAGAAGAACTTGGTTCATTCAAGTCAGGAACTTCTTAAGAGAGCAGTTTGACGAAAGAATAATTTATTTAAATGGTTCATTATCTTGGCCTCCTAGATCCCCTGACCTGTCGCCCTTGGATTTCTACCTCCTGGGTCACACGAAGAATGAAATCTATGAATTTGATCCCCCCGTGACCATAGAAATCCTGAGACAAAGAGTTCTGGAAACATTTAGAAATATTAACCGAAATACACTTAACAGGGTTGTACGAAAAACAGTCACCAATTGTCAAAAATGTGTCGATACAAATGGACGTCATTTTGCAGATTTGTAAATTAATGTCAACCACTTGCAAAGTAGTTAAAGCTCATTTAGATCTTTAAGTCGTTATTTACGTTCATGTTGTATTGAAAATTCGATGCGTTCAATGAATTATTTACTTGTTAATGTAATCTTGTGACAAATAAATCATGGCCTCCTTTAAAAACATTGAAACCTAATTTACGAAGTGTGATATTTTGATGACACTAAAATCTTTAATGCACTTGTGAGATATCACTAGATTGGAAATTTTAGGCTCTTTCCAAAAATCGAAAAATCCAATATGGCGGTCATAAGAAAAATAAAAGTTTAGGCGGGTTGCGGGTTAACAAAAATCAATGAAGACGTCTCATATACGCCATCTTTGTCTTAAAAATGTGTCCGAATAATGTCACATTTTGACAGCTGTCAAATTTACCGTTCTGGATATACTGGCGAAAAACGAAATCTGCCATTTTCGTTTTTTCGCCGATATTTCCCAAATTTATTGATCGATCGTAAATCTGAAGCCAGATATCGAATGCAATAAGTTTCCTCTAAAACTTTGCCCATTTAACCTTTGCTGTAGGTATAATAGGAGCCGACATCCCTATAGAGAGAAGCGAATCTGGGACACACTGGATAGTTAAAACACAAAGTGATTTTTTTCGCTACTCCTGGAGTAGAGAAATTGATGTATTGAGTTGATTAAAACAAATATATTTAGAATCTCTCAAACTCGATGTTACCATAGCCGTAAATTGAAAATTACACGTACGATTTTTTTTAATTCTTAAGATATGTTATTATAAGACAAATCTGGCTTAATAACTACCTAATTTTGAAATACTCGATAGTTAATAAAAAAATTGGCAAAAAATGAATTAGTAGTTAAATCCCTTTATTCTGCCGAAACAAAATTTTGGTAAGTTCTTTACAAGTGACATGGTTCTATAAAATAAATGCCACAATACTTCGGTTATTCAAAATGAATGGCCTGTTTGTTGAGCAATGCTTTTCTAAAACAAAATATAATATTCCTATACCTATCTACAAGATTAAGATACGAGGGAAGTTCCAAGTAAAACAATTTACCGATTTTTACTTCCCTCGTAAAAGGGACCTATTGTAATCGTGAAAAAATTACCGGGGTTTCAAGGTCCCTGGGTGCCAAAAAACATGTTTTGTCAATTGTGTCGATCTGTCTGTCTCTCAGTTCGCATCTAGCTAAAAAACGACTTACCCGATTAACTTCAAATTTTGGTCAAAAGGGAAAGGACATATGAGGATGACCTAGTAACATTTTTGCAAAAATGCAAATGGCGGCCTAATAAAATGTTAAAATAATGATTACTAAAGAACTACTTATCCAGTTACCTTTAAATTTTGAACAAAAATAAAGTGCTATGTAGGAATTAACTGGTAAAATTCTGGTACGAATCCAAGATGGCGCCTTAATTAAAAATTCCGCCTGAAAAAACTAGTTAATGATTTGATTTCAAATTATATGCGATAATTAACTGTGGTATAGAAATCAACTGGTATAATTGTGGTACGAATTCAAAATGGCGGCCAAATGAAATGTTTGTATTGATGAAAAAAATCATTCTTTTACATGTGTTCATGTTTTAGCGTTTCTAAATGCCAAATATTATGTTTTATCAATTCTGGCGGACTGTCTGTCAGTTCGCGGTCTAGTTTAAAAACTACTTAAACACTTAACTTCAAATTTTGGTCAAAAATTAACGAACATATGAGAATGACCTGGTACCATTTTGGTATGAATCTAGGATAGCAAACAAAATGGCGGCATAATAAAATCAGGCTGAAAATTTCAGTTCCTAGGTTAATTTCAAATTTTGTGCAAGTATTCAGAGTGGTATACGGATAAATTAGTAAATTTATAGTACGAATACGAGATAACGAAAAAAATGGCGGCCAAATAAAATGTTTAAACGTTTGAAAATCTTCTTATTCAATCGACTTTAAGTTTTGCACAAGAATTAAATGTGATACAGATATAAACTGGTACGAATTCAAAATGACAGCATAAAATGGCGATGTGTCACTGTAAAAACTACTAATTCAATTTATTTTAAATTAAGTGTGGCATAGACAGAAAAACTAAAAGAGAAAATTTTGGTAGGAATCCAAAATGGTGGAAGAAAATGGCATCTAATAAAAAAATGTGTTACATCACTATTTACCGACCTAAATTGGATTACATTTCTCTATTCCTGTAAGGGGAATAACTTATAACGAAGGAAATTCAGGTAAAGGAAACTTGCCGATTTTTTTTTGCTTTGAAGGACGTATTTTAGATCACTGTCTGTCTGTTCGTGACATAGCTAAAACTACTTACCTGATTCATTAAAAATTTTAGTTAAAAACTAAGGGTCGTATGGGTATGGAGACAAGAAAATAGCGAAATGATGGTAAAAAACCAATGTAAACAAATTATTTGCCTAATTGAGCAAAATTGTTATAAATAATTCATATCGTATTTACGACAAAAAGATACAGCCTTTACATAATTTAACTTTATATAATTAATATTTCTAATATTAATATTAAATTAATTTATAACGCGTGTTGCATAATAAGTTGATTAAATTTCCTACATTACTTTAATGAAAAGAAGCTTTTAAAGTTCAAAACTACTTAGTTTCCATACTAGGAACAACTAACAGCGAAACTTTCCAGAAGGTATTATGGCTTAGTAACACGTAAATGTTATGGACTACTTAGTATGGGTACAAGCAGAAATAAATATTTACAAATCTACATTGTAAAAAGGTGTGGGACGCCTGAAATTTCCTTTGATGCATGTAAGCTGAGATTCTAGATTTGTCGTTTGTCTTCAAAAAATAAGAACTGTGGAAGAAGCAGCATAGAAAAATAAGATTATTCTATATCATCACGATAAGTGCCTAATTATATAGCTCATGAAGGTGATTTAAAATATACTGCATGTCCAAAAAGTCTTATGAAATAATATCTGGAATACTAGTAAAGATAATATAAAATTTTTTAAGTTGCAGGTGTACCCCCGAATCCGCTTTCTTGGCTAGTTTGCACATTTTTGAATTTAAATTTGACCTTATTTTGGAGACTTTTAAAAAATATTTCTGTCTCGGCCCATTTTCGAATGGTAAGGTGTAAAAATACAAATTCCAGTCTGTCCAAACTGTAATTTTTATTTTTTTTTGATATGTTGAAAATGACCACTATCTATTTCTTGGCAATAATAATGTCTACTTTTAAATTCCCTTCTAACGTTTTGGAGCACTCTAAGGCAACCATCAATTTTTGATTGTAGTTCTAGCAAATTATTTGGTTTTGTGCAAATCACTCAATCCTAGGTAACATCAAGGTTTTGTAAAAACACTCCATCTCAATCCCAAAAAAAAAAAATCAAGTAGAACAAGGTTAGGAGTTCATGCTGGCTATTCAATAGCTGCACAACGTCCAATCTAGCGCTCAGAAAATTATTCTTCACTTCCTTCTTACAAAACAAAAAATCGGTAAATTTTCTTCCTTCTTCCTTCGTAATGAATATTTCCTTTTATTAGGAATAATGAAGTGTGACCCAATTTAGTTTGGAACATAGTTATTAGTAACACATACCGTTTTTCAAACTTTTATATTGGGCACCGTTTTGTTCCACCATATTGGATTCTTATCAATATTTTACCAGTTTCTACCGATGTCATTGAATTTCGTACCAGTTTATACTTAAAACATTTAATTTTTTTGCAAAATTTAGAGTCAATTTTGATTTTGCTATCTTGGATTCATACTAAAATGTTATCAGATTTATCAGCTAATTCCTATGTAATACTTGATTTTTGTGCATAATTTGAGGTATTATCTAGGGACCCTGAAAAATAAAGATCTGAAAAAAATCTCAGAAAGTGATTTTTACATGATTACAATTCCTATACAAAGGAAGTATAAATCGAAAAAAAAAAAATACAATTTATACCAATATGGAGTAGGATTCACACTTAGTAAACCAGTCCTTACCCTTTTCTCCACAAAGTTTACAAAGAAAACTGTAACTTGGCTTCATATTATGAAAATAGTTCTAACAATGTCCAATTAGAATGTCTGATGCAAAATTGTAAGTTAGTATTCAATATTTCCAAATAGGTAGATCATTGCCATACTCTGGCTGGGCTATTGCAGAATCTCCCTAGCAAATATTACAGATATTATTTCCAGTTCACAATGTTTTAAATGCATTGTGGTGGTTTTCTTTAATAACATTATAATTTCTAAAATAAACGATAGATTAGCCAGAATTTTGTGCTAGTGTCTATCACTTTAAAACAATTATTTATACAACTACTGCAAAAAGTAAATATTTTCTTCACGCGACAAGTCGGACAACATGCCAAGTGCAAAAAACACTCCTTTTGCACTGTTGCATACCATATTTTTTTATAAAATACATAATAGTAAAATTTAAAAACAAAAGTATTTCATTTCAACTATCGAATTTTCATTGTTGTCTTAATTATCAAAATGATCGTTGCGTTTTTTGTGGTGGGTAGGTGAATATGTTGTTAAAAGCTTGTCAAACGTAATCAAAAGCTCTTACAGTCGGGTTTTTATTTAAAAAAAAATGAGCGAAGAAAATATTTCATGGGCTATACAAAATGGTGATGAAGAAGCTATAGCGGTCATACTTCCATAAAAGTCCAGACATCTGTACGAACTGGCATACACTCGGTTCCTTAAATAGAGGCAGATGAAGAACGTTCAGAAAAAGTTCTAGTTGCCTATTTTCGCGAAAAATAAAAAAACCAAAAAGCATCTACTCTTTGGAGTCAATATTCAATATTGAAAAATACCCTATATCTAAAAGATATTATCTAATATATAAAATTCTCGTGTCACGTTGTTTGTTACCAAACTCCTCCGAAACGGCTAAACCGATTTTCATAAAATTTTCTGTGCTTATTGGGTAGGTCTGAGAATCGGCCAACATCTATTTTTCACACCCCTAAAAATTAAGGGTGGTTCACCCCAAACATTTTTTTTTTAATTTTTGGACAAAATTGTTTGTTTTTATTTTTTCACGATTCAGCATTAAAAAATACATACAACCCTAAATTTTCACCCTTCTACCATCAACCCCTATCTTTTAATAGCTATTTTTGTATTATTCACGTTATTTACAATTTTTTCGAGTCCCGTTGTAAACTACCTTTTTTTTTATTTTCTACCACATTTTTTTTATATTTCCTTAAAAATCGGGTATTACATATTTAGTTTCAGGTTTTTTTTTAAAGAAAATTATTTTTGTTCTTTTATGTTATTAAAAATATTTATTGATTTAGCTGGCGGTCCCGCATAAATAAATCATTTTGAATTGAATTTCCCGTACAGTAACGCAACCGCAACCCCACATACACGGGTTAGACGCGCCTGCGCAAGTATCAAATCAACTCTACGGAGTACTCAGACAGGATGAAACCTGTATTGTTTTGTTTTTAATATAGTTTTTTTGTTTTAATTGTGTCTCGACTGATACGCCTCTCAAGTTAATTTACTTCAGTTCAGTTAATAATTAATAATAGACATTTATTTTGTGCCAACAACGCCCTTACTTTAAAGGTATGTAATTTATTATACTTTAACATTTTGTGGAAATAAAGTGATGGACAGTTGTTTTGCTAAATAAAATTTATCCAAATTATCTGTTTTAAACGTTAACTTTTGAAGGAGTTGAGTTACCAAATTGAAAGGGAGGGTTGAAATAAATATATTCTAACAGCGAAAAAAATGAGTAATATATTTTATGAGAGTGTTAATTTCAATTTTAGGACTCACTTTGCAATTGAACAAAAAATTCAAGACATTTAATAAATTTATTTTATGAAGGGGTTTTATGATGTTGAAGTAGCTATTCCATCGACAGCGGTTTTTAGGGTTCCGTACCCAAAGGGTAAAAACGGGAACCCTATTACTAAGAGTCTGCTGTCCGTCCGTCCGTCTGTCACCAGGCTATATCTCATGAACCGTAATAGACGGACTGACCAAAAATATTGTACACTCCATTGCGCTGAGAGAATAATCTTTGTTTATTTTTTAAATGCCATAATAATTAGTAGTAGTGACAAGCTATCAAAATCTGTAATTTAATATATTTGGTATTTTAATAAAGATATTAACTTAAATAAAGTATGCTTCAATTGTCTACAACGCTTCATTACTCTTTCAAATTCCCACACACTTATAGTGTCAGATACTTTTAAAAACATTTCCTATTGTGTATGGCAAAACAACGTTTGCCGGGTCAGCTAGTTGATATATGAAAGTTTTGCAATTTACTGGAGTTTCTAAAACAGAAATCGGATTGTTACAGATCTAAAAAGTCTAAAATATTTACTTGAGCAGAAATTGAAACATTTCTTTTGGAAGCAAATGAGCACAAATGTTTGATGACTCTCTGATTATTGCCATTTTTGGTGCATGCAGGAGAAAATAGTGTTAACACATTTGGATACAAAAGATATAAAAGATACACAAGGATTTGTGAAAATTCGCTTTCCAAATACAAAAACCAGACAGCCTAGAGAATTCAACATCATCCAAGGTAGAATACAAAATATGAATTTGTTGGAGATTGTTTTTGTCCCTCACTCACACACCCCACATACACGGTTTTTTGTTGCCTATGAAGATGGTAAATGGTCCACTCAAGTAGTTGGTATTAATATTTTCCTCCTAAACAGATTGCGGACTTTTTAAAATGACCTAAAAAAATAAGAATACATTGGTCATTGTTTTCGAAGCTTATCTACATCTTTGATAGTAGATTCTGGAGTTTTTTTATGTACATTAAAGGGGCGTGGTGGAGGGGAGAGTAGTGCAGTACCTGAGGGGTATGTTAAAAGTTCAGTGGAAAACAAAAAAGGATATTGCAGGAAAAAAATGGAAAGAAAAAGAGAAAACCAGACCGCATGTTGTGTTGTTAATAACGATATATTAATGGATGGTTCTATAAAAGTGTCTAGTAATAAGTCATCTGGTTTAACTATTTGAAATATTAGTAATTAAGTAAATAATATTTATAATAAATAGACAGTTTTAAAAATTACTGATGGGTTTTTTCCATTATTTCTTACAGAATGAATGAGTGGGAAAAAATTTTATCGTATTAGTGCAAAAAAGTAAATGCATTATAATACTATTTCATCTACGATCGTGAGATAAGAAGCCATTACCGCACTGATTTTGTTAGGTAATATTAGATATACTAGTATTAAAATTAAAACAGAATTAAAGAAAATACGTTTATTTTTTTAAAAATACAGCATTACAAACTATTTATTGTAATTATTAATTACACAACTATTACAGTTATTTAAATTAATACCAGATGTACTTGACGAACTTGACTTAACTTGCATTAAATATGTTCAGTTTTTGGATATTAGTTGTTTCATTTTCTTATAGCACACGAAAAAACGACCATAATCAACGTGTTTAGGGAGTAACTTGATGTAATATGGGACAATTTCCTTCATATCTAAGCCTTCAGTGTCTCCTGATGTTACAAAAAACTCTCGAGCCATTTTTGTCTTCGGGAATGACATTATAAATCGAAAACACGGACCTTCATCTTCCACATTTTCTAAGAGTAAGTTTGTCAACTCTTGTCTTCTACATGCTCCTGCTAGTTAAACAATAATTGTTTCTTTCGTCATGAAAAACTTGTTATCATCAGCTTTCTGCAGAAAAACACCAATATCGTTTTTCGTTAATATCTTCTTGATAGTCTATATCCTTCCGACTTCATAGTAAGTACAGGTAACAGAGGTAATTTGTTTTTTAAATATTAGATAGATAATCTTTTCACGAAAATTTAAAATATATTACAACTCGGATAAGATTTTCAACGTTCGTAGATACGATACACGTGCTACGCACTTGTGCAACTTCCACAAGCGTATTTAATAACGCTTTTATCCGGCTTGTATCGTAAATATCTAGTATACTTTTTACTTACTCACTGACAGTTTCTAGAACAATGGCAATGAGGCTTAGTTTGAAAACTTACATATTTTGCTATACAATTTTTTTTCGTAAAAAGCAATTTACAAATTACAATGCACTTTGTTTTTAAAATCAGCCATTTCAAGCCCAACTGAATATCTTCTAGTCGGTAATTCATTTAAGGACAATGGAAAAAAATCATTTAGATTGCTTTAACTTTCCATTGTTTCAGCGATAATATCATTTTCATCAATCTTTCCTTAACCCTTCGACGTCATGGCTGAACGCAAACAAATTAAAAATAAATTAATCACCAGTGGAAAATAACCTAAGCAAAGACACATACGGTAAATATTGGTATGTGAATAATATATATCCGTATTTCCTAACTATTCAAACGGATAGCTTAATTGGTCTGCTTTTATTTTTTTTCACTTTCGAAAAATGTTTGGTGAAATAATATTATTTTGCAGTCCGTAACTTCATAATTTATAACCTCTTATTGAGCTTCCTTATTTAAAAAAATTAAATATTACTTATGTTCAGATCAATTAGTTATACCATAAACAGACCGATAAACAGAAGCTTTGATGAAGATTTAAAATTAAAAACATGTCTTTTTAGAAATCTATTTAGATATCTGAATATGTTTGGATGAATGATCTTTTTGCGTTGCAATACGTTACAACTATGACCACTTTTGAATTAATTTAAGGTAGCTAATGAGTGGTATTAAATAAAATAGAGTACTAAGCAGGGACTATCAAGTAGAAAGTAATTCTCACTCAATAAAATGGTACCTCGGTCGTAATATCAGAGAGTTTCCTGTGGGAGAAAATATAATCTTTTCGGAAGGGGAAATTATGTAATTTAAGTGTTTTTTAATAAGGGTACTAAATGTCTATCTTCAACTGCTTTTGATTTATTGATGTTTGAAAATTAACATTTTTGCTTTTTGAGCCGCCATAGCACGTGAACGGTGAGACCAAAATAACTTTCATATTCCGGTCTTAATTTTTGATAAGCTTATGATGTCAGACAAAGATTTTGAAGTAAGGTGATCCCCTGCATCACCTACATTTCGTATGAATATATTCAATTAAATAGGTATAGTCGAATGCGGTCTTATCGTGCGGGTCCAAAGGTCACCAACATAATGAATCAATTCAGAAAACACAGTGAATACCAAAATGTTGTGTGATTCTTTTATCGAGCTATTAAATCTCGATGGGCTATTTACAAATATACAGGGAGACAGAAAATAGTTTTTTTTTATTATATTACCCAATATTATTAAGATAGCCACTTAATATTATTTTATATATTAAATGCTGAGGGACCAAATAAGAAAATTCGCTGAATATGTATTTGGTTAAAATTTTTTGGTTGGCAAAAATAAAAATGCACAAAATGGCAAGCGCCTTAATAAAGTCGGAAGGCGGTTCGAATCACTGAAACAATCAAGATATGTTCTGTTTATACAGCCACTTAATGAAAGTGAGATTTTTTTATCAATCACCAAAAATTATGAGCCTCGCTTGACCTAAAAATCCCTTCATAAATCATTTATTTAAATGCGGGCCACCCCTGTGCAAATAAAACTTGTTTTTTTATATTGTTATAACAAAAAAAATTTATTTTGCAAAAATATTATCCACTTTTGTTAAAAACACAAGATAATTAGTTATTACTTCCCTCGTAAGATTTTTTCAAATCTTTACGTTTAAGGGTCCCTAGGTGCGGAAAACATATTTTCTCAATTCCATCTGTCTGTAGGTACATCTGAGTCCGTCAGTCTGTCTGTTCGCGGCATTGTATATATATATATATATATATATATATATATATATATATATATATATATATATATATCAAAGTTTGCTTTAATAGCCAGTCATTTTATTGACAAAAGGATAAAACGTTTCGGTCTGAATGTGACCTTCTTCAATTATCTAAAAAGTTATATTGATTGAAAAATAGGTACAAATCAGTTCATTTTGATTTTTTTTAATGCATAATTTAATTCTTCATTAATGCATAATTTAATTGTGAATTGTCTTCGATGTGCTAATGTTTGTTCCGATTTTTAATAATGAGTGTTTGTACTATTATTGTATGTTAGCATTAGAAAATAACTATGGTGAGTCGAGAAGAAATCATTTTTATTCTATTTTATTTTAATTTTTATATCTATGTTTCGTTCGTTATATAATAATATAGTTTAAAAAATTGTTTAAATCCAATCAATCTTAAATCAAAATTAATGTATAAATACCTGCCCTCAATCTATAAAAAAAAATCTAAATGAACTGATTTGTACCTATTTTTCAATTAATATAACTTTTTAGATAACTGATGAAGGTCACATTCAGACCGAAATGTTTTATCCTTTTATCAATAAAATGACTGGCTATTAAAGCAGGCTTTGATTTTGGAACTTTATTCCCAAGAAAACATATTTGAAGAATATAGTTAATGGTTCAAATACATTTTCCTTTTACAATATATATATATATATATATATATATATATATATATATATATATATATATATATAGCCTGTATTTTTCGTTAACCCCGAGTTTCTGGTTCGACATCTAGAACTCGTTCTCGATTCCACCAATCCCATATTAATTTTTCCGTATGTTCCACAGAATATAATTTAATGAATCATGCCAAACAATTTGCACTTCATCTGATGTAAGACCATAGTTCACGTGTTTTTCGTAATATGATTTTGCCCCAGCCCATATTAAGTCTATTGCCTTAAACTGGCAATGGTATGGCGGCAGTCGTAAAACCTCATGTCCATTTTTCCGTAATATTTCATCTACGACATTGTTGGTTTTTAATAGATTTTGTCATTAAAAGAAGCTCTTGTTTCAGCATATTGGGTAAAGGATTTTGTTTTTATTTTATTAGCGAGTCATAAATATCACTTTTCTTCCAGGACGAAGTAGGTTGTTTATTTAAGATTCTTGAATGATAAGATGCATTGTCCAGAATGATTAAAGATGGAGCACCTAAATTTGGAATCAGTTGTTCTTTTAACCACTTTTCAAACAGTTCACAGTTCATATTATCATGATCGTTCATACTTTTGGATATTGAAGAAAACAGTAAACTTGCACCTGGGAGAAATCCTATTGAAGAACCTGCATGCAAAATGATGAACCGTTTTCTCGTCCCACATCACATCCCTTTTTTCTCTTGACACTTTTTACAGACTCGTCCTCCCAAGATTTCGAACCACTTCAATTAGAAAATATCCAAGTCTCGTCTAAAAATACCACTTTTCTAAATTTTGAATTAACATTTTCCGTGTATTTCTTTAAAAACTGGATACGCTGACTTGCTATATGTGGCAACTCGCATAAAAATCTTCGATTACAGTCCTTTTTATATCGAAAAACCCAACATTTGTATTAATTTTGACAACGATTTTAGTCCAATTTCCAATATGCCTCGATTTTTTAAAGCTTCTAAGCAAATCGTAAAATGCCTTACAAACATCTATTTTTACATTGTCACTTAAGTCTTCTGTCTTTGGCTTTTTTCGTGTACACTGCTTTTGACTATAGCAAAATATTTACCGTAATTGCTCGTTCCTCGAATTTGTAACACCCTGTATACTGTCAAAGGTATTATTAAAAACATCATATTGGAAGTATTTGCTTATTGAGCGTTGATCTATTATATTATGTAAATAAAAAATATAACGTACTCACCAACCAATGCAAATAGTTAAGCAACTGATTACAAATTTGGAATACTATTACAATACTTGACGATAAAAAAGGTTAAAAATTAATCGAGAAATAATTACTCTGTTAACAGGATAAGTAGATGTCAAGGCTCTAACATCAAATAAAACATATTATTTCATTAAAATATTCAATTGCGTCCAAATATGGATTTAATGTCGTAGACTTGTAAGTACGCTTGTATCTGATACTCGTTTGGAATTTAAATGTATTTTACATCTGAAATACACTGTGAGGAAATCGACATGTTTATTGCAGCTTTTGTATATGATATTTTTTCTCTACTTAATCTGTTGCACCTTAATCCAACCGACATTTTTTTCGTTTGCCGTATAGAATCTTTCGTTTTATTGATAATTGACTCAATTTAATTCAGTACATAGTCATATAATACTAAAAATATATTTCCAAACATTTTTATTGGGCGCTATTTTGTTTCATCATATTGGACTCCTACCAACATTTTACAAGTTTCCGTCTATACCACATTTGATTTTTTGGCATAATTTAAAACAAATTCAATAAGTATTTTTACTTTGACGTTTTCCTCCATTTTGTTACGTTATGTTAAATTCGTACCAGTGTATCACTATATCACATTCAATAGAATTAGATTTTTTTGGCCGCCATTTTGTTCTGCAAATTTGAATACGTACCACAACTTTACCAATTTATCTCTATATCACAATTAATACATTTCATTTTGAAATTAATCTAACGAGTATTTTTTTTAGGCCGATTTATTAAATATTTTATTCATTCCTTGACACTAGTTTTTTAGGCAAAAATTGGATAAGTTGTTTTTGAGTAATAATTTTTTTAACGTTTCACTGTATCGCCATCTTGCGGTGTAGATTATTGTTCCGGCATATTTGATTTTTACCAACATATTAGCAGGTCATCCCCATGTGACACTTAATTTCTGATTAAAATTTCAAGTCACTTTGATGAATAGGTTTTAAGCTGACTGACAACCAGTCGGACAGACGAAATTGAAAAAACCAAAAAAAAATTTTTTGGCATCTAGAAAACTATTTTAAATCATGCCAAAAATTAAGTGTATATCCCCACAGATTCGAACAATTGGTATTACTATTGCCTAGGTAGATATATTATAAATAGAAAACTAACATTGTATTGTTTATTTTGTCAAATACATGCAATAATCTCAAAAAGAGTTATTAGTATATACTTCCCTACAATCAATGCCCCTATTTATTTTCTGGTCAAAAACCCCTTAATTTCTAAAATCGGTACACACATTCACAGTTTGTGACAGTTTGTCGGGATAATCGAGTAATATTTATTAGTGTAAATCGTGTGCAGTGGCAGTGGGTCGGTCGATTTTCCCTAATCAGATCGAGGACGTATTCGTGATCGGTGCAATATTTTAGAGCCGAGCCAGAGTCACTCTACGGACTCTGCTAACCCCGCTTGAATTTATGCAGTAGTGAGATGGAGAACGACGATAAAGGAAATTGCAACTGGTTTGTTTTGATTCAACGGATCTATGTAATTTATGTGAAATACACAGAGGAAATTCTCTTTGCTATGCCAAACAGACAAAGATCACTATATTCTATATCTAAGCAAACACCTTGTGAAGGAAGTAGTAATCTAGGGGACAAAACTTGTTAAGGTCCAACATTTTAATTCTGATTTAGACCTCTGAAATTTTGAGTTTGACCTTTTCAATAAGTTTTTTTTTTAATTATGCACGCTGCCTAGCAATTTTCGGCCAGGTATCTTCTGTTGCAATCCTTTCTAAATCGAATTCTCAAACTTTTTACCACTTTGGACTACGACTTTTTAAGGATTTCAAAGTGACATGTATTTTTTGCATATAAATTATAACTAACATTCCATACATTCATTTCCTGACTTTCTCGTAAATCTTCAGTATTGGGCTTCTTTCATTACGCTTTTCCACTTCCTTTGGCCGTATATTTGCTTTTTTCTCGAATAATTTTTTCAACAAAACTTCGCACACTAATTCCTTGAGTTATAATCTAATATATATAAATCAATGCTACTTTTCGTTGTAATTTTATAACTCAAGAACGGACTCACCTATCCAAACCAAATGTTTAGGCTTTGTTCGGTCTATTTAGTAGATGGTTTATGTGAAGTTTGCACAAAATCGGTCAAGCGGTTCTTCATATTTTTATTATAATACTAATTTTCCGGCCGGGAATATAATATAACAGGCCGCCAAATTCACCACGCCACAACCACGTGTTATAAACGGCCAAGTAATTTTCCAAACAGATAAAACTGGGAGAATATATACAGTACATCCAAACAATGCTGAGTGTTTTTATTTGCGATTGTTATTAGTTTACGTCAATGGTCCAAAATCATTTCAAGAATTGAGAACAGTCAACGGTCATTTGTGTCAAACATATTGTGAAGCATGTCAACTCTTGCATTTGTTGGAGGATGATACACATTGGGATTCAACACTTCATGATTCATCTACTTCAGCTCATCCACAACAAATACGAATGCTATTTGCCATTATATTATCAACATGTATGCCATCTAATCCACTTGAATTATGGAACAAATATAAATATTATATGGCAGAAGATATTTTAAATCGTATGCGTCATCATACAAGAAATCCTGATTTGTTGATTACTTGGGAAATGTACAACGAAGCTTTGATAAAGATTGAAGATATGTGTCTAACGATTGCAAATAAAGCATTAGTACAATTGGGTATGACCGCACCAAATCGTGAGATGCATGATCTGTTTGATCGTGAATTGCAACGTGAGCAGGAATTCAATTCTAATGATTTGCGTTTATTTGTACAATCGGATATAACCAAATTGAATATTCAGCAAAAACATGTATATAACACAATCATGCAAGCCGTTTCCAATAATGCAGGTGGATTATATTTCTTGGATGCACCTGGTGGTACAGGCAAAACATTCGTTATATCATTGATTTTAGCGACTATTCGATCGGAACAGAAAATTGCATCTTCGGGAATTGCTGCCACATTATTAGAAGGTGGTCGGACCGCACACTCTGCATTAAAATTGCCATTGAATGTACAGGTGATTGAAACTCCAACTTGCAATATTTCGAGAAATTCTGCTATGGCAAAAGTTCTGCGATTAACGTCAATTATTTTATGGGATGAGTGTACAATGTCAAATAAAAAATCACTAGAAGCAGTTAATCGAACAATGCAAGATTTACGTGGTAATCAAGAGCTTTTTGGTGGTGCTTTGATATTACTGTCAGGGGATTTTCGTCAAACATTGCCTGTCATTCCTCGGTCAACTCCTGCTGATGAAATAAATGCCTGTTTGAAGTCATCAGTTCTTAGGAGATAAGTACAAAAATTGACACTGAACATTAATATGCGTATTCACCTACAAAATGATCCAGCTGCCCATGAGTTTTCAAAACAATTGTTAGAAATTGGTGATGGAAAAATACAAATCGACAGTACCAACGGATTGATCGCTCTACCGAACAATTTTTGTACAATTGTGCAATCCATAGATGAATTAATTGAATGTGTTTTTCCGAATATTCTTTAGAATTACAGAAATCGTGATTGGTTGAGAGAACGCGCCATTTTAGCACCGAAGAACATTCATATCAATGCCATTAATTTTCAAATTCAAGCGAAACTGCCAGGTGTAGTCACGACATATAAATCAATTGACATTGTTATGAATCAAGATGAGGTAGTAAATTATCCAATTGAATTTTTAAATTCATTGGAACCGGCTGGTATGCCACCGCATTGCTTGAATCTGAAAGTTGGTTCTTTGATTATATTATTGCGAAATATTAATCCACCAAAACTGTGTAATGGCACCAGATTGGCAGTGAAAAAGTTATTGCCAAATTTGATTGAAGCCACGATCTTAACTGGTAAATCAAAAGGAGAAGTTTGTTTGATATCGCGTATCCCTATGATTCCAACTGATATGCCATTTGAGTTCAAACGATTACAATATCCTGTGCGTTTATCATTTGCGATGTCCATCAACAAGGCCCAAGGGCAAACACTTAACGTTTGTGGTGTGAATTTGGAGGAATCATGTTTTTCACATGGCCAACTTTATGTTGCCTGTTCCAGAGTCGGTACCCCCAGCCGTTTGTTTATTCATGCTCAATATGGAAAAACAAAAAATATTGTTTATCCAAATGTTTTGGATTAAGTTTTAAAATAGCTAGCAAGTAATATAATATTTTTTTGTTTGAATAAATGAATTTTATGTTCCAATTAAACTTTTCTATTATTTCACTTTATACGTAGCGAAGCACGTACCGGGCCGCTAGTTATATATATAATTTACTCAATGAAAATAATTAACAAAATTTATCACCATTTGCTTGGCCTGGGAGTGCAAAAACCCAGCAAAACTTTTTTGCCTTTTATACTTTTTAAACAGTGGCGGCCCCTGGATTGGGTCATATGGTCAATGACCCCCCAATAAATATATCCAAACAGAAAATAATTTATTTGGAAATTAATTCTATTATTTTAAACGTGTAAACTCGTTGAATGTTCATATTGATTCAGTCGCACTATCAATGCCTTCGAATGGCGATCTCCGAAGATTTCGTTTTGTTGGACCACGAGGCTGGCGGCTCGCGATGTCGTCGTGGTTATAAACGGAGGCGAGTTTTTCCCCGAGTATTCCCGATTGAATTCACATTCACAGGTAATATACGGCTTACGAGTTACGTTGGTAAATTTTGGGTCAACAGCCGGGCCAAGAAAATTTAAAGTGTTTTAAACGTTTTTGATGCGTTTAATGTGAATCGTGTGATAGATTGTGGTTACGATAGCGTATTTTTATAGAATTTATTTTATTTTCAAGACTTGTTTGTTGATTTTGTGGTTTAAATTAATTGAAAAAATTAATGTTTAAAATAATAGTGGTTTAGAATCTTAAGACTTTAAAAGCCGCCAGTGAGCTGAACTTTGAGAAATGTCTCGAATTTAAGGCCAGATGTCGACCTTTGCGAAACTTAAAATTCGACAAACAAGTAAAGATAAAAACGAAAAAGTAAATTGTTATTTTACTAAAAATATGTACGATTTATGTGACTGGATATGTGATTGCAAAGGGATAAGGGCATGTTATTGTTTCGTGACTTTGATTTTTTCAGATGACTGTGTATGCATGTATATATATATATATATATATATATATATATATATATATATATATATATATACATATATATATATATATATATATATATATGATTGCAATATATATATATATATATATATATATATATATATATATATATATATATATATATATATATATATATATATATATATATATATATATATATAATATATATATATATATATATATATGTATATTATATATATATATATATATATATATATTTATATATATATGACTTTGATTTTTTCAGATGATTCCAAGGTGTAAAATGTGTATGCATGTATATATATATATATATATATATATATATATATATATATATATATATATATATATATATATATATATATATATAGGTGTTTTCATTCCGGGTGTACATCCGTTCACTACTGTCGTTTCGCCAAAATCACATTTGGCATTTTCAAAGCTTTCTTTCTCGCGTCCGAATAGATACTGAAGTATTGGTGACTGCGACGCTTCCTTTTATACCCCTCCTCGGGGCCGAAGGTTATATCTGCGCAGGCGTTGGTCGTTATTTATGTTTTCCGGATGGTGCTGTTGTTGTTGCCCTAATTGCGTTTGAGTTTTTGCGATTTTAGATTTGTCGATTATTGTCTTCCATACTGTTGGTAGTTTTAATGATTCGTCCCTTTTATTCAAATCAACTTGTTTTTCAATTTCTATGGCTTCTCGGATTATTCTGGTTTTATAATGTTCTAATTGGCAATCTCCCTACACCCATCGAAATTTATTGTATGGCCTGTTTCCTGCTGATGTGGGAATAAAGCTGAGGTTGTTTGTTTATTTCTAATGCTGAGTTCATGCATTTATCTCGTGCTCTTCCACTCTTGCTGATATTCGTCGGTTAGTTTGCCCCACGTACAACTTTTCACAGTCCTGGCACGGAATACTGCATACTCCGTGGTTTTCCAGTTTGATTTTATCTTTTGGGTTTCCAAGTAGTTTACCTATAGTTGTTTATGGCTTGTGTATTTTTTGTATGTTGTATTTCCTAAGAATTCTGCCTTTTACATACGGTAAGACTACTTGTTGCTTTCCTGGTTTATAAGTTTTGTTGTTCGTTGTTCGGGAAACCTGTGCATTAATAGCTTTCTCTATGGTGTGATTTGTGTAGCCATTTTTCTTTAAAGCACTAGATTTTACCCTAAGTTCGTTTTGTCTCGTCTGTGTTTCAGTTAATCGCACGGATCTGGATGTTAGAGTATTTGCCACAGCTTGAATTTGTGCTGGGTGATGATGTGATTTTGCATTTAAATATCTGTCTATATGTGTTGGTTTTCTATAAACGGTGTATTCGAAATGTCCGTTATGCAGTTTTGTGACCAAAACATTTAAAAACGGTAGTTTGTTGTTTTACTCTAACTTTAGAGTAAATTGTATTCTGGGGTGGATTGAATTTACGTGTGTCAGAAATTTTTCGAGCTCTGCATGACCATGTTGCCATATAATAAATATATCATCCACATATCGAATCCATAATTTGGGTTTTAAACTTGCTTTCTCAAGAGCTTCTTTCTCGAAGTATATCATAAATAAATTCGCGACTGCTGGTGATAGCGAGGACTCCATTGGAGCACGATCCATTTGTTTATACATTTGCCCGTTGAATGAAAAATAAGTATTTTTAAGGCAATGCTCCGAGAGTTGTATTATGTGTGCCTGGAAATCCTCGTTCATAGCAATCTTATCCAATGCTTCGTCGATGGGAATACTGGGATATAATGATTTGACATCTAGACTTGCTATGATATCGTTTTTTTCAAGGACGATATCTCGTATAATTCGAGTGTAATGCTCCGAGTTTTTTACAAATGAATCAGCTTTTTCTACAGCTGGTTGCATAATTTCAGAAAGGTATTTCTCCAGTTTTTGTAGCGGCGAATTAACAGCACTAATAATATTTGATGGGCGCCCCTGGTTTGTGTATTTTTGGTAAACCATAGAGTTTATGATATCTGCTCGACTTTTCCCGTGGTATGATTTTTGGTGAACTGTTTATTTTATTTTTAGTTGCTTTTTCTAGGTACGTTGTCGGGTCCCTTGGAACAGGCCTATAACAATTGTCTTGTAGGATATCCTGCATTTTTTGTACGTAATCTTGAGTATTCATAACCACAGTTGCGTTTCCTTTATCTGCTAGAAGGATTGTGATGTCTTTATTTTTTCGAAGGTTTATTAGGGCCCTTTGTTCAGTGGCATTTAGGTTTTATTTTGGTGTTTTGCTTGATCTTAAAATTCTTGCCACCTCTTGTCGAATTTCCTCTGCCTTTGTTTCTTCAGAGGAGTCAAGAACAGCTTCCACTCCAGCTATTATTTCTTATTCTATATATATAAATATATATATATATATATATATATATATATATATATATATATATATATATATATATATATATATATATATATATATATATATATATATATATATATATATATATATATATATATATATATATATATATATATATATATATATATATATATATATATATATCTATTGACCCCGCCTGAAAAGTTAACCATGAGCCGCCACTGATGAATTCAAGATGACGGAAGAAAATGCCGGCTTAGTAAAGTATTTAAATTTGGTTATTCGTTCAATCAGATAAGTAAAAAAACTTTAAAATTCTATCGCGATATTGATCGCACTATACAATGTCACTTCATTTTTGTACAAATATTGATGTAAATTGAACAAGTATTTGTTTATATTATTTGTTTAAACATTCTTGTATACACCCATATGACCTTTAATTCTTGACTAAATTTTTAACAACCCAAACAGGGTAAATAGTTTTTAGATGACTTCTAAAAAGGAGGAGGTTCTTCAGGATATTGCCGGTATAGTCCCATAGCAAGCATATTGAAAAAATATTAAAAATGGCTGAATGACGCCATTTTGAACTGTTTACTCGATGTTACATTGAACGCTATATCAGTTCACTAGACGCAATGATCGTATGTAACATGCAGTGGAGTAGCTCTTTCTTAAACTTGCCTTCTACAATAAAACTCGTACCAGTAGAACTAATGAAGGATGAAAGAAAAACAAATATAAAAGAAATTAAAACCGCCTTCAAACAAACGCTTATCTCGTGGTATTAGTAACACTCAGTATATAAATATGAAAATATATGAAATAAAATATTATTTCTACTTTTTAGTGCATTTTTTTGAAGTCGGTTATATTTTTTTATAAGCTTTGCTAACAAACAGACAGACAGATTGAGAGAGAGATAGTAAGACAGATAAACGGACCCTGTAATGTGAACATTTGAAAAAATCTCAGAGGGTGATTTTTTTCAGGAAATTTTTCACGATTACAGTTTTTCCATCTTACGAGAAAAGCAGAAACAGAATCAGAATAAATACATCTCAAATATATTCCGTACAGTTAAAGCCAAAACATCAAATTATCTCTCATCATATAAATATTCAAGTTTGTGAATTATCAGATGGTTATTATACGTTTATTTTACTTTAAATACATACATGCCCTATTAGGTATGAATTATTTATGCTTTATGCTGAATTATTTATAACAACAATAAAATACTTTCTTGATACGGGCAAAATTATTCATTTATGTAGGTATAATTCAAAACTAGCTAGCTGTAAATATAGATACCGTTTATTCCGATGACAGTAAAATTATCTATACGTACTTACCTACATCATGTATTCGGACAGAGAGATACATTAAATCTAATGGGATTAGCACAGACGGGATAACATTTTAGTTATTAAGTGAAAACATCAGAAATAATTAGATTTTATTACATTTGCAAGCGGTAATGTATTGCTTCTAAAAATACTCCGATTTTGCTACTGTAAACCGTTATTAACAAAAATCAAAATATTTACTTTACATACGGCAATGCTTCAAGAAAATGTTTAAACTGACTACTTTAATATTATTATTAGTCTGGTTGCGTATAGCCTTATAGTAGCCAAGATAATTCAATAACTATTGGCTCCCAATCCACAAAATCTATGCTCAGCTTTACAGTTTTTTTTTGTCTATCGAAGAGGTTATAAAGTAGTACCTACTAATCAAAAATTATGAAAGAAAGATGTAAGCCTGCTCTCTTGGCGTTTCCCGTACCCTTTCTGGGCCGCCTGCGCCTGACCCACTTTGCCTGCTCACTCTCGCCCCGTTATATAAATTAAAATTAAGCAACAATCGTGGTGAAATCATGGTTCTTGGGATTAGATCGTGTCAAAATGGAATTACTATCCGACGTTTCGCCTTCGATTGCATGAGGCATCTTCAGGGATCTTTACTCCACGAGATCTGAACATTTATACCAGACTTGTGCTCACCGAAACGTGGCTCTGTGTTAAAATCGGTTTCCACGTGTGATGTAGACCGTAACCCGTATCTCTACTGAAATTTTTTGTATGTTTAAATATTTCAATAGATTCTCTAACTTTTCGTTTATAAAAACCTGGAACCGATGCTAGAACCTTGGTTTCCTTTACATTTATTCCACTTCATAAAGGCGGCGAAAAAACTAACTCTTGCAATTATCGCCCAATTGCACTACTACCAGTGCTATCAAAAATCATCGAAAGGCTACTGAAGAACCGTCTTATGCCATTTCTCCTGAAACATCAGATAATATCCCCGGAGCAGTTCGGATTTCTATCCAACAAGTGCACCAGTGACGCCATGTTCACGTTGCTTAGAGGCGTCTACTTATCTCTCAATAACAACCACCCAACTGCCTCAGTTTTTTGTGACTATGCGAAAGCCTTTGATTGTGTAAGTCATGAAATTCTGATAAATAAACTAAATTTTTATGGAATTCGTGGTACTTCTTTAAATTGGTTCAAATCTTATCTTGGGAAAAGGCAACAACTTGTAAGGGCTAATGGTTCCGATTCTGATTGTAAGTTGATTACAAGTGGAGTCCCTCAAGGTTCAGTCTTGGGACCTATTATTTTTTTGTTATACATTAATGATATCACGAACCTTAAAATTAATGGAAGAATCTCCCTTTTTGCTGATGACACAAGCATAACATGGAGTGATTTTGATACAACGTCTTTACACTCTAGTATCTCCAAAGACTTGGTTATAATTAAGGCTTGGTCCGATTCCAATATGCTTTGTTTTAACGTCGATAAAACGATGGCGTTATCTTATAAGGGAACTTTACAACCACTTCAGGTACATAACAGCAATATTGAATACGTAGAGTCGGGTAAATTCCTGGGTTTAAATATAAATAGCAACCTAAAATGGTGTAATCATATTGACACCTTAACTAAAAAACTTTCTACCGCCTGCTTCGCCATTCGATCAGTTTCAAAAGAACTAGACGTTCCTTCTGCCAGACTTACTTATTTCTCTTTATTTGAATCCCACCTCCGCTATGGCCTTCCCTTTTGGGGCTGCTGTACCACCGAGCAATTTCGTAGTATTTTTATGCTTCAAAAGAGAGCCATTCGTTATTTGTTTGGTCTAAATAATAGAGCTCACTGCCAATAGTATTTCAAAAAACATGAAATATTAACACTTCCTGCATTATTTATTTTGGAAACGGTATGTTTGCTGAGAAAACATATAAACACCCTCCCAGAAAGGCCACAACATGTATACCCTACCAGAAACTCTAGGCATGATATTTATCTTCCCATTCCTTCCACAGAATTAATAAAAAAATCAATTATTTACAACGCCATAAAACTTTACAACAATCTGCCAGTACATTTAAAATCTATCCCTATGCTTGCACAATTTCGAAAAAACACCAAAGCATACCTCATTGAGAGACCATTTTACAGCGTTAATGATTTTTTTTTTCAGTGAGTAAGTCTCTTTAAATTGTCACTAAACTCGCTTGTTTACTTAAATCTTTTGTGAGCCATGTCCTAACTCGTAGCATAGAATTTTGTAAATCATTATATAGGGAAAAGAACTGTCGAACATTCACTTAAAACTTAATTATTTTTGTTAGGTATTGGATTAAAAACAATTTAATTCTTTTTGTATACTACATTCTACACTAGTTCAATATACCTTCTGTTTAACATCACAATTATTTGTATAACTATAATAACATAGAGTTTAAGGTCGCATAGTTGCAATTTTGATTTCAATGTCATCGAAATTATTCACCTCGTACATGTGTGTTTGTTTACTTTTATAAGGTTATCATGATTCATTTACTGTTTGCAATGTTATGTTATATTCTAACGTGTGTTTTACGATTTGGTAAATTGATAATTTACATTTTTAAAAAAAAGCACTGACCTGTCGAAATTATTTTCGATTAATGTTTTGATATGTCTTATTTTTAGGTATATTTTGCTTTGTCCATAAAATTGTAAAATTTTTCTGCGGCAATAAAGCATACTTTTGTTTGTTTGTTTGTTTGTTTATGAAATGGCCAGAGTTCTGCTGGTGTTCAGCTACAGCAGATTGAACAATTTGTTTCTTTTTAATACATCGTTCATGTTTCTTAAGTCTAGTTGATATTAAGTGTACTGTTTCTCCTACATACACTTCTCCACAGGAGCAAGGAATTTTATATACTCCTTCTGTTTAGAAAGGTACAATATCTTTCAGGGATCACAAGCATTGTCCAATCTTCTTATGTGTATTGAAGATTGAACGAAGTAATCGTCCTATTTTATCTGTAGTCCTGTGTATGCAGGGAAGAACAACACTACCTAATGGTGGCTTTTCATCATTCTCCTTTGGCGGAGTTGGATTACTATCTTTTAATTGAACGCGTCGGGTATAAAAGCCCGCCTGAATCTCTTCGAGCTTATTCATTGTTCAGATTTCGTGGAGTACAGATCCCTGAAGATGCCTCGTGCAATCGAAGGCGAAACGTCGGACAGTAATTCCAATTTGACACGGTTTAATCCCAAGAACCATGATTTCTTAATTGACCAAAGCCGTGAAAGCTTCCGTTCTGTATATTATATCTTTATTATATTGTACTGTTCAATTGACTGACAAATGAAACATTTTGAATTTGAAAATCGGTAAATTTTCTTCACCTGGAACTTCCCTCGTTAAGAATCTTTCCGTTCATTAGGAATAAAACAGTTAGTTCGGCACATAGTAATTTAATATATTGTCTTTTGAAACATTTTTAAAGCCCTCCATTTTCTACCACCATATCGGAATCGTACCAATATTTTACCAGTGTCTACCTATGCTTCACTTATTTCTGGGCATGATTTAAAATAAATTCAATTTTTTTCACAATTATATTTTAAGACCGCCATTTTGTATTGTCATTTTGAATTCGTACGCGTTAATTCCTGTATTACATTCAATTTTGCTGCAAGATATTAAGTCAATTGAGTAAGAAGATTTTTTACATTGATTTGTAAGACACATTATTTGACCGCAATTTTGTCTCTCCGTCTTGTATTCGTACAACAATTTTCCCAGTTTATCTCCATATCACTCTTAATGAATGCCCAAGATTTTAAAATTAATCTAATAAGTAGTTTTTCAAACTGATTTTTTTAAATAATTTATTAGGCCACCATTTTGTTTTACTGTCTCTGATTCATACCAAAATGTCACTGATGATTTCTTGATTTTTGTGCAAAATTTGAGGTAAATTAATTAATTTGTTTTTTAGTAATAATTTTTTTACTATTACTATATAAATTTTATTACTATACCGGGTGTCCGGGAAAATGTGGGAGATCTCTCGGACTCAGATAGAACATTAAAAAATAAGATGACAAGTTCCCATAAATTTTTTTCCTAGCGGCCCTCCCTAGGGAGATACGGCCCCCTAAAGAACCCCACTGGAAATCGGTTTTTCTAGAATAACTTTTAAACGACTCAATATAATTTAACGAAAATTTAATATGATAGACAGTAGTAAGGACCTCTCAAAATACTCCCTTAAAACATAATTAGCTTGTTTAGTTTACCAGGGACGGACTAGATTGTACATTTTAACGCTCAAATTTTTAACACCCTGTATGATAAGGAGTTAAAAAAAATAAATTTGGATACCTTGAACATTAAGCTAAAGAAAAGGTACTCTTGTTCATTGTCGATAAAATGAACCGTTTTCGAGAAAAAAAATAATAAAAGTATTAATGTTTTATTATTGTTTATCAGTATTAAAGAATGCACTTTTTTACAAACGTTACTATGGTACGAAATAAATAATCTCGCATTGACGTGTGCATTTGAAATCTTCTTGACACGTTGATCTTTTTGTACCTACTTCGATATTAATTTATTAAATTTTGAATACCTTGGTAAATTTAATTCGATAATGGGATACACATTTAGTGAGTATGCAGATATGCATCTTATGTACGGACTTGCATCTTGCAATGCTTATGAAGCAAGAAGGTTGTATGGAGAAAGATATCCTAATCGCAATATTCCAAATGAGAAAACATTTCAGCGAATTGACCAACGTCTAAGAGAAACTGGTGAGCAATTCTCAATTAATAAGGTAACATTATTGACGTTCATTAATTATTTTTAGGAAGTTTTGGGAAAAGGAGTACTGATGCTGGTGTGAGGAGAACAGTACGTACGGTGCAATTGGAGGAAGATATTTTGGATACTGTAGCTGATACTCCCTCAATAAGCACTCGAATATTAGCCGCGCAGCTTCATGTGTCAAAAAGTACAGTTGCTGAAGTACTTAAAGAACAGTTGTTATACCCTTATCATCTGCAAAAAGTGCATCAACTACTTCCTGAAGATTTTCCTCGAAGAATCCAATTCGCAAACTGGTTGTTAGTTCAACAACGAACAAACCCAAACTTCATTAGCATTATTCTTTTTACCGATGAAGCAGGATTTACCAAAGATGGTATTGTAAATTTACATAACTCGCATGTATGGGCTGATGAAAACCCTCATGCCACTGTCGTTCATCATCATCAACATCAGTTTCAATCCATTAATGTTTGGGCAGGAATAATCGGCAATTTTTTCATTGGACCATGCGTATTACCGGCACGATTGAATGGTGAACTTTATTTAGAGTTCCTTCAGAACGCTTTTCTAGATTCAATAGAGCATTTGCCACTTGAAACCCGCCAAAGGATGCATTTTATGCATGATGGAGCCCCACCCCATTTTAGCGTTGCTGTACGGGACCACCTAAATAACGTCTATGGAAACCGTTGGATAGGCAGAGGAGGTCCCATTGCCTGGCTTCCACGGTCTCCCGACCTGACGCCAATGGATTTCTACCTGTGGGGTCATCTCAAAACCTTGGTGTATTCCTCTCCGGTAGCTACTAGGGAGGAACTTTTACAGAGAATCACGTTTCATTGCGATATGATAAGGAACAATGCTGGGTTGTTGTGGCGAGTACAGCAGTCCTCTATTCGTCGTGCCCGCGAGTGCATCACAAATCACGGAGCACATGTTGAACCCACTTATGAAGTTTTTAATTGACTTTTTTCTATTTAGCGTATTAAGTTGTTCAGGATCAAAACATATTTAATACTCCCAAAGTTGTATTCTTTTATTATTTTTTTTTTCTCGAAAACGGTTCATTTTATCGACAATGAACAAGAGCACCTTTTCTTTAGCTTAATGTTCAAGGTATCCAAATTTATTTTTTTTAACTCCTTATCATACAGGGTGTTAAAAATTTGAGCGTTAAAATGTACAATCTAGTCCGTCCCTGGTAAACTAAACAAGCTAATTATGTTTTAAGGGAAGCATTTTGAGAGGTCCTTACTACTGTTTATCATATTAAATTTTCGTTAAATTATATTGAGTCGTTTAAAAGTTATTCTAGAAAAACCGATTTCCAGTGGGATCCTTTAGGGGGCCGTATCTCCGTAGGGAGGGCCGCTAGGAAAAAAATTTATGGGAACTTGTCATCTTATTTTTTAATGTTCTATCTGAGTCCGAGAGATCTCCCACATTTTCCCGGACACCCTGTATATTAGTAATAATTTTATTACTATTTTTACACCATTTTGTTCCGCCATTTTAAATTCGTACCACCGTTTTACCAGTTCATCTCTATACCATAATTAATACTTGCACGAAATTTTAAATTATTTTAATAAGCAATTTATTTGGCTGAATTTTTAAATATTTTATTAATTCGCCATTTTGATGACATCTTGGATTCGTGCTAAAATTTTATTAGTTAATTTACGGATTACTTGATTTTTGTGCAAAGTTTGAGATAAACTGAATAAGTAGTTTTTTAGTGATAATTTTTTTAACATTTTACTAGACCGCCATTTTGTTCCGTCATATTTGATTTTTATCAAAATGCTACAAGGTGATTCCCATATGACTATTAATTTTTGACCAAAATTTGAAGTGAATGGGGTAAGTAGTAAGTACCACTGTATCCCCTTTCTGCAAAAGTTAAATTGAATAAGATTTTTTTTTCAAAATTTGGTCGCCATTTTGTTCCGCCATCTTAAGTTGGTACCACAATTTTACCAGATTGTCTGTATATCACACTAAATGCTTGCACAAAATTTGAAATTAATCTAATAGTCCAGGAGGTAGTGGGTTAGTAATTCTAAGCGAAATATATATATATACAGGGTGAGTCGGAAGGATCCCCCAAACTCCAGGAGCGTGTTCTATGAAAGATACTGATTTAAAAAAACTCATATGTTCTTATTCGACTTTCATTTGTTTTCAACTTACAACAAAAATAAGATTTCAAGCATAATTCCATACATACAACATAATAATTATAGGGTGCTTAGAAATCAAAATAAGTTAATGTTCCATTTACTGGTACTATACCTGTCAGTGTCATTTTTGAATTCGTACCTGTCAGTGTCATTTTTGAATTCGAGCTGTTGAACATATTCCAAAATGCCGAATTTTTACTCACACTTAGAGTATGCGAATATGATATTTGTTTATGGTTTTTGCAATGGGAATGCTACAGCTGCTGCTGAAGAATACCGTCAACGAATCCCATTTCAACGTCATCCTGATAAGAAAGTGTTTATGAGAGTTTTCAACAAACTATGCGAAAGCGGAACACTTCCCAGTGCCAACACAACTTCTGAAAGAGCTACTCAACAAACTTTAGAAGAAGTAGAAAATATTCTGGACCTAGTAGAAGAAGATGCAACCATCAGTTCACGCAGAATGGCTGCTCAGTTGGACATTCCACAAAAAAGAGTGATAAATACGCTCCACGAGCAAGGTTTGTATCCTTACCACTTACAAAAAATCCAACACCTACAGCCAGAAGATTTTGCCAAACGTATGGAGTTTTGTCGGTGGATAGACAATAATCGTCATCTTATATCGCGCATACTTTTCACGGACGAAGCAACATTTACTCGTGACGGTATTAATAATAGTCGCAATTGCCATGTCTGGTCAGAGGAAAATCCGCATGCAACAGTCGAGAGCAACTTTCAACATAGGTTCTCGGTAAACTATGATGTGGTATGATAGATAGTTATGTCATTGGCCCTTTTATTTTGGAAAATCGCCTCACAGGGGACTACTATTGTGAATTTTTCGAAAATGAATTACAAGGACTACTGGAGGATGTTCCCCTAAACATCAGAAGGCAAATGTACTTCCAGCATGATGGAGCTCCAGCACATTTCGCACATCAAGTCAGGCAACACTTAGACGGGAGGTTTCCAAGGCGTTGGATTGGTCGCGGTGGTCCTATTATTTGGCCTCCAAGATCTCCTGACCTCACTCCACTCGATTTCTGTTTATGGGGCTGGTTAAAAAATGAAGTGTATAAAGTGAGAGTGGACACTCGAGAAGCACTTATTCAGCGTATCAGAAATATTGCAGATGAAATTAAAGAAAGGCATGGGGCAATTAGAAGAGCAACAGGTGCCCTACGTAGACGAAGCCGAAAATGTTTAGAGCTCAATGGGGGCATTTTTGAACATTTAATATGATGAAATCTAATGATTGAAACGTTAATTTGTTAGATCTTGTTTATATTCTAATTTATGCTGTAAGTTGAAAACAAATGAGAATCGAATAAGAACATATGAGTTTTTTTAAATCAGTATCTTTCATAGAACACACTCCTGGAGTTTGGGGCGATCCTCTCGACTCACCCTGTATATATATATATATATATATATATATATATATATATATATATATATATATATATATATATATATATATATATATATAGGAGAATTTTCTGATTGGTTGAGGTGGAAAATGCGTTAGAACATACAAGTACACGGCACTTCTTTTTCCAGTGATCAAAATAGTTGTAGTAGTAAGAGGTATAATCAAGTAAAAAAATAGTCTGTCTAATCTGTAAGTATGGGAAATACGTCTGATAGGTAAAAAACTGAAAAGAAAATCCGCAAATTTTCAGCCAGACTCACTCTCCATCATTTGAGATAAGCCAGACTGCTATTTTCATAAATTTCATGCTCTACTTTAGTAAATGTGTTTTTGATTTATCTTTTGAACCCATCGGAAATTTCTAGCCAGAGTCAAAAATTGTTGTGTTGTGTCACTAACAGAACAAACTAATTTATATACACCGACTGGGTAAATAAGCACTAAAAAATCCACTGCCTCCTGGACTATAATAAGTAGTTTTTCAGGCTCATTTTTTAAATATTTTACCTTTTTGTTTTGCTGTCTTAAATTTATACCAAAATATTACCAATTCATTCCTATATAACACTGGACTTTTGTACAAAATTTTAGGTAAATTAGGTATGGCACACAATTTGAAATCAGTCCTAGTAGTTTTTCAGGCTGAATTTTTAAATATTTTATTAAGCGGCCATTTTCATCCACCATTTCGGATTCGTATCAAAATTTTACTGCTTGAGTCCTACATAATGTTTGCATTTTGTGCAAAGTTTGAGGTAAATTGGGTAAGTAGTTTTTTAGTAATAATTTTTTTAACATTCACTAGGCCGCCATTTTGTTTTGCCATATTGGATTTTTATGAAAATGTTACCAAGTCATCCCCATATGATCCTTAATTTTGAACTAAAATATGAAGTCAAACGAGTAAGTAGAGAGACAGATAGACCAACGGAATTGAGAAAACATGTTTTGCGGGCATCTAGAGACCCTGAAACGATGAAGATCTGAAAAATCTCAGACGATGATTTTTTCATTATTACAATACTTCGCTTTTACGAAGGAAGTAAAAACTATTCAATGTATTTAGTAATTTTCGTATCGTCTAGTATATAACTTTTCGATCACACAATATTATTTTGCCGAAAACAAAAGCAATATTGACAATTCGCGATGCTTATAATAATTAGTTGCGTAAATCATCAAATTAGGAACTTAACAGAACAGTGATAACGTTGACAACTTAACAAAAAAAAATCGATTAATTCGCATTTACTCTTCACTTTCCTGGTACAGAATTCCACAATTTACAATACACAAGTCTATGTATGTATATTAATATTTGGTAATAACTTTATACAAATTCACACTCTAATTTATTTCAATTTCTTTAAATTTTTATTTTACTTATTATTGTTCTAGTTTACAACCATTTGCGACTGTGGTGTTATAAGTGATTTTTTGTTAATAGTAGTTTTCAGTCTGAATTTTTAAATAATTTTAATAAGCCGACATTTTGTTCCCCCAACTTAGATTCGTGCCAAAATGTCACCCGTTAATTCATACATAATACTTGATTATTACTACAAAAGTAGTTTCTTTAATAATAATTTTTTTAACATTTCACTAGGTCGTTATTTTGTTTTGCCATTTTGGATTTTAACTAAAAGGTTACCATCTCCATACGACCCCTTACGGGGGAAGTAAGATATCATCCATAATGTACTTAATATATTAATGTAACCTCAAAAGTAGAAAAAGAAATTTAAGTTCTGTCCAGGGGGAGGGGCAAAATCAATTTTTTTTACGATAATACATACGTAATATACAATATTTGCATTTTCCAGTGGGGGAAAGAGAGGCCCATGACCATTTGAACAGAACTTTCCTTGTAATGAAAATTTCTCTTTTTCAAGAAAAGGAATCCGTTACGAAGAAGAATACGGGTAAGTAAAAGCCAATATACCGATTTTCTTTTTTTTTCCAAATATATTATAAATAATTACTAAATTGTAGTGGCGGATTCATGGTTTAAAACTATTTTTTTGGTTTTTCGCCTTAGAAAATTGGAAAAAATAAAATATATTTACCTTATAAATTGAATAGATAGTCTTAAGTTCTGGGTCCACTATGAAGGTACCCGAGGAAAGACACTGAAAAATTTTTGTTTTCTGAACGTTTCGGGGGAAAGTCTACCCCCGTCTTCAGCAAACCTACAAATAAAATACTAAAAGCAGAATATTTCTTATGTTTCGTATCAGAAATATAATCAGAATGGCTAGTCTCTGAAAAAATGTCAATGAATGTCAATTTAAAGGTGTTATTTTTTACAATTTCATAGATTTAATAAAACTCAAATTAAAGTTGAAATAGACAACATAAAGAGATATTTACATGAACAAATTTCTTTATGTGATTATAATCACCTATGTAACTGTGTTATATATAGCTATAAACTAAATTTTGAAAAACAAAAACAAATTCAATTAAATAAATTTAATAAACTTTTACAAGAGCAATTAAATAATGAAATGAATTTTCTTAAAAATAACAATTTATTAAACAAAACTGTAGTTAATTTATCAAATAGAGAAATTTCAGAGTCTGAAAAACTTGTTCTTTCTAAAGGTTTGAATTTTTCAGTTATACAAAAATCAATTCCTAAGTTTGATATCATTTCAGCAATTGAAGAAACGGCTCAAAATCTACCAGATGATTAAAAAGATGAATTTAGAACTAGAACTAAAATTGCTCTTGAAAAACCACTTAAAATTAGACAAAATATTCCCCCATAGAACAAAAAGCATTAGACACACTTCAATCAGATAACACAATTAAAATTCTTCCAGCAGATAAAGGTAATGCAACTGTTTTAATGGATTGTACTGACTACGATCAAAAAAATAACCTCACTTATAAACGAAAACACTTACTCGAAATTAAATAAAGATCCAACAGAACACATAGAAAGACAAATATACACTATGCTTAAAAAACATAAAAACCAATTTATAGATATTGAACGATTTAAATTAACACCACACCACAGTAAAACACCACATTTCTATGGGGTACCAAAAATTCACAAACCACACACACCATTAAGACCAATAGTAAGTAGCGTAAACTCACCGACACATCCTTTAGCTAGGTTTCTTTTAAATATATTAAAACCGCTAGTAGATAACACTAATTCATATATAAAAAATTCACAACACTTCCTTGAGAAATTGTCTAATATTCAAATAAATATAAAAATAATACTCTGGTAAGTTTTGATATCGTTAGTCTTTTTACAAATGTAACTGTAGACATAACTTTAAACATAGTAAGAAATAAACTTGAAAATGATAACAATCTTAGCGTACGTACATCATTAAACATTAATACTATTCTAGAATTACTAACTTTTTGTGTAAAAACCATTTATTTTCAATACAAAAAAGAATATTACCAACAAAATTTTGGCATGGCTATGGGGTCTCCTTTATCTCCTTTACTAAGTAATATTTTTAAGGAAAACTTTGAGTTAAATTATATTCAAAATTACGATCATAAACCACTTATTTGGTGGAGATACATTGATGACATTTTTTGTATCTATGAACATGACGATCAACATTTAAATAATATTTTATATCATATTGACACCAAAGAACCAACAATTAAATTTACTATTGAAAAGGAAACAGACCAACAACTTCCATTTTTAGACATACTTATCAAAAAAAGACATACACAGTTTTGAAACAAAAGTATACAGAAAACCTACACACACAAACAGATACTTAAATTTTTACTCAAATCATCCAATGATGGTTAAAAAGGGAGATGTAAAAAGTCTATATGATAGAGCAAAAATAATTTGCAAAGATCAAAATTTTATTAAAGAAAAAAATTTTATAAGGGATGTTTTAAATCAAAACAATTATCCCAATGATTTCGTTGAAAAATGTTTTTATGAATTTGAGAATCCAAAAGACAAAAAAATCCATAATAGACCAATTACAAACCTCTTTATACCATACATACCTAATTTATCAGATAAAATAAAACGAATAGGTAAACGTTTTAACATCAGAACGATCTTTAAAACACAAAATACACTTAGAAGTAAACGTACAAAAACAAAACCTAACAATGAACAAGAAAATACAAAATATGTTATTTTTATAAAATTACGTGTCAATACAATAAATTTTACGTAGGTGAAACCAAAAGATTAAAGAACACCAAACATACATAAAAAATAGGGAATTTCAAAAATCAAACATTTGCCAACATGCACTAGATAACAATTATAAAATTAATTGGAATGCTTCTAGTATTTTAGCAAAAGAACCATGTTCCAAAAAACGTAAAATAAAAGAAAGTGCCTTAATATTATTAAATAAAGATAATTGTGTAGCATCTTGTTCCGCTAGTTTTAATAACACTTGGTTAAATTTGCTAAATACTGAAGTAAAAAAAGGACACCTCAAAATACAATAAATTAAAATGAACATACTCTAGGTACACATATTTCGCACCTTATTCTAACAATTAAAAATAACACCTTTAAATTGACATTCATTGACATTTTGTCAGAGATTAGCCGTTTTGGTTATATTTCTGATACGAAACATAAGAAATATTCTGCTTTTAGTATTTTATTTGTAGGTTTGCTGAAGACGGGGGTAGACTTTCCCCAGAAACGTCCAGAAAACAAACATTTTTCAGTGTCGTTCCTCGGGTACCTTCATAGTGGACCTAGAACTTAAGACTATCTATTCAAGTTATAAGGTAAATATATTTTATTTTTTCCAATATTTTAAGGCGAAAAACCCAAAAAATAGTTATAAATATATTATAGTCAGATTATGTTTCATAAATGTATAAAGTATTAAAATGGAGAATTCCGTCCAGTTGGATTGAATTTGGGGGTCGTCCATAGGCGTAGGTAAACTTTGTTTGTAAAAATAATAATAAAGATCCTTTTAAATCCCTGTCCTTTTACATACCTAATGAAGTTTTATTACTCTAAAGATTATATTTATTACTCAATACACACGTAATAAGCTAGAACTTAATGAAGGCAAATACAGATCATATATACTTCTTAATTATGTTTTAAACATGTCAATATTTGCTGTTACGCCATACTGTTAACAGTATTACAAGAATATTAATAAAATGGCGACATTCACTCCAACGAAAAGATTTTCTAATAATATTCTCCACTGTGAGTGATAAAGTTATTATTTTAAGCGTACACAACTGCATAAAACATGTTTATCCCTAGTTTCACTGTACAAGAAATCGTTAAAAATGTTCCCGAATGACTGGAATTGGGTCCACCGTTTTCAAATTACTGCGGGAGAGAAAGGTATCAGGTCAAGTGGAGGTCAAAATTTTTGTGGAGCTTGGTCAAGATGACAGTATTCCTTTGACAGCTAAAAAACTCTTATTTAACATTATTTATTTATTAAACTTTAACAAATATGGATATTGACTGGGAAAAGCATGAAATTGATTGCTAGCGAGAAAAATATTTGAGAAATATAAAGCAGTACCGCAAGGAGCAAAAAAAATTGTTTATCTTGATGAGACGTGGAACAGTAAAGGTTATATAGTACAAAAATGTAGCAAGAAAAAAATAAATCCTGTACACAAGCTTTCATCAATGCTCTGTCAACTGGTAATAAAGAGCATTCGGGAAAAGGAAAGAGACTATTAATTGCACATATTGGAAACAAAGAGGGATTTTTAAAAGAAGGTTTGCTAACTTTTCGGTCGTGTTGGAAGGCAGATTAGCATGATGACACGAATTCGGATACATTCGAAGACCGTTTTAGTGAAATGATAAAATGTCTTTCGGCTGATTCGGTAGTGGTTATAGATAACGCAAACTATTATTCAAGGCGTATATTTATTTACAGTATCAACAGCAAGAAAATGCCAATTACAGACACTGGAACTTAAAGCTAACACAATAAATATGTTAAATACACCATACAACTTTACATACTAACAACAATGGTTATAGTCCCAAATATACATATACAATAATACTTAGAGGTTGAGATCGAAAAAGTTTATCTATCATTTTGTTCTTGAATTGCTTCGCCGAAATATTGTCAGTGTCAATATCATTACCATATTTATTAAACAGTGAGCACATTTGGTATATAGGTGATGCCTTGAAACTATTAATACGGGGAAAGTCTAAGTAAAATGTGTTTTTTGATCTAGGGCTTCCTGCATTAAAAGAAAATTTAATTTCTGATAAAATCTCTGGACAATCTACCTGATTCCTAATAATTTTGAAAAGAAAAACTTCTAATTCCATGGATAAACAGTTAAACATTGAAGCAAAGTCTAATGATTAAAGCCTCGCGCAGGGTAGTAACCAAATTTTTTTGAATATAGAAATTTAAGAAACTTTCTTTGGATTCTTTCAATACAGTTAATCCAAATATCATATTGTGGAGACCATATAAGACAACCATATTCCAATTTGGACAACACGACACTTTCAAACAACTTACAGCACACATCCTGATGAGAGTGCCTTGTAGTTCTAATGATAAAGCCCAAATATTTTATAAGCTTCACTAACCTTTACAGTAATATGCTCGGTAAACATTAATGCAGAGTCATATGTAACACTCAAGTCCTTCTGATTAGAAGTAGAATTAGGAGGCAGACGATTAATAGTGTAGGTTTGTTTATGAATATTTTTATGCAGGGAAAAACACGTAGATGCACACTTCAGAACATTAAGGGAAAAACCATTCACTTCACACCAGCTGACTATCTTATTGAGGTCTTCTTGTATGTTGTTACAGTAGCTAACTTCCCTATCAATCACAGAAAATAGCTTCGAGTCATCAGCAAAGAGAAGGGTTTCGGTATATATGCATGACTTACACATATCGTTAATTGCAATAATAAAAAGTAAAGGTCCCAGGTTTGACCTGGAACCACCAATTTCCACATATTCTGCCTTCCCAATAGATATGACATTATGAGCCTAATAAGAGAAGATGTAACATTCATATCTATAAGAGCTATGTTTAATTTTATCGAAAGCTTTTTCAAAATCTGTGAATATGAAATCGACTTAGATTTTATTGTTAAGAGCCTTATGGATGTATTGAGGAAACATGACTAGATTTGTTAATGTGAATTTATGAGGGAGAAAGTCATGCTGTTGCTCGGTATAGAGAACACACCAACTTGGAGAAAGCAATAAATTATCAACTGGCTAACTTCCAAAAGTATTGAGTTTGAACACAATTTGATAAAAAAGGAACTACTAGCCATAACAAATTTGCACAAAAATCGTTTTATGAAATATGCCGTGGAAGATATAGCAGAAAAACATATTTTAACTGTGCTGCGTTTACCGCCATATCATTGCAAATTAAATCCTATAGAACTTACATAGGCCCAAGTGAAAGTATTTGTAGGAAGACAAAACACGACATTTAAAATGAAAGATGTTAAGCTACTGTTTAATCAAACTATTAAGGAAGTAACACCAGAGAGCTGGAGAAAAGCAGTCCAGCAGGTGATTAAACAGGAAGAGAAAATGTGGCATCTTGACAACCTGACCGGTCAGGTAGTCCACCCTTTAGTTATAATGTCAAAAGGTGATGACAGTTCCTCAGATGAAGAATATAATATATATTATATATATATATATATATATATATATATATATATATATAAATATATATATATATATATATATATATATATATATATATATATATATATATATATATATATATATATAAAAGAAATTTCTGTTTCTCTTTTATTTTTGCACAGATGTGTCGTCTTGTGCTCCAAAGTAGGTTGCATCTAAAGCGATTTAGTTGCACCATAGTACCTACAGATGGCGCCACTGGTTGCTTATTTCCCTCGTCGACTTTCAAAGTCGAATGACATGACACTTTGTTTGTTTCAGGGTTTGGGTATTTCGGTTTTAATACCGATACCCCCCAAGAAAACTACCTGATGAGCCTTGCCGGGGCAGATACCACGGTAGCAGATGGCACCTTGGCCCTGGAAATAAACATAGCGTCATGTTTTGGTCGATTCTCGACAAAATGGTGAAGGAGTAATCCTTACCGTTACTGGTTTCGTTTTATATATATATATATATATATATATATATACTCGTTTAATTTAAATTCTATAAATACCCAACCACATACTTTTGGCATGCATTTTCAGTGTTTATGAACGGATAACAATAGTCAAAACACACTAATTGACCCAAAACCGAGTGGTACTACCTGTACTTGCCGAAAAGAAAGAATTATGAGAAGTAGACTAAATTATTTGTGAGTTACCCTGTAGTCCTTTTGCATACCTAATGAGGTTTTATTACTCTATACATGTCTGAAACAGACTACAGATTTTTTAAATCGAAACAAAATTTAAATTATTCCTAGCAAGTTAAGTAATAATAGTTTATGTATTTTCAGGAATTTAGGGGCAAATAAGTCTTTAAAAGGGCAATATGAAACTTAGAGTTTTAGATCAATGTCGTTAAAATGAAAAACCTCATTATTTGATGAATTGTTCAAAATATTCACCACTTTTCCCATGCAATAATAGAGCCCTTTACGGACATTTTGAAAATTTTCTCTTGTAATAGCTGTGTGTTATTATGTGTAATACAATTTTGTACATTTCTAAATTATTTGGTTGAATCTCGTACCCAGCTTGTCAAATGACCTCACAAAATATCAAGAAAGTTTTAAAACGGGGAAACCTAAGAGGATACCCCATGTTCCTCGTCTTCCAGTACACGTTTCTAAAAAACTATTTGTTAACCGAAATATCAGGACATAATAAGACTTTTGTTAAAAGTCTAGGTTCGAAAAAATTCAAATAAACTCGGTTAGTTGGTTATATATGTCTGTATATGAAATTGTAATCAAATTCTAAGGCAACTGAACAATTGCGTTCTGTAAAAATTTTAAACATGTTTTAAGTAATTCAAAAAATACTCTTCTGAAAATAAACCTAGTAGTTATAAAAACATTGGCAAAAAAATGTGGGTAAACCCAGTTTTTCGAAAAAATGGCAAACCACTAAATTTAGTGGGACATTTAAATCTATTTGGGTTTAAACTAGGTTTTTTTTTGGGTGCTAATCTGAGTTCAAATTTTTTTATTTGTAAGTTAATAAGGTTTTAAATAATCAAGATTTTTTAGGTTTAAATTCTTATAAGATCGATCGTCGGGGTTTAAGCCATTTTGAAGCAAAAAAACCTGACCAGGTCTTAATTCAATTGGCTTTTAACTCTCAGATGCATCACCCGGCCATATTTTGCAATAGGCCAGATTGACCCGGGCTGATGGTCCCACGGACATTATGCCCCACAATACATATTATATTTCATAACATCCAAATGTTAAATATACCAGTTTATCCCTATATCAAATTTTATACTTATGCACAAATTTTGAAGTCCATTCGAAAAATAGTTTCTTAATAATGTTTTTTTTTATATTTCGTGAGGCCCCAAAACGTAAATGATCCTTTTTTTTTAACCAAAATTTAAAGTCAATCGGATAAGTACTTTTTGTGCTTTTGAGTACAGACAGAATGACAGACCAACAGATTGACCGAAATTGGAGTTCACGTTTTTTTGGGGTCTAGACACCCTAAAACGCAATGATCTGCAAAAATCTCGGAGGGTCATTTTTTTATGACTGCAATACTTCCCTCTTACGGTGAAATAAATATCCCAGGTGTCCCAGATTTTATTGGTTAGCGAATAAAGCGTTTATTTGTTAAAATTTTGAAAAAAAATTAAGGATTAATTGGGTATAACACTCTTTGGAATGGTTCATTCAAATTTTACCCCCAATCAAGCAACTCCACGAAAACTACCCCAACCTTTTGTTTTTGTCACCCCTTTTTTTCATGAATACGAAAGGTCTTTTAAGATTTTATTTTCAAAAATAAAAGTTGATCAGTTTACAAAGGTTGATTAGTGTACAAACGTTGATTAGTTTTCGAAAGTTGCACAAATTGTCATCCACCAGTTGCCATACACGCTTCAAATCTGCGAATAATTTCCCGATTACAGGAAGCCCTTATTATTTCTGGCGTTACCGTATTGAAAGTTTTCACTATTTTCTGTCGCAAATCTGCTACATTAGCAAGTTGGCTTTCATAACAATTGCTTTCAAGTAGCTCTAAAGAAAAAAATCCAAAGGGGTCATATCTGGCGATCGCGCAGGTCGCCTGAGAGCACCCTTATGTGCTATCCAATTATTTCCAAGTACCTTCTGTAAGTGACTAGTGATCATATGGGAAATATAAGCTGGTTGCCAGCATATGTCTAGTCGTTGAGATAAAGGAATATAATCTAAGAGGGCCGAAAACGAATTTTGCAAGGAATCCAATTATTGTGGACCTGCCATGTTCCTTCGTAAAGAAAATCGCCCTATTAGGTGTCCATTAAATAGTCCACACCTCAGATTTACTCCCACTAGCGTATTTAGGGAGGCTTTTGCCCAGTGCCATTAACCGAAGTAAAATGTTATAGTATCTTACCACCAATTTATAAAAGAAAATCCTTTTTTTTAAGTCGTCGCTTTTTGACGGGTGTTACGTTGTTAACAAATACCAAAGACCTTTGCTCCCCCCCAGAAGGGCATGTTCTATATACGCCACTGTTTACGGCCCACCGGGTTTGGAATTGTCTTTCCCTGAGCCAGTGTAGATTTTCTTGCGACCAATATGACTATTTGTAACGGTATTGTGATAGAATTGCGATTTATCACTTCACAGGATTCGATCCTGCTGGGATTGTCGTTTATATGTATTTCAGCAACATGGGGTCATTTTTGAATATTAACAATTTAAATCTTATTTATTTCTGTAAAAGATGAACTTTTAATTTTCCACCTTAAAAATTGAAATTATTTAAATTTACTTTAAGTATCTCGATTTGATGCTTCTGAAATATAAAATGTCATATCTACGTCGTTAAATTCAGAATAAAAAATTTTAGCATATTCAACAACAAAAAAAGAGGATAACATTTAAAAACATTAATAAATTAAAAATTGGGGTAGTTTAATAGGGGTTATTTGGTAAGGGGTGGAATACCATATTTAATCTCTTTAATAGCCACCTATAATAAAATCTTTCTAATATGGTAATTTTAGTTTGCTTTAGTTTTTAGAGTAGGGACTCCGAAATATCAACTATGATACGTCAATGGATTCAACACAAAAAGATCTTTCATATTCATGAAAAAAAAGGGATGCAATTTGGTAAAAAAAGTTAGTGTAGTTTGCGAGGGGTTGTTTTGATTGGGGGTGAAGTTTTGATGAACCAATTCAAAGATTGTTATATCCAACTTATCCCTAATTTTTTTCAAAATTTTAAGTTTGCAAAATAGCTGGCCATTAAAATCTGGGACACCCGGTATACATTGAAAAATGCGACATTATTTTTTTTTTATTTGTATCACCCTTTATGCTAAAAAAACCAAAATAAATTGGGTAAAATTTACCGGTCCTAATTATCTATTCTAGTTGTTTAAATCATGAGTTTTAAAAGTATTCAAAAGTTTAAAACTACTTGCTTATTAATATAAAAAAAATGTGTATTTTCAGATCTTACCTTTAATGCTGAATGCTTGTCATTTAAAAAAAAATAAAACAAAACGAAAAGTTCACTCACACCAGTTTGAAAACGTTCAAAGTTTCAACATTTTTTTATTTAGGAAAATAATTAGAAAACATAAAACACGATGCGGGGCAATAATTCTTCTTGCGTATTAAAAGGCGTCAAAACAAAAACATAATTCAAGCGGGCGCCTTCGAAAAACTGCCAAAAATTTTTTCGCGAGGCGCAAATTCTCGCGCGTTTTCACTTTCCCGACGCGTCGTGACGCGGCTCTGGTCTCGCTGTGTAGCAGCAGCAGCAGCAGGAGCGATAACGAAACTGTTTTAACGAGAGAAAAATTTTGCCGAGATGAGCGCCGGATTTTCGTCGCCGCTCGCGGCGCGCTTGCCTGTTCTTCGTCATCTCGTCTCCGCCGAATGCCATTAGTCCGTTTTAAGTCATATTAACTGTAAATAGAAATTTTTATCCAACAGCCACTAGTTATACTATTACTATTATTGACATAAATACATACAAATAAAGTCAAAAATAACAAACGCATGAGTTATTAGTCATAATGCACGCCTTTCTTTTTAGAAACGTTTAAGCTCTATTTATAAATTTATACAATTTTTTCAATAGGCCCTCATTTAATTTAGCCATATTGTATTTTTACTAAAATGATACCAGGTCATTCCCATATGACTCTTAACTTAATGACCAAAATTTGATGTCAATGGGGTAAGTATTTTTTAGTTATGCCAAATAAACAGACAGACAGACCGACGGAATTGAGAAAACATGTTTTTCGGCATGTAAGGATCCTGAAACGTAAAGATCTGAAAAAATCACGTAGAGTGATTTCTTCACAATTACAATACTTTCCTTTTACAAGGTCATACGATTTATCAACGACAAACTTTTTAAGTTTGTTTTTCTTTTATTACATGTAGTCATATCCTCCGCATAAAATCTGGAAGATGAATTAGACAGATCTATGATATTTTCATATGAAAAAAGAGCGTCAGTGACAAAATGAGTAATAGAAAACAATTTTCGGTTTTTTTTGCATCCACAAGCGCAAAAAAATGGTATTAAATCTAATAAAATATTACGAAAATTCACCGGCCAATATCCAGGAGACAGTAGCAAAAGCTCTGGGAATCGGTATAAGGACTGTGCAGAAAATTTTGCATGAAAAAACGTAATTTACTATCGAAGAAGATTAAGAAATGTACACGAAAAAAAGCCAAAGACAGAAGACTTAAGTGACAATGTAAAAATGGATATTCCTAATGCAATTTACGATTTATACACATCAAAAACTAATATAACCCTTCAAGTTTTAAAAGAAGCTTTAAAAAATCGAGACATATTGGAAATTGGACTAAAATCGTTGTCAAAATTAATAAAAATGCTGGGTTTTCGATATAAAAAGGACTGTAATAGAAGATTTTTATGCGAGTTGCCACATATAGCAAGTCAGCGTATCCAGTTTTTAAAGAAATAGGTGGAAAATGTGAATTCAAAATTTAAAAAAGTGGTGTTTTTAGACGAGACTTGGCAGGACGAGTCTATAAAAAGTATCAAGAGAAAAAAGGGATGTGGGACGGGAAAACGGTTCATCATTTTGCATGCAGGTTCTTCAACAGGATTTCTCCCAGGTGCAAGTTTACTGTTTTCTTCAACATCCAAAAGTATGGACTACCATGATAATATGAACTATGAACTGTTTGAAAAGTGGTTAAAAGAACTACTGATTCCAAATTTAGATGCTCCATCTTTAATCATTCTGGAACATCACCAAGAACCTTAAATAAACATCCTACTTCATCTTGGAAGAAAAGTGATATTTATGACTGGCTAATAAAACAAAAACAAAATCCTTTACCCAATACGCTGAAACTAGAACTTCTTTTAAGGGCAAAATCTATTAAAAAACCAACAATATATGGCGTAGATGAAATATTACGGGAAAATGGACATGAGGTTTTACGACTGCCGCCATACCACTGCCAGTTTAAAGCAAAAGAATTAATATGGGCTGGGGCAAAATCATATTACGAAAAACACGTGAACGATGTCTTATATCAGATGAAGGAAGTGCAAATTGTTTGGCAAGATTCATTAAATTATATTACGCCGGAGTACTGGAAGAAATCTGTGGAACATACGGAGAAATTAATATGGGATTGGTGGAATCGAGAAAGAGTTCTAGATGTCGAAATAGAACCAATGATCATTGCGCGATTTGAGGACGACTCAGAAGTGAGGACTTTTTAAGTGATATAATATTAAAAAGTTTCTGAAGGATTATATTAGTCTTTGACGTGTATAAATCATAAATTGCATTATGAATATCCATTTTTGCATTGTAACTTAAGTCTTTCGCCTTTGGATTTTTTTGTGAAAAATTTCTTAATCTTCTTCGGAAGTAAATTATGTTTTTTTTCATGCACAAGTTTCTGTACGTTTCTTATACCGATTCTCAGAGCTTTTGCCACTGGCTCCTGGATATTAGCCAGTGAATTTTAATTTAAAAAAATTTTTATTAGATTTGACCTCATTTTTTTGCTTACTTTTTTAGTACACTTGTAATTTTGTAGGTAATAAATAAATAATTATAGAATACTTGTTCCAATTTTAAAACGCGTTTAAAATAAGTAAATTTTTTTATTAATTAAATGACAAAGTCGTTTTACCAGAAACTCGGGGCTATATATATATATATATATATATATATATATATATATATATATATATATATATATATAAATATAACCTGTATTTTTCGCATTCATGGCCCGTAATTTTAGACTGAAATTTGAAGAAATCGGATAAGTAGTTTTTTAGCTATGCCGCGAACAGACAGACTGACAGACAGACAGACATACCTACATACAGACCGACAAAATTTACAAAACATGTTTTCCGGCTTCTAGGGACCCTTAAACGCAAAGATCTGAAAAAATCTCACGAGGGAAGTAATAACTAATTATCTTGTGTTTTCAACAAAAGTGTATAATATTTTCGCAAAACAACATTTTTTTGTTATCACAATACAAAAAAAAACAATTTTTTCTTTCCACAGGGGTAGCCCGCATTTAAATAAATGACACTGCATAAGTGGTTAGATTTTTAGGCCAAGCGGGGCTCATAATTTTTGTGATTGATAAAAAAATCTCACTTTCATTAAGATTCGAACCGCCTTCCGACTTTATTAAGGCGCTTGCCATTTTGTGTATTTTTGTTTTTGCCAACAAAAAAATTTTAACCAAATACATATTTAGCGAATTTTCTTATTTAGTCCCTCGGCATTTAATATATAAAATAATATTAAGTGGCTATCTTAATAATATTGCGTAATATAATGAAAAAAAAACTATTTTCTTTCTCCCTGTATATTTGTAAATAGCCTATGGAGATTTAATAGCTCGATAAAAGAATCACACAACATTTTGGTATTCACAGTGTTTTCTGATTTGATTCATAATGTTGGTGACCTTTGGACCCGCACGATAAGACCGCATTCGACTATATGAATCGTACAATCTTACTTATTAGAAATAGGGAGGTGACCTAATTTAGTTCCAAACATAGTCATTAAGTAACATATACATGACATATATACTGTCTTCTCAAAAAAATTTAATTAGCGTTATTTTCTTCCACCATTTTGGATTAATAACATTTTACTTACATTTATCCTTATAACACATTTAATATTTCTACAATATTTGAACTCTATTGAATAAGATTTTTTTTACTTTGAATATTAAACATTTTATCTGGCCCCATTGTTTCGCCATCTTGAATTCGTACCACAATTTTACTTGTTTATCTCGATATCATACTTAAAGCTTCCACTAAATTTAAAATTAATCTAATAATTAGTTTATTCAGCCTGACTTTTTAAATATTTTATTATGCGTTCGTTTTGTTTTGCTATCTTGGATTCATACCAAAATGTTACCAGTTCGTTCCTACGTAACACTTGATTTTTGTGCAAAACTTGGGGTAAATTGGATAATTAGTTTTTTTTATCAAAATATTACTAATTTTGCCAGTTGATTCATATATAATATTACTTGATTTCTGAGCAAACTTTGAGGTAAATTGGATAAGTAATTTTTTTTTATAAGTAATTTCTTTAACATTGTATTAAGTCGCCCTTTTGTTACGCCGTATTGGATTTTTTCCAAAATGTTATCAGATCATCCCCACAAGACTTTTAATTTTTGACCAAAATTTGAAGTCTATTGGATTAATAGTTTTTTAGCTCTGCCGCAAAAAAAAAACAGACCGATAAACAGATAGATAGACAGGCCGACGAAATTGAGAAAACATTTGGCATCTAGTAAAGTAAAGAAAAAATCTCGGAGGGTGATTTTTTCACGATTACAACACTTCATTTATACGAGGGAAGTAAAAATACCTAGGATCGAATTGGTACCCTTCTCCTTTGTTGGAGTCGGTTAAAAATCAATAAATTCACCTACAATTTTCTCGTTCAGAATTCTGCCGCACGGACATCTAAGAAGGGAGACCGGCGATATCTTGAAATCTTGAAGGAATAAGAAAAAAAATACAGAAACTGAATGTTAGGATAAAGTAAAAATTCTAAAATATGTTTATACATACAGTGTCATCCGTTTTTATTAATACTGAAACTAACATATTTTTTAATTAATTTATTATCTAATTTTAATAAGTTGTTATATAATTTTCTGATTTAAAAAAAAATTCTAAGTCAAAAATTATAACTTCCAGTTAAATTGGAATAAATGTGTTGAGAGATGAATACTTTTAAAGCGAGACAGGAAAGAGCAGCAATGAGCTTTTTTACTTTTCAACCGACTTCAAAAAAGGAGGAGCTTATCAATTTGATCCTATATATTTTTTATGTATGTACATATATCGATTAAATAATCCGCGATTCATTGGCCGACAAAAAAAATTTTGGTTCTAACACAAATCAGAATAGCATAATCTAATAGAATGGACCTATCCAAATGCGAAAATGACAAAGAAGAAAGTTGTAGCACGCAGGGTTTTTTTGTTAGAGTTGTAGAACCATATCGAATGTTTCGATATTTAATATCTAGAGAAAAAATGATTTCACAAAATTCTTAACCCTATTTATTGACTATGTTTACAGTTTTCGCCTATTAAACATACCATACATATAAGAGAAAAGCAAACGAGAAAAATATTAACTTAAAACACTAATTAAACTTTATTTTTTCCGTTTATGAGGTGTCCTATCTTTTCTCTTCAAAAACCAATTTGCATTGTTCTGATAGCTTGGTGAAACCTTTCTCCCTGCTCGTCACCAACAGCTCCCAAATTTTTAGGAAAAAATTACAGATGGGAATGGAGGAAGTGAATTTTTAATGACATTCTGCCACCAAGCGCTTTATAGGCATATAAGAGTTCATTAACTAATTGTTCATAATTTTCATCCATATTGTTGCCTAAAAATCCACTTACTATATTAACAAATGAATTTCATGCTCTGAGTTCCTGCCTGGCAAGCTTTTCCGTAAAATTGACATCGTCCAGCAATTTTCTGAATTGTGGCCCAATAAAAATGCCTTCTTTTAATTTGGCATCACTTAACTGGGGAAAAACTTGTTATTTAAATCCATCAACATCTTTATTCAAAGCCTTCACAAAGTTTTTTATCAGCCCAAGTTTAATGTGAAGAGGAGGCAAAAGGACATTTTTGGGATTAGCAAGAGGTATAAATTCAACATTTTGAGATCCCGGTTGAAATTCGCTTCTTTCTTTTTGTTACATAATGCTGATTTATTGCCAGACTGTCCCATAAACAAAGAAAATAGCAATATTTTGTAAATCCCCCTGAAGTCCCACTAAAATCGCTATAACTTCTAAGTCCCCACATATCTGCCATTTATACCTACTGTAGTTTATTTTATCCAAAGTCGTACGCATATTTTCATAATTTTCTTTCATTGCAACTGAATGGGCAACTGGTATAGAGGGTTTTAAATTTCCATTATGCAATAACACAGCTTTTAAGCTATATTTAGATAAGTCTATGAATAAGCGCCACTCACGCGAAGAATGTTCAATATCAAGTTCCTGCATTAAACTGTCTATATCAGTACACGGGCACAACGAATTTTCCATTCTGTAGAATTCAGAAAACATAGCATTTCTTTTTCTAAAATTCGTAATTTTTGTTTCCTTGGCCAATAGGTTCCATTCCTTATGACGGGAACCCAGAAGTTTTGAACAATCAAATCAAAATCCGGCTCGCCGGAACTGGGACCTGTGGTAAAAGTGGGATCGGTGCACTGTTCTTCTGAGCTGCCTGATGGTGCGTTATCTCCATTATCTCCCAAATCAATAGCTTGCCAATTTAAAGGCGCAATCGGCATTCACAAATTCGCATTATGAGGAACAGGTCGTATTGCAGATTGCAAATTTGGATATTCTATATTGTGCTTTCCATTTTTAGAATAACCTTTAGTATTTGTCAGGCAAAAATAACAATCGTCCGAATGATTGTTGGGTTCTCGCCATACCATTGGAACTGCAAAAGGCATACTTTTTCTCTTTCCCTTCATCCTCTGCACCAATGATACACTAAAACTAACACAGCACAGATGGGGAGCCCACCGCATATCTTGATCCCCAATTAATACAACAAAATAGTGAAAGTAGGCTTTTTTTACATTTTCGGAAAATAGCCTGGCTTGATTTCACCAGAAATTCTCCACAAATATAACAAAATTGGTCAGGAGAAATTTTGCAACTTCGGCGCGTTTGTCTCGACATTCTCGTCTTCACATACGCTTGCTTATCGATACACAGAGAACCACTCAATTCGAAACTCAGCAGAAGAGTGATGTTTAACGTTTATTTTATGTCTAATGTTGTAAACAACAAGTCTAGGTAATTTTTCCGTTGTAAAATGGGCCCATTTTAGCCGCCCCACAACAAAATTGTTTACCTGCCAATATAAAAGGTTCTAATTAAAAACGGTCCGTATTAGGGCTTTCCGAATATTTTTTTTATTATTAGGAGGATATTTCCATTGTAAAAATAATGAGCTGGCCTGTGTTAGAAAAATCTTGTCAGCCAGTGAATTATTTAACCAATTTGGATGATATTTTCAGGGAATATTCAGCATATTATCAGAGTTGTCCCAAGGAAGCATATTGAAAAAAATATTTAAAGTGGCGAAATTATGCCAGTTTCATCTGTTTTATCGATGTTAAATTGAACAATATAATGGATCACTAATGTGTTCAGCCGAAAGAAAATTGAAAATAATATTTTATGTCATCTGGAAAATTTTACACTATGAAGACGGCGCCAATATAATAAAGACACGAAGAAATTAAAACACTTAGTTCATAAATATATTTTTCCTTTCAAGTAATTAAGAATAAGTTTGGCGCCGACTTTACAAAGTAAAATTTTCCAGGTAAAATAAAATAACATAAAAATTTACTTTTTAGTGCATTTTTTAAATCGGTTTTATTTTCTTGTTGATGAAACGGCAACACTCTTACAGAGTAAATATAAAAGGTTAAAGAGAAATAACTGGAAATATTTTAACAGTAAAAGTACAGGTAATTTAGAGCAAAAAAAGTCTTTTAGAAACATTTCATTAGGCCGCCATTTCAGATTTCCACCAAATTATTGCCAACTCATCACCAAAATTAAATCAATTGGATAAACACATTTTTAGCGTTACCACGAACAAGACAAACAATGGGAAAACAAGTTTTTGGGACCCTGAAACGTTAAGTTCTGAACAATTTTGAAGGGAGATTTTTTCACTTCCCTCTTCCGAGGAAAGTAAAAGTCTAAACGAGATAAAGTTACAAAATATAGTAGAAAGATTGATATAAGTAGCACAATAGGCCAGTGCCGCTACATCACATTTTATAAGGTGGTCGAAGAAAGTTACCCCCTGTATAATTTTATAATTACTCACGTTTTAGGTAATAATTTTCCGGACATCCTGTTTAATCCTTGAATTTTAAGCAACACGTAAATGCTGAAAATAATTCGTTTTAAAATTTTGAAAAATACAGTGAAATAGGTTACTCCATTTTCAAATTGCAGACATTTAAAGTCTTGCCCCTCGTTTTTTTTTTCGATATTATGATAGTTATTAGTTATGTCTAAATTCAACTTCCGTCAACTAGCCCAAATTTCTAAAACAATATTTAATTACAACCATTTGTAAAAAATAACATCCAGGTTAAGATAAAATTAACAGCGAATAGATATTTTTGCTTGACGTCTACACGCAATTCCGCCACACGCTTGAACGCCAATTTTTAATCTGATTATCCTCGAAAAAAGTGTTTCCTCGTTCAGATTTAATTTGATTTTACTTCCATAAGTGGGCTTTATCCAGATTAGAACGCCATTTTAATATGATAAAGCTCTTTTTTGTCGTCCGTTTTTGTAGCAAATTTATTAAGGCTTAAACTTAAACATTTTTTCTGAGCTGTGCAGGACATCTATTGGACTAAACTGTTGTTTTACTTATTTTTTTAAACAACTCTAAAAGCTAACATAAAAAATCAGTAAATTAGCTTTACATCGAACTCAAAAATTTCCTTGTAACGGATTCCATCATTTACTCAGATATATATCTACTTATTTAGGAATAGACCTATTTTTTAGCTCTCTTTCATCCTCGTAGCTTTAACCCCTAGCTTGAGGGAGAACAACAACCGAAATTTGAATAGGGGAGAGGGATTCTGTCATACCGGTTTTTAAAGATATCTTCCAGTTCTTTATGACCGTATTATTTCACCTTAAAATTTTCAACCACAATGAACAAATTAGACTTTGTTTTTTACGTTTTTGTGAAAAACTCTCGGACCCGTCGATTTCTGATTCGAGGGGGAACAACTTGGACGCTTTTTTCATCCCAGTAGTAGTAGTAGTAGTTAGGGGGAGGTCTAGAGACCTGACTGGTAGGCCTATAGAGCCCTTTCAGTCTACCCCAGCTCCTCTCTCAACCACCACCCGCCACCAGGTGTACATCCTTGAATCTGCCTGTCCTTACTATGTAAGTCTGTATATCCTTCCATGCAAGATCGTTAACTTCGTACCTATGCAAGACCGTAGTGCCGAAAATATCTCGTCGCAGTCTCGCTCGCGCTTCACATCTGCACAGGAAGTGAAGCGGAGTTTCCTCCACTTCCTGACACTCCGTGCAGATAAAATCTTCCTCAATGCCTAACATAAAGAGATGTCTCCTCAATCGACAGTGCCCCGTTACTATTCCTACGATGGAATTTAGAGCTTTCCTGTCTTGGACTGGTAACCACTCTGTTCGGCCCTTATCGGGCTTCATAATGAAGTCTTTAGCTTGGCTCCCGACCCCGAACTGGCCCCATTCACGTTGAAGTTCATGTTGTGCCCATTCGTTGAGTGCTGTCCTTATCTGCTGCCTAGTGATGCCTAAAGCTGGTTCTGGTCCTACATATGGGCTGATAGCGCCGAGTCTAGCAAACTCATCTGCACTCTCGTTGCCCTCAATCCCACAGTGTCCTGGCACCCAAACCAACTTCACTCTTTTACGTCACGCCAACTGCTCTAGCCTGTCACCGCATTCCTGAACCAAAACTGATCCCGCCGTGGGTGAGTCGAGCGCTTTAAGTGCTGCTTGACTGTCTGAGCATATGACAATCTCTCCCTCTGCCCCCTCTATGACTTCCTTCATCGTTATTGCTTTTAGAATGGCATATACCTCAGCCTGAAATACCGTTGAAAACTTCCCCAAAGGGAAGCTGGACCCGGTTTGTGTAGCCTCAATATAAACTCCAGCACCAGAGGATTGCAACTGTGTCATACGTGAACTGTTCTCTCCCAGCCCTCTCTTTCGGGGATTGAGATACTATAACCCTTATGCCATCTTAGTCTGCCTGAGGGTCGTGCTACTCTGTAGGTAGATAAAGGGATCTCTCTTTCCACAATATGGGAGATCCTTGCATGACCCACAACCTTACCTGTGGTATGCCTAGCTCCTGCGTCTCCCATTCGCAAGTTCGCTGCCATAGCCTCTTTCTTAATGAAAGTCGACAATGATGGCAGCCCTAGCAAGACATCCAATGCTGCTGACGGCGTCGTCCTCATTGCTCCAGTTACCGCTAGGCTAGCCAGTCTCTGAACTTTTGCAAGACTGGAACGAATGATTTTCCTCTCCACCGAGGGCCACCATACTATTGAGCCGTATGATATCCTGGTTCTTATGACTGCTTGGTACAGCCAGTGTATGACCCTAGGACTTAGCCCCCAGGTTGTGCCTACCGCTCTACGGAGCAGCCCAGTAACTTCAACCCTCTAACGGAGAGAAGCACAGCCTCCTGATTTTGAATAGGAATGAGGGGTGTTGCGATACTTTCTTTAGAAAATGTCATACTATCTGACCCTAAAATTTCGCGTCAAAATTTTCCTCGATAACGAAATGAAAGCTGAAATTTTTACAAGAGGCGATATGGAAAAAATGGTTACTTAATAACCAACAAAAACTTACAGTGATCAGTTCACCATTCCGTGCACTAAAATAAGTTCAAAACGTTCCCGTACATTACGCAACACTTCGGGTGTAATTTGACGCCATTTATTAATTATATGGTTTTGCAAATCATCCAGTGATTCATGCTTGGTAGCATAATCTTAGATTTCAGATGACACCATAGAAAAAAGTTCATCGGATTCAGATCAGGGGGTCTGGGTGGCCACTCAATATGTCCCCTTCTTCCAATCCAGCTTTAAGGAAAGTTGTTGCGCCATCTTGTTGAAAAATGTTCGTATGATGGGTCTTCTTCATTATTCAATACTTGTACGAGGACTGGATAAATAACATTCTCTAATAATTACAGATAAATTTCGCCATTGAGATTACCGAATATAAAAAGCGGCCGACTAATTCGGTCTAATTCCAAGAACCATGATTTTTTTTAAATTAACCCAAGTCGTAAAAACTTCCGTACTCAGGGAGTATTTTCAATAAAATTCCTAACAAAACTCATTATTCAAGGCAGTCTGTTAAGAATAAATCAACAGCACACCTTAGCAACGTGCAATATAACCAAGAGGATGAAACACACTCTACACTTATCCCAATTACAGAGATGGAAGTAAAAAAAGAATTTCATGACACTCAATCGCATCATCTGTACACAGAATGTGTGGACACCAAAGCTTCAAATTATAAAGTGAGACCTTTGAATTCGTGAATGCTATACAAGATCGAGTAATAAAGCCAAAAAAGCAGACAAGTTGTGCCCTCTCGAATCAGAAATCGAGGGATCCGAGAGTTCTTGAATTTTTTTTACTAAAATGTAAAAATTTTTAACAAATTTTAAAAAGCTGTAATTTCGTTGTGGTGGAAAATAATAAGGAGAAATTATAGGGTCATAAAGAACTCGATGAGACCTTTAATATGGATATGTCCTATTTAAATATAGGGGGTTGTTTTCCTCCTAGCTAGGATGTTTAACTTACGGGGACGAAAAAATCTGAAAAATAGTTTCCTTTCAAATCAAATTCAAAGATTTTTAACGATTTTTTTTTGTCGGTAGTGCAGAAGTGAGGGTATTCAAAGCACAGAAGAAAGGTTTTTTTAATGGTAAAATTTCTCTATCAGTAACTACTCCACTGGTGAGATTGAAACAAACGTATATTGGAATTGTTTCCATTATGACTTGTGATTTTTATACCATAGATGAAGTCAACTTGATAAGAATATTTTTCGTCATCTTGGGACCTCGAAATGTAAAGATCTGGATATAAAAATCGAAAGGGTCATTATTTTATTATTATATTTTATATAATATTGTGGATTTCTACTGTATTTGATGATATTATCTTTAGAATTAAGACCCTAACAATTTATCCTAACGGATCTACTAACAGGTAAGTTAAAAAAAACACACAGTATAAAATAGCGTCTAAATCCCTTCGATTATTTAAAGAAAATTGGTCAATTATTCAACCCTTTTCCAGATAAATTGTCCTGAATTAATCAGGATAGGGCAAAGTCAACAAAGGGCGCCGAAACGTGTTGAGTTTTGAGATCGGCCTCTTCCATTACGAGCGCGTTCATCCCCCCACGTTCGTTCCGCAGTGTTGTTTTGTTACTTGGAAACTGTTTTAACCGAAAAATGTTACTGCCAATTAGTGGCTTTGATCCATAACCCTTTTAAATACCCTGAATTAGTAATTTTTACTGGGTAAGGTTACATCTATGTAATACGATTTTGTTAGCCGATACTCTGTGGAAATCCATAATAAAATTTATGTAAAAACAAAACTGTTTTTCACAGACACTTCTACTATATTTAGAAAAACACCTAACAAGTTTCGCTACACAGTAGCTTCTTCGGACGTTACATCTCGAATGAATAAACTTAAGAATAAAGTAATATTTTTATATAGGTGTAATACAAAAATTTGGAAATTTTAAAGATTTAAAAGTCTGAGGATTTTTAAGAACTAGCTATATACTTAAACTACCTAAAATTATTGAAATATATTTAACAAAAGTGAATTATTGAGTTCTACATGATCGTTTAACAAACATAAAATATTACACAAAGATAATAAGGGTTAGAAATTGAATATACTGAAGTCTCTAGAAATAAATAAACTCAAACGTTCAAATTGTTTGTTAAAATATCAGGTAGAACTCAATAATCCATATAGTTTTTAAGCTATGCCGCGAAATGATAAACATTTTTTGGTAGTTACGAACGCTAAAACCTGAGAGGATGATTTTTTTTTCACCATTACAAATATTTTATTTGCCCGGCATTCTGTTTTGCACTCTTGAATTGGTACCAGAGTTTTACTAGTTTATCTATATACCACAATTAGTTATGGCACACAATTTGAAAATCATTTACTAATACTATTTTAGACAGACACCTCTATTTCTCTCCCCCTCTCTCTATTTATCTCCCCCTCTCTCTATCTCCCCCTCTCTATATTTCTCCCCCTCTATTTCTCTCCCTCTCTATTTCTCCCCCCTCTCTCTATTTCTCTCCATCTCTCTATCTATTTCTCTCCCTCCCTCTATCTATTTCTCTCCCTCTCTCTATTTCTCTCCTCTCTCTATTTCTCTCCTCTCTCTATTTCTCTCCCTCTAGTTCTCCCCAATGTGGTAGGTTATAATGGCTATAACAATTCTAATTTACAATGGCTTTTATTTTAATCTAAAATTAAAAATTATATTAAATTAGTTTGACATTTAATTTAACCAAAAAACATACTTTGTAAAGTTTTTCAGTCAGACGTCAGTTACGTTCAAAGAAATATATTAGTCTGCTTCTTAATGCTGTCAACGGTTTTATTAATCTAGTTTTTTCCAGTGTGTCACCTGACGTTTTTCTACATTGTCGTACATAGTAAGAATAAGCATTATTCAATTAATTAAGCCACAAGTACAAACGTTTGAGCTAAACATTAGAAATGGTGCAAGACACAATGCATTGAATATGGCACTTATTTCTAGTAACATTTTAACTATTTTTAAAATTTTGTTTTTTAGCTATGCCGCGAACAGATAGACCGATGGAATTGAGAAAACATGTTGCCTTTTACGAGGGAAGTAATTAAACTTGTCCTTCTAGAACCTCATCTATTTGAAAAATCTCCCCATTATATTCCAATTAAGGGCGAAAACAGTTTTAGCTGTTTACTCTCTATTAAAAATTTAAAATATGGTACGTTATAATTCTAAATTTCCTATTAAGTTTTTTATTTTCGTCTCTATTATGTGCTTTAAGCCTCATCTATTTCAAGTTGATGTGACTGAAATTTGCATAAGTATTGCGAGTTTCTTTTTAATGTTGATCAAAACCATTTAGCTGTCATGTACGCCTGGAGCAACAAAAGCGATGTTTGCAAAATAAGATGTTCGTAACGATAATACGGTCTGCATAAAAATAGAGGTTAGTTTCAGTCTAGTTTATGCTTTATGGACTTACGAAGCCCTCAATAAAAATGATTAGAATAATATTTAATTAAGTACTATTTAATACTTAATCTTAGTAACCAAATAAATGTTATGTTTAACGTAAAATTAAAGTTATTTATAAACAATAAAAACGATTTTAAAATCCTAAACGCGAAAAATAAGTCAAAAGCAATCTGGCAATGCATAAAAAGTATCCAACATACAGATAATAGAAATAATAATACAGGGTAACAAAATGAAAACAAAAATTTGGTGCCGGAAGTCTAACATCTGATTTTAGATGTTTTTAATGTGCTGATTCCAAAAATGCCACCAGATTTTTTCTATCAGCTCTAGTTTTTGAGATACAAGTTACCGGTCAATTGATATTTTTTTCTGATAAAGGAGAACAAATAAAGGAATAAATATGTACTTAATCGTCAAAATAGAAATTTTCCAGAATCTAATTAACCAAATGGATACCTGGAATTGTCCCTGACCCAATGTTCCTATACTAGGAACTACTCAATACACTACTCTTAATTACGTTTATATCTGTAATTGCCTATGACCCGATCCTTCTATACCTGCTTGGCTGTACTCGATTTAGTATATTACTGAGTTTTCCCAAGTAAAGTTGTGCTATCATTTTATGTAAATTTTGGTCGTTTTGTAGTATCAAGACACTAAACTGAAACAATGGCATCCACAAGCAGACGTACCTGTGTAAATCATCCCGATATTTTTTGTTATGTGTGTGGTGAATACACTTTGAAAGAGAGCAGAAAACGATATTTGCCTTTGTGAAAATAGCTTATCTTGCCTATTTTGGCGTTCATTTAGGAGATCAAGATAAATCTTGGGACCCACATTTAAAACAACATTTTTAAACAACTGGAAAGAGGAAGTGCCTAAAGTTTGGTGTACCAATGGCTTGGAAAGAACCGTGAAACGATCATGACGACTGTTATTTTTGTCTCGTTAATATTAAAGGCATAGTAGCGCATTCGGAAGAAATACCGGTTCCATCATTCAGCAGTCTACCCGAACTGACAGAAGATGATACAGAAACATCAACGTCGGACGAATTTCAAAGAATTCAATCAGAAAACGACAGCGAATTTGAAGCAGATTTAGCAACTCCGCAGTGTTTCAATCAAGAAGAACTAAACTGAATCTCTCAAAGGAATCCGCTGAATTACTTGCATTCAGATTAAAAGAAAAAATCTACTTGGTCCAGGTACTAATATTACATTTTATCGTAAAAGAGATAAGGATCTGCTACTTCCGCCCTTGCATATCAAGCTAGGCCTGATGAAGCAATTTGTGAAGGCTTTAAATCGAGATGGAAATTGTTTTGGGTATTTGTCACGTAAATTTCCTGGCATTAGCACGGAAAAACTAAAAGCTGGTATATTTGATGGTCCTCAAATAAGGCAAATTGTTAAAGATCCACAATTCACCACATCAATGAACGAGACTGAATCTAACGCTTGGTGTTCATTTGTTCAAGTAGTACAAAATTTTCTTTGCAATCATAAAGCAGAGAATTACGTAGAATTAATGGAAACTATGCTTTCAAATTTTAATATTCTCGGCTGTAACATGAGTATAAAAGTTCACTACCTCCACAGCCACCTAGATCGTTTTCCAGAAAACTTAGGTGATTGTAGTGGTGAACAGGGGGAAAGATTCCATCAGGATATTAAAACTATGGAAGATGGTTATCAAGGACGATGGGATAGCCACATGATGGCGGACTACTGCTGGAGCCTTCAGCGAGACTGCCCTAGTAAACTCCATTCTAGAAAGTCGTATAAAAGAAAATTTTTATATGATTAGTGACTAATGTAATTATGTAAATTAAGTTTTTGCAATAAATACTTAAATCCATGTGTCTTTGTTTTTTTAACTGGCAATAGTAATATTATATATTATAACAGTTATAACGTAAAATAAATACACATTTCCAAAAATTACCCAGGAACAGTTAAAAATCGCAGGCACCAAAATGTGTGTTGGCCTGTGTTATTGTATATGTTTCGATATGTGCCTTTAAATTGAAGAAATAAACTACTGATTTTGATTTTTTAATTAGAACTGTGACTTAAATAGTCTACATTTATTTCTCAATATAAGGAAAAGTATTTGTGCAACGTTTTACAGATAATTTTATACAATTTATGAGAATTTTTTTAATAACCGATCAAAATACTAGGATATTTTTATTTTTACTTTCACATCAATTCATAAACTAAGAAATGTATCCGGCATTTTATATTGATTGGTGTTCTGTTATACAGGGTAAAATATGAAATTGTGTTTTTCCCCGAAGTTTGACAAGCTACATAAAACTCCTCAAAAAGTAAATAAATGCTAGATAAGATATTTATCAAGCTTCAAATCGAATTAAACATTATTTTTTTAAGTACGTTTCGTGGCGAAAATTTCAAAATAGTGGTTGAGCGCCAATTAAAAAAAAAAAGAAAGCTAAATGGATAGGAGGGCGTAGCACATCTTTTGAAAGGTTCTTTCAACCTTAATTCATCCTCAAAATGTGGTGACATTTATAAGTTTTCAAGAATTTTTATTCTCCATTGTTTTTTTAGGTTTTTCACATTTACACATTTACAAATATCCGCTATTTCAACTGGGTAACTTAAATACGAGATGACCTCCAGTCATAAACTTGACATTTTCAATCACAAATAGTCTACCGTTAAAGTATGACAAAGTTTAAGTTTTTATCTTAACTAGGTCAGAACATTAAAGCTGGGGACAGGGCCTCATAAAGGGGCGCCAAACAGGAGGTTTGAGGCTGTGTTGGGAAAAAATAAGAAGAACTTTTAGTATTATTCAACACGAAGTTTTAATTTTCAAATAATTTGTGTTGAAGAAAAACGAGATTTGATCCATTTAATATTGATTCCATATTATCAATTAAGACATTAATTATTATTCTTAACATCAATGAGGATTGGTGTAGAAATTTGCAATATTAAAGAGCGGTAAACTCTTTAACCCGGAACTTCCCTCTTGAATGTTTATTTACGTAATATTTGATTTCTGTACAAAATTTCAGGTTAATTGCATAATTAGTTTTTTTAGTAGTAATTTTTTTTAACATTTCACTAGGCCTATCATTTATAACCCTTTAACGATGTATTAAATTTTACTTTTTGATATTTCTGTTTTTTCATTACAAAATTAAAATCAAAGAGGCCTGGGTATTTCAAAAAACATGCGCCAGCGTTTAAAGGGATATTCTTTGAAAGAATATAAGATGAAAATTTCATATGAACATAGGTCCGCAGATGTTTAAAATTAAGAAAAATACAAATATGACTTTATTTAGTTACACCAAAGCAATAAGAGCTATTTGATTAAGATTTGGAGCAACCTCTTAGGTATCTGAGGGTTTTTTTAAGTTAGAACAGCTCAAAACTTTACAAAAGTGATTCTTTGGATCATTTCAAGAAAACAGAGGCTGCTAAATTAAAAAATATTCTAAATCTTAACACCCTGTATCTCAAAAATAGGGTTTTTGCGCAAATATATTTATTCAAACTTTTTTTCTCGAATTGAATCCAAAGAATTACTTCTGTAGAGTTTTGAGCAATTCTCACTCCAACCAAAACTGGACTAAAGGTGCCACAGGCGTACATCAACATTTTTTTCTCGAAAACGATTTGTCATATCATAAAATACTAAGAGGCTCTTTTTGTGTATTTTTACTTGCCTTAAACGATAAAGTTAAGAGTTTTTTTAAAAAATGAGTGGCGTACTATTTTTTTATTATGAAAGTCAGGCATGGTTACTCATACCTATCTAAGCTCATGATTGAAGTAAAAACTACTGAATAATATAAAAATTTAATTTTTAGATACCTATAAGGTTGTAACAAATCGCAATCAAATAACTCTTACTATTTCGGAATTTTTTGTAAAATTGTATCACCCTGTATCTCAGAAAACAAACATATGTTTACCCACATATATCTTAAAACGTTGGCGCATGTTTTTTGAAACACTCTGTATATTCCATTAAAATTTTAAAACTCTTCTTATTCTTTATTATTTTTCTACGAGCGTACGCGAAGGGACTACTTTGCACACTCATTAGTGTAGGCAAAGTTAAACTTTGCGCACGGAAACTCTTTGCGCACACTTTTTTATTCGCAGAATTATCGTCTTTAAACAGGACATTTATATATTTTAATGTTTTCAGCGTTAAATAATATTCAAAAAATAAAGATTTATCGTATTTTTGGTTACGCTTGTAGAGAATTTGGCCAAATTTACTCCATATTGGATTAACATAATTTGATGACTATTGCAATTTTGACAATTTCAGTCTTTTTGCTATGTCAACCAAAATACCAACATTCAATCATCTGAAAAACGCTTAAAAAAAGTAATTCTGCTTAAAACGTATAGCTCGGATGAAGAAATACCAGAAGAAGTAAAATTGATTTCGCAATCAGCTGCCAGTAAAATCAAAGCAGAAGTATGAATAGCAGTACGATTTGTTGATATACAGTGTGTCCCAGATTCGCTTCTCTATACAGGGATCTCGGCTCCTATTATACCTATAGCAAAGGTTAAATGGGGAAAGTTTTAGAGGAAACTTATTACATTCGATAGCCGGCTTCAGATTTACGTTTTTGACCAGTATATCCAGAACGGTAAATTTGACAGCTGCCAAAATGTGACATTATTCGGACACATTTTTAAGACAAATAAGATGGCGTATACGACACGTCTTCATTTTTCTTATGGTTCAACTTTCATATTGAATCTTCGATTTTCGGAAAAAGCCTAAAATTTCCAGTCTAGCGATATCTTACAAATGCAATAAAGATTTTAGTATCATCGAAATATTACACTTCGTAAATTTAGGTTTCCGTTTTTTCTAAGGACGCCATGATTTAAAGCAATGTTAGCTCTCAATGCTTTTCTAAGGAGGCCATGATTTATCTGTAACAAAATTGGATTTTGACGTTAAGTTAAATAGTTGAAAGTATCAAAGCTGTGTTTTAATAAGTAGTATCTACGCTTTTATCCCAATAAAATCATAAATTTGACACATAAATTGTCAAAACCTATAGAAAATGGCCAGCATTCCGTATTCAAATGAAGAAAAGGTTGACATGTTAGCTCTGTACGTTAAATCATACAGAAACGCCGACGTTACCTCAGCAAGGTATTTGGAGATGTACCCCGGACGATGGCAGCCTCATAAAACCCAATTTAGGAAAATCGTAGTTAATTTAATTAGCCATGGTGCCTTCGAACAACCTAGAAGCGGATACAATAATAACAATGAAAATCGAGACAGAAACATTTTACAAGCTATCAACGAAAACCCTAGTGCATCGGTAAGAACTGTAGAACAGGAAACTAATGTGCCAAAATCAACAGTACAGATAGTTTTAAAAAAGAATAAGTACCATCCATACAAACTCATAATAGTACAAGGACTTAAGGAAACTGATTTTCCAAGATGACTACAGTTCTGTGAGTGGTATACTAGGAGATGTAAAGAAAATCCTGATTTTGTAAATCATCTCTTGTGGTCCAATGAGAGCAGGTTCACGAATTGTGGGGTCTTTAATAGGCACAACCGTCATCATTGGGATGTGCAAAATCCTCGCGAAGTGGCAGAGAGACGTCTAGAGATCGGATTTGGAAGTATCGTTTGGTGTGGGATCATTGGTAAGTTAATCTAACCAATCTTTTTTAAATAGGCACCAAGTGACGGTCAAATAATATTTTTTTTTCGTTTAATTCTTTAATGATACTAAAAGAATATAATCTAATAAAAAAAAAGTAAAACGTTCTACTCTAGTCAGTCAACTTACTGTTTGATATTGTATTACATTTTTATTCAATCATTTAGTATTGTAGTTTTCGAAGAACTATAAAAATAGAATTGCGTTCTATAAATTTATTAACACTTTATCTAAATTTTCTGCAGATTTAGCTAATTCTCTAAAATTATTTTGATTGTATGAATTTAATGATTTATTATTACCCGGGAAGCCTGGTTCTTGCGTTATGAAAAAATACCATATTAATCAAATGTCGAATTATTTTTCGATTTTCATTATGATTTATAGAAAGGCGTTTAGCTGTATTTCCGAATGATTTAAATTTTAAAGCGCAAGGGGTTTGTTCTTTTTATATTTTATGTTTTATTACGGCACGGTGTACTTCTTTAAGATTATTATATCACTGAAATAAATTGATTTAGTATTTCCGAAATTAATATGCAACAAAAAATAATTTATTACGGCTATTATTTCCTGCTAACCAAATATGTTTTTCTTTTTCATAATAAAGCTGAATAGGTTTCAACTGTATACAAGCTCATTCATTACAGGATGTTTCGATAATTATTTTTGGAAAGAAAATATCTACTTTTTAATAAAGATAATTTTCCCTTTATAATTTATAGTTTCTAGTACCACCCGGCCGACCCTGCCGCCCTGGACTGTTGGGCGCCTATTTATAAATTATTAATCATTTTAGGAAATCCACTTATCGGACCATTTTTGTTTGACTACAACCTAAACGGGCAGAGGTACCTAGAGCTTTTGCGAAACCTGGTTGTACCAGCCTTACGAGCTATTCTAATGGAAGATGAATTAAAAAGAACTTGGTTTCAACAAGACGGATGTCCGGCTCGCAATACCATTCACGTCAGGAACTTCTTAAGAGAGCAGTTTGACCATCTTGGCCTCCTAGATCCTCTGACCTGCCTCCCTTGGATTTCTATCTCTGGGGTCACACGAAGAATGAAATCTATGAATTTTATCCCCCCGTGACCATAGAAATCCTGAGACAAAGAGTTCTGGACACATTTAGAAATATTAACCGAAATACACTTGTACGAAAAACGGTCACCAATTGTCAAAAATGTCTCGATGCAAATGGCGTCATTTTGCAGATTTGTAAATTAATGTTACCCACTTACGAAGTAGTTAAAGCTCATTTAGATTTTTTAAGTCCTTATTTACGTTCATGTTGTAACGAAAATTGAATGCGTTCAATACATTAGTAATCTTGTGACAAATAAATCACAAAAACATGAACTAATGAAGATATTTCGTGTAAAATCTTTAATGCACTTGTGAAATATCACTTGACTGGAAATTTTAGGCATCTTATTTGTCTTAAAAAAAACAATGAAGACGTGTGGTATACGCTATCTTATTTGTCTTAAAAATGTGTCCTAATAATGCCACATTTTGACAGCTGTCAAATTTACCGTTATGGATATACTGACGAAAAACGAAATCCGCCATTTTTGGTTTTTCGCCGATATTTCCCAAACTTACTGATCGATCGTAAATCTGAAGCCAGATATCGAATACAATAAGTTTCCTCTAAAACTTTCCCCATTTAACCTTTGCTGTAGGTACAATAGGAGCCGAGATCCCTATATAGAGAAGCGAATCCGGGACACACTGTATATATTCCTGTTCAGTGCTTAAGAGCGTTTTAAAAGTTAAAGAAAATATAGATATAAGCAAATTGTACAAATTAACTGCTTTTATTAAAAAACAAAATGTTGCCTTCAAACCAAAGAAAGCAAATATGGTTACAAAAGAAAACATATCGGATTTCATGAATAAGGCGCCAGATGATATATATCTTTTGTTGAAAAGTTCCAACTATTTTTTGTCTTGCAGGCGCCTGCAGAAGAGAGGAATTAGCAAAACTAACAACAGATGATATTGAAGACAAGCGAAATTTAATTTGGTCAAAATACAGGATTAAAAAAATTACAGTTCACGCTCTTTTTTATATCCGGAAAAGGACTTGCCGATGTAAAACGTTTAGGTGGCTGGAAGTCATCAACAGTAGCGAAGGAAGATATTAACGACTCAACTACATACAAAAAAGAGTTATGTAACAATATTTGTGGCAGTGCAAAAAATCATCCAGCTTTCCCAAGAAACCAGTTGCACTCAGCTTTAAATTTGCAGCATGCCACAAACTGTAATAACTGGTAATATTATTTCTGTTTTAAATTTTTCTAATTTATTTAGGGTTTTTTTACAATTGTGACGTATAAGAAATATTGTTTTACCTGCATTTAGAACCTACCTATATAAATATGTAAAAAGTTTGTAAGATTTTTAACACTCGTAGAAAAAATATTGTTCCTAACACTTGCGCAAAGTGTCTTTCCCGCACTTAAAGCTTGTCTGAATTAACTGTTTTTGCGTGCGGGAAAGTATCACTTTGCGCACTTGGTAGGAAAATAACTAATACATACGAGATTTAAAGGGCGCCAAAATATTTACGGCACGCGGGCGGCGATAACCCTTGCGGGGGCCTTAGTGGAGGGCATTAAATAGTCGCTCTGTATACAAAAAGCCGGTAAAATATTTTCAAAACACGGTGTAACATACACAACAACGATGAAACTAAGCGAAAGCAGTTTATCGTTCAAAATTGTATACACGCTCCTTCATCAAAATAATGTCGAGATCGAATTTATTTGGGAAGCACTGGAGCATGTGTTTGATGTTGTTAGCGAGAAGGCTCGACATTGTTAGCAAGTAAAACAGCGCAACCGAACACACTCTCGGTTATGTAATGCCAGACGCCGCCGCCTCAATGAGTGTTAATTAGATTAGCAAAAAAACGCCAGTTTCATTTGCACTCGACACTCGACGACTTTCGCTGCCAGCTCGTTAATATCGTTTTGTAGATTATTTAGTGCGATCAGTCAATGGCAGTTATTTGATATAAAATTGAAGAAAAAAAAATTCTTAAATGGCTTTTACTTGGAACATCCCTCCTAACGGATTCCACCACCCACATAACACAGTTCGTACATGCATGTAGTTATTTGATCATAACTTTATAAGCAAAATATTAATTTGTGTCACTTTTCTTGATAAAGAAAAAGTTCTATTAAAACCTTCTTTTGTACCAAAGAACCCTATAACTCACGTGATATTAAAACATTTCAAACCGTTCAATCCTCCAACACGGAGTAAATCTTACTTGCCGCATAAATTGTTTTTCCTGCTATAAATGCACAAAAACATCACGTCCTTAAGCAAAAAAAAAACCATTTTATTTGTATATACTTTTTGAACGCTGAGGTTTGTTCTATAGTAATATTTCTATGTAGGTAGGTGCATAATATCAGAGCGAAAGATTTTTATATAAAATATTATTTGTATCACGTGTGGTTTTGAAAAAACTTCATTCATCATTGGGTATAAGGGTGCAAAACTAACAAAGTTGTAAGTGTTTTTAGTTAATTTGTTATAAATGGTTTATTCGAAAACGTTGGTTTTCTAATTTATAAATACTATGACCTAATCCAAATATCATTCAAAATGACTACTGATGCATAAAGTTATTATTAAACCGCTTTATATGCATATACAAAAATCTGTTTGTAGAGAAATTCGTTGCCTGGGAATTCCTGGGTAAAGGTCAATTTACTGGTTTTTTATACATCTTGTTTCAAATATCTTGTGAAAATTAGCGATGTTAATGTTCTTATTTACCATAGTCTTTTTTATCATTGAATATTTGGCCCATAGGGAACTCGCTGAAAATGTTTCAGCGAAATCGCTGAAGTATCCAAGCAGCACAATTTCATTAATAGGTTTTACACAGTTTTCTGTCATCCAGTTTAGTAATTTGTCATATTCTCTATCGTAGGCGTCTCTCAATTTCTTCGGTAGCAAGTTTTGTGTTGTTTTTTCGCTTTTTTTGCTATTTCTTCGGGAATTTCAAAACTTACCCGCATTGTGACTTTTTAATTTTGATAACATTTCCCTAGCAACGATAGCGTCGACTTTGATAAAATGAAAATGTTGTTAAAATCAGTTATTCAGATTTTTTTAAATATGTATATTGTGGATGCAATAACGATCTAGTATGACATAAAAGTTTGTATTCACCGCGAGTATTAACAGATGTATATGTCTTCGGGCAACTTACAAAACCTGGGGCCAGAGGCTTTGTTGTAAGATGTTTGTAAGTTCGTTACCCTCAGGGCAAACATATCTATTTAATGCCCTTAATACATACATAACTATTCTGTTCTGTAACTTCTTGGAACTTCTTTAGCAAAATGTTCGTTCATGCATAGCTAATTTGAAGGTCATAATGCATGAGAGAAATGAGAAAAATGCAGAGTTTTCTAAATAAACCAAGACCAAAAAATTACAAAACAGAGTAAAGGATTTGATTGACATTTAGAAATGTCTGTTGCCGTCATAGTAAAAATTTCTAGAGGATTAAAGGGGGTGCAAGCAGGAAAAAAGTAGCACCCTCTAAATTTTTCTCAAACTTAGTTGCTTTAATAAAAAGTTTTTTTAAAGTTTATTTTTAAAATGTTTATTTGGTCGCCATTTTGTTTCGCCATCTTAAATTCGTATCACAAGCAGCAGTTTATCACACTTAATTCTTGCACTAAAATTGAGATTAAATTAATAAGTAGTATTTTCAGATTGATTTTTTAGATATTTTATTAGGCCGCTGTTTTGTTTTGCTACCTTAGATTCATATCAAAATGTTACTATTTTATTCCTACGTAACACTTGATTTTGATGCAAAATTTGAGGTAAATTGGATAATTAGATTTTTTAGTAATAATATTTTTAACATTGTTCCGCCATCTTAGATCTTTAACAAAATATTACCAGGTCATCCCCATACGACCCCTATTTCTAATCAAAATTTTAAGTCAATCGATTAAGTAGTCTTTAAGCTATGTCGCGAAATGACAGACGTGAGACAGACCGACGGACGGGCCGACATAATTGATAAAACAGTTTTTTTGTCATCTAAGGATGCTAAAATGTGAAAATATGTAAAACCTGAGAGGTTTTTTGCACGATTACAAACATTTTATTTAGCCTCCGTTTTGCTCAGCCATCTTGAATTAGTACCACAATTTTACTAGTGGTTCCCTATACCACAATTAGTTATGGCACAAAATTTGAAACCAATCCATTAAGCAGCTTTTCAGGCTGAATTTTTAAATATTTTATTATTCCAACATTTTGGATTCATACCAAAATGTTACCAATTAATTCCAAAAGTGAAGAAAGTGTCCATATTATCTCAAAGAGACCTGGTAATGAACAAATTAAAATATATATATACAAAGTCTAGTCTCAATCGGAAATAAGTTTACAAATTAAGAATAGGTTACATGTTTTGCCCTAACGGACATCATCAGACCTAAAATAAATATACATTACAACGGAAAATACAATTAAATAATATATAACTTTACCATAAACAAAACAAATTTTACAAAGTACATAAAACAAACATAACCAAACAAAGAAACAATGAAATACGAAACAAGCCACGCTTGAATGACCAATCAGAGACGTCGATATAAAATTATTTGATGAGAGGCGATAGGTCAAAACGAAAAAAAAGAGATTGTTCAGGATGAGCTTGACTAATTGTCGTAAAGTACATGATACATTAATGAAAAGAAGAATTGGTGAAAATGACAGAAAATGCTTGAAGGTTATGCAAAATAAAAAAAAATATTGTTATTCTTTTGAAATATCAAATGAGGCTCAAAATTAAATACTTCATTAACGCAGGTAAGAATGGAGCTCTTTTTAGCTCTTGTTATTTCCATCTTTTCCAAAAGATCCAACTTCTTACCTTTATCGCATTCGTGAATTATATTTACATTTTCAGATATCGAAAAACGATGTTTTGAGGATAACAAATGATTCGCAAAGTCATATTTTGTATTTGAGATATCTGTATTTTGATGTTTTGTAACCAAGCTGAGGTGTTCCTGGATCCTTGTCGAAATTTTTCTACCCGATTGTCCGACGTAAACAGCAGGACACTCTCCACAAGGGAATAAACTCCAGATTTCTCAAGACTCTCCTTTTCGTCTTTGATTCTAACTATGTGTTGTTTTAAAGTATTGTTTGCTTTAAATGAGATGGAGATATTAAATGATTTAAAAAATTTAGCTAAATGTAGAGATATATTTCCAAAGTATGTTAAAACCCTGAATTTGTTTGTATTAATTAGATTATTATGTATTATGTTATAAGAGAGTTTGTATTTCTTTATAAATTTATAAAAAAGTTTGTTGAATGTTTTCATTGCGAAACCATTGTTTAAGGCAGTTTCCCTTATTGACTCTAATTCTTTAGTAAAAGCAGCTTGGGATAGTGGTAATTTAAAAAGTCTGTATAAAAACGAATTAAAAGCTGCAAATTTGTGAGAAAATGGTAAGTTAAATTGTAAACTGAATGATATTATCAGTACAGGAGGGTTTTCTATATACCCCAAAACTAACTTTGTTATCATTTCTAACTAAAAGAAGGCCCAAAAAAGGAAGTTTGCCATCAGCTTCACTCTCCATAGTGAAGGATATTTTTTCATGCGATGAATTGATAAATTCTAAAAGTTTTAACAATTCTTGTTCACTACCTTTCCAAACGATACAAATATCATCCACGTACCTTTTATAGCTTATCAGATGTTCTGAAAACGAGCTATACATTATTTTCTTTTCTAAGTTATTCATAAAAACTTCACTCAAGAATGATGAAAGACAAGAACCCATTGCCAAGCCAGAGCGTTTTGTTCTAGCACAGTTTTAGAATGAGATCAGATATTAAGACAGCCGGTAAGTTTTTGTTTCCTAATAATTTTTCAGTTAAATCAATGCATTCAATTGGTGGAATGCTAGAAAAAAGGTTTTTAACATCTAAAGAGACAAGTCTAGCATTTGGTGGTAAGGATATGTTTTTAAGTAGTTGGCGAAATCTATGGAATTTTTGGTGGAATATTCACTCTCAAACTCAGTGACCTTTCTTAGAATAATATTTAGCCAAGCAGAAAGTTGATAACAGGGCGATTTTATGAAAGAAAATGGTCTAATTGCAGTACCCTCCTTGTGAATTTTTGGCAAACCATATAACAGTGGTGTTGTGAAGTTCATTGGATAAAGCTTTTCTTTTGTTATGTTAAAATATTCAAGTATGACAAGAGTCTTATCCAGAACTTGTTTTACTTTAGTAAAAAAGGAATTAGTGAGATGCCTTAACAAAAATTGAAACTCGTCGGTATTTAAGAACTCTAATACTTTTTCAATGTAATCAAACCTTTTCATTATAACAAGACAGGAGCCCTTATCAGCCTTAGTAATCAGAAGATCATTATCCTTTATTTTTGCCTTCAAACTGTTAAGGTCACCTTTATTAAAATTTTTGTTTTTATTGTTAACCTCGCTATTAGAGTATAAGAAAGTTATTATTTTCCCATTAGAAGGTTTTTGTTGTTAATGTCGGTAGATTGAATAATATTTTCAGCCTCTACGCCCAAGGTTTCTTTGTCTTTAATAGAAATATCATTTGAAAAATTGTATTTAAGGTTATAACTCAATATTTGTTCTTCCCCTGTACTGAACGACACATTCCAACATAATACTTGATGTTTTTGCAATATTTGAGATAAATTGGATAAGTAGTTTTTTAATAATAATTATAATTATTTTAGTATTTCACCAAGCTACCATTTTGTTACGCAAAATTGGATTTTTACCAAAATACTACCAGGTCATCCCCACATGATCCTTAATTTTTGACTAAAATTTGAATTCATTCGGGTAAGTAGTTTTTTAGTTATGCCGTGAATAGACAGACAGACGCACCTACGGAATTAAGAAAACATGTTTTTCAGCATCTAGGGTCCTTGAAACGTGAAGTTTTGAAAAAATCTCGCAGGGAGATTTTTTTACGATTACAACACTTCCCTTTTAAGAGGGAAGTAATTAATCAAAATATAACGTGTATCAAAAATATCATTTGAGTGTTACCCTCGATTTTATCATATTGTATTTATAGGAAAATCTTACCAGTTCACTTTTTCATATGGTTCAAAATATAGAATCAAAAATAAGTAGTTTTTAAACTATGACACGAACAAACCAACAGACAGAACAGTACATGGAAAAATATGTTTTAGGAACGTGAAGAGTCACAAAAGTTACTGACATAGGAACAAAAAAATGACAAATTTATTCATTTTTATAATGAATTTAAATATCATTTTTAATTTGACTCTAAAATAATTTAATTTCGTTAGCTTAAAAGGTAAATTGAAAATGTAAAAAATTCTTCTATTAAAAATTAATTCAATCGTCGTGAAACTCTGTCTCATTAGACTCATCGGCCGTTAGAAAAAGTAAATTGACGATAACGGCGCGTAATGTATTCAAATTGAATCAATTCCGCAAAGGAGTTCATCCAACTGGCAATTTCCTCGATAAGTTTTTTTCTCTATTAGAGCATCCGTTTGGGTTCGATTAAGTGTAACCCGTCGCAGACATAATCACAATTTTATGCGTCCAGTAACTTCCCTAAAAGATTTAAATCTTACGAATTAAAACATTTAGTTCAAATATACAAGGTGTCCCATTTTTGATAATTTGTATTTCATCACAGCACTATGCTACTGTTTCGTGAAACTAATGTCGTAAACAACCTTCTTAGTTTTTGAAATACATGGCGAAATTGAAAATTTACACTTTCCAGGCACCGGTCGTATCTTAGATGTAATAGGAGTTAATGAAACAGTAATAAAGGATTATTATTTTTACATACAGGATGACAATTTAAAAACTTGAAATGGCCATATCTTAGGAAGGAAAAACTTAATCAAAAAACGGTCAAAACACTTTCTATAAAATGAAGAGAGAACAAATAAAAGCGTATTATTCGACCCTTATCTATAACCCCTTAGGCAGGGTGAGATACACCCCTAAAATCTTAAATAGAAAGGAGGGTCGAGTGATACATCATCTTAAAGCTCTTGAAAAATACTTTCCAATGGTATCATAGAAAGCTGTTTTTCGTGAAATTCTTGTGTGTTTATTAAAGGAAACAATAAATTAAAACACAATTGTGAAATTTTTTATAATTATTTAATTAAATGTTCAAAATGGTTCCCGTTGTTTTGAAGACAATAATAAAGCCTTTGTTCAAATTCTTCGCGTACATTTGCAAATTTTTCTCTGGATATAGCACGGCATTCCTGAACTATCCTGTCCTTGAGTTGCTCTATTGACTCAGGTTGCGTTTTAAACACCACAAATTTAAGGTGACTCCTCAAAAAGAAGTCAACACGTGTTAGGTCCGGGAATCTAGGTGGCCATTCAACAGGACCTCTTCTTCCAATCCACTGGTTGGGATAATTATCATCCAACCATTGCCTACATAATGAGAAGGTGCCCCATCCTGTTGAAAATGTAGTAAGCGTTCTTCTAATACTAAATTTCGTTGTATGTTCCTCTGATTTTCTAAATCCCCGAACTATTAGTGGTTCAATAACCTCTGTAGCATTTCAGCATACATGTCGCCATTTAAATTCCCTTCTATAAATATTGGGCGATAATTACGTCTCCCAATCAGCCCAAACATTAATTTTCTGGGAGTACTGGGTATGCCCTTCTCTAAATACGTGTGGGTTCTCGTTATTCCAATAACGACAGTTTTGCTTATTAACATGTCCATTCAAATAAAAGGTACATTCATCACTGAAACAAATATTTTTAACTAGTCGAGGTTCTGCCGTAATTCTATATTTCACAAAACTGGATTCTTCTATCCGGGTCATCGTCACCAAGTTCTTGCAGTATGTGCAGTTTATAGGGGTGACTTATGAAATTTAAGTACCTTTCTTATTGTTACGCGAGATAAGCCAGTTGCTACAGCTGCTTGACGAGTTGATAAAGTTGAATTAATTGCAAACTACCCCAGAACTTCAATTTGCGCTGCTTCGTCAACTAGTCTCGGTTGATTTCTCTTTTTATTCGTGACAGAGCCAGTTTCTTCAAATCTGGCTACTAGTTGACGAACATACTCTGGACTTACATTTTGACCTGCCTGACAATTTCTCTCATTACTGTAACGTAAACCGATTGTTTCTTAACATTAATAAGTGTTTTGTTATGCTATTTTTTTAGAAAAACAAGTCCCCCCATGCATGCTCTTTGGACAATGCTTGCGATCCCCGAAAGATCTTGTACCTTTCCAAATAGAAGGAGTATATAAAATTCCTTGCTCCTGTGGAGAAGTGTATGTGGGAGAAACAGGACGCTCAATATCAACTAGACTTAAGGAACATGAACGATGTATTAAAAAGAAACAAATTGTTCAATCTGCTGTAGCTAAACACCAGCATAATACTGGTCATTTCATAAATGTAAAGGAAACCAAGGTTCCAGCATCGGTTCTAGGATTTTATAAACGAAAAATTAATGTCTACATTACATGTGGAAACCGGTCAGGCGAGCACAAGTCGGGTATAAAAGCCCCCCTGAATGCCTTCGAGCTCATTCAGTATTCAGATCTCGTGGAGTAAAGATACCTGAAGATGCCTCGTGCAATCGAAGGCGAAACGTCGGATAGTAATTCTAATTTGACACGGTCTAATCCCAAGAACCATGATTTCTTAATTGACCAAAGCTGTGAAAGCTTCCGTTCTATGTACGTCTGTCTGTTTGTCTATCTGTCTGTCGGTCTGCCTGTTCGCGGAATAACTAAAAAACTACTCGCCGGATGGACTTCAAATTTTTATCAAAAATTAAGTGTAATATGAGGATGACCTGATAGCATTTTGGTAAAAATCCAATATGGCAAAACACAATGGCGGCCTAGTGAAATGTTAAAAAAATTATTACGGAGAAAGTGTCTATATAATTTGTTTCAAATTTTAAATATAAAGCAAGTATTATGTAGGAATCAACTAGTAAAATTTTGGTACGAATCCAAGATGCCGAAACAAAATGGCGTCTTAATAAAATATTTAAACATCCAGCCAGAAAAAACTAATTAATAACCTGATTTCAAATTGTATGCCATAACTAGTTATACTATAGAGACGAAATAGTAAAACTTAAAGAATCCATTTTCTTCTTAAACATAAGGTAATATCTTTGATCAGTTTGGATTTTTACCCAACAAGTGCACCAGTGACGCCATGTTCTCGTTGCTTAGCGTTGTCTCCTTATCCCTCAATAACCTCCTCCACCGGCACCGCCTCAGTTGTTTGTGACTATGCAAAAGCCTTTGACTGTGTTAGTCATGAAACTCGGAGTATTTCTTTAAATTGGTTTAAATCTTATCTCTGGAATAGGCAACAATTTGAAAGGGCAAATGGTTCCGATTCTGATTGTAAATTGATTACAAGTGGAGTCCCTCAAGGTTCGGTCTTGGGACCTATTATTTTTTTGTTATACATTAATGATATCACTAATCTCAAAATTGATGAAAGAATCTCTCTCTTTGCTGACGACACAAGGATAACATGGAGTTATTTTGATACGATGTCTTTACATTCTAATATTTCCAGCGACCTTGTTATGATCAAGGCTTACTCCGATTCCAATCTGCTTTGCTTCAATGTGGATAAAACTGTCTATCTTATAGAGAACTTAACAGCCACTTAAGCTACTTAACAGCAATATTAAATGCGTTGAGTTGGTTAAATTCCTGGGTTTGAATATAAATAACAACCCAAAATAGTCTAAGCATATTGACACCTTGATTTCTACCGCCTGCTTTGCCATTAGTTTGAAAAGAACTGGCCGTGTCTTCTGCCAGACTTACTTATTTCTCTTTATTTGAATCCCACCTCCGCTATGGCCTTCCCTTTTGGGGCTGCTGTACCACCGAGCAATTTTTTAGTATTTTTAGGTTTCAATAGAGAGCCATTCGTTATTTGTTTGGTCTAAATAATAGAGCGCACTACCTATACTTTTTCAAAAAGCATGAAATATTAACACTTCCTGCATTATTTATGTAGCAGGGTTATCGAGCGGTTATTTATTATATTTAAAATTATTTATTTATTTATTTGAGGCTTAGCGGGCAACCCTGTCTCAATACTGAAATTAACTAATATTTGATAAGTAAAATCGAAGGTACTCTGTAGGCTTCTTCGTAAATTAAAATTAAACATGTTATTAAATATAATTGTTAGTACAAATTGAATTAAACATTTTATGTCACTAATTCTGCGACCATATAAACTCGAACAACAGCAAACTGCAAAAACGATGGTATCTTCTTCTTGAATATATATTTATTTAACTATCAGGTGGTTTGTTTAAATAAAAGATTTGGTTTTTAAAAGCAACTTAAAAATCTATTAACAAAAGTAAAGTAAGTAATATGCTGTACAAAAATAATACTTAAACCTAATAACAAAAAAAATATTTTTAAATCTAGAAAATGTATTTGTACCATTATCTTTAAATCCCAACTTTAGTACAAAAGAAAAGAAAAGAAAAATCTTTAAATAAAACGTAAATTTAACTCTTGAAAACTCAGTTACTCCCCAGATAAAATAGAGAATAAAAAATAAAATATCTTTGAAAATCCCTTAACTTTAATATCCCACTGTATATGTAAAGCCCCATAAACCACCACAAAAGAAGAATTAAAGATCAACTATAAGAATCAAAACTCTGACACAGACTGACTTTTAGACTCAGCTATTACTAGATCCACCCCTTAGATCAATCCCCTCTTTGATTTTATTAGTCAGGACGAAACGAATAAAGCTGTGAATGGTGAAGCTTAAGTCCCTACTCTAAACTTTAAGTTCGGAACTTCGTCTTAGAAACACGAGGTATCACCCATGATAATAAAATGTGAATAAATAGATTAAAATGATATTCCCTTCAATTCTTAGTCCTAAGATTATGTATATAATTTAATATAAAAGCCTATACTAACTTATCCACATTATGGGTCCGCAAAACATGGCTTTTCGGTAATGTTTCTATTACAAAGTTCTCTATTGTATTTTCAACATAGTAAATTGACCATTCATTGACATTGCATCGAACCAAATAAAATGTTTCAATTAATATTTGCAACAAGTTAAATTAAACAGACCAAAGAATGATTACCATGAAACAGGGAACATATGGGATCATAAACCCTCGAAAAGGAAGGCATAAATTGTAACCTTTTAAGAAAGCTTATCCATAAATCTGTCTATACTCTAAAATATAGCATTTTAGATATATGATACTTTATTTAGGGTTTAAAATTCTCTAAACTAATATTAGACGAATTTACTTATAATTCTTGTGAAATAATCAAGCCTGTTTAAACGTGAACATTAGAATTAACAGTTTTAGTAAAATATTCGTAAAATATATATATTATATTTAGAATATATAAAAATATATACTCTATACCGTTCTTATAGCCTATTCTGTTACATTTATTTTAGAAATGGTCTGTTTGATAAGAAAACATATAAGCACATTCCCTGAAAGGCCACAACACGTATATCCTACCAGAAACTCTAGGCGTGACATATACCTTCCTGTTCCTTCCACAGAATTTATAAAAAAATCTATTATTTACAATGCCATAAAACTTTACAATCATCTTCTAGAACATTTAAAAAATCCCTGTGTTTGCACTTTTCCGAAAAAAATCAAAGCGTACCTCATTGAAAGACCTTTTTACTGGGTTACTGATTTTTATAATGAATAATGTCATTAAAATGTTTTGTATTTGCTTGTTTACTTAAGTTATGTTGCTGGCATGGGCATTTGAAAATATTTTAAAAGGAATGAACGTCTGATAGTACGTTAACATTAATTATATTTGTTACTTATTAGATTAAAGTTATACATTTTCTTTTTTTTTTAATACACTTAAATTACTATATTAGTCCAGTACACTTTTTGTTTAACTTCACGTATTTTGCTTGTTTAACGATAACAAAATAGAGTTTCAGGTCACGTAATTTTAATTTCCATGTCTTCGAAATTATTCACTTCGCATATGTATTGTTTATTTTATTTTTTATTTTGCAATTTATGTATTTGCATTGACCTATCGAAAAATATGATTTTTTTTTCGATCAATATTTCGTTTTTTGTATTTTTGGTTTGGTTTTTTTTTTGTTTTAAGGTTAATTTCGTTTTGTCCATAAAATTTTAATAATTTCCCTGCGACAATAAAGCATACTTTTGTTTGTGGTACTAATTAAAGATGGCGGAACAAAATGGAGGCTAAATAAAATTTTTGTAATCTGAAAAATCACCCTTTCAGATTTTACATACATTCGCGTTTTGGCGTCCCTAGATTCTAAAAATATGTTTTATCAAATTCGTCGGTCCGTCCGTCTGTCTGTCAGTTCGCTGCATAGCCTAAAAATTGCTCATTAGATTGACTTCAAATTTTAGTCAAAAATTAAGGCTCCTATGGGGATGACCTGGTAATATTTTGGTTAAAATCCAATATGCTGGAACAAGATGGCGGCCTAATGAAACGTTAAAAGTGTTATTACTTAAGTTTTATATAGGAATCAACTGATAAAATTTTGGTAATGGCGGCTTAATAAAACATTTAGAAATTCAGAACGAAAAACCTACTTAATGAACAAATTTATAATTGTGAGCCATAACTAATTGTAGTATAGCGATAAACTAGTAAAACTGTAGAACTAATTCAAGATGGCGGAACAAAATGGCGGCCAAATAAAATTTTTGAAATCTCAAAAAATCACCCTAGCTGGCATTACATATCTTCGCGTTTTAGCGTTTCTAGATGCCAAAAAATATGTTTTATCAATTCCCTCGGTCCACCTGTCGTTTTGTCTCTCAGTTCGCGGCATAACTTAAAAACTACTTATCAGATTGATTTCAAAGTTTGGAAAAAAATGAAGGCTCATATGGGGATGACCTGGTAATATTTTGGTAAAAATCGAATATGCCGGAACAAAATGGCGGCCTAGTGAAACGTTAAACAATTGTTACTAAAAAAACTAATTATCCAATTTACCTTAAATTTTGCAAAAAATCAAGTTACATAAGAATGAACTGGTAATAGTTTAGTATGAATATAGGATATTGGTGAAGGATAACTTTACATACCCCGATATTTTCCATTTTTTTGGTATTGTTTTGATGTATTATCGTAAATTAAACATTTCTTAACATATTTAACGTTGGTTGATCAATTTTTTTTTATAAAAAAAAAACACTAAAAACTTGTTTTAATCTCCTTCTTCAGGAACGGTTTTTACCCTCGTTTGCAGAAGTTTTAACGTTTTATGCTGTCAAAAGTAACTTAAATATGTAATTCTCACTAATTTTTATTCATAATACATGATATTTTTCTTGTAAAAGTTACAGAAAACCTACATAACTCACATATTTTACTTATAGACTTCTAATAACATTTCGGAAATGACAAGCGATCATGTCTAAAACGTCAAACGCCAGAAAATAAACTAAATTGACCGTGTTGGTACGTTTCCAACATTTTTTCTCAAACAAAACATCATATTGCCTAAATTAAACTCAAGTTATTTATATTCGGACCAATAAAAACAAAGCTCATATATTATTGTATAAGGCAGATATGCGTAGACATTTTACTTGGGTTTTTACCCCGACTCTACAAATTTCCAATTTCTTCATTCTAACATTTATATGGTAGAATACAGTTTGTTCGCTTTTTAATTTGCGTTTATTACTTTGCCCCAAAAATGGATGTTGCAAATGTTTTCCAGCTAATGCAGATACTGTCGCTGAACGATGACTTGTTATAGCAATTACAGTAGTGTGGATCAATGAGGACTAGGTTTCGGTGCCCTGTTGGCCGTTGTCGTCGGGAATGTTCATTACAAAAATATAGCGTTTATCCTTTGGGCAAGGGTTTTCGGTGCCTTGGGGTATCGAGGACGCTATTCGGTAATGAAGGGTTCATATTTTGAACAATGTAGAGTGCCGGTACGTATAGTACAATTTTTAATGTGGGAGTGGGCATGCGAGGTTAGATTTGGGTGTGCATCTATGTCTGCTGGATGTAATCGAGGTGCTGTTATCCAGCAATATAGATTTTTTAGAGACGTTTGTTGGTGGCAATTACTCAGGAGAAATGACTTGTTTTTATTTCGTAAGAATAGAATCATTAATAATATATATTTGTTTAGGTTAATTTTGGTATGATTTTTAAAGACTCTAAACATCTGCGGCGCTCCCTCCATTCAAGGTGGTGACTTTTTCAGTTTTTTTTTTCAACAAATCATAAAATTTCGTACCTAGTTGTGTTTTAAAAATAAGATTGCCTTTTGGTTAGCTCAGGTTAGGTTTTTTTTTGAAGTGTCGTAAAAAAGTGATTTTATATTAAAACAAGAGTTTTTTTAACAAAACCTATTAATGTTGGGTTAGCTCAGGTTCGTCTATAAAACTATCATTCAAGGTAAAAATTACTATTAATGCCATAAAATCATATTTGAAAGTCGCGCGAACTTTAAAGTGGTGTGATTGGCGGGTCCCGTATGCAGTTTAAAATCTTGTTTTGAGTTTGATGTTCTCGTTTTTACTTTCTAGGTGGCGTTGGACATATAGTCCAAATTGATGAATCCGTCATCACTAAGCGGAAATATCACGTAGGAAGACTGGTACCCGAACGGTGGGTTCTGGGAATATACGATGTAACGGCAGGGCGAGGTTACATCGTGTTTGTTCCAGATAGGCATGTGTTACCTGGCACAGAAATCTAGACGGATTGTTGGCGTGGGTACCAGAGCCTTGCTAATTTAGCCGGTGTCTCTCCTTATGTTCATAAAACAGTAAACAACTCCCGAAATTTTGTAGACCCCCAAACGGGGGTTTGTACAAGTCATGTCGAAGGATATTGGTCACGCCTAAAACAGTTTTTGAGACGTCTGGAAGTGATGCAGTCTCCATTTATACCTGAATATATTGACCAGTTCATGTTATGGCTGGTTTATGGGAACACTGCATCCTCCCGGTTTCGAAATTTAATCGACCAGATTTCACAAAAATATCCTTTTTAACTTTTGTGTTTTTTTTTTCAAGTGTGTGTTTTTTTTTGTGTTTTGTTAATAACTTTCTTTTTGACATTGATTGTACCTACTTACCGTTACATATACTTCAGGAAAAGCAGGTGAGTTTGGCAACGTCGCAATAATTTCCTTTCTGTATTCTATCTGAAACCTCATAATGTAGAGTTTTTGCATTGAAGAGTACTGTAAATTGTGATGTTTTTTATTTTTTTTTCCGAAAAAAAGTGTGTTTTACAAGCAACTTTTGCTTTTAATCTACTCTATACAGCATATACTAATGTTTAAAATTAAAAAAAAAAACCTGTGTGTGGGTATGTAAAGTCAACAAGACCCTAGGATATGTAAACAAAATGGCGGCTTAATAAAATATTTAAAAAATCAGTCTGAAATAAAATTACTTACTAGATTAATTTCACATTTTGTGCAAGAATTAAGTGTGATATACAGATAAGCTGGTAAAATTATGTTACGAATTCAAGATAGAAGAACAAATTGACGGCCAAATACCATGTTAAAAAAATTAACGTAGAAAATCTTGTTGTAAATTTTGGAGATAAATTAAATATGATATAAGGAGAAACTGGTGACAAAACCGCGGTGTGTGTCGATGTAAAAACTACTTATTAAATTCATTTTAAATTATGCCCAAATTCAAGTGTGGCATAGGTAGAAATTGGTAAAATATTGATAAGGATCCTTTTTGTGTGTGCGCTGTCCTCGCCCGGATGTTCTTATCAGTGGTCGCGAATAGATTTGTCATAAATTCGCAATTAATGAACGAATAAATTCATTTTTAAGTATTGTGGCAATTAACAACGTTATTTGTGCTAAATCATGTAACTTCGCCCATATTTACTGTTGCGGGTGTCGAAATGTTTACATATTTTTTGTTGGAAATTGCGAGACGGATTGGGATGGCTTGCATGATTGGATTCTCGAGCGAGTTTCAAATTATAAATATAAACGTGTACGTGTTTTTTTTTGCTACTAGATTCTTAATATGACTCCTGAATCGTGCAATACAAAATATTCACACTGTGAAAAACCAATAAACGCTAATTCGCCTTCAATATCATGTAGTGTTTGTCTGTCGTGGTTTCACAAAAGATGTTCAGGGCTAACAGCTAGAGAGTTTACGAAGCAGGCCGCATTGTGGAAAAAATCTGGAGCTACGACATGGATGTGCAACTCATGTCAATCCCTAACGTGTAGTGATGGGGATGTACACGGCAGGTCGTCAAACTCTGGATACTCACGGAATCGTCTTTCTATAGGTCCACGCCCATCTACTGCAGTGGTGAACGATGACGTTTCGATCACCAGTGTTGCAGACCACCCTAAACAAAGTCATGTGTCTTTGAATGACATCGTGGAAAAACTAAACCGAATGGAATCTCAATACTTTGTGCTGCTCGCTAAATATGAGGAACAAATTAAGATAAGCCCATCTAAAGCGGGAAATTGAGGACATCAAAAAGCAGCTGTCAACTAACAGACAGAACGTGTTGTATGGTGCGCCTAGTGAGATTGTGAGTGAGGCCGATAGAGAACTAAACAAAAGACAGTCGCGTCAGAAGAATCTAATGATTTTTGGTATGAGTGAACCTGTTCCTTCAGACGGTTCATCAAGAATTGACTTAGATGTCGCGAAAGCAACTGATATTTTGCTGAAACTCTGTCCTAACGTCAAAGTTGACAACATCAAAGTATTTCGAGTTGGTAAGGAGATTACATCAAGAACTAGACCTATGAAAATTGTACTAAATTCAGCTAACGATGTCAGGACTATTATTCGACAAGTGAAAGATCTGAGGCAACATGATGAATACAAACACATCACTATGAGCTTCTATAGAACACCTAAACAAATAGAAGAATTCAAGACCTTGAAAGAAGTCATGGATGACATACAATGACTTTTCGAAAGCCTTTGACAAGGTTGACCATTCCGTACTTTTACATAAACTGGACACTTTGGGTTTCAACAGAAATCTTGTTTCTTTTTTTGAGTCCTACTTAAGCAACCGTTCGCAATATGTTGAAATCCGTGGAAATAAATCATCTAAATTTACAGTCACAAGTGGAACACCGCAAGGGAGCAACCTGGCCCCACTTATTTTTCTACTTTTTGTTAACGACATCTGCGACGACATCGACAGTAATGTTCTGTTATTTGCCGACGATTTGAAGTTTTTTCGCGTTATAAATGATATAAATGCTTGTGTTTCCTTGCAGCAGGATATAAAATCTATTCAACGCAGGTGTGTAATGAACAAGCTACCATTAAATGCGGAAAAGTGCTTCGTGATGACATACACTAATAAAGTCCATAGTATCGACTTTCAATATAACATAGATACCAATAATATTCGGCGTTGTGACACTTTCAAGGACCTTGGAATTGTATTCGATCCTAAGCTCTCTTTCGCTGAGTACATTGATGGAATTTGCAATTCTGCCTTAAAGACGCTGGGTTTTATAATTCGCAAATCCACTGGTTTCGAGAACATCTCAACACATAAAACTTTATATTCTAGCTATGTGCTCTCGAGACTTGAATATGGTGCAATTATATGGAATCCAATTTATACTAAATATGTCAGCCAATTAGAGAGTGTCCAGAGGAAGTTTGCTAAGTTTCTAATGTTCAGGTGGGATAAAGTGTATCCTGCTAAAGGCATTGATCAGATTATGCTGACCAAGCAATTTCAGCTGCCGTTATTAACGTGCCGTAGATACTATCGTATGGTTACATTACTTATAAAGTTATGTAAGTACTACGTTGACTGCCCGATGCTGTTGCAGCAAGTCCTCTTTCACGTTCCTGCTAGGTCCACTACAGTATTCTCTGTTTTCCATTTGCCGACCCCATCAACCAATTTTCTCACGAAAACGCCATTATATCAGGCTATGAATATCTTCAACGGTACTTGTAATGATATTGATTTACACTATCATACACTCGCTAAGCTTACAACACTCTTAAAGAATAGATTCTTGCACCTTGAATGAAGACCTTTATAATTTACCTTTAATTTTATTGGTAGAAATCTATTGCTCTTTTTTCTATTTTAGTTCAAATTACATTAATTGTATATTATTATTATATTATGTCTCCTATTTCATGCTCAATTGTCTTATAAATGGATGTATCTGTTAGACAATAAAGATTATTATTATTATTATTATTATTAATATATTGGAACAAAATGGCGCCCAATAAAAATGTTTAAAAATGTATACATGTATGTGTTCCTAAATAACTATGTACTGAACTAATGGTTTACACTTCATTATTCTTAATAAAAGAAAATATTCATAAGTTCATGGTAAAGGAAATTTACCGATTTTTTCTATTTATTAGGAAGATTTACACAGAACAACTAAGACTATATATTTTTTAATGCAGTTAGCGGGTCGAAATATAAGTCATATATTACATTACATCGACTGGATTACCTACAATAATTATAAGTTGTTCCTTGTACCTAAATTATCACATTAATTTAACTAATTTCGGAGTCAAAATAATATATATTTGATTATGTCTCACGTATTTTGTCGGGTTCGTTGATCGATAACTAATTTTACACGGCCATAGCGCTAATTCGTTTCCTAAGTCACGTAAATCCGAGCATAAACCATTTGTAAGCAAACAGATTTTTTTCTATAAACTTCTTTGGAAGTAAATTAGGTTTCAGTCGCGCGGCTTACTGTGCGTATGTGTGTCAATATATTAACAGATTGTCTCGAACTAGGTTATTTATACTAATTAAAACGTGTTTCTTTGAGTATTTTTCCGATGATAAATCGTTTCCCGTAGTCCCTGATGTTTAAAATTAGTTGTCATATACTTATTTGACTAGAACTTTAGTTGAAATTAAAATTCCGTTCTTCCAACTATAAACGAGATTATGTTAAAATCAACTTCAAAAATGTTAAAGATTAGGGGAACTATTTTTCGCGAGAAAGTTGAAAGTAGGGCTCGGATTAAAAGTTTGTCTAATTTTATTATTCCTTTTCTTTTATAAATGGAGCAGCAGCCACAAAAGATTTGAGTGCTCATCGCGATTTCCCAACTCCAGGTTAAACTAGCATAAATTTATTTTTCTCCTGGACATATATTACCGCGACAAATTTAGGTATTCACGGCATTCCGTAATCTGTTTTGTACTGGAATTAAACAAAAGAGGGACACTCTTCCCTTTTAAGAGTCACGATTTTTACTAGTCTAATTCACGAAACCGAAATGGTGTCAATTTTTGCTACCTTTAGTAAAAATATGAGTGAGGCCTTATTAGATTATGGTTGACGTCTAGAAAAATGTACGAAAGTTTCATATCGACACACAAGATTAAAAAAAAGTGTTTAGTTTTTTGCAAAAAACTTACAAACTATTAAAAAAAACTTTAGTTTTTTGTTAGCTTCAATAATCATTAATAAACAACAGCTAAAAATATCGCAATTAATCTCACATTGTATAGTTGTGATACGAAGCAAAATAATTTTAGGGGGTTTACCCCAACAATTATCCGACTTGAAATATAAACGAAAACTCCAAAACAATTTGATAAAATCAGTGAAAAAAGATTTTTTCAGAGGTATATTTTTTCTTTAAGTGTCTAGGTCAGGGCTGCTCAAACGGTCGATCGCGAGTGCTTTTTGAGTAGATCTCGAGAAGAAAAATTTTTTTAATAAGTAGGTACTTAACTAAACTACAAACATTTATTACGTAGTAAAATAACACACTGCTAGCGGCAAAACGCGGCTTTATCAAAGGAACGCGCGGTTTGTCGGGAACATTCGAGACTTTCGTTCACGCCGATATAAATATTGCGCCTGCAGGAATTGGAGTCATTCTGAATTGCAACTTGAAGGCAATACTACGTCGATACAAAGTTTATTATTAAATAGTATAAAATGAGTGCAGCGAAGAAATCTAAAACGTATCATTTTAATAACGATTGGGAGGAAGAATTTTTGTTTTGCATGGTGAAGGATAAGTGCATTTGTCTTATTTGTCGTGCGTCAGTTGCAATACCTAAGCGTGATAACTTAGAGAGGCATCATAAAACGGTTCAGAAAAACTATGAAAAGGATTTTCCGCCACAGAGTGAATTAAGAAAACGAAAAAAGTACGTGATTTGATATCTTGTTTGAAAAAAGAACAAGCCATGTTCACAAGACCAGCCAAACAATCAAACCATTCGAAGATGGATCGGTTGTGAAGGAAGCATTTATTTGGAGATTTTAAAAATAAAACAGAAATCATGTCTGCTATTAGAGAACTTCAGTTATCTCGTCCCACTGTCACAAGGCGTATTGAAGTCATGAGTCAGGACATGGCAGATAAACTAAAAAATGATATCATAGAATGCACATACTTTTCTTTACAGTTCGACGAATCCACCGATATGACAGACACTGCCCAGCTGTGTATTTTTATTCGGATGGCATTCAATGACATGTTGGCTAAGGAAGAATTTTTGACAATCATTCCTCTGAAGGGGAAGACCCGTGGCGAAGATATATATGACGTTTTCTTCAATTTTGTAAAAAACTAAAAGCTACCAATATATAAATTAGTATGCATTACAACCGATTGAGCACCAGCAATGACTGGAAACAAAAACGGTTTTGTGGCATTGTGTCGAGCTAATGAAGATTTCCCTTCATTTTTTTCAATTCATTGCATTATACATCAACAAGTTTTGTGTTCAAAAGTTTTAAACACGGAGGAAATTATGGGCATTGCAACAAAAATTGTGAATTCCATCCATGCACGTAGCTTGCAACGGCGGCTCTTTAAGTTGCAGTTGGAAGATAGGGAGTTAGCTGAACACACTGATTTAGTTCTTCACACGGACATCAGGTGGTTGAGTCGCGGAAAATTCCTAGAAAGGTTTCAAGTATTATTGCTCGAAATAACAGCTTTTCTAGACGAAAGAGGTGAGGACACTCAGATGTTGAAAAACGAAAAATGGCTGACTGAATTGGCATTTTTGACTGACATCACAATGCACTTAAACACCATTAACTTGGGGCTGCAAGGTAAAGGAAAAACTGTTATTGAGATGATTAGCGCAGTAAACGCATTTAAAAGTAAATTGCAACTTATGATAGATCAACTGAAAAGAAAGGATCTGAAACATTTTCCGTCTTTGAAAGCAAGGATAGCTACTGAAATAGCAAGTCAGTTTAATATGAACTCATGTTCTGTTGAAAATGAGTTAGTGCAGATTATATCAGATATACATCTCAAAGCTACAGCATCTGATACAAATTTCTGGTGTTTTATATCTGAAGATAAATATCCGAATCTAAGGCAAATCGCCCTTCAACTGACAGCAATGTTTGGGTCAACTTACTTGTACGAGTCTGCATTTTCTGAAATGAAGATAATTAAGTCAAAAATATCGCAATCGACTAACTGACGATCATATGTCATCATGCTTGCGATTAGCACTCAGTGGTTACGTACCATCTTATGAAAAGTATGCTGAGGACATGCTGTGCCACGCTTCAACATCCACAGTCACTCCTTAGTTAAGTTTAATACCATATGTAATTCTTTTGTTTTGTAACAACCAATAAACACGCAATTTTGAATAACTATGAGTTTTTTCATTGATATTGTAGAGAAGAACCTAACTAAACCTAACCCAAACCTTGACTAAAATAATGTATATTGTGCGGAAAGCTAATATCTATATATGCTACGGTACACCCAACCTAGGTAGGTAGGGTGTATGTATCGTGTATGTACTACAACCCTGCATCACACGTACTTGCAGCCTCTCAGAGTCGATCGTAAGTAGTCTAAAAATATTGAGGTAGATTGCCAGCAGTTCAAGTTTGAGCACCCCTGGTCTAGGTAATACAATTTTTTTTTAATTTTAGATTAATATTTAATAATATAATATTTTTTACTTGTTACGGCTGGTTTTGAGGTATCATAATGGCTTAGCTCTCGGCGAGCGAAGCTCTATTTTCAACATTAAATTGAAATTATTAATAATAGAGATAAGAGCTTTGGGAGTCGGATAGTTTTTTCCAAAAACTAAAATCCTTTTTTAAAATCCTAATTTGTTAATCACTTTTGAAATTGTTTATATGTACGGCTTTGGGGCTTTGGCACATTTTTCTAGACTTCATTCCGAATCCAACAAGGCATCACTCATATTTCAATATCAGTAGCAAGAATTAACATTATTTTGAGGTTTTGTAAACTAGCTTATAGTAATGGAATTACCGTGCTTTATATTTTATAAAAATCAGACAATTTTCTTTACCTGGAACTTCCTTCGTTTTCAATCTTACCTTTTATTAGGAATAGTGAACTGTGAATCATTTTAGTTCAGTACATATAATCACTTAGCACATATATTTTCCAAACATTTATATTGGAAACCGTTTTGTTCCATCATGTAAAATTCCTACCAATAACGTACTTGATGTTGTACTTGATTCTTGTGGGATAAATTAAAATAAATTGAATAAGTAATTTTTTACATTGGCATTCACCGCCATTTTGAATTCCTGCCAGTTTATTCCTGTATCAAATTTATGTTTTCTTAAAAATTTAAAGTCAATTGAATAAGAAAATTGTTTACGTTGATTTTTTAAACATTTCATTGGGCCGCCATTTTGTTCCTCCATCTTGTATTCGTACCACAACTTAATGAGTTTATCTCTATATCACGCTTAACGCTTGCACAAAATTTGAAATTAATCTAATAATCAGTTTTTTCAGGCTGATTTCTTAACCCTAGTAAATTATGTGTTGAGTGTAACCATCGTAAAATCTACGATCTGAAACTTTAATAATTAATATTCTCTTTTAACAATTTTTTTTGATAAAACGATTAAATTTCAAAGTATATTCTTTATTAAACAAAAACGATCAAGAAGAAATGTCATATTCTAAAATTTAGAATATAGAAATATATTATTGATATTTAATATCAATAATACAAATGTTACAAAAAACAGCTCGATGTTCAGGACAACATGGCCGACGATATCGATTACAAAAATTAGTTGTCATGCGTCTTCTCTTCGTGGGACAGATGTAACACATGCTCCTTTTTAAAGGACTAGGTTCTCCTTGTACTTCCTGAGTTGATGTTTTTTAGGTTAGGTAGTATTATTTCTACGTTCATGCGGATCGATGACTGTAAAGTTTTGATTTGCAAGCTCTGTTGGAGCCACGGTCGTAATAATTCCTTGTATAATTTTAACTTATAGGACCTTTTGCTCATTGTGATACATGGTAGGGACATTCCATGGTAACTCGAGATACAATCAGATTTATTATTTGGCAATAAAATGACAATTCTTTACTCTAACCGTTCAATTAACGCCAACATTTTAAATTAAAAACCTATATTGTTGCCATACAGTTACTTTATTACTCCAATAAAGGAAATGTTTTGAGATTCTTCATTTTTATTAATTAAAACTCATCAGTCACTCAGGTTACATCTTAAGGACATAAGGTTTATCTTTTCATAATCTTTTCAATTTTTCTACGAATATAACAGTTAAACTTCTATTAGAAAACAACATTAGTAAGATGAGTTATAAACAAAATTATAGTACAATTTGTAATTTTTCAAATCTTTGCTTTCAAGAGCAAACGGCAAAAAATGTGGTAACTCGCGTTACATTAAATTGGTAACTCGTGTTTCAATTAAATAATGAATACATTTCGAACAAAAAGTATAGTGTGGATCAATTTTAAATTGTTTGTATTCTCCTCTTGAGAACAGCCAGAAGAATATCGTCATCCTCATCACTATAAACAACATTTTCATCTAATACTCTAATGCCGATCTTCAAGTTTGACGTAATGTTGCTTGTTTTTAAAGTACCGTTTTGATAATAAATTATATGAGCATTAGATATGCCTGGAATTAAAGCAGCTTGATCAAAAATGGCATGGAGATTCATTTCTTTAGCAACATCTTCTATTTCTTTTGAAGTGACATTAATAACCTTCACTTTGGAACCCTCAGCAGCTTTGGCAAATTGTTCTGCATTAAACACAACTGCCTCTCTTCGCATAACCTTGTTTCGCACCAATCTTTTCAACGCGCCGCCTATACCATCAACGGGACCTTTTCCATGTGATGTAGCAAAATAGTTCCAAAATATGTTCTTTTCATTTCGTTGCTGAATGATTTTAATAGTTTCCACAATGTACCTGTTCTTAAATTGTGATGCAGGTCCATCTGACCAAATGTAGACTTTGGTAACGGATTATTACCCGATCCATGTAAACTGCTACCGTTTCTTTATTGTGGTTTCGATTATCAGATACAATAACCATTGGATGCTGTGTGGCCATATACCAAGCCGATATCGTAAACAAAGTTACTTGTGGTTGAGCCCAATGAAAGCTTTGAATTTCGTCTTGTGCTACACATGTGAAATTTTCAGAAAAATCCACTTGCACCAAAGCAGCTGATGGATCGAAGTTAGTAGCCGCTATATTCTTCCTGTCATTCTGATATGAATCAGCTTGATGCCTTTTCACATAAAATTGTTCAAAAAACGTTTTAGACATATCGATGATGTGTTTTCGCAATTCTGAAGCTGATCCTGAATGTAAAACTTTACACAATTTTCCTTCACTGTCTTGCCATACCAACCATGTGACTTCGGAATTATTGCAAGCACCTACATACTGTTCTAAGTTTGTATCTAAAGTGTCTTTACAAGCACCACAAGTAAATTTCCAACACTCTTTAGTAGGGTTTTCACACATGACGGACTTGAGAAAATCCTGGTTATAGCGAGGACATTCCGGTGAAATGGTATGCATGGCATTTAAAGCTAAAATGAAGTTTTCGTGGTATCTACATAGGCACACGTTATGAGGAAGTTGGCTACTTAGGAAAACATTTTTTGGTCTATATTCAGCAAACTTGCTCTTACCCACAACTTCCCCGTATTCCTTAACAAACAAAGCATGTGTTTCAGAAATGGAAGTACGATGTCTGATTTGGATTTTTTCTTTGGGTTTGCCTTGTTCGCGAACTGTAATAAAGTCTTTTAGTCCAGGGGCTTGGCGACTTATGTCCTCTCTTGTATAAAAATCTTTTATGGCTGTGACGACCTCGTTACTGAGTGATCTGCGATGTTGGTTAATGAGGTTTGAAGAATCGGACGCTTCATCTTTTTCTTCAACTTCTAACAATAGTTTCTTTAAAACAATCTGGCGTTTATTAGGACAGGTAGGTAACGATCTGCGGGCTCGTGCTGCTGCTTTTCCCAAAGATTGAATTGATGTATAAGGAGGAGAAACTTTTTTACTTGTATCACTTTCAAGTTTAGATTTTTTCATAGACCGACATTTTTTTACTCTTTCGTTAACTTTTTTCCTTATTTCGTTTTGTAACTGCTTTCTTTTTGAAGACGGCAAATTGGAAAGGGCGACTTTCTTTTTTGCCCTACTTTTTCTGCATATTTCTGCATGCTTTTTTTTATATTCATCATACTCTCCTAGCTTTTTTAACTTTTCCCGTCGTCTTTTCATTTTTTCAGCACCGGATAAGCCCATACTTTCTAAAAGAAAATTGTTCGACTTTTTTACTTGCCCAACGTTACTTATATCACACTTAACAAGTTTTAATATACGTGTGAGGTAAATTCGCTGAATATGGCACTTTTTTTATTTATAGGTTCAAATCAGTAACTCGCGTTTCAATGAAAACCCAAAAAAATATATCATTTGCGGAAAATTTATCTTCAGTGTTACTGAACCATGCTTTGAAATGAATCTAGGCAACAGAAATATAAAATCTTAAAACACGATAAAAAAGTATTAAAACGGTATATTCCTTTTAATTATACTTTTAGGTAACTCGCGCTACAATTATTTCCAATACAATCTATTATTTACTTTTTTACTTAATACTGTTAAAGCTCGGTCAGCAAAATCGCAAGATAAGTAGTCAAATGCTAAATTAATACTTAAAATCAAAAATACTCACGGTTTGCTTGCTGGTTCCACAAAAACAGTTTACCACACCACGAGAATTTAATATGATTTAGGATCTTATTTTTTAGTTTAAATTTTAACTCCCGTCAAAGTGACAGTTCTTAAATTTTATTTGTAAAAACAAATGAATAAAGTAAAGTCGTTCCTTAGCAACAAGATACACAGCCTACTAAGCCATTTACAATAACTTGATAATTTTTTGATCATGTCCGCATTTTCATGGAATGTCCCGGTAAACAATTTGAGTTGCATGGTAGATAATAGAAGCACATTTTTGTTTGATTTGGGTTTATAAGATGTCAGGGTTTTTTTCATTATCAAAACCAAATTTTCAGCATTTCAGGTGGAATTTCTTTTTTGTTTGACCGGTTGGTACCAACAAGAGTAGTTTCACTGATCTGAATCAGTTGATCATCGTAATGTTTCGGTGAAACTTGTGAACAATTTTAGTCAACGTTTTAACAAAGGATTCTTCTAGTGGAAGGCCCTCAATTTGAGTAGATTTCCGTAAATGCGGAGCAACGTCAATCATGTATTTAGTTTTTTTCTAATAAACCATGATAATCTTCAGTTCATATTCAGATGATTTGTTGGATTTGTAAAACCTATAACTTGTTCGTCAATTGTCAAATAAGTGTTGAATAAATTCTTCTCATATTTCTCGAATGCATGTGAATGAGTCTTGTTTTTTTGTGGTCACCGTGGATGTTTTTATTATCGAACCTTAGGGAATTGAACCTCGCTTCACTCATGGCTGATTTATAATTTGATTCACATAACTTTTTATCAAATAACTCGGTAGTTCTCAAATGGTTATTTTTCGTGACAGTTGAAACCTTTAATTATTAGATATTTTATTAATTTTAGTCGCCATCTTAGATTCGTACCAATATTCTTCCAATTAATTCTCTCTTTTTTTGTTTCTGTGCAAAATTTGAGGTAAATTGGATAAGTCGTTTGCAAAGATTAATTTTTTTAACATTTTACTACCCCGCCATATTGGACAAAATTAACAAAATATTACAAGGTCATCCTCATATGATTTCTAATTTTTGACCAAAATCTGTTTAGTTAATCGAATTAATAGTTTTTTAGTTATGTCGCGAACAGACAGACCGACAGAGGAAAGACCCACGGAATTGAGAAAACATTTCGGCACGTCGGGACCCCCAAAGTCTATCGGTCTGTCTGTTCGCGAGATAGCTGAAAAACTATTAATCCGATTAACTTCAGATTATAGAAAAAATGAGGAATCATATCGGTATGCTAATATTTTGGTAAAAAGCATATATGGCAAAACAAAATGACGGCCTAGTGAAATATTGAAAAATTATTACTAGAAAACTGCTTATCCAATTAACCTCAAATTTTGGACAGGAGTTGAGTGCGGAAAACACATTTTCCACATGCCTTAGGAACATTTATTTTTCTACAAGTGTGCGGAAATAACCATTGTCCAACAGTCATATTAGAATTTGTATTTAAAGTTTCACATTTTATTGCTTATTTATATAATAATTTGTAACAACAGTGCAATTAGTTGCATTGACCACATTGATGGCAGGTTCTAGCTGGTTGCTTCTGCTTGGCATCATATTATCTCTATAGACCCTAATTGGCGTTATTTTCATTTCTTTAGATTTCATTGTTAATTTTTTCTCTATTGCAATACGTCGTTTTTACGAGGCAAGTATAAAGTAAAACTCTTAGTGCCCTAAGTGACTGCCTTGTCTCTTATCGTTAAGTTCAGTCAAGCCACTGTGCCCTTAAAGGACCCATTAAAAATTAAACCAAAAGCAGGCCAAACAGTAAAAGTCAGTAGCGTTGACAGTGAATAAGTGTCAAAGGGAAACTTGCTCCAGATATCCTGGAAACTCTTATTCGGCGATTGGAAATGCGAGTTTTGGAACCGGTCCAGGATTTCAAAGTGCAATCGAGAGTTTGAAACGAAACACGGACTTAGGATGGAGAGGTGGAGCTCGGAAATTATATTTTAATGAAAAATGAGCCCATTAGAATGATAAATGTGAGTAGTTGAGGAAGACGCTGATCTGTTTTTGACAGTTGAATTATATATTAAATAATTCGGAAATATATTCAGGAAATGAAATACAAACGAAAGTTACTGATTAAAAGCGTGTACATTAAACTTTATGTAAAAAGAAATTAGTCATCTATTTCGGAAAAGTAACGTTAGAAAGGCTAAAGATGGGAAAGCTTTTGGCGTATGGGGTATGTGGTTGCATTTAAAACGGGATCTACAAGTTTAACTTTAAAAGATAACATAAAATATTAAACATAAACATTTTATGATTTTATCTGAAATGTCTTATTTTTTTAAATAGAACACCCTGTATGATAATATTTCATTAATACATTTCTTCTTACTGAGTTTAAACATATATATCAGGTGTTGTATTTCAAGACTACTGAGAAATTGAGAAATACTCTATCATAAGAGACGTTGTTTTAGAAAGAGAGAAAATATTTTAACTTTTTCCACATAGTGGAGTCTACTAGGAAATATTACCTTTTATGGCAGGTGTTTGTTAACATTTTTAATCGCCTTTACAGGTAAATAATCAAAGAGGGTCTATTTTTGATCGGCGAGGAGATACTTACTTAATGAAATTAAGTTTCTACTTTCCAATCATCATGTGCTTAGTTTTCTAACAATATCTGCCCATTAAGAGAAAAACCATAACACTTTTATATATGCTATATTTCTTTCAATACCTTACTTCCCTTATTACAGGTAGGTATCGTAAAAAAATCACCCTTTGATTTTTCTCAGATCTTTACGTTTCTGGGTCCCTAGAAACCAGAAAACATGCTTTCTCAATTCCTTCGGTCTGTCTGCCTGTTCCCGGTATAGCTAAAAAACTACTTTCCCGATTGACTTAAAATTTTGTTCAAAAATTAAGGGTCATATGGGGATGACCTGGTAACAGATTACAGGTTAACAGGTAAAAATCCAATATGGAGAAACAAAATGGCAACGTTATCAAATCTAAACAAAAAATATTGTAAAAAAACTACTTATCGAATTTACCCTAAATTTTGCAGAAAAATTAGGTATTACCTAATGATGTACTGGCGAAATTTTGGTACGAATCCAAGATGTTGGAACAGAATGGCTGCCTAATAAAGTACTAAAACATTTAGCCCAAAAAAAACTGCGTAATATATTGATTTCAAATGTTATGTAAGAAATAACTGTGATATAGAGATGAACTGTGGTACGAATTCCAAATGGCGGCCAAATAAATGTTTGTAATCATGAAAAAAAATTTAAGTTTTACATCTATTGATCTATCTGTTGGCCTGTCCGTCTGTCAGTTCGCGGCTTAGCTAAAAATTACTTACGTGAAAAATTCACCCTCCGAGATTTTTTCAGATCTTCACGTTTCAGGGTCCCTAAATGTAAGTCTTCAAGTAATAAAGGCAATTCGTTCTGTAAAGTGTTTATATGAGTCACCAGTAAGTCGACAAGGTAAAAAAAAGGACCAGTCAAAAGATCTCTAATTTTACCACACAACACCTGCTCCTGAAAATGAGTTTCGACAATTCCATGAGGTTTGTCGTCTGCCCATAATGGAAGTCCTTGAAAAATTGGCTTCATCAGTAAAATGATGATACAATCAAAGTTGGGGTTTGCTGTTGGCCTATTAAGGTACCACCTGCAGAAATTAACCCTTAAAGGAAAATTCCGGAATTTGAATGTGGTAAGGATATAGTAGAGAATCATGCAAGATACTCCAACCAACAACTTGATGGTTAATATTTAATAATACAGAAATGTTTCTAGTGCTGGTCTCTGGATGTTCTTCTGTTTCATTTAAAATACCTTTTCGATCTGTGGTATTGGAACAGTTCTTGGTTTACCCGTATCATCGCTGTTCTTTTTAAAAGTTCCACTTTCCACAAGACTGACTTCTCTTGCATTTCCATTCGCAAAGCCGTAGATAAAATGCATCTCGAGGATGACGAGTATTTAAAACTTCGCAACTATTAAGTTTGCGTCTTGCGTCACCGTTCGCGCTGTCCATAAAGTTACTACTACTACTATACTGGTAGGAGTTTTGGGTATTTCTACCCCAATTAACAGGCCAAATTCGCCTCTCTCTTGAACAACTTTACAGCTGCGGCACACATAAATTTATTCACAATGCCTACTAGGTACCATTACTATTGTTTGGATTATCCATTCTCGGCAAATTAAAAAAAAACGCACATAAACTTAAAAATAAGCAAGACAAAATTGCATTACGCAAAAAGGCGATAAATATAAACATAAAAGTAAGGTTAGGTTCACGCAAAGCGCAAATTTTTTTAATCTATAAGATGGGCTAAGAATCAGCGTAAACGCTTATCTTAAACGGACGATGCAAGACGCAAACTTTTTCAATCTATAACTCAGGCTTAAATGTTGGCACAACTTATGGTTTGAAATGCAAATTTGTCAAAATCAATAAAATAAACTTTTTCCATTTCAAAGAAATCTGTTTCATCTAGCTAATTACAGTAAATCGTTTTTTTATTTTTGTTCTCGATAAGGGTCGAAGATAAGAAAAAAAACTACAGGACAAAAAGTTTCTAAACAAGATTAAAAAAATGACTTTTAGAATCTACCAGCGGCGCACCGCAAATAAAGTTCAGGGGTAGAAAAGAGAGCACGACCCCTGAAAAAATATCACCCTGTAGATTCTGACAACCGTTTGACATGCGCAATCGTGCAACTCCTATTGCGTAACCCTATTCCAAAATTTGAGGTAAATACCTCTAAAATTGCAGGAGCCATAAAGAAAAAACTGAAAAAATATTGAAATTGCAACACCCTGTAGATCGGTAACGAAACTTTTGCGAACCTAAGTTTATTTGAAATTTCAGTCATAAAACAAACCAAAGAATCACTTTTTCCGTTTGTACATGATATGTAGGAACAGCCTGTATCATGATTATTGATATACCGGGTGTCCGGGAAAATGTGGGAGATCTCTCGGACTCAGATAGAACATTAAAAAATAAGATGACAAGTTCCCATAAATTTTTTTCCTAGCGGCCCTCCCTACGGAGATACGGCCCCCTAAAGGACCCCACTGTAAATCGGTTTTTCTAGAATAACTTTTAAACGACTCAATATAATTTAACGAAAATTTAATATGATAAACAGTAGTAAGGACCTCTCAAAATGCTTCCCTTAAAACATAATTAGCTTGTTTAGTTTACCAGGGACGGACTAGATTGTACATTTTAACGCTCAAATTTTTAACACCCTGTATGATAAGGAGTTAAAAAAAATAAATTTGGATACCTTGAACATTAAGCTAAAGAAAAGGTGCTCTTGTTCATTGTCAATAAAATGAACCGTTTTCGAGAAAAAAAAATAATAAAAGTATTAATGTTTTATTATTGTTTATTTATCAGTATTAAAGAATGCACTTTTTTACAAACGTTACTATGGTACGAAATAAATAATCTCGCATTGACGTGTGCATTTGAAATCTTCTTGACACGTTGATCTTTTTGTACCTACTTCGATATTAATTTATTAAATTTTGAATACCTTGGTAAATTTAATTCGATAATGGGATACACATTTAGTGAGTATGCAGATATGCATCTTATGTACGGACTTGCATCTTGCAATGCTTATGAAGCAAGAAGGTTGTATGGAGAAAGATATCCTAATCGCAATATTCCAAATGAGAAAACATTTCAGCGAATTGACCAACGTCTAAGAGAAACTGGTGGGCAATTCTCAATTAATAAGGTAACATTATTGACGTTCATTAATTATTTTTAGGAAGTTTTGGGAAAAGGAGTACTGATGCTGGTGTGAGGAGAACAGTACGTACGGTGCAATTGGAGGAAGATATTTTGGATACTGTAGCTGATACTCCCTCAATAAGCACTCGAATATTAGCCGCGCAGCTTCATGTGTCAAAAAGTACAGTTGCTGAAGTACTTAAAGAACAGTTTTTATACCCTTATCATCTGCAAAAAGTGCATCAACTACTTCCTGAAGATTTTCCTCGAAGAATCCAGTTCGCAAACTGGTTGTTAGATCAACAACGAACAAACCCAAACTTCATTAGCATTATTCTTTTTACCGATGAAGCAGGATTTACCAAAGATGGTATTGTAAATTTACATAACTCGCATGTATGGGCTGATGAAAACCCTCATGCCACTGTCGTTCATCATCATCAACATCAGTTTCAATCCATTAATGTTTGGGCAGGAATAATCGGCAATTTTTTCATTGGACCATGCGTATTACCGGCACGATTGAATGGTGAACTTTATTTAGAGTTCCTTCAGAACGCTTTTCTAGATTCAATAGAGCATTTGCCACTTGAAACCCGCCAAAGGATGCATTTTATGCATGATGGAGCCCCACCCCATTTTAGCGTTGCTGTACGGGACCACCTAAATAACGTCTATGGAAACCGTTGGATAGGCAGAGGAGGTCCCATTGCCTGGCCTCCACGGTCTCCCGACCTAACGCCAATGGATTTCTACCTGTGGGGTCATCTCAAAACCTTGGTGTATTCCTCTCCGGTTGCTACTAGGGAGGAACTTTTACAGAGAATCACGTTTCATTGCGATATGATAAGGAACAATGCTGGGTTGTTGTGGCGAGTACAGCAGTCCTCTATTCGTCGTGCCCGCGAGTGCATCACAAATCACGGAGCACATGTTGAACCCACTTATGAAGTTTTTAATTGACTTTTTTCTATTTAGCGTATTAGGTTGTTCAGGATCAAAACATATTTAATACTCCCAAAGTTGTATTCTTTTATTATTTTTTTTTCTCGAAAACGGTTCATTTTATCGACAATGAACAAGAATACCTTTTCTTTAGCTTAATGTTCAAGGTATCCAAATTTATTTTTTTTAACTCCTTATCATACAGGGTGTTAAAAATTTGAGCGTCAAAATGTACAATCTAGTCCGTCCCTGGTAAACTAAACAAGCTAATTATGTTTTAAGGGAAGCATTTTGAGAGGTCCTTACTACTGTTTATCATATTAAATTTTCGTTAAATTATATTGAGTCGTTTAAAAGTTATTCTAGAAAAACCGATTTCCAGTGGGGTCCTTTAGGGGGCCGTATCTCCGTAGGGAGGGCCGCTAGGAAAAAAATTTATGGGAACTTGTCATCTTATTTTTTAATGTTCTATCTGAGTCCGAGAGATCTCCCACATTTTCCCGGACACCCTGTATATTTAAATAACTCTACACCAACGTCAGTCTGATACGTTCAAATTAAGAATTTTTTTCAGTTGTTTTTTATAAAGGGTATTTTTAATTACCATTAATACATTAGAAACAAAAATATAATAATATAATTTACAAACATTAATTTGGCTTATAAATCTAGGCAAAACCCAATATGATACTTTAAAATTATTATCTTGTTAATAAAGCACCATCAACGTTAAGGCAGTTCGTTCAACACTTAATCTTTCTTTTATTTTTAGCAAACCGTTGAACCCCTGGAATTCGTTTTAAATTAAAAAAGTTTTAACATTCGTCCTTAGAGATGGCAAAAAGAAAGGCTTATTATCGGTGTAATGGGACTAATTTTAATTCTTTAATTCTTTCCGACGCGACAACGGACTTCAATATTAAGTCTCTCAACAGATGGGCAAAAAACCAAATGCAAATTGGAACAGAAATGTTAAGAGGAATTTTAAATCCCTCAAAACTTGCTGAATTTTAACTTGCATTAATTCACGGAAAAGAATATTTTTAGACGAAATTAAAAAATTGAATAAGGCAAATTACGTTTTGAAGGGTGGAATACATTGTTACTGAATTAAGGGACTCACCACTTTTTTACTTTTAATTTGTCTGACTGGCCAAAACTTGCAAGTTCGTTTTGAGCTACCTATACTTCGCATTTATGGTACGAAAAGAAATCACTTCAACGACCACTTAATAATAAATTAATATTCTACTTCCTAGATGAAGGAATTTTATACCCATATTTGAAGTAGAGTGAATTATAACAGCTGATAACAGTGAATTACGATAAATCACACTCTGTATTTACTTTATACATGTTGTTATGCCAACGTAACATGGTGTCGAAGATGATTTGATGTGATGTTTTACTCATCTAGAAATTGGAATTTTATTAACTTTAAAAGAACAAAAAATTAATTCTGATAGTGATAATGAATCTTGTATCCCACCGGAGATAGCAGAGGCGGCTAAATTAACAAGGATTACTGGGGCAAAAATCTAAGGATCATAACATGTCTGTTTATAAAAGCTATCTAGACTAGAGAACTGCTAAAGGCACAATTCATTTTCCAAATCCTTGTTATTAGTATATTTTAATGAGCACTCCATGGACAATTTATTTCATGTTGAGAATATTGAAACTTAAAACTACGAGCCTTATTAAAGAAAAAAATCGGAAGGATTTCAAGCAAAAAAAGCTCAAATCTTCACATCAAGAAGTAAATAACTTTATAAATGAGGCCTGCATTACAAAATATTTATTAAGGAAGGTTAGAAATCCAAGGTACTGGTTATATTTTATTTAAAACATGTTTTTTTTTATTTTTATTTTAAGTCGGATTAATTATGGGAATTATAGGTGCTTGTCGGGCGAATGAAATGTGTTTGATAAAAACTAAAAACCTGAAGGATCTGGGGTCAGTATTTCTTGTTACGGTACCCAAAACGAAAACAAAATCCCTAGGAAATTCATGTTTACAGATAAGTTTCATACGATTTGTAAACAATATCTTCAGACACGTCCTGCGGATTCCCATTCAAATGTCTCTTTCCTAAGATATCATTGTGGAAAATATACTTGTCAGTGAATAGGAATCAATAAATTAACTTCTATGGACCGAGAAATAGCAAATTTTTTGAAATTACTAAATCTGGAAAGTATTCAGGCCATAGTTCCCGACGTTCATCTTGCACGCTTCTGGGAGATGCAGGTGGGGATATTACCGTATTCAAAATACACGGTGGATGGTAAAGTACATCAGTTGCTGAAAGCTACATTGTTGAATCAATAAATAATAAAATGAACACTGCCGAAAGACTAACGAATTCATTGAAAAGTAATAAGAAATCGATTTATTCTAACCAAAATTTTGAAAGTATTCAAAATTCATCCAATAAATTTGATATTAAATCCCTGCTTTCAATAAATAAAAAATTGTTTCAGCATTGACGCAACTATTAATGTAAATAACTGATGATAGATACCTAATTATCTATTATTTGTTATCTTGTAATGTTTTTCCTTTCTTAGCTCTGTTAAATAAAAAAAGTTCCACACTGACACGCTTCATTTAACTTTTATTTAATTAAAAAAAACTGTATTAAATAAAATAGAAATTACCAACTTTAGTTATACAAAATAGGAAAAGTCAGTTAGTAATAGTCCAATCTGTCAGTCTCCAGCAACGTTACTTCACCAAGGTTAGTAGATGTTGAGACAGAAATATATATTTTTTCCAAAAACTTAAAGCAGTTTCAATGAAATTCAAATACAAAATATACGTTTAATAAAACACAAATTTCCGGCAAAACAACAAAAAGTCAGCTACTGGTAGTCCAATTAATCGTTCTCCAACAACTTTACCTCACTAAATAACCTCACTCAATGAATTTCAAATACACAATGTAACGTCAAACAAAAAACAAATTATCGCCTTTAGTTACAGAAAACAACAAAGAGCCGGATGCTGGTTGTCCAATTAATCGTTCTCCAACAACTTTACTTCACAAAAGTTGGTAAAAGTATATTTTCTTACAAAAACGTGAAGCTATATCAATGAAATTCAAATACATAATGTAACGGCAAATGAAATACAAATTATCGACTTTAGTTACACAAAACAACAAGAAATCTGCTGCTGGTAGTCCAATTAATCGTTCTCCAACAAATTTACTTCACTAAAGTTGGTAGAAGTATATTTTATTACGTTCAAATCTCGTTTAAAATACATAAAACTTAGTTTATTGAAGTTATCCGTGGGAGGCCATGGAATCCATGACAAATGGCGTAGCCCCTAGTATTGACAGTAGTTGGAGTTTAAACGTCAAATTTAAGAATGGATCGGTTTGAAAAATACCCTCCATGTAAGTTTTGTAAAAAATCGAGTGGAATTAAAATGTACAATCGTAATTTAAAGTTTCTAACGTATTTATTAGAAGAATGTGGGTCAGATATCGTCGAATTTGTTTAATATAATAATTGAACATCATCTGCTATTGATTTCTTTCAAATACGAACTTCTTCTGGGACCGCAGCAAAACAAAATTGTCCTATATTTATTTCATTAAATATGGAAATGTTATACTTTGATGATTTTGTGCTCCCTTTTTCTCCATTAAAAAAAAAGAAGTGGCTAAAGAATTTCAAGAACATTTATACAATGTAGTTGAAAATAATTTCTTATAAAATATAATAAATAACAATAATTTACGGTTTATGATACCCATGTTTTTAATTTTTAATTTTGACGTTTAAAATTGACAAATTTTAAATAGTTACGTTTTTCCTAAAACATGAATTCATTATTTTCTAATTTTTATAATAATGACCGTAGACAAATTGAAATAACTGAATTTAAGGTCATTTATAGTAGCCTTTAATGATGGCTGCCATAAAATGCTCGGTTAATAATATATTTTATTACATATTAGATTGATTTGCAGGCTGTTTTTCGTTTGATGTCGTTTTTCAAGTTCCTACTAGGGCAAAACCTTGGGACAAGTAAGTAAAGCATTCAACATCCCTGTCCAGATCATTGGTGAACTGTTTCATCAAGCTTGGGAAATGTGCGACGCTGAAAAGAATATACTGTCTCGGTTCACTAAGCACTGTTGTTGACATTCATAGATCTGCCAATTTGTCCCTATAATTGCACATAGACAAAAAACATTGGTATTTTATAAAAATCAGCCACTCATACTAATCATATCATGATTTTAAGGCATGTTGTTCAAGAGCATACATTGGGTACAAGAAAGTTGACGACACTATTTGGTGTTAAGAGAAGCAACATTCGGACAATATTAAAAAAACATTTTTAAAAAAAAAATAATATCGGTTAAGAATAGGCTGCAATGTATTGCATTATAATACCGCGAAGGATTCATGGATGTTTTATAATAATTTTAGAAATTCCACTAAACTGAATATCAATATATAACAATCCGCGAAATTTATTATATTTCCTTTATTTATTTAAATGTGTACCTGCATGAAATATTTACATCAAATTTTAAATTGCTTCGCCTGTAGCTCCTCCATAAATTATGCATACAAAATGAACGTGGGTATTCCAAAAATATTTATTTTGCAGCAATGAAGCTTTCTGATTTTCTCAATTCTCAATTCCGTATTTGAGGGAACTTAACTTATAGCCAATAAATCAAATTGGCGACTGTATAATCAACTGCTTGTCTATGTAAATAATAAATAAATTTCTCAGTTTCATAAAGTAAAATTTGTTTGGCATTACGGTATCCTTCAAACCTGAGTCTGAACCTGCATTAATTTATTCGATATTTTATTTGTAGCAACTTTTCTACAAAACAGATTATTAAATGATATATACATCCTATTTTATGAAAGGATTCATTAAAATGAAAAATGGATCGAAATAAGAGAGATAAATTGCTAACAAAAAATAAAAATAATGTCGGTCGCATTATTCTGAAAACGATATTTTATATTAAATTGTCAAATATTTAAATACCACAATAAATAAACACATAAATAATTTCTAGTTGAAAGGGATTTGTGGGCTTGGTGATAAAATATTTCAATTTTAAAGTACATACGAATTTTCTATTCCTAAAACAATGCTAAATAGCTAAATGGTTTCTATGGAAGTGTCATATAACAGAGGTATAGATATCTACCAAATAATCAGTTTTTATTTGTTTTACCAGTTTTTTACAACATTTTATTAGCTCGCCATACTGGATTTTTAACAAAACGTTACCAGGTCATATGAACCTTCATTTCTGACCAACATTTGAAGTCAATCGGGTAAGTAGTTTTTTAGCTATACCGAGACCAGTCTGAGATTGAGAAACTGGTATTAGACCGTGTCAAATTGGAGAAGTGCAAGTGGGAAAACAGGACGCTCAATATCAACTAGACTTAAGGAACATGAACGAGGTATTAAAAAGAAACACATTGTTCAATCTGCTGTAGCTCCACACCAACATACCACTGACCATATTATAAATGTTAAGGAAACCAAGTTTCTAGCATCGATTTCAGGATTTCATAAACGAAAAATTAGAGAATTTATTGAAATTTTTAAAGATACAAAACATTTCAATAGCGATACGTGTTAGGACTTATATCACATGTGGAAACCGGTTCGGCATACACTAAGTTCCGAGCTCATACAGTGTTCAGATCTGGTGGAGTGAAGATCTCTGAAGATGCCTGGTATAATTGAAGGCGAAACGTCGAATAGTAATTCCAATTTGACCCTGTCGATACAATGAACCAGGTTAGTCAAAGTAAAAATTAAGTGATATGTTATAAAATACAAAATGTATCTACTATAACATACAAAGATTCTTACACGGTGCCGCCAGTATTTTTTTCTTAAATAAACAAAGAAAACTAGTTTTTATGAGAGATAGACAGAATGCCGAAGATTGCGGAGAACATTTTATTAAATGAACAACGAAGTAGAGATAAATATGTAAGTTTGGCAGAAAAACCTTCCTCAAATTTATATATTCTTGAAAAAACATATACAGTTTTTGTTTTACTTCCCTCGAAATTGTTCAAAAATTAATGTTCATATGGTATATCGTAACATTTTGGTAAAAATCTAATATGGCGAAACAAAAACTACTTACTTCACTTTAATCTCAAATTTTGCACAAACATCAATTATTATGTTGGAATCAACTGATTATATTCAAACAAACAACAAACAAACAAAAGTATGCTTTATTGCCGCAGAAATATTTTACAATTTTATGGACAAAGCAAAATATACCTAAAATAAGACATATCAAAACATTAATTGAAAAGAATTTCGATACGTCAATGCTTTTTAAAAATGTAAATTATCAATTTACCAAATCGTAAAACACACGTTAGAATATAACATAACATTGCCGCAAAACAGTTAATGAATCCTAATAACCTTATAAAAGTAAACAAACACACATGTACGAGGTGAATAATTTCGATGACATTGAAATCAAAATTGCTACTATGCGACCTTAAAGTCTATGTTATTATAGTTATACAAATAATTGTGATGTTAAACAGAAGGTACAATGAACCAGTGTAGAATGTAGTATACAAAAAAGAATTAAATTTTGTTTTTAATCCAATACCTAACAAAAATAATTAAGTTTTAAGTGAATGTTCGACAGTTCTTTTCTCTATATGATGATTTTCAAAATTCTATGCTACGAGTTAGGACATGACTCACAAAAGATTTAAGTAAACAAGCGAATTTAGTGACAATTTAAAGAGACTTACTCGCTGTAAAAATCATTAATGCTGTAAAATGGTCTCTCAATGAGGTATGCTTTGGTGTTTTTTCGAAATTGTGCAAGCATAGGGGTAGATTTTAAATGTACTGGCAGATTGTTGTAAAGTTTTATGGCGTTGTAAATAATTGATTTTTTTATTAATTCTGAGGAAGGAATGGGAAGATATATATCATGCCTGGAGTTTCTGGTAGGCTATACATGTTGTGGCCTTTCTGGGAGGGTGTTTATATATTTTCTCAGCAAACATACCGTTTCCAAAATAAAGAATGCAGGAAGTGTTAATATTTCATGTTTTTTGAAATAGTATTGGCAGTGAGCTCTATTATTTAGACCAAACAAATAACGAATGGCTCTCTTTTGAAGCATAAAAATACTACGAAATTGCTCGGTGGTACAGCAGCCCCAAAAGGGAAGGCCATAGCGGAGGTGGGATTCAAATAAAGAGAAATAAGTAAGTCTGGCAGAAGGAGCGTCTAGTTCTTTTGAAACTGATCGAATGGCGAAGCAGGTGGTAGAAAGTTTTTTAGTTAAGGTGTCAATATGATTAGACTATTTTAGGTTGTTATTTATATTTAAACCCAGGAATTTAACCGACTCTACGTATTCAATATTGCTGTTATGTACCTGAAGTGGTTGTAAAGTTCCCTTATAAGATAACGCCACCGTTTTATCGACATTAAAACAAAGCATATTGGAATCGGACCAAGCCTTAATTATAACCAAGTCTTTGGAGATACTAGAATGTAAAGACGTTGTATCAAAATCACTCCAAGTTATGCTTGTGTCGTCAGCAAAAAGGGAAATTCTTCCATTAATTTTAAGGTTCGTGATATCATTAATGTATAACAAAAAAAGAATAGGTCCCAAGACTGAACCTTGAGGGACTCCACTTGTAATCATCTTACAATCAGAATCGGAACCATTAGCCCTTACAAGTTGTTGCCTTTTCCCAAGATAAGATTTGAACCAATTTAAAGAAGTACCACGAATTCCATAAAAATTTAGTTTGGTTATCAGAATTTCATGACTAACACAATCAAAGGCTTTCGCATAGTCACAAAAAACTGAGGCAGTTGGGTGGTTGTTATTGAGAGATAAGTAGACGCCTCTAAGCAACGTGAACATGGCGTCGCTGGTGCACTTGTTGGGTAGAAATCCGAACTGCTCCGGGGATATTATCTGATGTTTCAGGAGAAATGGCATAAGACGATTCTTCAGTAGCCTTTCGATGATTTTTGATAGCACTGGTAGTAGTGCAATTGGGCGATAATTGCAAGAGTTAGTTTTTTCTCCGCCTTTATGAAGTGGAATAATTATAGCTGTTTTAAGGCAATCAGGGAATACACCTTTTATAAAGGACACATTTATTAATGTTGTAAGGGCCTCTATGACTGGGAGTGGCAAGTTCAGGAATATTCTAATTGATAGGCCATCAGTGCTACACGAAGATTTACTTTTGATATTATTTATTACCTTCAATAGTTCAGTGTTGCTAACGGGACTTAAGGAAAAGCTATCAGCTAAATTTTTTGAAGGAGGGAGAAACGAAAGAGGGTCCATTTTGGTACGAATCCAAGATGGCGGAACAAAATGGCGGCTTAATAAAATATTTTAAAATTCAGCCTGAAAAAACTACTTAATGGATTGATTTCAAATGGTGTGCCATAACTAATTGTGGTATAGTGATCAACTAGTAAAATTGTGGTATTAATTCAAAATGGTCGAACAAAATGGCGGCCATATAAAATGTTGTTATCGTGAATAAAATCACACTCGGTCTCTCTGTCTGTCAGTTCGCGGCATAACTTAAAATCCGGGCACGAAAGAAAACCCGACGGTCCTTAAAATAAAGGTTCATAGTCTTAAGCAAGAGAAAAAGTAAAATTTGTGTACGCAAATAAATTTTATGTTATTTTATTTGTTGTAATAGTTTGCCGCTTCACCTATAAAGTGCGCCAGCTAAGCGGTACCGAAAATTAATCGAGGATTTAGTAAATATCGCACTGGTCCACTTGTAATTGGGATGTGCCTAGAGTCTCCATGCATTTGCCGCTAGATGGTTCTAGCTATTTCCAGTGGCGCCTATTTCTATATAAATGCGTTGCGTTGAATTTGAATTATTATTTCGAAGTAACGATGGCGAGCAAAAGAGAAAAACAATTCGAAGCGGTGCACGTAAAGTTATTGCGAGCGTTATAGAAGCCTGGACTAGAGAAGCTAAAGCTAAGAAAGCTAAAAATAATAGTTTGACTATTCCAACTCAAAATCGAACAGAACGCGCTGCATGTTACACTGGTGTTTCGATCTTTTACGTAACCTCGGTCATACACCTTTAAGGCTGCCTCCGTACATGTACGACTTCAACCCTCTTGAACTTGCATGAGCAAGAGTAAAAAAATATATTGGAGAGCCCAAGACCGGTAAACTTTCAATTAAAGATTTAAATAAAATAACATTAGAAGCGATTGGCTCAATATCGGCTGAAAATTGGAAATCGTATGTTAAACATGTTCTTTCTATTGAAGAATACTGGGAAGTAGATGGCAAAATTGAAACGGTTATTGATTGTTTAGTTATCACACTGGGATCTTCAGGTAGTGACGACGAAACCTCATCATTTTCAGAGGAAGACAACGATTTAGAGGGAATCGAACCATTAGAATCACAGCCGTCAACCTTAAAAATGGCTTAGTTTTTTTTAATATATTTTGTAAAATTGTTCATAAAGTAGCTGTCAATAAACTGCTTCAAAATAATTAATTTTCTGTTCAATACCGGGTGTCAAAAAATATCTTATATTGCAATTAATATTTGAAAAACTACAGAACACATATTTTTCCAATGTAGTTATAGTAGGGGAGCCAGCTCTGATTCCAGTGAACAAGATTTATCAAAATTTTAACTTATGCAGCTTCAGTTTGGGCTATTCGGGTATGCCAAAAGTGATCGTTTGTCTCCGTCTGTCATATTACTTTGTACAGGAGCGTCATTGTGAAGGGCGTTTCCTAATTGCGTGCTAATGTTAAAGGGGGGTGATTCTTGGAACCTTTTTAAGAAAAAAAGTTTAATATGAACCTAAAAGTCTTAACTTTGGAGATACAGGGTTTTAAAAAAACATTTTTTTTAAATTCTAATTCTGATGCTATTATAGATGAATAACTGTGCGACATTTGATATACATCTTTTATGCATAAACGGGCATTTTTTATTAACAATCAATTTTTGACATTTCTACCAGTGGTGTGCATATGTAATTAACCTGGGTAAATCCGTATGCTCCTTAATGCATAGAAGACGTGTATCAAATTTCATACAGTTATATAGCATAGCATCAGATATGGGACGAAAAAAAAAGTTTCCTTTTTAAACTTTACCATCCTGTATCTCAAAAGTTAAGATTTTCAGAATATAAAAACACCCTCTTTAACATCAGCACGCAATTAGGAAATGCCCTGTATAGTACTTCACAATGACGGCTCCTGTATAAAGTTATATGACAAACGACACAGACGGCCACTTTTGGCATACCCGAGTAGCCCAAAGTCGAACTGCATAAATTAAAATTTTGATAAATCTCGTTCACTGAAACTTATGCTGGCTGCCCTTGTAAAATCGGGACTTGTAAATCGTGTATGACTATACTGGGTGGTCCAATAATTAATTAATTAAATTAATGACAGAACTCAAGAAAAAATATATTTATAGGTAAATCGATTAAGAAAAATCACAATTAAATCATTTTAAAATTCGAAAGTTCGCCGTTTTTGCATCACAAAAGAGATATAGATAAAGGTGAAGAATGTTCCGACCTGCAAACCCCTACTTCGTGCTGTAAAGAACAAAATAGCGTAGTTACATTTTTTAATTATCTGAAGTGCGTATAGTCAAAAAGGAGTGTCATATCATTTGAAGAACGACGGGACACCACTGGTTTAAAGAGATTTCTTGGCCGACCTTCCTAAACTGATTGTCTCCGCCCGGTTTTCTTTCGTGTCCCGTACTTTAAAAACTGCTTACCAGATTGACTTTAAATGTTAGTCAAAAAAAATCATATGGGATGACTTGGTAATATTATGGTAAAAATCCAATATGACAGAGCAATGTTAAAAAAATTGTGAGCGATCTAAAAATGTGGTTTTGTGTGGAGACCTAAATATAGACTGTTTAAAAGAATATACGTTTCTTTTGAAGAAACGTATACCAAAAAAAGTTTAATTGATGTCTTTAGCTCTTATCGGCTTACCCAGGCGATCAAAGGTCCAACAAGAATTTTTACTAACTCTCTTGGAAGTACTAGCATTAGCGAGATTGATTATTTTGTTACTAACATTTCCCCGGATTGTTATAAATGTCATATTGAAGATGCCCATATTAGTGACCACTTTGGCCACAAATTTATATATATATATATATATATATATATATATATATATATATATATATATATATATATATTTAACTTTGGTTTTCAAGCCTCTAAGGACTAGAACATGACAGTTTCAGCGCGACTTATGTCTCGCAATGATTAGAGATTCGCATTTACTGTGTACGTCCAACTATTATAATGTAGATGTAGCATGGAATCATTTTATTGAATCTGTTGTTTTTTGTCTGGATGTATGTTGTCTTTATCAGTCTTTTACAGTTCCTAGAAATAGAAAGTTAATCCATGGATGGTACAGTTGTGAACTGGCTGATATAAAGAATCAACTTGATTTCCTTAAGAGAATTGCACCGACTGAACAAATAGTAGTTATGTACAAAAGTATTAAAAAGTTTTATAAACAAAAAATTAAATCTACCCAAACAGATTTTTTTGGTAAAAAAATACAAAATTCAAAAAATAAATCTAAGGAAATGTGGAGGATCATTAACACCAATTTAAATAAAAACAGTATAAATAACAAAATCATAAAACTAGCTATTGAAAACAATATTATTACTGAACCATCTCATGTTGCGAACGAGTTTGCAAATTATTATTATTATTAACTCGATGGTATTATTAGTTGTGACAGAACGTGAAGTTTTAAATACCATTGATACCATCATAAACAAAAACTCGCGTGGTAGTGATGACCTTAACATTGGATTGATCAAGGCAGCTAAACAATATATTTGTAACCCACTGGCAATATTAATTAATCTTAGTCTTGACGATAGCATTTTTCCGAGGATATTAAAGACAGCAATTGTAACTCCAATATTAAAAAGAGGCTGTAGTGAAAACATTGAAAATTACAGGCAAATTTCGATACTTAGCTCTTTTTTAAAAATTTTCGAAAAAATAATACATTCCAGAATTACTGCCTTCTTATCGAAATACAACATTGTTAGCAGATGTCATATTTTTGTCCAGCAAATCAACTGAGTCTGCATCTAGAAGTTTCTTAAATTTTGTATATTCGAAACTGGATCAGCACGAATATGTTGTAGCTATATTATTTGATTTGTCCATAGCTTTCGATACAATTAACAAAACTATGATTATATCAAAACTTTTCAATATAAGCATTCGTGGTAATCTATTGCTATGGATTGAGTCGTATCTATCGGATAGGGATATGAAATTAAAGTGTGGTAATACCTTGTCGATACCTAAGGAAATATAACTTGGGGTACCAGAGGGTTCAGTGTTGGGTCCGTTGCTATTCCTGTTGTACGTTAATGGTTTTCCGGACGCTCTTGGTGCTGATTACGTTACTATGTACGCCGATGACACGACGGTGGTAGTTTCTTCTTGCGACCCGGAGATCCTCGCTCGTATAGTAAGGCGAATATGTGTTAATATGGAGGCTTGGTGTCGGGAGAATCAGTTAATCGTAAACCCAGACAAGACCGTATTTGTTAATATATTTATTCGGAACCCTCTCTCCTTAATATTTCAAAAAGACGCGAAAATAAAATTCTATGAAGGTATAAGGTTTTTAGGCATATATATTGACTCAACCTTTTTTTTTGAAAAACACTTAGCCATATATCTAATAATATAGTATGCTGGGATCACAAGGGTTGTGATCGCATATTCGTGTCTCAAAAGAGGATATTAAGATTAATATTTAATCTTAAACCGCTATATATATATATACTGAGATGCCTGTTATGTGTTCAAGATAATGCTTTTGAATATGATAGGCTAGGCGAAGCTAACTCACATTTTACTAGAAATACTGAGATACTTAAAATGTCTAAACATAAAACACTTTTTTCGTAGGATCCCCTTTATACAACTGCGTGTATTTATATAATAAACTGACACAAAGATTCAAACGGTATCAAGGTAAAATTTTTAAAAATGTTGTAAAAGAATTTCTCCTGAACAAGGGTTTTTATTCTACAGCGGAGTTTATAAATTACAAGGAGTGAAAACGGCAAATTTTTATTATATTAAGATTTTTGTTGTCTTTTGGTGATTGTCCCTGATGATTGTCAGGCCTGGTAGAATGTTTATTGTTTAATTAATGTCTATTTATTTATTTATTTGTTTATATACTATTTAAATTCTATTTATTTTGATATTGATTAGTTTGGTTATATTATTTTATTGTATTTATTCATTGACTATAATTTATTTTATTGTAAATTTCTTGACGATCCTATGTACGAAATGTATGATTTTCTGGTAATATATCCTATTTTATTCTATTCTATTCTATTCTATTCTATTTTTTGCATTGAATGTAAATGATGCCCAAAAGTCAAGTGTAGCCTAGGTAGAAAGGAACTGGTAAAATATTAGTAGGAATCCAACTTGGTGCGTAATAAAAATGTCTGAAAAGACAGTATATTACGTAACACATATATACTGTGGCTATGTACTAAACTAAATTGTATCACACTTCGCTATTCCTAACAACAGTATATCAAAAAGAGGTAAAGTAAATTAAAGTAGAAAAATAGTACATTGTATACCTAGTAAGAAAAGCAAATTTGATAATTTAACGACCTTAAAATTACCTTCTTGCTAAGTCCAAAATGTAGCAAATTAAATTCATTTAAATAACCATGTAAGAATAATCTAAAAAGATATCTTATATTATAAATACGAAAAAAAAAACACACACACAAAACCGTAATTTATTCACATTTATGCTTCTGCTGGGAAAATATTCAAGTAAGAAGATAAATTTGTAGCAATTTTCATTTAAGCATTGCAAATTGGGGAGACTGATATACGATGGGATCCCTGGGGTCAAGCCCGCAACAATCCCCGGGACCCGCTGCCTGTTAAAATAAAAAAAAAATAAAAAAAATAAAAATAAAAATAAAAATATTTATTAGTCATTAAAATACTGGGTATCTGTTGACAAGTCATACGAGAGTACAGGTTACTTTGTCTTAGTTTCAATAATAGAATTTAAAAGAGAATACAAACATTATAATAGGTTACGAACAATAATTACATATTACACTAATTAGATTAAATTACATTACAAAACAATTAAATTAACATAAAACACAAGTTCATTTAAAATTTAAAATTTAAAATTTAAAATTTATGGCGACATTCTCACAAAAATCATACATAGTGGTGTCAAAATCTAAACTCAAATAAAATCTAATCTAATCTAAAGGAAAGCATCTCTGTTTTCAATCACCAAAAAGTAGTCTCCAAAACCATACAAGGGATAAGCAGTCAGAACTTCCCGCATCTTGCTCCGAAACTTTTTAAAGCTTAAATCTTTTACAGCCTGAGGGAGAGCATTATATAAATGAATGTCATCATTTCTGTATCTGCTTAACCTGCTACAGGGGGGGACCAGATTATTCTTAGATCTAGTATCATGCATATGTATATCTGATGCCACTCTGTAAGCTTGAATATTTTTTTTCAAATAATACAATTTGTTAGTTATTATTATGGCATACAATGTCATGATTTTCAATGACTTAAAGAGTGGCTTACAGGACACATCAGACCTCACGCCAACAATTGATCTGACCGCCATTTTCTGTACTCTGAACACCCTGTCCAGATTCGTAGTTGCTGCTGAGCTCCAGGCCAAGATACCGTATTTCATTACCGATTCAAACAAACTATAATAGGTTATTTTTGCAGCAGTCTGACCCACTGCAGAACGTATTCTCTTAATTGCATATATTTTCTGGCTCAATCTACTACACAGTTGATTTATGTGGTTATTCCATAACAGATTATTATCCATCATAACTCCTAAAAATTTAGTGCCCGTTGTATTGGTTTTTGCAATTGATTTTGTACTAAACAGAAGAGACGTAGTTTTATTTTCATTCAGAGCAAGCCTATTTGCCCCGAACCAACGTTTAGCCCTATCCAGCATGTACTCGAGGATAGGAGTACTGTCCACTCCCCTATCCACTGCAGCCCCGAAATTAGCGTCGTCAGCATATAATATATTCATGGTGTCATTCTCGAACGCATTAGGAAGATCGTTTATGTAAATTATGAAGAGAAGTGGGCCTAATACTGAGCCCTGAGGGACACCAGTCTCTACAAGCATAGGCTCACTTCTCTTCCCGTCAAATTCTACTACCTGATACCGATTGGTCAAATATGATCTTATCAATTTTAATGCTACACCCTTAATGCCATAAAATTCCAATTTATTTAGTAAAATGTCCCTATCTACGCAGTCAAAGGCCGCAGTGAGATCAGAAAATAGTGCCAAAAAGTCTTTTTTATTTTCAAAAGCGTTTATTATTGCTTCCGTCAAGGCCATTAGTGCATTCGTAGTAGACAAGCCCTTTCTAAACCCAAACTGTTGTGGAACAATTATTTCATTTTTTCCAAAAAAATCTATGAGCCGATTATACATAAGTGTTTCCAGTAACTTCGATAAAACTGGCAAAATTGAGACCTGACGAAAGTTCTCAGAAAGACCACTTTCCCCCTTTTTATATATGGGGCATATTTTAGATATCTTAAGTTGAGATGGAAAACAGCCCTCCCGAAAACAAGTATTCATCATGTTAACGACTGGTTCAAGTAAAGATCCCGACACCTGCTTCAAAACATAAATGCTTACTCCATAGAAGTCTTCAGTCTTCTTGTTCTTAAACCTACTAATCACCGAAGCCACCTCGTACACATCAACTGGTCCAAAAAACATGGAATTCGCTTGACTCGGACCAGCTCGCATGAAATCGGCTGATTTGTCCTGAGAATATGCAATGCTACTCACTATGTTTTTAGGATGACTAACATAAAAGGTGTTAAGATCATTGGGAGTCAAATTTTCAGGTAGAACTCGGTTACTTGTCCTACCCGTCTCAAAATTAATAATATTCCACACAGTTCTGCTATAGTTATCCGTATTTTCTAGTTTGTTTTTATAGTGATTTATTTTAGATTTCCTTAAAATATTATTGTAGTTTTTCTTACACTCCCTGTATAGCTCAATATTACGCTGCGTAGGATATTTCAACTTCCACTCATAGCACAACATAAGGCCCTGCTTGGCCAATCTTACCTCCGGAGTCACCCAAGAATTTCCCTCACCCTGAACTCTATTGCGAGTCTGCAATGGAAAACTTAAATTATAGTAATAATGAAAGGTAGTATGGAAACAATTATACTTTGATTCAGCATAGTCAGCAGTACAGACATCAAACCAGGTCTCTCGGGACAAGTAAGATAAAAAAGATTCCACTCCATGTGAACTCAGTTTTCTTTGAAACCGGACATCATCTCTAGTCGGTTCACAAACATCAACTTCAACTAATTGAGCAGTGTGGTCAGAGAACCCTACTGGAAAGTTGCTCACACCACTTGCAAAGCAATTTAAAAATATGTTATCTAAACAGTTACCTTTTTCATGGGTGGACTCGTAGATGTACTGCTCGAGACCGTAGGCGAGAAACAGCTGAGATATTCTCTGGGCATTGTTGTCGTTAACATCATTAAAATGCACGTTAAAGTCTCCGGCAACGAGAATTCGAACTTTAGAATCAATTTCAACAACAATATCCAGAGCCTGAGATATTAAACCAATTGCCTCCTCAATGGAGTTGAATTGGGGTGACCTATACACTGAAATTATAGCCAGACTAAATTGTTTAATGTAACAGGCAGACATCTCGCATTTACACTCTTGCGAAATGCCTGCGACATAAGCCTAAATAATTCCATTTGACCGTGGGAATTTGCCGTTTCAGTTGATTGATAACAAAAACCCGATTTGAGGTTTTGTCCAGAGGTAATCCGAGGTTGATTAGGAAAGTTTGTCCGTCTGCCCCGAGGATTTTCGTATTGGGATAATCGTTTGTATAACGAGAACAACTTTTTTATGTACGTTCAGAGACAGTCTATTGCTTTTTGCCTCATTATTCTTATCTCAGATACCAAAATAGTAGTTTACCTAACAAGTGCTACTTTTCCGGAGGCAATTGAAGTTGGCCGAACGACGCGTGCGAAAAAGTCACTTTACGCAAGTGTAAGGTAGACTATTTTTTTCTACAAGCGCGAAATCAAACGAAGACCTTGGGACCAGAAGGGGATAACCCACATTTTCATTAAACATGAGTTAACGCTAAAAACGAAAACTGTAAGACCAATATAATATCCAAAAAAGAAAACTTCAGCTATTAACTCTTAGATGGCGCCACTGTAGGAAGTCCCGTTATGTCGCGATTATTTTAAAATTGCATCAGAACAGGACAAGCCATAGTAGAAATCAACATGGGGCGGAACGTTCTCGTGCGTGTAAGCGAAAAATAGATTTTTCCGAGTTTGATTCTGAAGATAATGACCAAGATCCGTTTTTAAATGAAAGTGAAGATGATAAAGACTATACAGTGTCCGGAAGTAGCAGTGATTCGGACGATATAGAGTCGAAAACGGTAAGTTATATTTCTTAAACCCAAAATATTAGAATCATTCTATGGGTTTTTTTGTGGCTTATCCCCTTTAAATAAAACATATCTTACTTTAGGAAAATAAGCATCCTAATACTCCCCAGACTTCTCGAGGTGCCTTGCCCACTCCAGAAAAGAAAACACCATCTAGATTGACACACAAAAATATCCAACGACATAAAAAATTAAGCGCAACACTAAAAGAAATCTTGGTCACAGTTATGTAAATACAAAAGGGAAGGAAATAGAGCCGAAAATATTGGGTGCACCTTGCGGTTGCACAAAACAATGTAGGCAGCTTTTGGAAGGCAAGGAAAATGACATATTTAATGCCTTTTGGAACCTGGGTAGTTATGATAAACAAAATATTTACTTGTTCTCGAGTATGAAGGTGAATCCAAAAAAGCGAAGTTACCCAAAAAAAACCAAAAGAATTGCTTCATCCAGAAAAATATCGGTTCAATATAGGGTTAAAGTAAACGGGCATGAAGTTGAAATTTGTAAGAAGGAGTTTCTTGCTATTCACGCCATTTCAAAAAAACGGATTTGAACAAAGTAAAGCAGGTAGTTTTTTTATTTATTTTTTTTGTAATAACAGTGATTTAAATATATTGGTCTAGATCTGAGGTGGCCTTAAGCGGCGAAACATGTGATATTTTACTGATGAGACAGACTTAGAGTTAACTTCTCTGTGTTTTTAGGTAGTTCTACTCCAAAGTCAGACCAAGGACGAAAGCATGACAACAATAAGAAGAAGGTACCGGAAGAACACTGTGAAAATATCAGAAAGCATATTGATTTAATCCCCAAATACACAAGTCATTATTGCAGGCAGAAAAACCCAACAAAAGTCTACCTTGATTCAGATCTCTCTATTTCCAGTTTGTATCATGATTTTTATCTGGATTGGTGTCGCCAAAACAATTTTGTGGCAGTAACCCAAGATAAATACAGGCGAATATTCTGCACCGAGTATAATATAGGTTTTAAGTTATCTAAGAGCGACACCTGTAAAGTGTGCGATTCAATGAATATACAAATTAGTAATGAAGCTGACACAAAAGTTGCAAAGACTGCAAATTGATTTGGCATTACACCAGAGACGTGCCCAAGCCGTACAGGATCTAATGAAACAGGATACAGAAGATGCAAAGGCTACAGGAAATTCAATGGTTATCAGCTTTGACCTGCAACAGGCTATGCCTGTGCCAAATTTAACAGTGGGAGCAGCCTTCTATTTAAGAAAGGCATGGGTCTACAACCTTGGCAATCATGACTGTGTTAGTGGCAAGGCCTACATGTACATGTGGCCAGAAAATATAGGTAAGCGGGGTAGTGATGAAATAGCCAGCATTTTATATAAACATTTTAAAACTACTAGAGCCACTGCTGGTAAACTTATTGTGTATACAGATAACTGCAGTGGCCAAAACAAAAATTGGTCTCTAATTTGTTTATGGCAACAACTTACTGTATATGTTCACTTCTATTGAACACAAATACTTAGTAGTAGGACATACAAGATTACCATGTGACCGTGATTTCGCAGCCATTGAAAAATATAAACGTCATAGAATGAAGCAAGTGTATACTCCAGACGACTGGTATGAAGCAGTGAGAAAATGTAAAAGACAAACAATCAGATTTTTTTTCTTTCAAAGAGCTACTAAGCGAAATTACTAAAAAAAACTATACAGATAACAAAGAAAAAGTTAACTTTTCCAGAATATCAAGCCTCAAGTTTTCATCTGAACAAGCTAACATAATGTACATCAAACATCTTATAAATGAAGACTTTAAAGCAGTTAATATTGGAGAGAAAGGTGTAAGGAAGTCAGTTTTACTTTCCAGAGATTTGAAATCAGAATATAGTGAACCTATTGCACTAAACTGAAAAAAAATCGAAAATATTTCCCAGCTTTTACAGTATATTCCGCCAGCTTTTCTAAAATTTTATGAAGAGATTGGTGCTTGCCAACAGATTCTACCAGATGGATGATTTCTCGGATATTGAAAATAATGACAACTGAAATGCATTTTATGATCCTTTATTTAGAATATAATATTTTTTATGTAAAAGGGGATAAGCCTTAAATATTTCAAAAAATATTCAAAAACTCAAAAACCATTAAATAAACATTTGCGTCACTTCTGTTGTGTTTTTAGTTACATACTCCCAAACATTTGTTGACCCTATTTCCGATAAAACTTTAAAGCTTGGATTTCACGATTCAAATATCTGGCAAAAGAATTTAATGTTTGTAGTTTTTTGTAACGTCCTTTTTATTGGGAATTTGATAAACAGACTTGTCCTATAATAGTACTTTTTCTCAAAATTGGCAGTAGTTTGTCTTCTTTAAGATAAGGTTTTGCGGCCCACCTAGTCGATGGTCTTCATGCTTTTGGACCACCAGTGAGTTTGACATGGCTGAGTTAGAGGGGGATTTTTCACGACTACAAACATTTTATTTGATCACCGTAATTCTTGCCCAAAGGTTAAAATAATAACTGGTTTTTTTCAGACTGATTTTTTTAATATTTTATTAAGGTGCCAATTTGAATAGCCATTTAGATTCGTATCAAAATTTTGCCAGTTAATTTCTGAGTAATATTTGATTTCTGTGCAAAATTTCAGATGAATTGAATAAATAGTTTTTTACTAATTTTTTTTTTTAACATTTTGCTAGTCCGCCATTTTGTTACGCCATATGAGACTTTTAACAAAATGTAAACATTTTACCCTTCATAAGGAGGTTGTTATAACCCTTGAATTTTGCCCAAAATTTGAAGTCAGATCAGTTATTTCGAGCTATGCTGCGTATAGACAGACCCAGAAACATTTTTTTTGGCATTAGGGACTCTAAATCGTGAAAATCTGTAAAAGCCTGCTACGGCGTATTGGTATTAACCCCGCCTTCCCCCAGAACCTTTTTTTTTTAGTGCGGCTGGTAACGACCCCACAGAGCCAGTTTTACTTGAATCTAACTAAACTAACGGGTGTCCAATTTTGACATTCCGATTTAATTTAGGAATAAAATACACAAAACACTTTAAATGTTATAATATTATTATATTATTTTGAAGTACAACTATTGCGGTTAATAATGAAAAATGACATCCAGCAAGTGACCCCCTCTACTTCTTTGGCATGCTAATATTCTTTTCTCAAAATTTGCGATAACATTTTCGCAGACATTCTGTCCAATTTGTCCAATTGCTTGAGTAATGTTAACTTTAAGCTGTTCAGTTGTTCGAGGATTGTTAACGTAAACTCTTTCCTTCAAAAAGCCCGATAGGAAATAATCTAATGGTGTGAGGTCGCACGACCGAGGCGGCCAGTTAACGTCAGCTCTTCGAGAAATTATTGCCAAATCTCTGCCTTAAAACATTCAGTGTTTCATCTGCGGTATGGCAAGTGGCACCGTCCTGTTGAAACCATATGTTCTGGACATCCATACCTTCCAATTCATCCCACAAGTAATCTGTCAGCATTGTCCTGTATCGGGCTCCGTTCACAGTAACCGGCTTCATTCTGGAAGAAATAAGGCCCAATCACACCTCCCGCCCAAAAACCACACCACACAGTTACTTTTTCTGGATGCAGTCGTTTCTCCAGTATTTCTCTTGGATTTTCGTCACCCCATATTCTGCAATTTTGCTTATTTACGTATCCGCCAATTTCGGAGTAAGCTTCGTCGCTAAAAATTACTTTGTGAAAGAAATCGTTCCGTTCTTGCTTTCTTTCTAAGGCCCAATTAGCAAACGTACGACGTGACACATGATCGTTTGGTTTTATTTCTTGAGTCAACTGTATTTTATATGCTTTCAAATATAGATCTTTCTTTAAAATGTTATGCAGACTCGATTTTTTAATGTTGACTTGCTGTGACCGTTTACGAACTGACATTTTCGGGCTTTCATCAACACTAGCCCTCACCGCAGCAATTTTTACTTCTGATCGGACACCACGATTGTGAACATGTTGTCTGTTAGCTGTTTCGGACCCAGTCTGTTCAAATTTCTTCATAAAATTTTCAATTACCTTAACAGATGGTGCTGCATTTCTTCCGAAATGCGTATTCTTGCAGTTTCAGCAAAACATTCCCCATTTTGGTAATGACATTTCACAATAAATACTTTTTTGGATAATCGCTCCATGTCGACCAAGACACAACTAATCGCAAAGTTTTCTCTTTACATCTGTCACTATAAGAAAACTGTCAACTAAGATTTTTAGAAATGGCGGCCAGTTTAAATCGGAATGTCAAAATTGGACACCCTCTATGAACGCTCAAAAAGTCCCCATATTTAGCAATCAAAACATAACAATAAGAAACTAGAAGACCTTTTTTTTGGTTGTTGAAAATATGAAAATTTTCATCTTGTCAAAACCCTCCCAGGAGTGATTTTTTCACTATTACAACACTTTCCTTTACGATGGAAGTAAAAACAAAGTTGCTAGTCTTGCTTTTTTAATACACCCTGTATATATTAACATATAAGCATATGAAAAAGCAGATCGATTAAATCAAATTTGGTTTGGAACATTTTTTTACCATTTCAAAAATATCCCAGATATCTTTTTAAAGAGTTTTCTGAATCACTCTATATATGTATACATACAATTTAGTTAATGTTCTCGTATGGGATGAGTCGTATTCAAAAAATTATTTAATTTCCCATCGAACATAGCTGATCCTTGATAGGTTTCCCCACCAGGGATGCCATGTTCTTGTGGGTGTTCGATTCTATTCGAATTTGTTCGAAAGCTGGGCGGAGAGGGCATTTCTTCCATTGAAAACAAGGAATACAAACTCCCTTCCCTTTGTCCTGTAGTTTGGTTTTTGCGTAAGGACCTGTGGTCCTGTTGTTTTTTGTCATTTGTTCTGTCGCCGCCTTCACAAATGGAAAGGAGGTCGACCACGGATTCCCCACCCAGACTCTGACGGTCAGGAGAGAAATCCAACTCAAATAATGAATAAGTTTTTCTGCTTTTGTTTGGTTTTCTAAGTTCTAACGAACTGTCAGCATAAATTGTGTGCAGAGATTCGCGCTCGCGGCTACTATCGAGCAACAGGGTTTCATTTGGTTTGTTAGGTTTATTTAATTCAATTTCAGATTTAAATTTATTATTTATAAAAGATGTATTGTGTTGATACTCTCTTCCACGGGGTACCTCCATGGAGATGTCCTCCATGTAGGATGCTCCGGCAAATGTATCTACTAGATAAGTTCTATAGGATTGGTCGTGTCTTGTGTAATGTTCAGGGGCATTTAAAGGCAAGCTTGCCAGGCACCCACCACTCACCCGGGGAATTTTAGGATGTTCGTTCCCCTCGCCAGGAGTAAGAATGAGCGATTGCTCAATGAGGGGGACGGTGTTGCTGGGCGAATGGATCTCTGAACTACCTCCCTTGGAAACCACTTCAGAAGTTGAAGTAGCCATTGGTAGTCAGGTTTTAAAAAGCATTACGCACTGTCACTATAAGTGTTCGTGGAGATACTTTGTCTCTTTAAGTTTATAGTTTATTGTTTATGATTATTCAACGTTGAGATTTATTCAAAGTTCGCTCAACAGTATTTGTCCATACAAATAGTAATTGACCACAATTACTAAAACTGTCTTTTTGCTCACTTGTCAAAATCGATAGAGTCAAAATAGATAACAACAAATCTCTCGTATTTGTTATTGTTTATAATAATCAGAATAACACTGTGACTGCTCAGTAAATCCTTTTTAAGTTACAACTTTAGTATCAAATTACAATAATACTTAACCTAGTCGAACTAACTAAGTGAATATCTTTTGTTATTTAATTAAAAATTAAAAATTAAAACTTACTTTGTTTATGATAGAAAAATCAAGAATAATTATTATTTAAAATTAGCCAAGCAGGTAAAGTAAATTGATATTTTAAAATTTAAACTGAAAAAATTTGGAAACACTCAAAAAGATATTCTTTTCAAGCCTGCCTTTTTCCCTAATCTAATAGTCCACTCGGGTCACGCCGCTTGGGATATTAGACGCGAAAATGTTTGTAATATTTAATTATTTAAAAATAAAAATTAAAATTAATATTTTGTTAAAGTTATAAGTTTATGATATCTTATATAATATATACAAAAATCACGAATATATATATATCAAATCAAATCAAATATGTCAAAATCAAGAGCACGGTTTTTGCTAAGTGTTCCTTAGAATAAACAATCCTCTACACTTAAGAGAGATTGAGAACTTCAGGAACTGACGTGCTATGTCTCTGGAGGGATTGTTAAGTTTTATTAAAAAAGATCGGATTCACCAAGCGTACTTAATGCTAGGATCCTATCTTACCTAATACAAGATCAAGTAAATTATTATTTACAATTTGTTTAAACAATTAAGTTTAGTTACAAGAGAATATCAAAATCAGATTTGTCACAATCAGTAAATTTACAAAAATATGATTCGCCCAATTAAGGGTAGATCATAAAATACAAATCAAATAAAATATGCAATGTTACAAGATAGTAAAAGTTTGCAGTCAAAAATCGGTAAGTTAAAAAATTTACAAGTTATAAAAATGTTCAAAAATCAGTGAGCAATTCGTTAAAATTTAGAGTGAAAAGCAAATTCAAATTTTCCCAAAATAAGCAAAGGTAAACAGGTCTACGTTTTGAAAAATGAGTGATAATTTTATGCCAGAAGTTACAGAGTTTTAACTTTAACACTTGAACACAAGTTAGGCTAAGGTTTTGAGCAAAGAATGGAAACTTGATCTGGAGAAAAACTGAGCTTGGAGAACGCTTAGAGGAGAAGGAGACCAGAGTCAAAGCAACTTACAACTTTTTCCTCGCGCAATTTAGACGGCCAGTTATGTTTCTTCCAGATGCCTCCTACTAGGCCATAAATCAAGAGAACCAGATTTAAGACCCGAGGACGATCTTCACAATCAGAGCTCTACTAAGAACCTTAGTGCAATGGAACCTTTCAAGCAAAGATCCGGCGCAATCCAACGTTGGGAACAAAGTGCAAGGTTCCTCTAGTAGGCTTCGGCTGTATCACTCAGAAGGGCAAAAAGAAACGCACTATTAACACTGCTTCCGACGCTTAGGAGGGTATATGAATATATGCTTATTTCACACACGAGATTGACACGTATACTGTTCGTTAGGAGATGATCGAATCGCTATCGAAACAAAAATCTGTCTATATTTATACTAATCGAAGTTTGACATCACGGCGACACCCTTTTGCACGCTCTGGACCAATCCTGTTGATTGTGGGCGGAGTCCCGTGAACGAAACTGGTGCATTTTCTGTTCATTTTCGAACAAGATTTTCTTGAAGGAACATCTGCCGGGAAACTTTAAAGTCCCGTGGGATCTTTGTTTGTGAGAATTTTCTCAGTTTGGGATTTTTCCCTAGAATAGTATCACTTTATACGTATTCTAGCCAAGTTTCAGATTTTTATTATAACTTTTTTCTTTTTGAAATTAAAAAATTCGTATAGCCTTAAAACTTTGTTAAACGATAGTTCTTTATTTAATATTTAATCCTGTAAAAAATCAGCATTACTTCCAACGTCGATTTCCTGGTTTTCTCGTTGTTTTTTCCAAAAAGGTTTTATTATATAAAACTCTTCTTTTTGTATGGGCTTTCATCCTGTGAAGGTCCCGAGTTGATACCTTTAATTTGATTTTTTGTTTATCCAAAATTTTGGCCAAGTCCAAAAAAGTGAAAAATTTTGTTCGCAAAAATTTTCCTATTTCCTTGAAAATTTGATATGTTGTAGTTTAAATCATTGGGAAACTTTTTTGTCTAGTGACTTTTTTACGTCCGACGTCGCGTTTAGGCGCTACGGACGTAGCATCCTTTTTCAGGAGTGGCATCTGCGACGCCTATCTTTTTTTATTCATAATTTTGTCAATTGTTAATATTTCCTCTTCAAATTTGGATACAAGGTAGCCCTAAGGGGTCTCTTTCGACTAGTCCTTACGGCACTTGTCTGTCTGGTTTAGAAAAAAATTTATTTAAGATTGAAATTGAAAAATTAAAATTTAACGAACTTGATTTTTTGAATTTTTTCCTTTAAAGCTAATTTTCTCAGTTATTTCTCAACGGATCTTAATCATTCTTTTACCGAAATGTGTGGTTTGATAAGGTCTTTTTGGGGATGTAAAAAGTTTTGTAAAATATTTTGTTTTTAGATTTTGAAAAATTTTTAACGTTGAATTTTAGGTAGAAATAATAATGTTTTTGTAAAGATTTTTATATGAGCGTGAAGCGCATATACTAGAGATCATTTGTACAAAATTTCAATAAATTATTTTGATTAGAAATATTTTGAATTAATTTTTATACTTATAGAATTTCTAGAATCGATCAGACCAATCCGATTGTAGCGTGGTTGAATCTGATTGGCTGAAAGACTTGAATGCTTTGAATTGATTGGGTGGAATGTTTCCATCGAATTTTCTAGATTAGGTGTGGTTACGTTTGTTATTCGATTTGGTTCGAAGCTCTAGAAGATGATTCTAGGCCTGTTTCCAATGTCTGATGCATGTAAATACATAGGAAATTCTTTTTTCTTTATTTTGGCCTAATTTTACTTGTAGAATTTGGTTAATTTTGGCAAAAAATGTGATTACGACATTAATAGGAGAGCAATTTACAAAGTTGAATTTTTTCAGGAAATACTTATGTGATTTCATTCATTTAAAAAAAAAGGAGAATTAATAAATGTCATCTACCGCAAACTTAAATATTTTTTTGAGAAATTGAGGGCAGACGAAATTATTACTGCTAGTTTGTCAAGGGCCTGGAGCATTTCAAGACATTTCGGTGTTTCAGACAGGAGATTACTACGGTTATTTGTTGGTTAAATTAGACAGAAATGATCTGGATTATTCTCGTCATAAGTCCGCAAATATTTCGTATCTTAGGTAGAACCGTATCTAAAAACATTTTAATAATCATATGCTAAAAAAGATTTCTGAAATGTTTTACATAAGAAATCTGCTCCAGAAAGCTTGCTCATTATTTATTTTTTTAATAACTAAATACCCTACATAACATTGTTCCAACTGGTACACAATACGTATTACTATAAAAAAACTTATATTCCTAATAAAACATACCAGTGGCGTATTTAGAGGGAGGGCAAATGCTTCAAACTAAAAGTAATTTTATAATAGTACTCTTCCACGATTTTATAAGTAGAATACTTACTTTTTTTTTGTTGTCGTTAATTGTTACGCTTGTTAGTGTTAGGTTAAGGAGAACCAAGAACCTTTTTTTTAGTCGCTTATTTGATTGTTGTTTGCCCCCACCCCCCAGAAAAGCATTCTAAATACGCCACTGAAACATCCATAGGTACATTTAAGAAGTAATGGTTACATAGAGAAAATTTAAAATATTTAAATTGTTAAAACAGAATTAAACAAAGAAATCGGTTATATACAATCATTTTTTAATGAGCTGCATTTTGTTTTCTCCTATTGGATTTCTACCAATATTTTACCAGTTTATAATTATGCTCCACTTGATGTTTGAGCATAATTTAAAACAAATTCCATAAGAAAAAATTATTTGGCCGCCATTTTGTTCCGCCATTTTGAATTCGTACCACAAATTTACTTGTTTATCTCTATATCACACTTAGTGCTTTTCAAATTAATCTGTTCAGTAGTTTTTCAGGCCGATTTTTTAAATATTTTATTAGACAGCCTTTTTGTTTTGCTATCTTATACATATTCATACCAATATGTTACCACTTTATTCCCATGTAACACTTGTTTTTTATGGAAATTGGACTTACTTTTTTAGTAATATTTTTTCTCTAGGCTGCCATATTGTTCCACCATATTCCATATTACCAAAATATTACCAGATAATAATAATAATAATACTAAGTGTCTGTTTATTTCCAAAAAAGATATAGGCATAAAGTAACAATAATGCGTGTTAAGAAAGTGGAAGTATACATAAGTGGCTCAGTCTAGCTTGAATAGCTACTCTGCTGAACCACATACATACGACAGACTAATATTTTAGCTCAAAACCTGGCCAAAAAGGCAAAATTTTAAAACAACAGCAACAGACCTGTGGGTACGTATTTTTATTTGATAGATAAATATGACGTTGCGTAATGCACTCGCCACCTACGATAAAGTAATCAGTGACTTGTACGCGTGATCGTAATTTAGCAATTGTTGTTAAGAAAAATGCGTTGACAGAATTGTGTTGACAAGCATCATTTCGTTGCGATAATTTATAAATTGGCTGGTTATTTTGTGGCATAATTGATCATGGATATTGTTGCAGAAGGTATGTACATTGTATTAATTATTTCTGTGAATGTTAAAATCCTTCTATAGGGTGTTTTTGCCGACCCGCCATCCTTACAAAAAAATTGTCAGAATTTATAACTTTTTTGTATATAGTAATGGTTTTAAACATATGCAACTCATCGCAACAGCACAAACTTTACGAATTATTAAATTTCAGTATATCTAGAATTACTATACTGTAGAAAAGTTTCCCCAAGTTTTCACATTAACCAGAAATTAAAGTTCAAATGTGCTATGTCCAGTATAATATCATGACATGCGGTTACGGGCGAAAATCTACGGACACTCAACGTCAACTCAGCGTTTTCTGTCATATTTTATAAATATCCTCAATATGTCAAAAGCAACCTAAGTGTCCGAAATTTTCTGTGCCCAACTATATATTATGGCAACATACAGGGTGGCGCATCGGCAATGTACTTTTTTTATTATTACTGGGCGTCTTTGCAGATTCTGTCAAATCTATGACTCGAAGGGAACTGCATGATCGAGTGAGAGCGAGCGCAAAGAGACTATTTGATGAAAAACTAAACAGCTTAGAAGCAGAATTAGTTGCCATTACAAATTGCCCCCCTGAAAAACTTGCTATACTTCAAAATACCATTAAGAATTTTAAAACAGTTTATAAACGTAAATGGCTCTCGTGCAATAGTACAGAAAAACGTTTTTTGGAAAAACATCAACAATGGTTGGATGGAGGAATTACATTCCCTGCTGCCCCAGCTCCTCGCAGTTCCAAAGGTAGACCAAGTAAAGAATTTGCTGAGTGACCGATCAAAGCGGCGCAACACTATGGATCTTAGAATGAATGTCCCCCTTGATAAGTTGACATACGCGACACAGATGGGTCAGCGAGCTGCGGGTAATATTGAAACATCAAAAATAATTAAACATATTACCAAATCTCCAACTAGTGCGGGAAATTTTCGAAAGTTAGCCGCTATTGGTGACCAAAAAGCTACAGCGAAAAAACACACACCAGAAGAGGCATTGGCGATATTCTTCGAAGCTAATTTAACCATGAGTCAATACGAGGTGATTCGTCAAGCAAATAAAGATATATACCCATGTTACAAATACGTTCAAAACGCTAAACACGATTGCTATCCCCCAAAAAGTATTGGAGAAACTTTTGCCGAAGTGAAGTTACAAGATTTAGTCGACCACACAACTTTGCGGCTGTGTAAATATTTGGAACCAGTTTTGGAGAACATCCAAGGCGAAAATAAAGAATTTCTGCTTATATTTAAGTGGGGTTGTGACGGCTCCAAGCAATGCGAATATAAGCAAAAATTTGAAGATAAAAGCGACAGTGATGCTAACATTTTTCTAAGTTCCCTTGTGCCAGTAAGACTTATGTGTAGACAACAAATTGTATGGCAGAATCCTAACCCATCATCACCTAGATTTTGCAGGCCTATCAGAATGAGATTTGTCAAGGAAACTAAAGAAACCACTAATGAAGAGTTTGAATACGTGGGAAACCAGGCCAGAAATCTGTATCCAACAAATGTTAAAAATAATATCCAAATAAAGCACAAATTATTGCCAACAATGGTGGACGGCAAGGTGTGCAATGCTGTCACAAACAATGCTTCGACAATGCGCTGCTACATATGTGGCAAAACATCCAAAAACTTCAATGACTTAACACAAAAAAGCACAGAAAAACCGGAAACTTTTCAATTTGGGTTGTCAATATTGCACGCCAGAATCAGGTTCTTCGAATTCGTACTACATTTATCGTATAAAGTAAAGGCAGGAGTACATGTAAGTCGCGTTACACTAAAAAGTGACAAAGAAAAAATTCAAACTGCCAAACGGAACATTCAAAAAGAGTTCCGCGAGAAAATGGGATTGCTGGTGGACATTCCGAAAGCTGGATTCGGTAATACTAATGACGGGAATTCGTCCCGTAGATTTTTCAACAATGCAGAGGAAGCAGCTGCTATTACAGGAATAGACTTTGAATTAATAACTAGATCCTCTGGCTTCAAAATTGACGTGGAAAAGTTTTCTCTGTACACTATAGATTCGGCCAAGCTCTATGTAAATTTATATCCTTGGCAACCAATGTCACCAACTGTGCATAAAATTTTAACCCACTCGGCAAGTGTTATAACACATGCTTTATTGCCAATCGGTCAGTTGTCGGAGGAAGCTGCGGAAGCCAGGAATAAGCACTTCCGGCAGTACAGAGAAAGCTTTTCAGAAAATTTTCCAGAAAGGAGTGTAACGAGGATGTGTTGAATACGCTTTTGTTGACCTCAGACCCTTATTTAAGTAGCATAAGAGCTACGAAAAATACAAAAAAAAAGTTGTTTACAAAGGAGGCATTGGAATTCCTAAAAGCAAATATAGATGTTGATGATGATAGTGACATAGAGAATAGGCTGTAATCTTAATCTTAAACGAATAGGGGTCTTGTTTCGATTTTTTTTTTAATTTAGGGTTTCGATATAAGCGGTAGATCTGTACCTCAGAGGTAAACTGTAGGTTTTAAGTCACTTTTTTTCAGATAATGAGATTTTAACTTCATTCTAGTTATCATAACTTCCTTTACCAATAAAATTTTTTTCAGGGTCCTGGCATTAAGCATAACCGAAATATACTCACTTTGATCCTATGTCAAGTCACTTAATTACACTAACTTACAAAATGTTTTTTGCCTTCCCTGAGAAATTAGGATTTAAGGACTTACAGTACAGTACAGTTTACCTCTGAGGTACAGAAATAGTAAATAGATATATACGTATTTTTTCTCTTTGTTGTATCTCAAAAACTGAAATTTGCTTATGTATGTCGATGTCATCATAAGGAAGCAGGCTCATAACCTAATACCATGCTTATAGTATATCTATGTATAAAAAACTAATAACCTTTTCGCTTCGCCTTCGTTATTAGTTTATTAGTTTTTGTACGTAAGTATCGATTTTTAGAATTATTCTATAATTTACCACAGAAAAATAACTTATTTTTCATTGACGCATATTTTATGTTTTAGTACTAATAATTTATTATTATATGTTACACTAGTGTTTTTATGTTGTTTTCGGCCAAATAGAATTTCATGTTAAACTAGAGAAGTTTTGTACCTATTCCTAGTTACCCTGCAAAAATATTTAATTTTACATAGCCACATTCCAATATTTACGCCCGTAAATATACTTACCATCACTAAATTAGATAAAATATTGCTAAATAATCATTAATTAACCGCATTCACGTGAAAAAAACAAGTAAACATTTTTGGCCAGGTTTTGAGCTAAAATACTAGTCTGTGGCGCTGTTAATAATTACCTAAAACTAACATAAACTACAACCTAATAAAAACCAGATTTGTTTTTAATTTCAATAAATAAATCATTAGAGACAACAAAAATAGAAATAAAAACCATTACAACCAGAGATAAAAAAACATACAAAAATATAGATAAAACAATCACGAGACCTTTTATATAAAATAAATAAAAATAAAGAAATGCTTAGCTCTTAAACAAACTGTAATAAAATAACTACCTACTTTGAAAACGAACACCATTATTTTGTAAGTTTAAAAAATAATTTTTAATACCCATTTAAATGATGGAATATTATTTATGTTTAAAACTTTTAGCTCTGCAAGAAGAGCATTATAACATTTTGCAAAATTATAACTAAACGAATGCTGAAACATGGCACTCTGATGTGGAACTGCAAGTCTATGCGAAAACCTCACGTTTATATTACGAATGTTATGACGAAAAACTATTGTCTCTTCAAGAGAAGCAGTTGAATCATTATCTTTAATTATTTTTAAACAAAAAACACAAAAATGAAAAATTCTCGGATAATCCATCTTTAACCAATTAAGTACCTGATACATGGGAGAAATATGATCAAATTTCCGCATTCCAAATATAAACCGAACACAACTGTTTTGCACTTCTTGTATGCGATATTTACAGCTACAAAAGTTACATCCAAACAAAAGCCATATATAGAATCACCGTAATTAAAATTAGATAAAAGGAGAGACTCACATAATATTTTCCTCAAATTAAAGTTTAAAACAAATCTATTATTATACAGGAGCTTTATCATAATTACCTAGGACTTTTGAATTTTTAAAGATCATCCTCGTATGACCCTGACTACAATTTGAACTCACTTTGATGAGTAGTTTTAAGCTATGTTGCGAACTGACAGACAGACAGACAGACGGACCGATGGCATAGATAATAATAGTTTTGAGCATCTAGGGACACTAAAATTTCAAAATATGTGAAACCTGAAAGGGTGATTTTTTTTCACTCTCATAAATATTTTATTTGGCGGCCATTTTGTTCCGCCATCTTGGATTAGTATTACAGTTTTACTAGTTCTTCTCTATACCATCAGTTATGGCACACAATTTAAAATCAGTACATTAAGTGGTTTTTCAGGATGGTTTTTTAAATATTTTATTAAGCCGCCATATTGGATTTGTACCAAAATTCTACCAGTTAATATCTATATAATATTTGATTTTTATGGAAAATTTCAGATAAATTGGTTAACTAGTTTTTCAGTAATATTTTTTTTAACATTTCACTAGTCACAAGTCAGTCGGCAAAGTAGTTTTTTACCTATGCCGCGAACAGATGGACCAACAAACAAACCGACAGAATTAAAAAAACATGTTTTTCGACATCTAGGGACCCTGACATATTCTTCTCTTTTACAAGGAAAGAAAAATTATTTGGCCGCCATTTTGTTCCACCATCTTGAATTAGTAATACAATCTTACTAGTTCATCTCTATACCACAATTCATTATGGCACACAATTTGAAATCAATCTATTAAGTAGTTTTTTCCGCCTGAATTTTTAAATATTTTATTAAGCCGTCATTTTGTTCCGCCATCTTGGTTTAGTAACAAGTTCAATAGGGTTTTTCGGCATCTAGAGACCTTAAGACATGAAGATTTAAACCATCTCGGAGGGTGATTTTTTTATGATTACAATACCTCCCTTTTACGAGAGAAGTAAAAAGAAAAAAAACATGTGTTTACAACTTTGGAAAATTTGAATTTTTAAATATTTTATTAAACCGTCATTTTGTGCCGCCATCTTGGTTTAGTACCAAGTTCAATCGGGTTTTTCGGCATCTAGAGACCTTAAGACATGAAGATTTGAGCAATCTCGGAGGGTGATTTTTTTATGATTACAATACCTCCCTTTTACGAGAGAAGTAAAAAGAAAAAAAAACATGTGTTTACAACTTTGGAAAATTTGAATTTTTAAATATTTTATTAAACCGTCATTTTGTGCCGCCATCTTGGTTTAGTACCAAGTTCAATCGGGTTTTTCGGCATCTAGAGACCTTAAGACATGAAGATTTGAACAATCTCGGAGGGTGATTTTTTTATGATTACAATACCTCCCTTTTACGAGAGAAGTAAAAAGAAAAAAAAACATGTGTTTACAACTTTGGAAAATTTGAATTTTTAAATATTTTATTAAGCCGCTATTTTGTTCCGCCATCTTAGATTTGTAATTTAATTTAAAAATAAGAAAAAAAAAATTTTAAAGTTAAAATTTTGTCATATCTCAGAAAATAAAAATGTTAGTAGGAAACTGATGTGTTCAGTGCATTCAGCAGCTCGAAATACCCCTATAACCAAGTTTTTTCCGCGATAATCGAAAAAAAATTTCAATTTCAATTTTTAGCTAAAAAAAATGCACACATATGTATACAAAATTTCCGAGAAAATTTTGTGTCTCAGATTTTCGCAAAAACCTGAGTATACACTAATTTGATACCGTAGAACCCAAAAATAACCTCTGTTTACTCTTAAAACTCACTGCTGAATTTTCACAGCCTAAGAAACTTCAAATTTTTCACTTTTTACTCGTCCCAAAAACGCGATTTGCGGAGGTTCCTAAAAACCATCACAACTTTTTTTTTTGAAAACAAAATGTTTACCGCACTCAACGCCATTCGATTTAGAAAGAGTCAATCTACTAACGACGAACATTTCAAACCTCTATCATTACCGTACCGTTCAACCTGGGAGTCACAGTAGATGCAAAGCTGAGCTGGAAGACTCATGTCGATAGGCAGATAAAGTCAATAGCGACCTTCTGGCAGCTCCGTAGAGCGGTAGGCACAACCTGGGGGCTAAGTATTAGGGTCATGCACTGGCTGTACCAAGCAGTCATAAGACCGAGGATATCATACGGCTCAATAGTATAGTGGTCCTCGGTGGAGAGGAAAACCATTCGTTCCAGTCTTGCAAAAGTCCAGAGACTGGCCAGCCTAGCGATAACTGGAGCAATGAGGACGACGCCGTCAGCAGCATTGGATGTCTTGCTAGGGCTGTCATCATTGTCGACTTTCATTAAGAAAGAGGCTATGGCAGCGCACTTGCGAATGGGAGACGCAGGATCTTGGCATACCAAAGGTGAGGTTGTGGGTCATGCAAGGATCTCCCACATTGTGGAAAGAGAGATCCCTTTATCTACCTACAGAGTAGCACGACCCTCAGGCAGACTAAGATGACATAAGGGTTATAGTATCTGAATCCCCGAAAGAGAGGACTGTGAGAGAAACAGGCTGGAGTTCTCCAGAGAGGCAATTGTTTGCTATACGGATGGTTCACGTATGACACAGTTGCAATCCTCTGGTGCTGGAGTTTATATTGAGGCTACACAAACCGGGTCCAGCTTCCCTTTGGGGAAGTTTTCAACGGTGTTTCAGGCTGAGGTATATGCTATTCTAATGGCAATAACGATGAAGAAAGTCATAGAGGGGGCAGAGGGAGAGATTGTCTTATGCTCAGACTGTCAAGCAGCACTTAAGGCGCTCGACTCACCCACGTCGGGATCAGTTTTGGTTCAAGAAAGCGGTGACAGATTAGAGCAGTTTGCGCGACGTAAAAGAGTGAAGTTGGTTTGGGTGCCAGGACACTGTGGGATTGAGGGCAACGAGAGGGCAGGTGAGTTTGCTAGACTCGGCGCCACCAGCCCGTATGTAGGACCAAAACCAGCTTTAGGCATCACTAGGCAGCAGATAAGGACAGCATTCGACGAATGGGCACAACATGAACTTCAACGTGAATGCTACCAGTCCGGGGTCGGGAGGCAAGCTAAAGACTTCATTGTGAAGCCCGATAAGGGCCGAATAGGTTACTAGCCCGAGACAGGAAAGCTCTAAATTCCATCGTAGGAATAGTAACGGGGCACTGTCGATTGAGGAGACACCTCTTTATGTTAGGCATTGAGAAAGATTCTATCTGCACGGAGTGTCAGGAAGTGGAGGAAACTCCGTTTCACTTCCTGCGCAGATGTGAAGGGCGAGCGAGACTGCGACGAGATATTTTCGGCACTACGGTCTTGCATAGGGACGAAGTTAAGGATCTTGCATGGAAGGATATACAGACTTACATAGTAAGGACAGGCAGATTCAAGGATGTACACCTGGTGGCGGGTGGTGGTTGAGGGAGGAGCTGGGGTAGACTGGAAGGGTCTTATAGGCCTACCAGTCAGGTCTCTAGACCTCCCCCTAACTACTACTACTACTGTCGTACCGTTCAAGATACAACAGCAAAGTCGACATAAAATTTGGAGTTTATGCAAGGTCCCGGAATCTCGCAAACCAAAAGTCCTAGAAAATCGTTCGTGGCAAATTCTGAATCTACGGAAACATCTGTAGGAGACATGGAAATATTCACAGGAAATACGCTTTCTTTGTTCATTTTCCACGAGACGAAAAAATATATCAATATTTATTGATAAAATGGCGAACGCACGTTTTCCATCGGTATGACTCGATTTGCAGGAGTTCGGGAAAACCGCCACAACTTTTTTCCCTTTATAGATATTTAGACGCGATTTACGCCGTTCTATCAGAAAAAGATCAATCTATAAACGCCGAGATTTGCAATTTTTTTCGATTCTCGACACGTCCAGGATATATAGCTAAAGTTGACGTTCTTTTGATATGCATCGATCCGGAAAAAAAAATTATTATATTTCGAAAACTAAAAGAGATAGCAGGAAGCGGTTTGCGCTGCTTTATTAAGAAATGATGGGTTTATACGCTAATCAATTTAGAAATGAAAAAAATAAAATAAAATTATAAAAAAAAACAAAAATAAAACGTAATAATATAAATATATTTACAGATTAAGAAGGTTCTTGGGATTAGACCTTGTCAAATTAGAATTACTATCCGACGTTTCGCCTTCGATCGCACGAGGCATCTTCAATGATCTTTACTCCACGAGATCTGAACACTGAATGAGCTCGAAGAGATTCAGGCGGGTTTTTATACCCGACTTGTGCTCGCCAAACCGTGACCCTGTGTTAAGATCGGTTTCCACGTGTGATGTAGACCGTAACCCGTATCTCTATTAAAACTTTTTATATGTTTAAATATTTCAATAGATTCTCTAATTTTTCGTTTATAAAAACCTGGAACCGATGCTAGAACCTTGGTCCTTTATATTTACGAAATGGCCAGTGTTATGTTTGTTTAATTTTAATACCTCGTTCTTGTTCCTTAAGTCTAGTTGATATTGAGCGTCCTCCCACATACACTTCCCCACAGGAGCAAGGAATTTTATATACTCCTTCTGTTTGGAAAGGTACAAGATCTTTCGGGGATCGCAAGCATTGTGCAATCTTCTTATGTGTATTGAAGATTATACGTATGTTGGACAGCCGAAGTAATCGTCCTACTTTGTCTGTAGTGCCATGTATGTAGGGAAGAACAACACTACCTAATGGTGGCTCTTTATCATTCTCCATTGGTGGAGTTGGATTACCTATATCTTTTAATTGAACGCGTAATATCTTCAGTGCAATAACCATTCCCTCTGAGTGCTTCGGTCAGTTTCGTTGTTTCCGATGTTAAAGAATATTGATTAAAAATCAAAATAGCTTTGAATACTAATGAGTTAATAACCGATTTCATTTGTGCTGGCTGGTGATGGGAATTTGCATTTTTAAGTATCTCTTTGTATGCGTCGGTCTTCTATACACATAATGTATGTTTTCCTTCTTTTGGACACAGACATCTAAGAAAGGGAATCGTTCGATTAGATTCAATTTCCATCGTGAACTTGATATTACGATGTTGCTGATTAAGGTGGTCCAAACCATTTTCCTTTCTTTGACCACAGACATCTAGAAAAGGGATCGTTCCATTAGATTCAATTTCCATCGTGAACTTGATATTATGATGTTGCTGATTAAGGTGGTCCAGAAATATGAGGAGATTATCCTGTCCATGAGGCCAAACAACAAAAGTATCATCTACATATCTAAACCAGTGCTTCGGTTTTAGTGGAGCGGATGTTAGAGCAATATCTTCAAAGGCTTCCATAAAGATATTCGCTACCACAGGTGATAGAGGAGATCCCATAGCTGCCCCTGAAGTTTGTTCATAAAAATTTTCTTGAAAAGTGAAATAAGTAGATTTAAGACAAGCTTCCACATGTGAACTTGATTCTAACGACGAAATACCACAGACAAAATCAAACTAGGAGAAAAACCTAAAATCCCCAAAACATAATTCAAAATTAAACAACTTGAAATAGAAGACAAATCCAAAGAAAATGGATCCAAGTTTATATAATATTTTATTATATTTAATATGACATATTAAATCTTAAAATTTTAGGAAATTAAAGCAAGCTGGAACGTTTTACAGGATTATTTTAGCGCACATCCTCCAAATTTGAACAAATATGAAACCGATTTATTTTTACATTCAAATTTAAGTTATAAAGAAAGATTGTATATAATGACTCATTGTCATTCATTCCAATTTCTGTTATTCAAAATTCTGTAATGTTAAATAAAAATATAACCAGAATAAAACTAGATAAAATGATAAATTTATATAATTATTTTAATAAAGATTCTATTATACGTTATTATATGTTAATCGGATCAATCGTTTTTTAGCTAAGCCGTGAACAGACAGACAGACAGAAAGACCGACGGAATTGACAAAACATAAGCTAACTAACATGTAACCGTGGATTTTCTCAAAACCAAGGTACAAGATTGCCATGCTCTTATTTAATAATAATTATTATTACTGTTTTATTTTAAATTATTTCGATCACAAAAAGGTATCAAGATTACAGCTCGTGGTCAACAGAGCGTGCAATGTAGATGCCCTAGCTCAATTAACCCGGAGAGTAGGGCGTGGGAAAACTTAAGAAATCTTAAAGAAAAAAAAAAGAGAGAAAAAAAAAGAAATGAGCGCCACCAATTTATAACGACTTAAATTGGAAAGCCCCTTGATCTTCGCGGCACTTGCTTCCTCTTGATACTTTAAAAGAAAAATAGTGAGCTAAATAAAACACACAAATGAAGTTAAGAAAAAAACCTATTTATCCGTTACTGTATAAAAGAAAAATATCAACAATAAGTATGTTATCAGTTATGGTATAAAGAAAAAAAGTAAACAATAAGTGTCACCAAATCCAGCAACACCTGGAAGTTCTGAAGCGCTCCTAACTTCAAACTAGGCCCGTGACATGGGATTAGTCCCGAGTCTTGAAGTCCGTGACTAAGTCCGTGACTTGCAGTTGCAATTAGCCCCTGACTTGAAATTAGGACTGTGACTTACAGTTGGCCCCTGACTTGAACCCTATGAAAACAAAGATTTTCCAGAATTTTTCATAGTGATTCAAAGTATATAACGAAAACCCAAATAATTTTAATTAATTCAAAAAAAATCTCCAAAAGGTTTCTACGGATTCAAAATTAACTGAAGTGTCAGAACAATAATTTAATTTTAAAAATTTAGTACTAATGGAAAAGGACCGCTCAGAAAAGTCAAATATTAGTCCGGAGTAGAGTAACAAAGAGTCAAAAAAAATGATATGCTAATGCAGGAGTAGTTAAATGCCATAAAAATGACTCGTAAGTTGAGTTTAATTTAATAGAATTTTCCCAACTGTTTAAACTCATTGTTTAAGACGTAACGAAATTTCAGTTTATAATAGGCTCCAGGTAATTATGCAACTATGGACAAAACAAAAGTCGATCTGAATTTCGCAACATCAAACATTGATAGTATTTACAGTTCAATATTAACACATAATATCGACTTTATATCAAAGAATTTATTGGGGTACTAATGATTTGGTTTTTTTTACAGCGACAGAACAGTTATACTAAATATTCGCTCGAATCTAAAAATGCAGCATATCTAGGGAAGGAAAACGAAAATCCCAAGATTTGTATAAAGGACTTGAAAACAGGTTTTCAAAATTAATATAATTTAATTTATATCTATTCTGTAAAATATGTGGGAAATAGTTTGTCGAAAATGCTATTTGAATTTTTTCTTATACAGTATAAAATTATTAAATTCGGCAAAATTAAATAAATCCAAGAATTATATTTGAACTGATTTTTTTTGGCGACATCTATGATTCGAACGCTAAACTTGTACCATTTACTGAAAATTATTCCTTTATATCTTTAGTTCAGATCTAGGTACAAAATTAAGTACTTATCGAGAGGTGACACTGTGTGTACCGAAATTTGCTGCAAAAGGGGTTGAATTTATATTTCGCTTAAATATGAACAATGTAACCACTTCTTATAACAAAACTACTAAAATCTAAGTAAATCAAACCAATAAGGCGTATATATTAATCACTAAACTTAATACTAAAGTAGTAGATTATAATATTAAATTAATCATACAATGAAAAGCACTTATAACAAAATTAAACTGTTACAAACACGACCGACAGTTTTCCATTAAACAAATTTTATTTTACAAAAATGTCAAAAATAAATGTTTATAATAATAAATGACAAAATGGATGCTTCTAACTGACTGCTCTACTACAAAACAATTTTATAAAGGCATCGGATCCACTGGATCAGCAGTTCTTCGGAATGGATTGTGATATAACTCATGTTTTTTTGGCATCTAGAGACGCTGAAAGATGAAGATCTGAAAAAATCTGGGAGGATGATTTTTTCACGATTACAATATTATTAATGTACTTCTGTATTAACTATTTTTCTCTTTATTTATATTTAACTATTGTGTCTTTTGTTTTAAATACTACGTGTTTATATATATTCTATCGTTGTTTACTTTTAGACGCACTGGTCATATGCTAATGCGTTTTTTTTTGTTTTAGTTAGTATTATTCTGGGTTGAGTGTAAGATCGCTGCTCACTGGCTTGCCAGATGAGCGAACTCTGCCTTTGTCGATATTTTATTTTGATTGTTATTATTAATTTCATTAACATTGTACCTTGTCGACAATAAAATCATTTATTATTATTATTATTATTATTATTATTATTATTATGTCCGCTTTACGAGGGTAGTAAAAAATCAAACTCGGCACTGAGTAGGCAGTTTTCGCGATAACTTTAAAATATAGATATGAAATTTGGTATATAAATTGTAACGAAGTTAATTGAATAAGTCAAATTGTTAAGATGGAATGAAATGTTACATTTCTACTATTCAGTTTGTTTATGTCAGTTGCTTTCTCAGTAACAAAAACACAATATTTTAAAGAATTAAATAAATTAAAACAGGTAACAGACATCTTCAACCTTCAAATTAAATGATAAACGTTATTTCTAGCAAAAACATGAATTTTTTCTGCACAGTAATTTCAATTTCAATATGTATTAGTGTGTAACAATTAATTGTGCTCTAATTAAAAATAAACTTGTATTGAGAAAACACTTTGGCATATCAAAAGGGAAGATAACTAAACGCTATTTCTAATTATTACAACCTAACTTTAATAAGAAATTTTAATTGACAATTACATTATTCATCCGAAGGTAAAAGGGTTGCCTAGAGAAATAATTATTCAGGGTCTGTTAGATTTGCTCGGTTTAATTAGAAAATAATTAATTTAATAATGATTGTTCGGTAATCTTTACATACAAAGGGAACTATCGGTATGTTTGGGGGGAGAAGTAAACTTACTTCCCGAAAAGATATAATGTTGAAAATTATCCACGCTCAGGGGAACTCAGGCACGCATCCAGGGTGTTCCATGGTCCGGACTCCACCCCACCCAAAACTCTACAAATGTTCTGGATATTTTTACATAGTCTACGAGAATAAAATTCTCGGTAGAATTCCAATATTTGCTGATTAACAGTTCCATATTGGATCTGCTTACTAGAGTCATTTTTTAACGAACCTCAGGAAAATCAAAAAACAAGCTAATTCTTTTAAAAAAATTAGCTTTTTGCGTGCTCGTTTGAACTAGCTAAACCTCCAGCGAGATTTTTTGAAATATTTACGTTTCGGGGCCCTAGATAGCGAAAAACATGGCTTCTCAATTCCGTCGGTCTGCCCGTCTGTCTGTCTGTCTTCAGGGACCCTAATTTACATATAAGGAGTTAAAAAATAAATTATCGTTGGGCGAGTGTTTTATTTACTTCAGTAGTTTTCGTTTCGCTCTGTTTTTTATATCTTGGCTTATGAGTATGAAATATTTTTAGTAAATTATTTTTCTTCTTATGCTGTAGACTGATGGCCTTGAAACAAAATATTTGACAAATATCCATCAGTTGGCTGTCTTTAAAAAGACTTTTTCTTATTATACATATTTTTTATAAATAGTTTTTGTATTATTTTTAGTTTAATTAGATGAGTTTTGTAGGTTCCTCCCCCACGCACATATATCGTAATTTAACACAGAATAGACTAATGGGTAATACACAGTTCTCAGACTAGATATTGATAAAATTGATTTGAGTTTTTTGAAAGTATATAAAATTGAACGTAGTTTTTTGGTAAGTAAATTTATGTGAACATCTCACTTTAAGACATTATCAATTTCTATTCCTAAATGTATGGGTAGTTTCCTTAATATTCAAATTTTCATGATTTTGATTAAGGTTAATTTCGGTAAAACGAGGTAATTTCTTTTTATTACAACTAAATACCACAAAATTAGTCTTTTGGAAATTTATTGTAAGGTATGCTTTGTCAAACCATTCTTTAATCATTTTGAAGTCATTCTCTACGTTTGTCTTCCCATCTTTCCAAAAATCTGCCACGTATAATATAACTTTGTCATTAAATAATTCATTTACATATATCGTAAAAAGTATCGGGCCTAAAACTATGTCTTGCGGAACGCCATACTCCACAGGATTTGGAGAGCTTAAATGATCGGATATTTTAACATATTGTAATCGATTAGTCAAATAATTACACTGGCCGACAAGATTTTTTACACAGGCTATCTCATTATTTTCACAATGGAAATACCCTCCCAATAATAAAAAAAAATATTCCGAAAGCCCTATTTTCTCCAGAACCTGTAGTAGTATATTATGATTGACAGTGTCAAATGCCTTTGCTAAATCAAGGAGAATCCCCAAAACTTTATTATTGTCTAAACTTTGATATATATTATTTGTTAAATGCTATATGGCGTCCTCAGTTGATATTCCCTTTTTGAAACCAAATTGTTTTTTTGATAAGAGTTCATATTTATCTAAATAGTTAATAAGCCGCTTTTTGATTAATTTTTCAATAATGTTAGCTATATTTGAAATAAGTGTTACGGGTCTGTAATTTTCAATGTTTAGGGAATCACCTTTCTTCAGCAAAGGTTTTATTACGCCTACTCTTAGTACTGATGGTTGCCATTTTCTTAGCTTCGCGAAGTTTTTCTATAGAACGATGGCGATCTTGTAAATCCAATTTTGCAAATAAACTCCTAGAAAATAAATCTAAAGTAGAAAGGTCTGGTAATCGTGCTGGTCCATGAGTACCAATCTTTCGGATTTCGGAAATTATTATCCCGAAAAAAGGGTGAATATTATGGGAGTTGTGACTATAGGTGCAACATCTTCTTGAAAGTAGCTATTGTTTAATTGATTTAAAGATACGTTGTCCAGTAATTCAGGTATAATATCGTCAGGAATTCCTAACAACAATAACCCTTAATTTTTGACTAAAATTTGGATTGGTACCAAAATTTTACCGGTTTATTCCTACATAATATTTGATTTTTTTAGTAATAATTTTTTTAACATTTCACTAGGCCGCCATTTTGTTTTGCCATATTGGATTTTATTGATGGATATGACTTCTAATTTTTGACCAAAATTTGAAGTCAATCAGGCAAGTATTTTTTTAGCTCTGCCGCGAACAGGCAAACAGAGAGACCGACGAAATCGAGAAAACATATTTTTCGTCATCAGGGCAATCTGAAACGTAAGGATCTGGAAAAATCTCAAAAAAGGTGATTTTTTCACGGTTACAATATGTCCCTTTTACAAAGAAAGTAAACAGGAATGACGCGGGAAAAGCCAATTTAACAATATTTATTATTTTGGTATTATAAATATTATTTTAATTTCTTCGCAAATCTTTCGCTGATATTTCAGTTTATCGGAAAGATCTCCTTAAACCCCTTTCATTTATTCATCCGTCGGAAGCAAAACAAAGGGGATAAATGAAATCGGCGAAAAAACTCTTTGGAACGAAAACAAACTGTCGGAATAAGTCGAAACGGCAAAAAAATTGACGGTATCATATTGCCGACTTTATATCGTCCGGATATTGGAAAGTCGGAAAGACGGGCGTACGTAAATCCGGGCGTTTCACGTGGCGGATATTATTCGTTAGATAAATCTGAGGAAAATAAAAATGTTTTAAGAAGTTTAAGTGTCATGCATAAAACATTGCCCAATTTGCGTCTACTTTTTATGTTTCCTTTACGGATATTTATGTATCATACATGGAAAACGAGAAATGCCTATTAATATTTTAACACGGAGACAGTTTGAGCAAAATAATCTTATATGATCGGTAGTGAAATTTTAACCGTTTCTAAGGAAAAAAATCTCCTCGATATGAATCTTCCCCTTTTTTAGGAACAGTGAAATGTAGCTAATTTAGTTTCGCACACAGTCTTTTCTTAACACATATATACTTTATTTTCAAACATTTTCATTAGGCCAATTTGTTCAATTATATTAGATTCTCACCGATGCAGTGGCGGCTCGCGGGTGAAAAAGTAAGTGAAATTTGAGGTAAATTCGATAATTAATTTTTTAGTTATAATTTTTTTAACGTTTCACCTGGTCGACATCTTATTCCGGATATTGGAGTTTTACCAAAAAATAAGTCATCGCCATACGAACTTCATTTTTATTTAAAATTTGAAGTTAGTTTAGTAAGTGGTTTTTAAGCTATGTCGAGAACTAACAAACAGCCAAACAAAGCGTCGGACATCTACGGACACCAGAAAGTGAAAATATGTAAAACTTTAGAGAGTGATTTTTTTGCGATAACAAAATTTTTATTTGGCCGCCATTTTGTTGCGCCATCTTGCCTTAGTACCACAGTTTTATTAGTTTATCTCTATACTACAATTAGTTATGGCACACAATCAGTCCAAGCTAAATTTCTATTATTTTATTAAGATTACCCGTCGATTTCTACATAATACTTGATTTTTGTGCAAAATTTGAGAAAGAAAAGGGGTAAGTAGTTTTTTTAGTGATAGTTTTTTTTAATATTTATTAGGCCGCTATTTTGTATCGCGATAGTGGATTTTTACCAGTATGTTTCCAGGTTATCCTTATAAAGGGTGTCCAATTTTGACATTCCGATTTAATTTAGGAATAAAATACACAAAACACTTTAAATGTTATAATATTATTATATTATTTTGAAGTACAACTATTGCGGTTAATAATGAAAAATGACATCCAGCAAGTGACCCCCTCTACTTCTTTGGCATGCTAATATTCTTTTCTCAAAATTTGCGATAACATTTTCGCAGACATTCTGTCCAATTTGTCCAATTGCTTGAGTAATGTTAACTTTAAGCTGTTCAGTTGTTCGAGGATTGTTAACGTAAACTCTTTCCTTCAAAAAGCCCCATAGGAAATAATCTAATGGTGTGAGGTCGCACGACCGAGGCGGCCAGTTAACGTCAGCTCTTCGAGAAATTATTCTATCGCCAAATCTCTGCCTTAAAACATTCAGTGTTTCATCTGCGGTAAGGCAAGTGGCACCGTCAGGTTGAAACCATATGTTCTGGACATCCATACCTTCCAATTCATCCCACAAGTAATCTGTCAGCATTGTCCTGTATCGGGCTCCGTTCACAGTAACTGCATCACCGGCTTCATTCTGGAAGAAATAAGGCCCAATCACACCTCCCGCCCAAAAACCACACCACACAGTTACTTTTTCTGGATGCAGTCGTTTCTCCAGTATTTCTCTTGGATTTTCGTCACCCCATATTCTGCAATTTTGCTTATTTACGTATCCGCCAATTTCGAAGTGAGCTTCGTCACTAAAAATTACTTTGTGAAAGAAATCGTTCCGTTCTTGCTTTCTTTCTAAGGCCCAATTAGCAAACGTACGACGTGACACATGATCGTTTGGTTTTATTTCTTGAGTCAACTGTATTTTATATGCTTTCAAATGCAGATCTTTCTTTAAAATGTTATGCAGACTCGATTGTTTAATGTTGACTTGCTGTGACCGTTTACGAACTGACATTTTCGGGCTTTCATCAACACTAGCCCTCACCGCAGCAATTTTTACTTCTGATCGGACACCACGATTGTGAACATGTTGTCTATTAGCTGTTACGGACCCAGTCTGTTCAAATTTCTTCATAAAATTTTCAATTACCTTAACAGATGGTGCTGCATTTCTTCCGAAATGCGTACGGCATCTTCTTGCAGTTTCAGCAAAACATTCCCCATTTTGGTAATGACATTTCACAATAAATACTCGTTCTTCGATGGATAATCGCTCCATGTCGACCAAGACACAACTAATCGCAAAGTTTTCTCCTTACATCTGTCACTATAAGAAAACTGTCAACTAAGATTTTTAGAAATGGCGGCCAGTTTAAATCGGAATGTCAAAATTGGACACCCATTATAACCCCCAATTTTTGATAAAAATTTAAAGTCAATCGGGTAAATAGTTTTTAAGCTATACCGCAAACAGACAGATCGACAGATAGACAGACAGACGGACCGATGGAATGGAGAAAACATGTTTTTTGGCATCTGGGAACCCTGAAACTAAAGATCTGAAAAATGAGGGTAATTTTTTTACTCGGTAAATTTCCTTTACCTGGAAATTCCCTTGTTCTGAAACTATTTTTTTTTAGAATAGAAATTTTTAGATTTTTTTAAATATTTTATTTGGTCGTCATTTTGAATTCGTACCATAAATTTACTAGTTTATCTCTATATCAAACTTAATGTTTGCACAAAATTTGAAATTAATTTAACATATAGTTTTTTAGGCCGACTTTTTAACTATTTCATTAGGCCGCCATATTGGATTCATATCCAAATGTTACCAGTTTATTACTATGTAGCACGAAATTTGAGGTAATTTAGATCATTAGTTTTTTAGTGATAATTCTACTAACACTTTACCAGGCCGCCATTTTGTTCCGCCGTATTGGGTATTTACCAAAATTTTAGAATATTTCTTTTTATTAGAAATAGTAAACGGCGGCGACCCATTTTACTTCGACACATAAACATTTTTTAGTAACATACACACACACACATATAGTCAAAAGTCAAAGTCGAAAAACTTTCGAAATAATTAATTTCTTCTCAGGTCTTTGTAAATAACTTAATTTTCAAAAAATGTTTACAACTAAAAAGTACTTACACTAATTAAAATATTAAGACAATGTTCAATGACTTTTCAGAAGTATATAGAGTATAAAATTACGTAGATTTTGCCTACTAACCATTTTTTTTACATTACTTGACAAGATCTAAAGCCAATTGTTTATCTATCAAATAATGACAGAAATAGATTAAATATGTCAGATGCATAATATAAATAAGAAAATATTTTTAAAAGCTATAGATACTACAGTACATAGAGCAAAATAGTAGAGGGATTTTTTTTTCAAATTACCTCTACTATTTTGCTCCATACAGTGTATAAAACATTATCTATTTTTAAAAAAAATTGAACATGCCCCCTATTTTTATAATTTGCATTTAACATATTTAACTTATTTCTCTCGTTATTTGATACAAAATATGAAGTAAATTAGATTAAATAGCTTTTAGTAATCATGTTCTTACTTCCCTCGTAGAAGGAAAGTATTGTAATCGTGAAAAAAATTACACTTTCCGAGATTTTTTCAGATCTTTGCGTTTAAGGGTCCCTAGAAGCCGGAAAACATGTTTTGTAAATTTTGTCGGTCTGTATGTAGGTATGTCTGTCCGTCAGTCTGTCTGTTCGTGGCATAGCTAAAAAACTACTTACGAAAAGACCTGGTAACATTTTGGCAAAAATCCAATATGGCAAAACAAAATGGTGGTGTAGTGAAATGATAAAAAATATTATTAAAAAAGTGCTTATTCAATTTATATCAAAAATCAAGTATTATTTTGAAATCAACTGGTAAAATGCTGGTACGAATCCAAGATGGCGGAATAAAATGGCTTAATTAATTGATTTCAAATTGTGTGTTAATAACTAATTAGTATAAAGATGAACTAGTAAGAGTGTGGTACTAATTCAAGTTTGAACTCTGAAAAATTCACCCTCTCAGGTTTTACGTATCTTCGCGTTTTAGCATCCCTAGATGCCAAAAAATATATTTTGTTAAATCCGTCGCTCCCTTTGTCGGTTTGTGTGACTGCCTGTCGCGACGTACTTTAAAAATTACTCATCAGATTGACTTCAAATTTTAGTCAAAAATTAAAAGACATACGGGAATATCCTAGTGAAAATCCAATATGCCTAGTGAAACGTTAAAAAATTATTACTAAAGCAACTATTTTCCAATAAATCACAAATTTTGCGCAAAAACCAAGTATTATATAGGAATCAACGGGTAAAATTTTGTTACGAATCTAAGATTGCGGAACAAAATTGCCACCTAATGAAATATTTAAAAAATCAGCCTGAAAAATTAATTATTAGATTAAATTCAAACTTTGTGCAAGCATTAAGTGTAATATAGACATAAAAAGGTAAAGTTGTGTTATGAATTTAAGATGGCGGAACAAAATGGCAGTCAAATAAAATGTTTGAAAAATCAAAGAAAAATTAAATATGATGTAAGGATAAACTTACACGAATTTAACATGACGTAAAAAAATCGCGGTGTGTGTCAATGCAAAAGCTATTGAAGAAACTATATAACTAAAACTTATTGAAGTTATTTTAAATTGTGCTCAAAAATCAAGTGTGGTATAAGTGGAAACTGCTAAGACATTGGTATGAATAAAACCAAATGGTGTCCAATAAAAATAATTGAAAAGACAGTATACAGGGTGACAATTTAAAAACTTGAAATGGCCATGTCTTAGGAAGGAAAAACTTAATCAAAAAACGCTTAAAACACTTTCTATAAAATGAAGAGGGAACAAATTAAAGCGTATTATTCGACCCTTATCTGTAACCCCTTGGGCAGGGTGAGATACACCCCTAAAATCTTAAACAAAAAGGGGGGTCAAGTGATACATCATCTTAAAGCTCTTAAAAAATGCTTTCCAATGGTACCATAGAAAGCTGTTTTTCGTAAAATTCTTCTGTGTTTATTAAAGGAAACAATAAATTAAAACACAATTGTGAATTTTTTTATAATTATTTAATTAAATGTTCAAAATGGTTCCCATTGTTTTGAAGACAATAATAAAGTCTTTGTTCAAATTCTTCGCGTACATTTGCAAATGTTTCTCTGGATATAGCACGGCATTCCTGAACTATTCTGTCCTTGAGTTGCTCTATTGACTCAGGTTGCCTTTTAAACACCACAGATTTAAGGTGACCCCACATAAAGAAGTCAAGAGGTGTTAGGTCCGGGGATCTAGGTGGCCATTCAACAGGACCTCTTCTTCCAATCCACTGGTTGGGATAATTATCATCCAACCATTGCCTGACGGGAACTACATAATGAGGAGGTGCCCCATACTGTTGAAAATGTAGTAAGCGTTCTTCTAATGCTAAACTTCCTTGTATGTCCCTATGATTTTCTAATTCCCGCACTATTAGTGGTTCAATAGACCTCTGTAGCATTTCAGCATACATGTCGCCATTTAAATTCTCTTCTATAAATATTGGGCCGATAATTACGTCTGCCAATATGCCAGCCCAAACATTAAATTTCTGTGGGTACTGGGTATGCCCTTTTCTAAATACGTGTGGGTTCTCGTCATTCCAGTAACGACAGTTTTGCTTATTAACATGTCCATTCAAAAAAAACATTCATCACTGAAACAAATATTTTTAACTAGTCGAGGTTCTGCCGTAATTCTATCTGTCATTATTTCACAAAACTGGATTCTTCTATCCGGGTCGTCGTCACCAAGTTCCTGCAGTATGCTCAGTTTATAGGGATGAAACTTATGAAATTTAAGTACCTTTGTTATTGTTTCACGAGATTAGCCAGTTGCTACAGCTGCTTGACTAGTTGATAAAGTTGAGTTAATTGCAAACTGCCTCAGAACTTCAATTTGTGCTGCTTCGTCAACTAGTTTCGATTGATTTCTCTTTTTATTCCCGACAGAGCCAGTTTCTTCAAATTTGGCTACTAGTTGGCGAACATACTCCGGACTTACATTTTGACCTGGATGCCTTTCATTAAATCTTTGGGCTGTCCTTGAAAAGCATTCATTCTGAGAACCATAAATGAAAATCATTTCTACACGTTCAGCTGTGTTGTACACCATTATTTAAGATAAGTGCTGCTTTCCGTTTAAACTGAACCAAAAGTCAACTGTTAAAATATCAATACTAATAGTAGAAGTTACTTTTAAGTAAATATTGTGATAATAAAATGCAATAAACAAATAAAATACCAGGCTTAAAATGTTTAGAATTCTTAAGAGACATTCCAGGATATCGGTAGCAATCATTTTGAACATTTACTTAAATAAAAATAAAAATGTTCAAAACTGTGTTTTAATTTATTGTTTCCTTTAATAAACACAGAAGAATTTCACGAAAAACAGCTTTCTATGATACTACTGGAAAGCATTTTTCAAGAGCTTTAAGATGATGTGTCACTCGACCCCCCTTTCTATTTAAGGTGTGTATCTCACCCTGCCCAAGGGGTTATAGATAAGGGTCGAATAATACGCTTTTATTTGTTCCCTCTTCACTTTATAGAAAGTGTTTTGAGCGTTTTTTGATTAACTTTTCCTTCCTAAGATATGGCCATTTCAAGTTTTTAAATTGTCACCCTGTATATATGTTCCTAAATAACTACATATGTACTGAACTAAATAGGGCCACCACACTTCCCTATTCCTAACAAAAGGAAATATTCATACCGGGGGAATTTCTGGGTAAAGAAAATTTACCGATTTTTAACATTTCGCTGGGGGATTTTACCAAAATATAGCCATTTCAAAATTTGAAGTCAATTGGTAGTTTTTTAGCTGCCACGTATAAGGCGGACTTAAAACGTGAAGGTTTGCAAAACCTGGGGGGGTGATTTATTCTCGATTACAATACTTTTATAAGGGAAGAAAAAATCTGAATTTTATGCTTGGGTGGTTTATTTCAAAACATAATTGTCAATCAAAATGGCACTATTATGATTCTTCAGTAGAAAACTAACATTTTCCTCCTGAATGTGTATATATAATATCTCTCACTTTTGGACTAGTTTCGCTGGACTGACGTCGATTACGACAATAGTGCGAAATTTCCCTAGCCCCATGGTCCGCATATTTCCGACGAAACTGTTTTCCAGACTAACAAATTTAATTAAAGACGAACACACGCCCGAGAGGCTGTTCCAGGACAACATTCTTGCCGGAATTAAAGTCAGTAGGCATGCAAATTGTGTCGGAATATGAACTGAATCAACAGAAACGGGCCGAGCTTCTTTGGGCTGTTTTATACTTAGAATCCGCTATTAGCCGAATCAAATTCGAGTTTTGGTTTTAATTTGTAAATACTCGAATTGATTTTATTTCACTTTGACGGTTCCTGAAGTCAACTAAACTTTTGGGAGCCGAAAAACCACGGAAAGTTTTCACTTTTTTCAATTTTTGGCTTGTAACATTTAAGGGATGCAAACATTTTCACTCTTGCCAAAATTAAAGAGTAATAATTCTGCATCGAATGACGTCCTTAAATCAGCAGTCAAAGATGAGCAAATTGTTCCTGTTCGGCTGAAAAGTGCCTTACGCTCACTTTCAAGCACCTGTGACCCGAAAACGGCTATTCCAAATAGAAAATTTAAAATACGAGGGTTCTAGACAGGCACGTCGAACGTATGGGACACGGGAGCAGTTCGACCCCCAGTTTTTTTAAGGAAAAGAGATTGCGCCTTTCCGCTCTCCTTCTGTTATAGGTACGAAATATTTTCCCTCGTTATTATTTTTTCCATTTATTAGGAATCGTAAAATGTGACTCAGTTTAGTTCTGTGCATAGTCACAGTTTGGCCACAGTATGTGTTACATTACTGTCTTTTGAAACATTTTTATTGGGCCGTATTCTATTCCATCTTATTGGACTCCCACCAATATTTTACCAGTTTCTTTCTACCCATGCCACACTTGACTTGGTATAATTTAAAATAAATTCAATAAGTAATTTTTACATTGACATATACTGTCATTTTTTTACGTCATGTTGAATTTGTACCAGTTTATCCCATTTTCACATTTCATTTTTCTGTCAAATTTAGAATCAATTGAAAACTTCGATTTTTTAAAAAAATTATTTGGCCGCCATCTTAAATTCGTATCACAGCTTTACCAATTCAACTCTATACAACACTTAATTCTTGCATAAAAATTTAAATTAATTTAATAAATAATATTTTAAGATTGATTTTTTAAGTATTTTATTAAGCCGCTATTTTGTTTTGATATTTTGGATTCATATCAAAATGTTACTAGTTCATTCCTATGCAACACTTGATACTTGTGTAAAATTTTTTCGTTAACGATCCAGTAAAAATAAATCTTTTTTTAAATTGTCCACGTTTCGCAACTTTATTGTTGCATCCTCAGGACACACATTTGGATTTTAAATCCTGCATGAAACCCATATTATTAGGCTTAGTTACTCCATTGGTCTCAAGTATTTTCCAGATATTAACCCATTTATGCCCAACGGGTCGAAAACGACCCGGTACTTAAATTATGCAATCAGCTTTACATGTGCATGTTTAAAGTATTGCTTATCTTTGCATTTAGTAGTCAAAACAATAAACATCGTTAATATCATATTGTAAAGCGGGCTGAGAAAGTTTTCTTGATAAATTTAAGTGATAAAATATTGCAGTGTGACATGGATAGAAACTCTTACTGGTAAGTTGTTTATTTAAGTATTCATTGTGTTGTTTTTCATACTATTTCTTACACTGGTTTCACTTTTTACGATGTAATATTTGTTTTGAGGTTAGGGTTGTTTATTTGAAAATGAAGAGCATAAAAACTTGCTGGGGTCGTTATCGACCCGTTGGGCAGATATGTGATAAACATTTTTTTAATATAGGAAGAAACCACTGACGACGGCTGAGCTGTTAGACGAAATAGAAAAACTCTCCAAAGATGATCCCGTTCCAGATGCCATCTATATAACTCCTCCAGATGATAATGGATTCGAAAGTAATGGAGACTCAGGGGATGAAGACTGTAATGACCCCAACAGACTAAATTCATTGCAGCTTCAGGCACAAGCGGAAACCAATATACAAGAAGACAGCCATAATAATGAAGACAGTACCGTAACAGAACCTGAAGAAAATAAGAAAAAGTCCCGAAAAAATCGACAATGGCTAAAAGGTGACTTGAATGAGGGTAAAACAAAACAAACAAATATAGAACTGTTACCTGTGTTGACATTAGGTGATGAATGTGAGCCTCTGGAATTTATGGAACTCTTTTTAAACCCGGAAATATTGGAACTTCTTGTGAAACATAGCGTCTTATATGCTGCCAGCAAAAACTGTAGATTAGAAATTGGCAATGATGAGATGCTTGTTTTTATAGCTGTTCTTTATGTGAGTGGTTACGTTCCCGTTCCCAGACGTCGCATGTTTTGGGAAGGACGAGATGACGCTCGAAATGTTTTGGTTTATAATTCTATTAGAAGGAATCGTTTTGAAGAAATATTTAGATTTTTGCACGCAGCCGATAACAACAACTTAGTACCGAATGATAAAATGGCGAAGTTACGTCCTTTGATAGACAAAATGAACCAGAATTTTATCAAATATACCCCTGTAAGCTCTTGTATGTCTGTCGACGAATCCATGATCCCGTATTTTGGCCGAAACGGATGTAAACAGTTTATCAGAGGAAAGCCAATCCGCTTCGGATACAAAGCATGGGTTTTGGCAACTCCATCAGGCTATTGCGTCAACTTCGACGTATATCAAGGACGAAAGGCTCAACAGACTGACGAAAAACTTGGACTCGGTGAATCTGTTGTAACAAATTTTGCAAAATTGTTGCAAACTAATTTTCCCGATTTTGAGTTTTCATTATTCTTCGACAATTTCTTTACAAGCACTGCTCTTATCAGTAAATTGGGAGAATTGGGTTTTGGTGCGACATGTACAGTGCGAGAAAACCGTACCGACAAATGTCCACTTCAAAATTCTTCACAGATGAAAAAAGGGGCTAGAGGAGTATTTGATAATGCCATTGACAAAGATGATAATATTGTTTGTGTCCGTTGGAAGGATAACAGTGTTGTTACAATGTTGTCGAATGAATATGGCGTAGCACCTATTCGTCAAGCTGTTAGATATTCTGCAAAAGAGAAAAAGAAGGTTGAAATACCTCAGCCAAACGTGATACATTGTTACAACAGATTCATGGGTGGCGTCGACCAAATGGACAACAATGTGGCAAACTATCGCATAGGATTTCGCGGCAAAAAATGGTATATGCCCATATTATTTTGGACGTTTGATGTATGCATGGATACTGGCCCGAAAATTTGGGAAAAAAATTGACAATCTTGAATTTCGGAGATCAATTGTATTATCTATATTACAAAAATATGGAAAATCCCCCTTATCTACTGGCCCAAAGCCTATTCTTGTTAGTCCAGCAGCTCGTTGACATGGTCAGCATCTCATTTTGAATGGTCAGACACGACGAAGGTGTGCTCATTGCAAGAACAAAACCACTAAAGCCTGTGGCCAGTGTGATGTTGCATTACATGATAAATGTTTTGTAGATTTCCATACAAAATAAAAGTGTTCAAATAATATTATAATTGTTTATTTTTATCTAAAACTTTTTGCATGTATATATATGAAAATAACAACACCCTGCAAGTTTTTATGTTTTTCTGTATACATTTGCGCATAGTACACCTTTTTGCCCAAGTGGGTCAAAAACAACTCACATCAAAACATCAAATCTCTTGACTGAAATTCGTTTTTTTATATTTTTTTATTAAATGGCATATAACCAAAATGCTTGAGATTTATAAAAATTTAAAGAAAAAAATAATTCTGGGCATAAATGGGTTAAGTTTCTAAATGGTTTTCGTTAACGATCCTCTTGATGTTATCTTAGAGTGGTGTATTATTTGGGGTTAAATTGGAGTCATTTATTATTTCCAGATTTTTTGCCTCTTTTACCACAAGTAGCCGATTACCATTTATTTCTACTGTGAATTGATTTGATATAGCTTCCCCAGCTATATTATTAGCCTTTAAAATAAGAACTTTTGATTTAGATGCATTTAATTTAAGATTATGATCTTTCGAAAATTGATATGTTATCAAGATCAGACTTATCTAAATCAAAAATCTTTTTAACAGTAACGCAGCAGAATCTATCGGTTAGAAAACTTGTTCCGCCATACTAGATTTTTACCAAAATTTGAGATCAATAGTGTAAGTATATTTTGATATTAAAATTGATAAAAGAGATTTTGGCTTTTTCGCAACTGAATAAAAATATTTAACTTTAAATAAATTGAAGCAAAGTCCCGATAGGATGAAAGTATTTGTACAACTACTATGTGTCTATAAAAACTTAAGGTAAATGATATAATTACTTATGCATGTTTAAATACTATTGTTTATATTATGTATCGAAACATTCCGTAGACAGACTAGTCTACATGTTGAGGTATGTAACTATATTAAATATTTGCTTCAATTTATTTAAAATTAAAGCCAAAAAAGATTTTTGTTTGTCAATCTAAACGCAACAAATAATCTGAACACATTTAAAAGTATTTTATTTGGCCGTCAATCAAGTCAATAGGATTAGTAGTTTTTTAGCAATGCCGCGAAACAGGCCAACGGGATTGTTTTTCGGCACCTAGGGACCCTGAAACATAAACATACTTCCCTTTATGAGGGAAGTAAAAATATCTTATTTTTAAAACTGAAAACATGTATGTTAAATAATAATGTTTTCCCTAACAACTGATTAAACTAAGCAAACAAGTACTCAACTACAGGAGGCCTATCGACAAAATTAGAACAGGTACTATTATTTAAATTGATAAATACTTGAAATGGTTTATATCTAATCCCCATCTCAACTACATTGCTTAAAAGAGGACCTGCGGATTCGTTTTTCATAGTAGGTGATTGTGATGTTTTATTAGTGATAGAAAATCATGTTGCTCAAGTTGACATTTATTTTGGTCGTTGCTTTTACTACCATCTGCTTGGTAAGCTTTAATTTTTAAGAACTGGTTTTGTATCTTCTATTATGTTGACTGTTAATGAAAATTCTTATTACAAAAAAAGACTTTCACTATTTACTTAAAAAGCCGTAAATTTCCTTTAACTAAAATAGTAAAGTTTACAGAATACCTAAGGGTGCTTTACTTGGCCATCGATCGGTTTCTACCTATTGAATTATAACGTCTGTCCCTAGAATGCCCAACACGTTGCTTGCATGAGTTCGACAGCATTATACAGTGTGTCCTTATTTTGTGTTTAATATATCTTATTCCATTTGTATATCTTTCGAAATGTCAAATAATTATTGTTCTGTGGATGGTTGTTTAAGTAACTCTGGTGATGTGTGGCCTTTCTGTTGATGTCAAAGAACAAGGGATATGTGATATTTATTTTGATACACCTACTATTGTCCGTATATCTTCATTTACTGATTCCATCTGTTGGCAACATCATTTCGAATTATAGATTTTTGGAATAATTTTTTATATAAATATACCTACATTTTTTTTACTTTACTGAGATGTTCAAACATTGGGTTTTTTACATTAAATTTTTAAGATCGGAAAAACTCTGGCTTTCGAACGTAGGTTTCCATGTACTTTTGTCTAAATAACGTCTCGGCGAACAATTATTATTTTTAAAATTTTGTTTGCGAGACCACCGACACTTTCGAGACCGATACCGAGACTAAGTAGGTCTCGTCTCGAAGCATCGAGACCGATACCGAGACCGAGACTGATTCAGGCTCGGTCTCGGGAACCCCTAAGTGTGACTATATAATATACTGTATTTTCAAACATTTTTATTGTTCGCCATTTTGCTTCATCATATATACTTCCTACCAATATTTTACCAGTTTTTCCTTATACCACACTTGATTTTTGGGCATAATTTAAAAGAAATTCATAAAGTATTTTTTATTTTGATGCACACCAGAATCTTGTTACATGCAAAATGTAAAGTCAATTGAATAAGATTTTTTTACGTTCTTATCACACTTAACGCTCGCAAAAAATTTGAAATTGATCTAATAAGTAGTTTTTTTCAGACTGTTTTTTAAATATTTTATTAGAACGCTTTATGGTTTTGCTATCTTATATTCATACCAAAATGTTATCAGTTGTGCACTTGATTTTTGAGCAAAATTTGTGAAAATATATAGACCGAAGGAATTGATAAAGCATGTTTTTTAGCATCTAGGGATACTAAATTCTGAACATATGTAAAACCTGAAAGAATCATTTTTTAACGACTTCAAATATTGTATTTGGCCGCCATTTTGTTCCGTCATCTTGGATTCGTACCAAAACTTTACCAGTTGACTCCAATATAATACTTGATGTTCATGCAAAATTTGAAATAAACAAATAAATAAGTTTTTTCGTTATAATTTTTTAACAATCGAATAATTAGGTAAAAATGAAATTGTTTTTTTTTGCTTCCTCAGAAACAGACCAAATATTCTATTTGTATTTGCAAGTCTAATTGCTTTTGGAAGTTTAAACAGTCTGACAATTCCATCTCGCCTTCAACCATTATACCTATCAATTTATGAGAATTCTTGGAAAATTCCCGAGGAAATGATCCAACGTAAACGCCCTTACAGCGCTCCAAGTGAAAGGGTTTCGCTGTAAAAGCTATTATAATAAATTTATCATTCAGTTAGAGCGTCTTCAGCATGTACTTTGTGCAAAAAAGGAAGTGATTTGAAAAAGCCCGGTTATGGAAGATCTTTTAAGATGGAACATTAAGTTTAGTAACGTGGCACCATATTTTTAGAGTATGTTTTTTACATTGTCTAACATCCACCCATCGCGTCGAATCGATTCAATGGAAAATTAATTAAAACTAAAAATGTATATTAGAAATAAATAATATATCGAAAAAAAATTGTTAAAAATAATATTTTTCCGAAAATCGTTTAATTCATATAACTTTTTTGCAAAATTTAAAGTCAATTAAATAAAAATTTTTACGTAGATTTTTAAAAATTTTATTTGGTCACCATTTTGTATTCGTACCACAACTTTACCAGTCTATCTTTATAAGGTACCTTTGGGTAATATGGCTCAGGCGAAAATAAGGCCCATCCTGAGTTTTAGGGATATGCAGCGCCATCTATCCCCTACTGCCTGAAAACTATGAAGCCGGTCAGAAGTAGAAAACATTTTCGTGATTTAGTGAACAGTTGTTTGCTTGTGTAACGATAAATGACCACGTGTTTTATTTGCTGCGTATTTCTTATAAAATTTTGCCATTTTAAACTTCGTTCAGTTCGAATTGTGTTAAAAAAAGTCTGTAAGTATTTATTTTCTCAATAACTGTATGGTTTTTAATATTGTTTTTTAGTATTACAATTTTTGTAAGTATTTATAATTTAGTTACATAGCCTCAAATTTGAAAAAGCTGTCGGGCGGAAATATGGCCCGGGTAAATTTTAAAGCGGGCCAAATTTTCGCCCTGGGCTGTATTTTCGTCCTTATTTTCAAACATGTTTTGTTTTTGTTTTTAGATTGGTAGCCTAAAGGTAAAACCAAATAAGTATATTATTGTTGCAAGCAGGCATTTCTACATAATAGTACAGGAATACTAGTTTTATTCTGTGGTTTTAAAGCTTGTAATTTTTAAGGTTGGTACATTATGTTGTGGAGTTGTGTAAAAAATCGGTTTATTCTTATTAAGTCAAATAATTTACAATTTTATATTGTAAAAAGACTTTGTTTTTTACATAATATAGACACATAAACCTAAATTAAAAATTTCAAGGGAAAATATGTCCCAGCTTTTATTTTTGTAATGGACCATATCTTCGACTTGAACTTTATTTGTGTCATACTTTTTTAAACTAAAACTTTTAGATTATGGGGAAGAAAAACAGAGGAATTCGCGCAAACTGGACGGAGGATATGATGAGTGAAGCTCTTATATTGCTAAAGAAAGGTATGTCCCAAAGGGAAGTCGAAATGAAATGTGGAATTCCACGAACAACTCTTCGCAACCATTTGAAGACAGGAAAATCGACCAAAAACTGAGCGCTAGTGGCAAGGATTCTAATGTTAGCAAACATGGGGGTACCTTTGGTTCCAAAGACTCTAAGAAGAATTGTGTTTAGATATTGCGTTGACAATGGTATTCCACATAAATTTTCCAGCGACAGAGCAGTGGCGGCTCGTGAGTATATTGAAGGGTGAGGCTACATGAGGTTAATTTTGTTTAAATGTGAATACATTTCCACGTCACCCATGAGGTATTATTCTGCGACGCGTTGACCTTTTTTTTTAATGGAGGTCATCGCCAATAGCCCTACTAAACCATTAAAAACTAAAAAAATAAACTCTAAAAAAAGTAAATAAAAAGTAAACAAAACAAGTAAAATATGTACACCTATCACTAAAATATAGCGGTTATTGCGATAATAAAAACATAATTTAGTTTATTAAAACTTAAAATAAATAGTTGTATGAAATAAGATAAAAAAACTACTTTTTGTACATTAAATCTATACGTCTGTCTTTTAAGGTTGCAAATTTATCTATAATTTAGTCGTAAAAGTTTTGGTCTTCACTAAGTTCTGACAGTAATTCCTGCTCTATTGACATCATTGCTAAACCCGAAAGCCGTTTTTGTGTCATTGTGTTTCTTAGGTAGGTTTTGATCCGTTTAAGACATGAAAAATTTCGTTCGGCCGATACACTTGTTGCGGGAATAGTTAAAACTAAATTAAAAAGCTTATATGCTTCCGCAAAAATTGCTTTAAAATCTTTAAATAACAAAGCTAGACTTTTTTCGACATCTAAATTTGAAAATTGTTCATCCCTATACAATACAGAAAGCTCATTCTTTAATCTATCTCTGTCAAAAATGTTTGGATAATTTTTTAATAAATTATTTAATAAGTCGTCTGGAAAGCATTTAACATATTCCGAATATTTTGTGCAATCGACTAAAGCAAAGAAATTTAAATTATTTAAATTTTCAAACCGCGTCCCTAAGTGAAGAATTATACAATCTTTTATTTCGAAATATAATATTTTATATTTAGTAAAAATATCAAAGTCGCTAGAACATTGCCCTCGACGTGTGTTAGTTAGCAGAATAGTGGCTTTTTTAGCAATATTGAAAAGTTCTTTGAAATGGTCCTCGTTTCTAAATTCAATAATTCGTTGCTTGGCAAGGTTTATTTGCGAAATGTAGTAATTTATATCTAAATGCTTTAACTGTAATATTTGAAACAGTACATCAATGCAACTAAAAATTTGTTTATAAATATGCGTTAAAAGGCAAAATTCGAAATCATTAAAATGCTTTAGAAATCCTTTTGCACCATTAATAGATTCTGTTCCAGAACTTAAGTCATTAATAATAGTTTCAAATACTATAATTAAATTTTCCCATTCATTAGCCACTAAGTTTAAAATTTTAGACCGTGTATACCATCGCGTTTCTACAGCTCGCGGAATTCTTTTACCTACTATCTGATTAAGCACAAAAGACCGTTTTGGTGATTGGTAGAAATAATTTGGTATTCCTAATAAAGTGGCAAAAAATATACGACTTTGGGTAATCAGTTTTGTTCCCTGTTGTAAAACTAGATTTAATCTGTGGGCGCAACAATGAGTAAACATAGCTAAAGGAGCAATAGATCTAACTTTTGTTTGAAGCCCATTTATTTCACCTGCCATAACACTAGCCCCATCGTAACACTGCGCGACCAATTTATTTTTAAAGTCATAAGGCTCTAAGCTGTTTTGTATTAAATGAAAAAGGCTCTCTGCTGTTCTATTATCGCTAACGTCAAAAAATCCTAAAAATCTTTCTTTTAAAGATCCGTTGGTCACATACCTAACTGTTATCGAACACTGTGATTTTTCTGTTATATCAGTACTATCATCCGCAATTACGCCAAAAAAACAACAATCGGTGTCATTGATTTCTTTTTTTATATATTTTTGAATATAGTCATGTATGCAACCAATTAGTTTATTTTGTATAGTCTTAGATTGTCCCGTAAAAATATTACTAAATTTAGCACAATGTTCAGTAAGTTCGGCATTTCTTTTTATTAAGCATGCAAATATTTCCTTAAAATTGCCACGGTTAAAAGAATCTGTTGTTTCATTAGGACCTCGAAATGCCAAGTCCTGTTTACCCAAAGTAATAGTAACATCAATTAAATAATTTAATAATAAACGGTTTTTTCGAACATTTTCATTATAAACAATTTTATTAAGACTTGCATTTTCTTGTAGTGCATCCGCAATAGTCGCCCTATTTTGCTCCAGTCTTGTAAGTGCTACCGAATTTTTAATATGCTCTCTTGAACTTTCATGCGATTTTACTGCTCGTGAAAAATTTTTTAAATCCGAATATCCGCCCCCTGAACTCCAATTATTTTTGACGCAACCTAATAAAATACAAGGCCAACAATATAAGCTTTCTTTATAAATACTTCCGCATAGCCACCTATAAGTTTCGTACCAAGATATTTGAAAAGTTCTTGAATATTTTTTACCTTGCCTCTTATCGTTAAATATTGCTAAAATTTTCGGCGTCGGACGGCTACCTAATATCTGTTTCTTTTCAGTTTCGCTTCTTCTTAAAAAAGGCGTTTCAATTAATGAAGCAATAATGTCGTGAATAGGATTCATTTCAAAAGCAAAAAGCAAATACAAAAAATGGAACGGTCCAACTTACCAAATCAAAACAAAACAAAAACTTACTCACGCGTATTTATTCACCTTAAAAGACAGAACGCCCTCATCAGCGATTATCGCAATCTATTTCCTATTTCTTTCTCAGCCGCACGCACCACGTAAAAAGAAGCCGTTGGAATATTTCGCTAGTCATGTGATTTAAATAACCAATAAAAGCATATCCAAGCTACAGATTTATCCCCTCAAGAATGCAATAGAAAACGCGTGCATCGGCAATCGCCATCCCGCTCTGTCGTAATCAGGTGACTCGCCGGCATCGGCACCGGCCGTTGATAAATAGGTCAGAAGTCGAAACTTTCCAAGCTAAAATTATTTCGCCTCATTCGAGAGCACTTTCTTTAGGAATGGGTTTGCACGGATTGCACGGTCGGTTTTTTGATGTGGTCAGAATTTATTTTCTAAAATATTTATTATGGGATTATATTTTGTTTTTTTTTAATGTTATTATGTTGTAAAACTGTTAAAAAGTATATTTCTAATTGGTAATAGATAAAAAGTTATATAAAAAAATTCTCTTTTCCTTTATTTTGGGGGTGAGGCGCGGCCTCAGAGGCCTACCCTGACGAGCCGCCACTGCGACAGAGAAATGGCAGGATATGATTGATACAAATCTTTTTTAAGAAGACACAGAAACATCTCTCACAGGAAAGCGCAAAATTTAAATCCAGCACGGGCGCAAAAGTTAAATCCCATAATAGCAAAAGATCATTTTAACAAACTGGAAAACATTATAGATGAATTAGAAATCAAACATTCTCCAGAAAGAATCTTTAACATCGATGAAAAGGGGTGCCGGTTGACATTACATCATAATCAATCCGTATTGGCACAAAAGGGGTCACGTCGAGTACATTTAATTTCAAACGAACATGTTGAAAATTGTACAATAGTTGCATGTGTCAATGCCTTGGGTCATGCAATACCGCCGATGGTAATTTTTAAGGGATCTAGATTAAAAGAAGCATTCAAGGAAAATCTTCCTCATGGCTCAAAAAATGGTTGTAATGGCTGAAAAAGGAAGCATGACTAGAGAGATTTTTGTACGCTGGCTGCACCATTTTTCCAAGTTTAAACCAGCTGGACCAATTTTGTTAATTCTAGACGGTGCGTCATGCCACTTAGATATTTCGGTTGTAGATACTGCGGAACAATATGAAATTTTTCTCTACTGCTTGCCCTCTAACACGACGCATGAGTTTCAGCCCCTAGATAAGGCGGTATTTAGAGAGTTTGAACATTATTGAGACGTCGAACTATTATTGGAACGATAATCCTACAGCTCGAAGAACTTTAAAGAAAGAAAAATTTGGACAAATTTTAAATCCGGTGTGGAAACAATGCATGAATATTTCAAACGTACAGAGTGGTTTCAGATCAACGGGAATCTTTCCATTTGATCCATCTGTAATACCAAAAACAGCATTTGTACCGTCAGAGTTGAAATTTAGAGAGATGAAGGAACCAGACGAAGATGAAAATAAGTGGTCTGATGATAAAGATGAGATACCTTTAAGTATTTTAGCTAAAAAAGTTAAGATAGCAAATAACCAAAACCCAGGTTCCTCTTTTTGGAATGATGAAAGTGTTTCAGTAACAAAACCAAAACTTAGCGTTCAACAAGAAACAACAAAAGACGACAAAAAAGCAACAAACATTCTTTTAAAACAAAAAAATTAATCTCTTGCAGAAAAACTGGGTTATTTGAAAGATGAAAGCGATATAAAATCGTCAAAAATTAACATTTAAACGTAACTATCATTAAGCCTGCCTCCAAAGAAAACACAGATCCTAAAACTATAGTGGAACTTCTACCTACTCCGGATTTTATTGTAAAGCGTCAAACAACTCCTAGACGAAAAGCGATAAACTATAAAGCTCAAGTATTAAACAGAGACCTATTTTCACCAAAGGCATCTCCTTTGCAGGCTAAAAATAATAAGGAAACTCAAAGTTGTAACAAGGAAGAAGAGGATATCAGTAACTGGATGTGTTTAATATGTAAAGAAGCAAGAGTTGCAGATATGCGACAATGTCCAAAATGTCATGTGTGGGTGCACGAAGAATGTGTTGGACTTACCGCCCATGACACAGAAGAATTTATCTTTCCTGAATGTTGATCAAATATAAAGGGCCATATTTCCGCCAATGTATTTTTCACTGGGTCATATTAGCCTTCAAGGCGGAAATATGGCCCATTTTTTACGTTTTTTAAGTTATCAGTTTTTATCAAAAAAAAAATATATATTTTAACTCAGAATATGTTTTTATGTTATTAGAAGCTAAATAAAAGTATTCTTATCAAAACGTTTTTTTAGTGCTTAAAAATTACTCTTTATATTAAAAAAGGTTGAAAGTGGGCCTTATTACCCAAAGGTACCTTATTAAATTTTAAGCTTGAAGAAAATCTGACTTATATTCATACCAAAATGTTACCAGTTCATTCCGATCTAACACTTGATTTTTGTGCATTTGGGGTAAACTGGATTATTAGTTTTCTTATTAATAATTTTTTTTAACGTTTCATTAAGTCGCCATCTTGTCTCGGAATATTGAATGTTTATCAAAATATTACCAGGTCATCTTCATATGATGAAGTCAGTCTAATAAGTAGTTCTTAAGCTATGCTGTAAACTGACAAACAGGCAAACCGACAGAAGGAATTGGGGAATTAATAAAATATATTTTTTGAAACATAGCGACGCTAAAACGTGAAGATATGTAAAACTTGAGAGGGTAATTTTTACACCATTACAAAGATTTAATTTGGCTGCCATTTAGTTCCGGCATCTTGAATGAGTACTACAGTTTTACTAGTTTATCTCTATACCACAATTAGTTATTGCACACAATTTTTAGTTAAGTTAATTAAGTAGTTTTTTTAGGCTGAATCTTTAAATAACTTATTCTGCTATTTGGATAATACTCGATTTGTGTGCCAAATTTGAGGTAAACTGGATAAGCAGTTTTTTAGTAATAATTATTTTAACATTTCACTAGGCTGCCATTTTGCTTTGCTATATTGAATGTTTACCAAAGTGTTACCAAGTCGTCCTTATATGACCTTTATATTGGTGATTATAAATCGAAATGGAAACTTTTGATTTAAAAAAAAGCAGCTGAAGAGGCGTTAGAAGATATTTTGCCGTCCAAGTCAAGGAAAATTTATTATAGAGCTTTATATCTATAAAACGAAATCCAAACTATTTAAAACCTTTTTATCTATTATAACAAAAATACGTTATTATTTAGGCTGACAATCTGACTTTAAGCATCTCAGATGGGCAAGTGAAGGGAACACAAATATGGACGTACGCTGGTAATTCCTACTATGCTTTCTACTCCATCCCATATGCGCAACCGCCAGTTGGATCTCTGCGATTCCAGGTATACCTTTTTTTTTATAATTATTAACTGATTTTGTAGTGTTTAACTGTATTCCTGTTTGCTTCTGAACTAAAGGCCATTTTTAGTGCGTAAAAACATCTTCCCGAAAGCTTTGTGTCATTCAGTTTTTATTAAAGTTTTTTTTATTTGAAACACAAAATAGAAAAAATGTTTATAAAAAAATAGAACCAAAAAAAGAACTACTTCTTCATTAGAAATTTGATTGATGAAGTCGGCTTCAAACTAATTCTGAATTACATTATCACAAACAGACATTTATACATTTAGTGTCTACACGTATACCAGTGGCGTATTTAAAGGGGTTAAAACCCACACAGAGCTTCTATTATGTAATCTTAAATGGTACAAATAGTATAAAATAGAGTTTTTTTTATCGAGATTGATGGGTAAAAATAGCGGCATTAAGCCACTTTTTAAGTTTTTTAAATATGCTTGCTATGAGACCACTCTGGTAATATCTTGAATAATCCCTGAAAATGTCATCCAATTTGGTCAAACCATCGCGGCGTAAGCGATGTACAGGGTGGTCGAAATTGGTCTGTTTTAACAGAGAAAACCTATTTCCTGACTAGATAGAGCAAAACTAACTTAGGTGTCATGGGCTCGATTTCTGAGAAATGTTTAATGGCAAAAACCGCCTGCCGATATTTTCACTGCCAACTGAGATATAGGGCGTTTTTCAATTTTCGGCCATTTTGAAAATTGTCCATAACTTTTTTATTTTGCGGAATATTAACATTCTGCAAAGACATTCTAAAGGCACTTTTTTATGTGCAATCCAGTGGCATACTCAGATTTTTTCTATAGTTGTCCGTTTTATCATAAATAGGCAAAACTTTTTTTTTCAAATGGAAATCATAGTTGGCTATAAATTATAAAAAATGCTCGCGTTTAGCCCTTTTCAGTGATATAAAGTTGTAGGTACTTATTTTCAAAAATAACGAAAATATTAGGTGTTTTTGGTTTACATCGAAGTAGGCTTTGATTTGTGATGACAATATCTCAATTATGTATTGTTAAGATTTATAGTTTGTTAGCAACTTAAACACAACTTTAAATAACACTAGCTAACGTTATTTTAATTATTTATTATTAATTTTTTTTATTTTTTTTTGTTTACATAGCAAAGTTGAACAAAATTAACAAACTAAACTACTATTTACAGCTACAACTGAAAATAAAAAATAATTATGAAAATCTAGGTATTTAGTTAGATAGGTTTCTGATAAATATATTTAGAGAAGTTGTTCAAATTGAGCCCTTCCCTGTTGAATACAAACTAAGCATCTTTTGCGTACCGAGTTGCAACTATTTATTAGTTCAACTGGGCTAATAGATGCAAAAGCTTGCCTAGTGGCCTCTTGCAATTCTTCTTTTGTGTGAAAGGTTCTTCCTTTAAATATCAAGTCCTTCAATCTTCCCCACAAAAAAAAATCTAAGGGAGTTAAGTCACAGGACCTAGCAGGCCAAGGTATGGGGCCCCACGTACCAATCCAATTTTCTCGAAATTCGAAGTTTAAAAGATCAGTTGTGATCCTTGCATTGTGCGGGGGACAACCATCTTGTTGATAGTAGATATTTCTGGCATCAGCTAAAGGTATGTCTTCCAACAAAGGGACAATATATGTGCGCAAAATATTTACATAATCATCTGCAGTTAAATTTCCATCGTAAAAATAAGGTCCCACAAATCTTCCTCGGAATATCCCCACCCATATATTGAATCCACACCGACCTTGCCGGTCTTGTTGCACAACTACGTGTGGATTTTCAGTGGACCAGTGATATGAATTATATCTATTAAATATACCAGAAGTATCTACTCTGGATTCATCACTCCAAATAATATTTAATGGAAAATTCTCATTCTCCATGAATTTTTGCTCATACCACTGACAAAATCTCAATCTTCTAGCGGCGTCGCCTTCACGGAGTTGATGAACTCTTCTCGTTCTGTACGGTTTGAATTTATGTTTTTTGAGTATTTTTAAAACGGTGGTCTTTGGAACATTCGTTATATTAGCCAATGTTCGAGAGGAGGTGCCAGGATGATCTAATACCTCACCAATTATATTTAGCTGCTGGATTTCCTTTTCTTCCTTTAGTTCATAATGTCTTGTTCTTAACTTTTGAAAACTTCCGTAATTTACTAAATTACTTTTTAATGTTTGATAAATTCGGTTATCCGGTTGACGTCGCTCGGGAAATGTATTAAAATATAATTCACTAGCTGCTTCAGGAACTTCGTTAGATAATATGTAACATTTTAACATATCATACTTTTCATAATTCTCAAACATATTTTGTCAGCAACTTAACACAACTTTATAAAGATAACACCAAAACGCAATAATTACACCAGACTACAGTAATCTGACAGCAATATATTCAAAATATTGAACGCGCGTCATTATTCCAAGGCCTACTTCGATGTAAACCAAAAACACCTAATATTTTCGTTATTTTTGAAAATAAGTACCTACAACTTTATATCACTGAAAAGGGCTAAATGCGAGCATTTCTTATAATTTATAGCCAACTATGATTTCCATTTGAAAAAAAAAAGTTTTGCCTATTTATGATAAAACGGACAACTATAGAAAAAATCTGGGTACGCCACTGGATTGCACATAAAAAAGTGCCTTTAGAATGTCTTTGCAGAATGTTAATATTCCGCAAAATAAAAAAGTTATGGACAATTTTCAAAATGGCCGAAAATTGAAAAACGCCCTATATCTCAGTTGGCAGTGAAAATATCGGCAGGCGGTTTTTGCCATTAAACATTTCTCAGAAATCGAGCCCATGACACCTAAGTCAGTTTTGCTCTATCTAGTCAGGAAATAGGTTTTCTCTGTTAAAACAGACCAATTTCGACCACCCGGTACATACATACAAAAATACAAAGGGTTCTAGAGTTAGTTAACATAAGTTGTAAAAAAATGATGAAATAATTTATTGGGTTTCATGATGTTGTTTGTTAAAAGTTTTGATAAACACCTCTTTTTTTTCGCGCAAACCAACCATGATCCTTAATACTGAACTGTTCAACTTTCTTGCTTTAACCATAGATAAAATTAACTGTATATTAACGCTTGTTTGCCGCTTTCTACTATCGCTAATACTATATATTATTTTTACAAGTCCTAATGTTCAAAATTATCACAATTTCATTATCCACACTTGTTTGAGTTCCGCCCTTAAAGACTAAACAGCAGCACATTGTATATTTTCAGACACCTGAAGCAGTTCAACCATGGAATGGTGTTTTCGATGCCACTGCCGAAGGGAACATCTGCTATCAAGTCTGGGTAGACTCAGATGCAGAAAATGAAGACTGTCTTACCTTGAGCGTTTACACACCCCAGGTAATTAAATACTTGTAATTTTTTAGTTAATTGTTTATTTATTTCTTTTACTAAAAAAGATAATCCATATTTTTATAAAAAAAACACAAAATTTACTTGAAAAATGCATTAAAAAGTGAAAAATTATAAATATTTTATTTCATCCGGAAAATTTTATTCTCTAAAGTCGTGGCTAAACTTATTCTTAATTGCCTCTGAGTGTTTTGATGTCTAATACCACGCGTATAAGGTTTTTACTGGTTTAGCACCGACCTCACAAAATAAAATTTTCCAAGATTAGATAAAATATTATTTCCACTTTTTAATGAAATTTTTTTAAATCGGTTTTATTTTGTTTTTATAATTTTTTTTTATTTTCATCTGTCATCCTTTTTAATTCTATTTATACGAGTTTTATTGTAAAAATCAAGTTTAACAAATAGTCACTGTCTTATTAGACAATGTTACGTTACGTGTTATGTTATAATTAGTGAACGTATACATGGTTGCTCAAAAGAAACGCATAAAATTAATATTTTCTGTATGAGTCAGTTTTCACAAAAACGCTGGAATACGTAAAGTGGTTTAAATAGATATTCGCTTTTTGTAATATTTTTAGCCCCATCCCTGTAACCCCTTAATATGTAGGCACCCCAACTTCTGTGAGAAGGTCTTCTATAACTGAATTCGATATTAGCAACAAATTAAGAATCTGCTCATTTCATTACAGTAAAACGAGTCCACATAAGCTTTTGAATTAAAATTACTATTCGAGGGAGATCCTTAGCACTCACCTGATTCGGGTAATGTAACAAATGCGGAAAGTAATCTCCACCTTCTATTTGACGTGCACCGAGTCTGTGGTAAATACTATTAACCGTGATTCTTCTGGCTCTTGAATAATCGCTGTACAAAAGCTCTACTGACATCGTTACTTAGTGCTAAGGTATTAGTTGTAGAATGTGGAAGTGGAAGTTTTTTATCTTTAGCTAAAGCAGGTGGTTAGCCCGTCTTAGATAAATCCCTGTCCAATGCTCTTCAAATTTATGAAATATCCTTACTAGAGTACTTGTTGGTGAATCTCCGGAGCTAGTAATTGGTTTTAGAGATAAGTTTGGCTTGTGGATCTCTGACAAGCCATAGAGATGAGGTGGCTTACTGTAATGGGACATTACTAGCCGCGTATGCTATCTGGAACCTAAGCACTACATTTTTTCAATGTCCTGTATACCTTGCTTTCGATTGCACTTGTGGGATCCTTCGATATTATCTTGTTGTTTTGTTTCTTAAATTCTTCGTCGATTTTCTGGTCATATATTTCGGTATCCATAACTACTGTGGCATTCCCTTTGTCTGCAGGAAGAATCTTCATAGAACTGTTTTCCTGGACACGCTTAAGTGTAATTTCTTCTTGCTGGGGTATATTAATTTCGTCTTTGTCTCCAAAACTATCGTTATTTTATGCCGAAATTTATCTGCTTCAGGCTGAGGGATGATGATGGTTTCAACAGCTGCAATTATTTCAAAAACTGGGGTGCGGTTTGATGCTATTGCAAAATTAAGACCCCTGCATACAAATTTTCGTCTGTTTCTGATCATATTCTTCTGGGAAACGTTAACTATGGTCGGGTATATCTTGTTGGTTCTATTTGGCGGTAAGATCGATGCTTCTGCAATTTGTGTTGGTGTTTGGTGTGCAACTGTGCTCTCAGCTTTTCGCAGATCTTCTTTAAGTGCTTGTACAGGTGAACTTTGTATATTTTCGTAAACCGTTGATTTATTTCAGGGTTGGATTAACTAGTTATGGGGCCCGGGACTAGAAGTCCTCCGTCTTAAATTTTGTAAATCAACTACTGCTTTTTTCCTCGTCAGGCCCCAACTATATGAGAGACCTACGCCTATTCAATAATAAATTACCGCAAAACATGGCGTGAGCTGCTGGAGCCCTTTTCTACTAGGGGTTATAGTATTCCTTTTAATCCAGCCTTAATTTATCCATCCATATCAGCAGCTACCACTCGAAGTGATCGCTTCGGCTAAACAGAAAATGTTTCTAGAATCTGAATTTCAAGATCTTCAGGTGTAACAGAAGGACCACCAAATCGGCGAGCATCTGTAATAATAAAACTTGTTACGAACTTGGAAACAATACTTCTCACATCACTTGCAAAAACTGGTCTATCTTAAAAAGCTTCATTAACAAATTATCTCGACTTTATCTTCATTAGAACGAACCATAATGAAATGAAAGATAAGAAATTAAGTAGAAATAGCACGAAAAGAAAAGGCTAAAGAACAACATAAACTAACATGATGTGTTGTAGGAGTCCTTCTAAAACCCAGTAACGAGATGCTAAAAACAATTTTTTATCAAAAAAAAAATTATAAATAGACGCTATTTAATTTTTTCTCACTTCTTTCTTGTTCCTACCCAATTCAAAAATGGGTCGACGTGGAGACCATCAATTTGCGCAAACATTTTTCTTAGAGGTCTCCAAAGTAAGGTAAAATTCCATATAGGGTTGCATATAAACATTTAGAAAGTTGATTTGTGGTACTCATTTCAAACTGTGCTTTACCAGTCCTTAGATATTAGTCCATACTAAGCCCACTCTGATACTTTGTATATTATGTTTATGTTATTTAGTAGCTAAATTAATATACCTAGCTGAATGACCGATCACCCAAGCCAAAATAAAACCAAATATTAGGCTTAAATGTATGCTTCTGAATTCTTCCGTCCTTGGTCATTTTTTTTTCTTTCTTTAGAAATGTACCCTTTTGAAGATTGGGTTATGAAGGCGTTATGGACACATCTAAAAAAAATATGATATATGTTAAAAATGTCGTATACAGAAGAAAGCGTTTTACATAATAAAAGTTTAAATCCGGCAAAAATGGAGGTCTTTTCATCGTGATTTTAGATTTTAAAGCTGGGGTTAAAGGATTATTATTATTATTATTATTATTATTATTATTATTATTATTATTATTATTATTATTATAATTTACCTTTTTTTAGAATCCAAGCCAAAATGTCTCTAAATTACCAGTACTCTTTTATATCCATTCTGGTGGTTTCAACTGGGGTTCAGGACAAACTAGAGGTTCAACGGGTGGCATTGACCCTGGTTTTTTTATGGACACCAATAACATGGTGGTAGTCAGCATCAATTACAGACTAGGTCCCTTTGGTAAGTTAATTTCATCACATATCCAAAACTGACAATAGCTGCTATTCTAAGACGGATATATGGATACTGAAAGCACCTCTGACACACACTTCTTATGGAAATTAACTTCCGATATATTTTTCTAATTTTTTGATATAATGCAGTTCTCGTCTTCCTTATTATAAGGTGTAATTGCCACAACTTGATACTGACGAGATGTCAAGATACAAAAACTTAGCCTAAATCCCTTATGAAATACAGATAGAAAACATGATGACATAAAATCTTTTTTATCATATCTAAGGTATAGTTCTTCGCAAAATAAGAAAAAAGAAATATGAAAATAGATCCACCAATGCCTTATAGTATAAAATGTGTTATATTGTAAAGGTTAATTGCCTTATAGGGTTTAAAATATCTACAAAACAAGGATACCTGTAATTATACGGGGCAGCTCAGTCGTGGCCAACCAGAATTTTGTTTTTTAAATGAAATAACACTTTTTTAACCATATTTTATGATCCTTTTAAAAACTCTGAACAAAAAAATATAAACAATGTATTAAATGTATATGGCAAGTTTTGCTAATAATTTAATAACAAGTAAATTAAATACAAGTATAAAATTAATTAACAATTTTATTTACAAGAACAAAAATACATTTAAATCTTTAATTAAATGCTAAAAATGCCCCCTCCAAGAGATTGACAATGAGTTAAGTTATAATAAAATTTGTCAATGATATTTTGCGCTATTTCGTTCACATTCTTCAATAATTCCTCTTCTTAACTCGTTAAGATCTGTAGATTTTGTCACATAAGTGTCCCCAGAGAAAACAATCAAGAGGTGTCAAGTCCGGTGATATAGAGGGTCATTTATTTGGTCACTTACTTGTAGTCCAAAATTGATTTTGCTACATGTAGAGATACATTTCTGCTGTCGAATTCCCATCTATAAAAAAAGTCTCTCTATCTATTACTAATAATTCCGGCTCACACATTTATTCTCATAGGTCGATGATTGTATGTTTCTCGTACAACAAACGTTTGATCTGCACAGTAACGACAATTATGTGGATTTGCAGTCTCATTTAGCATAAATGTCGGCTAAATGTGATTTAAAAAATTGTTATTTTCTTCCTGGCATCATTACTTCGCAAAATTCCACTTCCACGATCGAAATTGACTTCTAATAATTTTTGAACTAAAGTTATTTAGTTCAAAAATTAGTTAGTTTGTTATTTAGGAATGATAATTACTGCCTTTTAAAATATTTCCGACTGATTTAAAACAAATATCAACTTGGGTATTAAAGGAAAATTTGGTGTTGTCTACCCGAACGATTTTTACAAATGTAGATATGGGCTGTTGGTTTGGAAAAGTTGTATTGAAAATTACCTTTGTATCGTCAAACCATCTTTGTTGGTCTCCAAAACCTCTCATCATTAAAATTAATAAAGTTATATGTGCTGTAACCAGAAAATCTGAAGTTTATTATGACAGTGACACAAAAAATTCTGGTCCAGCTTGCATTTAAGTAAGAAAATACCAAATATGGGCACTATCGTGCGGATTGTATGTATGTATGTATGTACTTATAACTCGAATATTTTTTAAACTAATGGATTTAGCCATATGAGACAACTAAGGTTATTTTTAGATTTTATTAATAATTTACATAAAAATATTAAATTTACGTTAGAAGTGGAACAAAATAAGACAATAAATTTTTTGGATTTAACAATTATGAACAATAACAATAAACACGATTTTCAAATTTATCATAAACCATCTTACACAGATATAACAATACATCAAATTATCCTTTTGCACATAAAATGGCAGCTTTCAACAGCTTTGAACATCGTTTAATTAGTATACCTATGTCATCAGATAACTATAATAAGGAATTGAATATTATAAAACAAATTGCCATTAAGAATGGCTATAGTCCTAATATAGTGGACAAAATAGTAAATAAAAAACAATATAAAAAAGCAATCAATTTAATCTATCCAGATAATAATTTAAAAGATATCGCCAAATTTAATACAACAACATATACAGGCAAAATAAGCTCTAAAATCAGTAAACATCTCATGAGAGCAGATTATAAAGTTGTCTTCTGTACAAATAATACATTAAGGAAATATATTAAAAATAATAAATCCAAGTCTGATAAATCTAAAAAATCAGGGGTATACCAATTATAATGTGGTTCCTGTGATAAAGTTATTAGCCAAACGGGTAGATCTTTCGATAAACGTATAAAGGAAGACAAATCCTCATATAACAAAGAAAAAACAAACTCCAATTACGCTAAACATTTGATAGAAGCAAATCATACATTTAAAAAGAATATAAAATTTTGCATACTGCTAATAAAAGCTACAAATTGAAACCAGTTGGACTTAAATGGTTCTCCTCTGTTAAATCTTTATACTTAAAAATAGACGAGGTGGGTAAACACCGATATCGTTTTATTGATACCATTAACAGATTTTAGTGTTAGTTTTAAGTTAGCTTTTGACAAAGACACAGTGTGTCGAAACAGCTGTCAAGCAGAAATAAATAAGTGGAAATTAATAAACTAAACGTGTTTAATTTGTATACTAGTGTATAACGAATTTCCATCAAGACGGCTACATCGACAAGAAATCTATCCTTGTTTTGCATTTTTTTTTAAACACTGCAACTTCTATACAGGATGTTTTCCTAAAAACGTGAGGCATTTTTAAAATAATTCACCGATTCGGAACTTTTTATGTACCGGGTGGTCGAAATTGGTCTGTTTTAACAGAGAAAACCTATTTCCTGACTAGATAGAGCAAAACTGACTTAGGTGTCATGGGCTCGATTTCTGAGAAATGTTTAATGGCAAAAACCGCCTGCCGATATTTTCACTGCCAACTGAGATATAGGGCGTTTTTCAATTTTCGGCCATTTTGAAAATTGTCCATAACTTTTTTATTTTGCGGAATATTAACATTCTGCAAAGACATTCTAAAGGCACTTTTTTATGTGCAATCCAGTGGCGTACTCAGATTTTTTCTATAGTTGTCCGTTTTATCATAAATAGGCAAAACTTTTTTTTTTTCAAATGGAAATCATAGTTGGCTATAAATTATAAAAAATGCTCGCGTTTAGCCCTTTTCAGTGATATAAAGTTGTAGGTACTTATTTTCAAAAATAACGAAAATATTAGGTGTTTTTGGTTTACATCGAAGTAGGCCTTGGAATAATGACGCGCGTTCAATATTTTGAATATATTGCTGTCAGATTACTGTAGTCTGGTGTAATTATTGCGTTTTGGTGTTATCTTTATAAAGTTGTGTTAAGTTGCTGACAAAATATGTTTGAGAATTATGAAAAGTATGATATGTTAAAATGTTACATATTATCTAACGAAGTTCCTGAAGCAGCTAGTGAATCATATTTTAATACATTTCCCGAGCGACGTCAACCGGATAACCGAATTTATCAAACATTAAAAAGTAATTTAGTAAATTACGGAAGTTTTAAAAAGTTAAGAACAAGACATTATGAACTAAAGGAAGAAAAGGAAATCCAGCAGCTAAATATAATTGGTGAGGTATTAGATCATCCTGGCACCTCCTCTCGAACATTGGCTAATATAACGAATGTTCCAAAGACCACCGTTTTAAAAATACTCAAAAAACATAAATTCAAACCGTACAGAACGAGAAGAGTTCATCAACTCCGTGTAGGGGACGCCGCTAGAAGATTGAGATTTTGTCAGTGGTATGAGCAAAAATTCATGGAGAATGAGAATTTTCCATTAAATATTATTTGGAGTGATGAATCCAGAGTAGATACTTCTGGTATATTTAATAGATATAATTCATATCACTGGTCCACTGAAAATCCACACGTAGTTGTGCAACAAGACCGGCAAGGTCGGTGTGGATTCAATATATGGGTGGGGATATTCCGAGGAAGATTTGTGGGACCTTATTTTTACGATGGAAATTTAACTGCAGATGATTATGTAAATATTTTGCGCACATATATTGTCCCTTTGTTGGAAGACATACCTTTAGCTGATGCCAGAAATATTTACTATCAACAAGATGGTTGTCCCCCGCACAATGCAAGGATCACAACTGATCTTTTAAACTTCGAATTTCGAGAAAATTGGATTGGTACGTGGGGCCCCATACCTTGGCCTGCTAGGTCCTGTGACTTAACTCCCTTAGATTTTTTTTTGTGGGGAAGATTGAAGGACTTGATATTTAAAGGAAGAACCTTTCACACAAAAGAAGAATTGCAAGAGGCCACTAGGCAAGCTTTTGCATCTATTAGCCCAGTTGAACTAATAAATAGTTGCAACTCGGTACGCAAAAGATGCTTAGTTTGTATTCAACAGGGAGGGGCTCAATTTGAACAACTTCTCTAAATATATTTATCAGAAACCTATCTAACTAAATACCTAGATTTTCATAATTATTTTTTATTTTCACTTGTAGCTGTAAATAGTAGTTTAGTTTGTTAATTTTGTTCAACTTTGCTATGTAAACAAAAAAAAATAAAAAAAATTAATAATAAATAATTAAAATAACGTTAGCTAGTGTTATTTAAAGTTGTGTTTAAGTTGCTAACAAACTATAAATCTTAACAATACATAATTGAGATAGTGTCATCACAAATCAAAGCCTACTTCGATGTAAACCAAAAACACCTAATATTTTCGTTATTTTTGAAAATAAGTACCTACAACTTTATATCACTGAAAAGGGCTAAACGCGAGCATTTTTTATAATTTATAGCCAACTATGATTTCCATTTGAAAAAAAAAAAAGTTTTGCCTATTTATGATAAAACGGACAACTATAGAAAAAAATCTGAGTATGCCACTGGATTGCATATAAAAAAGTGCCTTTAGAATGTCTTTGCAGAATGTTAATATTCCGCAAAATAAAAAAGTTATGGACAATTTTCAAAATGGCCGAAAATTGAAAAACGCCCTATATCTCAGTTGGCAGTGAAAATATCGGCAGGCGGTTTTTGCCATTAAACATTTCTCAGAAATCGAGCCCATGACACCTAAGTCAGTTTTGCTCTATCTAGTCAGGAAATAGGTTTTCTCTGTTAAAACAGACCAATTTCGACCACCCTGTACAGTATATACTAATAACAATATAATTTTTTTTTTCGTTACTTCAATCGTAAAAGTACTATATTCTTGTATTACATTTTGATTCTAAAAAAATCACCCTCTCAGATTTTTACAGATCTCGTTTAAGGTCTTTAAATCCAAAAAAAAAAATCTCAATTCCGTCGTCTGTTCGTTTGTCTGTCCTGCTTACCCTGAATAATATAACTTGTCCAAAATTGATTTATTGGCAAATAAAACTAATTTTTTAAGGATTCTTCTCCACCGGAGACAGTGTCATTCCTGGCAACGCTGGACTAAAGGACCAAGTTCTGGCACTAAAATGGGTCCAGAAAAACATAGAAGCCTTTGGTGGTGACCCGTCTAGAGTAACGATCTTTGGAGAATCGGCAGGAGGAGCTTCTGTCGGTTACCAAATCTTGAGTCCATCCGCTGCAGGTGAGAGTTTTTTTTAAATATAAAATCCCCTTTGTGGATTCGATTGCTCTACTGCTTCCTTTACTGTTACAGAAACTTAACATAACTAAAAACATATTAAATCTTTAGGATTATTCAGTGCTGCAATCTTGTCGTCCGGTACCGCCTTATGTCCTTGGGCCTTCCAAAGAAACCAAACAGAGATCACGTATAAGACTATCGCTTTTATTAATTCTGAGTTTGCCACGAACAGAGACTCCCAAGCTTTGTGGAATTACCTACAAACTGCCGACGCTAAGGATATCGACGCAGCATCTCAGAGCTACTATACCTGGGTAGGTACTCCAATTTTCGTACAGAAAAATGTCAAACCACTTAAATGTTAAACCAAATACAAACAAAAATAGAAAAACCTGAGTATGTATTCTCTTTGGCCTATCATTGCAGAATAACAGGAAATTTGAAATACTGTTAAAATTTTGGGCGGTGAAAAGGAATCTGAATTCAATTTTTTTCGGCGTCGTCATCAAAATTCACAATTGTGTACGCACAATTTTTTTCATCTTCTTGTGGGTTTGGATAATTTTCGAATAATATCGTTTGTAAGATTTCCATTTTAACGGGCAACCATAACCTCCAAATCACATGTGATCCGCTCTCCTGTCAACCGTCAGTAGTGTCAAAAGTTTCCAACGACGTTGCCAAATAATTTCAACATCACCAGGTAATTGTCAGATCTGATTCCGATGTCAAAAACCATACGATCGAAAAATGAACTGTGCTTTCTGCAAAAAAGAATGCACAAAGGAAGATAAAGCTGCACTATTTGGAGCGAATTGTGATTCATGTAGCCAAGTGGTGTGTAAAAACTGCGCCGGACGAAAAACTGGTCTACTTGCCAATGAAATGAAGGCGGTACTTCAAGCCACACAAAGAACATTGTTTTACTTCTGTTGTGAATGTACAGATGCTATTCTTAACACCAACTTTGCAGAAATCAAGGAAGTCATAAAATCTATGACTGCAAGGGTGGAAAGTATCGAAATCGAGATGAAAATCCTGAAAGAACAAACAAATAAGGTTTTTACAACAGACAAAACCGATTGTACAAATGATAAGGAACATATAATTAATGAGCTGCAAAAGAGCGTTGAAAGCAGCATAAATACACAATCACAGGTAATAGGAAGACACATGGAGAAAGCAGTGAAGGAGATTCAAAATTCTATGCAGGGTATGATTGTTGCATTACAGGAATCAGTGCGCAGTGATAGAGTGCCAATAAAGAGGGCTACAGAAAAACACTCTCAGTACCAGCATTGGAAGTAGCAACTATTAACAAAATGACAGATATCATAAACCTGTGTAATGATGCTGATGTCACCAATAACAGCAACAATACATTAGAAGCTAGCTATAAGTCAAGTGTAACAGGAAATAGAAATGGAATACAAGGTACCAGCACTGCATCTAAGAGCCTGGTAGCGGCTAGTGAAAGAAAATATTTCTATCTTGATAACCTGGCTCCAAACACACCAATGGATCAGGTTAAATCTTATATGAACAGTAGTAAAGTTCCTGTCATATCATGCGAGAAAATGGAGTCAAAGGATCCCCTTAAAGCATCATTCAAGATTGTAGTAGACCCACAGTATGAACGGAATGTTATGGTTGGTGATTTCTGGCCAAACAATGTAAAAATTAGCCCATTTAGGTGGAGAACAAACTACCATCGCAGAATTATTATACTAAGCGAAGCGAGATGCACAGCAGATATAGAAGATGCAGAAATTTTTGTGCAAGGATACAGTTTTGTGAGATGTGACTCTGCTAACCGACATACGGAGGGTGTCATTGTTTTTATAAGGAACAACATTTCATTCACAACCAAAAATCAGTATGTAGAGGATAAAAACTACTGGATTCAGTTCATATCAGTGACGGTGTACGGAACAACATGGCATGTGGGTGGACTTTACCACTCGCCAAGCTCAAGTGATGCTGTTTTTTTTAACAAAGATGGAAGAAATTTTTGAAGACTCTTTTTTAGTAGTGAAAATTGTATTATTTTAGGTGATTTAAATTTAGATTTTAATATTTGTAGGTTAGGTGAAGACTCTTTTTGCACAAAGAAAATGAAAAATTTGTTACAAATGTATGGAATAGATCAGAAAGTTGGGGAGTGTACCCGAATAACATGTTGTAGTAGTACCTTGCTTGACTATGTATTGGCTAAGACAGATTCTTTAAAGGTAACCGTTTATCATGTTCCTAAAATTGCTGATCATTCGGTTGTCGGTGTGAAATTTATGAAATGCAATAGAAAAAATTTGGAATTAAAAAATAACAATTTGATATACTACACACGACGACTGGGTGAAGAAGCATTTTGTGTGTTAAATTAGCGGCATGTACTTGGGAAACAAACAGCTGTGATATTAATGAGATATATAGTAGTATTTAAATAACTGTAAATATATTCTAGATGTATATTACCCTATAAAGGAAAAATGCAATAAGAGAAATTCAGTTCCTTGATACGATAACGAGTTTAAAATTAAAGCAAAAGAGAAAAGTACGGCATACAAAAGATTTATTGAGAACACTGAAAATAGAGAGTTATGTTGGGCAGAGTATAAGGAAAAAAGAAATAGTTTTGTAAATCTTTTAAAACAAAAGAAGTATGGTTTTTATGAATTAAAAATTGAAGAAAATAAGCATAATAGTAGAAAAATGTGGATATTGCTCAAAGGTTTATATAAAATGCCTCAAAGTCAGATAAGTTACACAAACATAAATTTCGGCAGCCTGAGTGACAGTGACAATATTTTAAATGCAAATAGTGAAAAGGAGGCTGCATGTATGTTCAATGATTATTTTGTGAGCAGTATTGAAAGCATCGTAAAGAGTATAAATCCTCCTGAGGAGTGGAGATGTCAAAATATGTTTTTGATAGAGAAACCATTAAATGAATTTGTAACTATTTCTTTTAATGAACTATCAAAGACTATTAAAAGATTAAAATTAAAAAAAGACTATAGGGAATATCTCAACTCACTATTTCTAAAAAAACACCATTAACAGTATAGGACACGTCTTATTGAATTTCGTTAATACATCACTACATAGCGGCAAGTTCCCTAATGAACTTAAAACTAGCAAAGTAACACCAATACAAAAAGTAGCAAATGCAAACCACGTTTCCAAATTTAGGCCGGTAAACTCTCTGCCATGTTTAGAGAATGTACTGGAGAGAGCAGTTTTTGAACAAATAGTAGAAAACTTTAATGTCAATAGTTTATTTTTGGAAAATCAGTCAAGTTTTCGAAAAAGACACTCATGTGAGACTGCTCTACAACTAACATTGTCCGAATGGAAGACACAAGTGGACGATAGAAAATACGTAATTGCTATTTTTTTTTGGTTTTCAAAGAGCTTTTCAAACAATAGACCGTGAGATCTTGTTGAAAAAATTGCAATTTTATAAGATAAGTGGTAAAGCGTTGAATTGGTTTGTGGAATATCTGATGGGACAGAGGTCACAGTATACAAGATTGGGAAACTCGAACTCAAAAAAAAAGACAAAATCAATGTTGTATCCCGCTTTACTGTTTATTATATATATACATATATATATATATATATATATATATATATATATATATATCAATGATATAAACTTCATTGAAGGAATAGAGTTCCTAAACTTGTTCGCTGATGACACCCTTGTCTCATGTAGTGGGAAAAATATAGAAGAAATATTACTGAAAGTTAGACAGCTAATTTTAAATATTGATAAGTTGCTATTTAAGGGACTAAAAGAATTTAATGAAATTGCTAACAACATTAAAAATGCAATAACTCTAAATAGATTTAAGAATTTTTTAAAGAAACACATCCTTGATAAATAAAAACTTACTGTGATTTGTTAAACCTACAAATATGTTCCTTACAAACAATATAGTCAAATAAAAAATAAGTAACACTAACCTAATGTATGTAATTTTATTCTGTATTTTGTAATTTTAAGCTTAAATGTTTAATGTATAATTATAAGTTTCTAAGTTTCTTTTATTATGTAACATTTTAAAGATAACATATTGTATTAGGAACTAAATAAATAAATAAATAAAACTTTATTTAACTACAGTAAATCAATTTGACCGATTGACTTCAAATTTTGGTCAAAAATTAAGGGTAATATAGGGTTGACCTGGTAATATTTTGGTGAAAATCCAATATGGCAAGTATTATGTAGAACTCAACTGGTAAATTGGTACGAATTCAAGAAGGTGGAACAAAATGGCGGTTTAGAAAAATATTTAAAAATTCACCTGAAAAACTTCTTAATGCACTGATATAAAATGTTTGGTATTAATTTAAGATGGCGAAAGAAAATGGCGGTAAAATAAAATATTTGGAATCATGAAAAAAACACCCTCTCAGGTTTTACATATCTTCACGTTTTAGCGTCTCAGATGCCAAAAAATATGTTTTATCAATTCAGTCGATCCGCCCGTCGGTTTGTCTGCCTGTCTGTCAGTTCACGGTATAGCTTAAAAACTACTTATCAGAGTAACTTCAAATTCTGGCCTGGAGAAACGTTAAAAAAATTAATACTGAAAAAACTAATTATCCAATTTACCTCAAATGTTTCACAAAAATCAAGTGTTACGTAGAGATATATAATAGATATAAGATAGCAAAACAAACTGGCAGCCTTTTAAAATATTTAAAAAATCAGCCTGACAACACTACTTGTTAGATTCATTTCAAATTTTGTGCAAGCATAGATAAATCGGCGGCCAAACAAAATTAAAAAAAAATCGACGTAGAAGATCTCATTCAATTGACTTTAAATTTGCAGAAAAATTTAAGGAATGTAGAGAAAAACTGGAAAAATTCAACAAGATGTAACAAAATGGCAGTGTGTGTTTATATAAAAGTACTTATTGAATTATTAAAAAATTTAGTGCGGCATAGGTAGAAATTGGAAATATGATCTAACATAATGGCGACCAATAAAAACGTTTGAAAAGACAGTATATATGTGTTACTAAATGAACATGTACTGAACTAAATTGGGTCACACTTCACTATTATTATATTATAGAAAATTTACCGATTTTTTTTTGTATTTGATGTTGATTTTCAATTAAAAATAGGCGGTTATTATTCGAATTTAAAATTTCAGAAATTTTATTGACGTATCAGTTTTTGATAGTCTACTATGGCAATTTTGTTATATATCGGGTAACAATTGGAAAACGGACAGCATTTAGTATTTTTTTTAACTACTGATACTATGAAAATTTGATGAAATATTTCAATTTACATATCAAGGGGGACAACTGTTAAGATATTTGTTGTTGTATTACATTTAACCCCCTGACCCCTAGACTAACTACCCACTTATTTCGCTATTTTTGAATCCTTATATAATTCTACTAAATTGTTTTTGTCAAAAATAATGCAAGTTTTAATGGGGTTTTACCGTAACAGCCATAGTCTGGTTGAATTTTGAATACAACGGATATCAGGTGACCATATAGAAGGAAATCGAGCGACGTCAAATCTGGTGACTTAGGTGGCCATTCTTGGGTCCTCTTCTACCAATCTAATTATCCAACCACACTCTTACTGGACATACATAGTGAGGATGTGCTCCGTCCTACTGGAAGTTAGGCAAATGTTCACCTAAAGCAAGATTTCCATCATGGATTAAGCGAGGCTCTATTCTTCTTACCATTTTCGAATAAATTTCACCATTTAAATTTTCATTTATGAATAGAAGACAAATGATAGTATCGCCTAATATGCCCGCCCAAACAATTATTTTTTGAGCATATTGTGCAGCAGCTTTGTTTATTTACCTTGTCATTTAATTTTTGAGTAATTTGTAGCTTGTATTGGTGAAATTTGTGAAACTTCAATACTTTTCAGTCTGATTCATGTGACAAATCAGTTTGTTTTGTAGCTTGACGAAGCGACATAGTTTAAGCCATAGCAATTTGGCCAAGAAGTTCAATTTGGGCGGCCTCATTCAGCAATCTTCGCTCATTTTTCTTCTTATTGCTAATAGATCAAGTTTCTTCAAATTTAGCTACTAGTTCTTGGATCTACTTGTGTCTAACATCTATTCCTGGATGTTTATCATTAAATACGACCGCCGTTCTTGCAAAGCAATGGTATAATAAATATAAATCATTTCTATGCGTTCGGAAATACTGTAAACCATTTTAAGAAACAAGTACAAAATGAGCAACAAATAACTACTATCGCTTATTTTTACTAATCGAATCAGCACTTCAAAGGAATAATTGAATACCATGAATGGCATGATAAATAAGCAATTTTTTTTAAGTATTTCGTTCAAAATAAAAAAGTTCTAACCACACTACACCACAACTTGTTACGTTCTGGACGCAAGTTTTGCTAACCAAAAGAGAATCATCAGCAGATGATATAAACTAGAGTAACTTATCCTAACCGAGACTATTTATAGATAAATGTGGTCACACGTGCACCCGACTGCACCGTTGTCAAGTAAGCAATAGAGGGGATTATAGGGAATAGGTCCTCTATCTTTATTTAGTGCTTTTTTACCACATTTAACTATTTCTATACTCTCAAATGCATCCAATAATCTATTATTAGATACATTTTTGATTAACTTAAGATTATTTATTCCTATTTGGTGATTGTTTTCTAAAGCATGTTGGGCAACGCTTGACTTTTCGTTTTTTCCGTATCTTAAATGTGCCATGTGTTCTGTAAAACGAATATTTATGGAGCGTTTAGTTTGCCCAAGTAATTACAGCTAATTTCATAGATGCCACTCCTCTCCTTCAAGTCGACTTTGTCTTTAGGGTTTCCAAGGAGATTTTTCAAACCGTTTTATAGGCCACTCTAAAACCTACGTTTTTAAATACTTTTTCTAGGCCTCTCGTATTTCTGGGATTGTATGAGATTACTATGAACTTATTGGGAGCCTCAAATGCTTGAAGAGTAGTGACATCTTTTAATATTTTCTTATGCTTATGTCTATTTACTAATTTATGTACAAAATTATCATTATATCCATTATTTTTAGCTATATTTTTAATTTGATTCGTTTCATTGCTAAAACGATCTTTACTTAATGGAAAATTGACTAACCTGTGAGTTAAGAAATGAACTGCTGTCATTTTGTGTTGACGGCAATGAAATGAGTCGGATGTTATGTACCTATTAGTATTAGTAAATTTCCTACAAATATCAAATTCTAATTTATCGTTATTTCTAATAACTAACGTGTCGAGAAAAGGTAATTGTCCATTGGTCTCCATTTCGTACGTAAAACTAGGACTGAGTATTTCGTGTTTTGCAAAATGTAAATAAAGGAAAGCATTTTGATCTTATTAAAATTAAGTACATTTCATGCTACATTCATGAAGTTAACTACTTCAATTTTTATAAAAAAAAACAATTAAAAAAAATTTTAGGGGGTTAGGGTAGTTGCCCTGAAGGGCAGGAGGTTGAATGTAATCAGATACCTTAACAGTTGTCCCTCTTGATTTGTAAATAAATAGTGTCACCAGTTGAAGAAATATTAAATGCGGTTCATTTTCGATTTGACACCCTGTGATATTAGGTTAGCACTAGACTAGCGACTGGAACGCGGCAGTGCGGGGGTACTAGGTGGATAGATACAAGTTAGCACCAGGTAACGTGCCAGATGCATCATGTTTAAACACAATATAACTAGAAATTTAGTGTTATAGTACCCAACCTTCAACAAACCATGTAATCATCCATCTTTAAAACAAAACATCCATAATAACTTGTACCAAAAACTATTACTTTGATAGCCTTTTTTTTTGACAATGATTACATCCATAATAACTTGTACCAAAAACTATTACTTTGATAGCCTTTTTTTTTGACAATGATTAGCAAACTCAAATAAATATGTTGATTGCACAAATAAATGAACAATCCTTTATTTAATTTTTTAGGGAGAATCCTACTCCCAAAGCGGATTAGATAGCGTTAGCAATGCCCAGCTTCAACAGGGGTTCTTCTACGCTCCAGTTGTAGAGGTGGAGAATGCTAACGCTTTTCTAACAGAAATGCCTTACGAGATATTGGTCAACGGAGACTTCAATAAGGTGCCCATTTTAATAGGAGCGTGTGCTGATGAAGGACTGGTGAATCTTAACGGTTAAGTATTTTTTTTAAAACATATGTTTGTATATTGCATTTTTTTTAGCTCACCAGAATATTACTACTACCAATATTCATTCCAAATATTTCAGATTATACAAGTTTTAATTTGTTTTGTGTCTAAATATCAGAGAACTGACGAAAACAATAAATAAAAAAATTAATAAACTTAGTGTGAAATGCAATATTATGAATCCTGTTTACGACATTATTGCTTCATTAATTGAAACGCCTTTTTTAAGAAGAAGCGAAACTATATTGTTGGCCTTGCAATAATTTTAATTAATAAATTTTTCCAACTATTTATGTAATGAAGCTACAAATGGCGGATATATTTGAAGAATGTGCTTTTTCCCATAACTCCTAGATATTTTGAAACAAATTTATTTTTTTTACTTATTCTGTTCATTGCTATAGACCAAGCGGTTCTTTCTTCTAAATGTTTTTCGTTGTAATTAGTTAGTTACAGATAATAACATTTTATTTTCCATACCAAATGTACAGCAAGGTGCATGGTCTCTTATTTAAAATTCGTTTATTACAACATAATTAAAGCAACATTACCGTTGTTCTTCGTAAAATCTAAGTAAAGAATCGGTTTTCCCGGGTTCAGATACCACGATATCAAACAACAAACAAATTCAATAGTTTCTGCAGCTACTGAGATAATTAAAGTCAAAGATTAGTACTTTGCCTGCTCTATTACCACTCGGTTGCCTGGGTTGCTACCATACTACTCAGCTGCTTTCACGAATACGGCCGCTTTTGATCGTGTTTGGAAGCATTTTTCGCGTATTTAACATAATTTTTGGTGTGAAATGAGAATTACGTTTTAGAGTATTATATAACTTTGCAAAGTTGCGGATCATAGACAACGCTTCCAGGGACGCTGAATTACGGTGCATTACAAAATTCAAATCGCAATTGTGCAAAAACTAATGATCCCACAGCACTTGGTTTTGGTATACATAAAATACATATTAATAACTATCATTTTGCAAAGGGCCTTCGCTACAACTTGAAAAACAACAGAGATATGAGTTTTCGAAGAAAAACCAAATTTTTCCGGTTTTTTCTTCTGTTCTAATGATGCGATCGAGTCGTGTGTTATCCTTTAAAAATTACTCTACCATTAAGATTGCTCTGTTGGCTCTTTGGGCTGATTGGCCTATATCAACAAATGATTGCTGTGATTTGTGTGTATGTATAATAAGTATTCAGTATTGAACCTAGAATTTTCATTTCTACTGTCTAGTATTTTTTATAATATGTTAAAAATCACCTTTTGTGTCATATAACCTAATATCGGCAACATAGGAAAGAATGCAGTATATTTTAAAAAAAGATGATTTACTGCATTATTGCTTAGGAAACGCTAGAGGAATACCACAAACGCATCTTATCGAATATATTTTTAATAAACTATGCAAATACTATCAAATTAATCTGAAAATACGTCTTAATATCTGTACTTTGACATCCAACTGAAAAATAATTGACAAAAGAATTCGAAGATAATAAATTAAGCCAAGGTAATTTTTCACAAAATTGACTTTTTAAAGATACTGTGTTTTTCATTAGGAAGACGGTAGTAGTCCACGTCCCAGTATTTGAAAGATGATGAGTCAAAAGAAAGTTAAAAAGCAGAGTCTACTTTTAACTCACTTGACTTAGAACTAATCAAAGAAATTATTCAGTTTTAATTCTAATACTGAAAACAATCTTACAATTCTGGATTTGAAAAGTAAATTAGAATAAAATTCTTTCTGAAAAAATCTTTATGGTGGTAGGAAAAATAGTTTACATTACTTGTGTGAACGTGGTCCTGTTCAAACTCGAAAGGTGTTCTTTTTCGCCTAACGTCTCGTGCTAAATACGTCCTTATTTGAAAACTTCCGCTTTCAACTAATTTTTAATTAAAATCTACAGATTCACTGGGCCCCTGTGATTCAGGGATCTTTCGATAGCGGTATTGTGCGACTTTTCTAAAACTTTCAGCTGTCATAACTACTACGTGTTGTTATGGATGATAGAGACCTATGGGATAAATTATCCTCATAATTTAAACTGTGTTAGAGTTATTGTTTTTAGATAGCAAATTTGATTGAGGCGAGGTGTGAAAAACTGTAGTTTGTTACAGTGTGCTTTAGTTTTAGCTCCATCGTGTTTACTGTTCCTGTATATCAGGGACTTTGCTTTGACAATCTCAAATGAGAGTTCCTATTGCTACACAAAGATTTGCCTTAGATTCATAATCAGATTTCTGACATGTGAATATATAATATAATTAAATAATCATTTTCAAACACTCTTACTCTGCTTCTACCTCTGTTACACTAATTAAAATGTATGCTACAAAAACTTCCTATTTTGAACTCAAAACAGTTCAACAAGACTATTTCGAAAAAAAAGTTTCTTTAACTTCAGTGGCTTTACTTTGTTTCATATTTCAGAAAATCTTCAATGGACACTTTCGATCTACGATGATTACCACACCATTTTGGTTCCCCAGGGAATGCACATCAACGACGAGGATACGAAGAAACTCGTCGGAGATGCCATCAAGGAAGAATATTCCCCAAACAGCGACATGCAGAACTACTTGTTGTCAGGGATTCAAGTACGTTTTCGTTATTGACTTCATTATCTATAATTATTAAAGGATTAAACCTGAATAAAATTAGAAAAAACGCCAATTGTAGCTCTTTAAAAAACTAGCCAAAGATTATATTGCTAAGAACGTAAAAAAAATAATTAAAATCTCTTTTTGTTTGCCAGTATCCACAAAATTATTACAGATTGATGAATTATTTACATGTAAAAAAATGAGGTTATCCTAAACAAAAATGATCCTAATAATTTTTTATCTAAATGCAATAGTTTCTACCACCGACATCCCTATATTTTTTTGAAAATTATGACCCTCCATAATATTATGGATTTACCTCATTTTCTTCGCTACAAATCCAACCTCGAATTGCAATGTAAACTGTTAAAAAGAGCTCTCAAGAGCACACAATATAGAAAACTGACCTTTTAATTCTTTTAGATACGTCTGGACGTTTTTTTTTAATAATTCTACTTTCATTTATTTATTTTATTAGTATTATACTGACCAAGACTTCCAAAAATCGTTGATCAAACATGCCGAATTACAGTCCAAATACTCGGATGTCTACTTTTACATGTTCTCTTATTCGGGAGTTATGGGCGGGAACACCGCAGCCAGATATCCAGGTAAGTAAGAATTCCATCGTATTATGTATTGTGGTCCAAGAAAATAGGCTCAATATTACATTTTTATTTCAAAAAGGTACCCATTTGCGTTAGAAGTTTGTGAAAAAATTATGAATAACAATATCTGCATGTGTCGGCTTAAGTTAGATAGAGAAATTAAGATTTTCGTTTTTTATATGTTATAGCTTAGAGATTTATTTTGTTCTATTTCTTACAAATTACAAAAAAAAATTATAAAAAAACAATTAATTTAGTTTATTCATCAGTAAAAAACATCAACCACATTACTTATCAATTTATAACCCATATTGGCAAATTGAGTTCCAAAACTTCTAAACACATTTCTCGAAATGGGTTAAAAATCCGTTTTAAGACCAGCATTACAATAGGGAAAATAGTAAAAAATAACAAGCTTACTCAAAACAAAAAATAAATCAGGAGTGTACAGGGCCGTTCCTAGCCCCTCGGCCGCCTTTGTGCAGAAATAAAACGGCCGCCCTTTTATAACAAAAAAAAAAACAATATTTATTGAACAATATTTATTGAACAAAAAAATATATTTAAGTTTATTTGTTGCGTTTAGATTGACCTACGTATACATTAACAATTAATTTAAAGTTAAGTAACATTGTATCATAACATAAGGTAATAATCTATTAAACGAAACAATAAACAACATAAAACAAAATACAAATGTTTAAACTATTAATTATTTAAATATCAAATAATATGAAAGCCAAACAAACAAAAATTGGTATCTTTTATATTGTATCTAAGAATAAAACTAAGCAAGTCCCAATAAAAAAACAACCTCTTCATTTCAAAAATATTTTTCTGGCTTTTGTACTTGCGAACTCGTCTATTATTTTATTATGGTCTAAATTTTCACAAATTTCATTTTCAATGGCAATTATACCTAAATTTGTAAGCCTTTCCTGTGACATAGAAGATCTTAAATAGTTTTTTATTATTTTTAATTTTGACCGTAATGACCGTTCACCAGATGCAACCGTTACTGGTATTGTTAAAAAAATTCTCAAGCTTATACATAAATTAGGAAAAGATGAGACCAAATTATTACTATAAATAAATTTTAGAATCTCAATAGGTTTGATTTGATCTGTTAGAGATTTAAATGTAAAAATTTCTTCAAATAGTTCTACGCCACTTGTATCCCTCGATTCGTCTTCGGTTAATGCGATTTCAAGTTCAACGCATTTTTGTTTTAAATCATCCGATGTCACATCATGAAACCGTGTTAAAAAGTTAAAACTATTACTGCAATACGAAAGAGAATTAAACCTTTCTTCTACTGATATTCTAGCTCGGTCAATAACAGTATAATAAAAATTTATTTTAAATTTCTCTCGTTCGTTAGTTAATACATTGTCTGTACTTTCATAACTAAATTGGGATTTTTTCCGCCTTATACGAACTTTTGGAAAATCTGGTTCCACATCAATTTCATTTGCTAAATTGGATGAAATTTCTATGTAAGTGTTAAAACTTTGGTCCGATCGCATTTCGTTATTAAAGTTAAGTACATGTTTTAATGATGTGACACACTGAGTCAGATCAATATTAATTTTTTGCAATAATTTACTGACTACGTCAATTTTAACTAATAACTCGTACCATATGACTAAGCTACAGATAAAAGTATATGATTTTATTTTTTCTAATAATGAATTGGCACTTAGTTTTGTTTTTGAGTCTCTTGTAACATCTTCTGAAAGCTCAACCAAAGCTTTACAAATATTTCCTAGTTGATTCCGAAGTGGTCTAAGCGCTTTAACTCTGCTTTCACATCGGGTGTCACTTACCGATGTAAGATTTAAATTACTAACATTTTTTTTAAAACATCCCAACGAAAAGGAGAAGAAGAAAAGAATACATACAGTTCCTGCACGATGTTAAAAAAATGTATTGTTTCGTGGGAGATTTTAGCGGAATCGTTTATTACTAGATTTAGTGTGTGAGCGGTGCAAGGAACAAATATAGCCCTGGAATTAACATTTTTTACCCTTTGTTGAAGTCCGATATGTTTTACGGACATATTGGCCCCATTATCATAGCCCTGACCTCTTATATCCCTAATATCTAATTCAAACTTAGGCAAAATATCATTTTCATAGTCTACATATCTGACTACAAATGTAATTTGCTCTGTATGACTTGCATCTGGAGTAGAATCTAAAATTATGGAAAAATATTTGGATTTTTTTAAGAGTGTCGTAAAATGATGGCAAATATTTTTTGCTAGCAAAGTAATTATCTCGTTTTGAAAATGAATTCCCAAATAGTGAGTTATTTTACTTTTTGATTCTTGGGTCTTTGTAATTTTTTTTAGATGATAACACTGGGTCAAATTTTGCCACCATTTCAACAGCTTTTAAAAAATTGCCATTATTTTGTTCGTATAAGACGGAACTTTTTCCACGAAATGCCAATGATTGTCCAGCTAAAAATTGAATAATTGCAATAACTCTTTTTAAGATAGAGCGCCAGCGTTCCCTTTCAAGTTCAAAATAATTTTCTTTCTTTGTCAATAGTTAATTTTTTATTTAATGACATTTTTAACTCAACCCATTTTTGATTAGCTTGCAAGTGATGTACAGAAGATTCATGCTTGGATAAAATATGTGAAAGATGTCGCCAATCAGAATACCCCATTTTGCTATTTAACTTAAACACTTCCTTCCAAAATATTTTACAACAAAGACAAAAAATGCTATTTGCTCTACAAGAGTATACCAACCAAGCTCTTTTAATTTTTTCACCATTTGGCAAAATTCGAAAATATTGAGTTGAAGAAAATTTCCTTCCCGATTCATCAGAAGGAAATTTTTTTTCTATATGCTGAAAATCGTTTTGTACTATCTGCTCAATAACTTGATTTTGTAAAATATCCGGGCAGGTGAATGGGTCGCTGACATCAAAATCATCATTAGTTTCAGGGATAACTTCGTTTAAGTTAGGATTATCATCGGTTAAGAGCATCTTTTCTTCATTTATTTCTGTATTTGATTCAGGGTGTTTTTTTTCTTCAGGGTCGCTTACTTTATGTGCATCCTTTACGTTTTCATCCTCAATTGTATCTGTACCCTGTGACGATGTTGATGGAACTAAATATTTTTGCAAAGATCCACTTAATTTTTTTTTGTTTTCTTCCTTTTCTAATTTTCTTTTTTTATATTGAGCTCCAGATAAACGTTTTGTTTTTCTATCGGACATCTGGAAATAAAATTGAAAGGTAATTAAAGTTAGAAAATTTAGTTTATGTAATAGTTCTGAATCTGCGAAGATATAATTTTATAGTATCCCCAATTAAGTTCGCACCAAATGGAATTTTTTATAAATAATAAGTAAAATTGCAATCTAGCATCAGATTTTGTATTTAAAATGACCCAAAAAATAAATATAATTATTATATTTTTATTAGATAAGTAAATTAGTAAAACTACTTTATACATTTTTTAAAACTTGAAATATAGAAAATTAATCTAGACATAAAATTAACAATAAACCACTTTTTGATCTCAAGCTAAAAAAAATTTTTTTTCACATGTTTAATATTAAATCCAAAACGTAAGATGCGGATTTGGATGGTAATATTAAGTAAAGTAATATCTATCCGAAAAACTTACCTTTTTAAATTACGAAAATTTGTTTCTTTTGAAATTTCACTTTTGCAAAATGTAGAAAAAAATAACTAAACAACAAACACTTTATATCACTGTTAAACTCTCGCTAGTTAATCGAATACTAAAAAGAAAAACAAAACATTTAAAAACTGCCCCATTCTACAGTATATAGAGCTATATAAAACTATATACTGTACACATACCAATTTTATTATGAAGTATAAACAAACATTTTTGCATTGAAAGGCGGCCGCCCTTATCTATCATTTTTATTGCTTTTCCAAGGAACGCTGCTATAAATAATTCTATTGTAATTTCGGCAACTCATGCACAGTAAAAAAAGAAATGACCGGTAATAAATTTCTTATGAATGTTTTATCTTAAAAGCCTAACAAAATGTAATTTAATTTTTCTTTATTTTGAAAACAAAAATATAGGTATATTTTTGTAATCAAATGGCTAATTTTTTTTTTTGGGGGGCGGCCTGCGGCCGCCCCAATAATTTGGCCGCCTTTGTGCCGGCACACCGTGCACACCCCTAATTCTATAGGCCCGGCCCTGGGAGTGTACATGCTTAAGTGTGGTTCGTGTCCCAAAATGTATATTGATCAAACCGGCAGATGTTTTGAAAAGAGAATTGAAGAACATAAAACTAGTTTTAAAAAAAATTTAAATAATTCACATTACGGAACTCATCTTCTATACGAATCACAAACATTTGATGACAATTTTAAAATTCTTCATTCTCAAATAAGATCAAAGAAACTTGATTTTCTAGAAAGTATGGAAATTAATAAATTTAAAACATCTGAGCAATTACTAAACGATCAGGTGGATTTACCTAATTCTCCATTATTGAACTTGTATTAGTTTTATTACTGGTAAATTCCGATATTTTGATTGTCTTGTTTTTGAAAGATAATATACAATATACCTTATTTTAAAAGAAACTTAAACTATAAATTCCATCCGAGGAAGACATTGTGTGTTTTAGTTATAGACGTTTTATTCAGTGACAAATTTACTTTTTTTTGAAGTCGGTTTAATTTTTTTCAAAAACGTTTTGATTTTGAAGTCTGTCACTCTGTGCTGTAGCTTCAATATGTTAAACTATCAAAATATATACATGGTGCTGTTCAACTTTCTCTGCGCTTTTATTTTGAGAGGTCTCAATCTTCACTAATTTTTTTTTTATATTAAATAAACTTTTAATCACTAATTTTTTTTTATATATCAAATATTTTTATATAAATATTTTTGTGATTTACTCAGTAGTTTAGTAGTTTTGACTCTAGTGTCAAAATTTTGAAGGAAGGACCAGATATTTTACTTTCCACTTAATTTCTTATAACCGGTTCTTTTTTTTTTTTAATACAAAAACATTTGATATCTTAGGTACAAGCAACGTTACCCACACCGAAGAAGGCAACTATATCTGGCAGAGAGCCACCCCATCATATTATCCTGAAGCCGATCAAACTGTGCATGAACGTCTCGTAAAAATATGGACTAATTTCGTTACCAGCCAGTAAGTTAACTTACTTTATCCAATTTGGGAAGCGGTATAAATTTCAAAATTAATTATTTGGAAACATGAGTTTTGAAAAGTATTTATTTCAAAAGACGAAAATTTCCAAAACAAAATCTTCGAATTATATAAGATTCGATTAGTTAGCTAAAGTTCGCTCTTCACTATTCGGTTCGATTGGTTCATTCGATTCGTTCATTCATATGAATGAACGAATGAACCAATATTTCGTCCACTCTATTCATAGATTTTTATTTAATTCATTTTGCATGGGTTTTATTCATTCCAATGTTTGACAATAATACACAAAAAAAAACAGAATTCGTTAAAGTTCACAAGCACTTTGGCTTTTTTGCCAAACTGATGAGACCCAGAAAGGTCGGAGGCATCCAAGCTCCATCCAAGTGATAGTCACGCAGGACAGATTCTTGATTGAGACCCAGTTTGAACTGATCAAGTGCAAAACGCTTCGCTTTTTCACAAAGCGCAAAGATTTTACAGATTTGGTAACCGATGCTAATTTGGTAACGGTTCCAATGTGTTTTCAGGCACAATCGACCAAAATTAAAAATTACACTGGTTAACAAAATTAAACTTTTTTCTTGCCAAACGAACTAAATAAGGTACACTATATAAAACTTTTTACGCTCAATTCAAATATGTTTTCAGATTTTTTCCATCACGCATAGTTTTATAGTGACAAGGCCTTTGATTTTTGAAATATATATATATATATATATATATATATATATATATATATATTTTTTTTTTTTTTTTTTTTTTTATAAATAAGCATACAAGAACGTCAGTTGTACAATAAAAAATTGTCCTCAATATATAGTTATGTGGTATTTTCGCTTGTATTTGGCTTCAGGTATATCCCTCTTGAGTGTCCAGCAATAGTCTGCCAACATACTGGGACTCCACTTCCCCTGGTAACGTTTTTCCATAGTAGAGATATCCTGATGGAATCTTTCTCCATGCTCGTTACTGACTGCCCCAAGATTTTTCGGAAAAAATCCAAGTGTGAGTGCAAAAAATGGATTTTTAAACTCATGTTACATCCCATTTTTTGATAGCAATTTAAAAGATCATTTACAATTTCCTGATAGTTTTCTGATTTGTAATTTCCCAAAAAATCGGTGCAAATCCTGGTAAACGAGAGCCATGCTTTTTTTTTCAAATGCATTGAGTTCTGAAATAAATTTGTCATCCTTAAGCATTTCTCTGATTTGGGGTCCTACAAATATACCCTCTTTGATTTTTGCTTCGCTGATTTTAGGAAACTTATTTCTTAGGTACGCGAATCCATTACCCTCTCTATCCATACCTTTAACGAAATTTTTCATTAAGTTAAGCTTAATATGCAAAGGAGTAGTAAAATTTTCCTAGGATCTACAAGGGGAGGATTTACAATGTTCTTATTCCCTGGAATCAAAGATATTCTTTCTGGCCATACTTTCTTTGTGTAATGGTTTTTCTTGTCTCTGCTGTCCCACTCACAAAGGAAACAACAATACTTTGTGTAACCAAGTTGCATTCCAAGTAGAAGCGCTACAACTTTCAAATCACCACATATGGCCCACTTAAAGTCTTTATAATTAATTTTGTCCAACAGAAGCTTCATGTTGTCATATGATTCCTTCATATTGGTAGCATGAACCAAAGGAACGGACGGAAACCTGTTTCCGTAGAACCACCTTCAAGCTGACTTTGGACGAATCGATGAACAATCGCCACTCATCTGTTTTATATTCATGCTCAAGTTCCCGCATTACAGATATAACATCATGACAGAACACTATCCCATCTTCAATGGAAAAGAAGTCACTGAATTGCTGGTGACGACTATGATAGAACGAAACTTTAGTTTCCTTCTGAAGGAGATTCCAATTCTTTAACCTAGAACCTAAAAGTTCGGCTTGCTTCTTAGACAAGTTTAAATCTCGTACAAGATCGTTCAGATCCCCTTGACTTAACAAATGTGGCTTATTTGAAAAATGACCTGGGTCAAATAGCGGATCAGATTGCAAATTTGTTTCTGCCCTGTTTACTTCTAAAACATCTTCCGACTCATCATCACTCAGGATCATATGCTCCGGAGGATGTGGTACAGGTAGCTGATCACTGTGAGGTACTGGTCTTATTGCCGATGGTAAGTTTGGATACTTGACAGTGTGTTTGGATTTTGATGTTATTCCAGTGATATTTGTTAAACAGAAATAACAATCCGAGCTATGATCTTTAGGTTCTCGCCAAACCATAGGAATAGCAAATGCCATATGACGAGTTCCTTTTGCCCAGGCTGTGAGAGTTTTAACACAAGTAACACAACAAATATGGGGGGCCCAAGGTTTATCTTGATCTCCTATTTTACAGCCAAAGTACTGTTCGTATCATTTTTTAATCAGAGGTGTAAATGAACGTTTTTGGAATTTAAACGTTAACTCACCGCAGATATAGCAGAAACTGTTTGGGTGATTTACACAATTTCTAGGCATTTTGTGAAAATACGGTATTTTGGTATACACCAAAAATAAAACACAACTGAATAGTTCTAAATTCCGGATTGCACACGAGACACGATAAACGCACTTGGTAAAGTCTAACAAACGACTAAGCCGTTGGACTGATTGACCGTCATAGGTGTATAAAATGGCTACGTGTCGTCGGCAGCAGTGGCGGCATAGACTATATTATATTACCTGTATAATAAAATGTTCTCTTATCTGAACTTTATTATGTTAAATATATAATAAAAACAGGTAGTGTACTGCAAAATTAATTATTTATGCACTATATTGAGCTGCTACCTGTATTATAATTTAATATACTACCTGTATTATATTTTATACTGGAACATAAAAACTGTGGGTGATAGAAAAGTTCTAAAAATATATTTGGTTTCAGCGCACAAAAAAATACCAAAAACAGGTAATTTTTTTTCTGTGGCAAATTTCTTGTTAACCAGTGTTATTCAGTCCAAACGACTATACGTTTTCGTTTGCTATGATGCTTGTTTCGACTTCTCTTCATCATCTTCAGTCCGGGATGTTACCCTGATACAAATTATTTAGCAGATTTTCTCTTTTGAAGTAAGTTACAAAAGATTTGAAAATATCAAATTTGTTCAGGAAATGTCAGACTGGGACAAACCCTTCATCCTCTGACAAATTAAACAATAATTGTTCTTTCCTTTTGAAGAATTACTTCTTGCACTGCAAATTTAACAAAATTCCTGAAAATTTACAAGCTCTTTGGCTTCTTCGCCAAAGTGATAAGACCCAGAAAGTTTGAAAACTCTATCCAAGGGTTTGGATTTTGGATGATTTCGTGTATAAGTGTAATATAGAGATAAAATAGTCAAGATGGCGAAACAAAATGGCAGACAAACAAAAAATCTTATTCAATTTAATTTTACAGAAAAAGAGGCGGTGTGTATCAATGTAAAAATAACTTATTGAATTTATTGGTAGGAATCCAACATGGTGAAAACAAAATGGCGTCCAATAAAAATGTTTAAAGAGACAGTATATATGTGTTACTAACTGACTAAGTTCTGAAGTAAATTGGATCACATTTTTCTATTTCTAATAAAAAGAAATAGCCATAACGAGAGAAGTTCCGAGTAAAGGAAATTTACCGATTTTTTTTTTGCTTTGTGTGAATTTTGATTTTGCACTACTTTTGGTTTATTTCTAGAATACTAGCTCACTAGCTTTCTCATCTTCTACTTTTGAAAAGGTTTTTAGGTATTATTTATTGTAAAAATTAATACCTGTTTATTTTCTTGAGTCTTGACTTCTATAGCCATGTCAAAAAGTCTTCTATTACTCAATTTGTAAATAAAAGAATATTCCACGAAGGATACTTTTACATAAAAGACAAGTTAAATATACCAACTATTTAATGTCAATAAAACTATTTGCTGTTCAAATTTTTGCAATCGTACGTCCTGTCATTCGATCTCTTTTTTTTCGAACTGTGTGGTTTCGAATTTATTATTATTGGAACTTTTTGTTAATCGAAATACATATTTTTCGAAATTTACAGTTCAAAATTATTGCTTTTGAGCTTCTTGTTTTCGAATCAGTTTCTTTGACACATCCAATTTGGGTAATACATTTGAAACTGTTTCATAAAAGTATTAGATCGCCATTTTGTCTTGTCACATTAAATTTTTGACAATATATTACCAATTTACTTTGATAAATAAAAATAAAAGTCCAAGTTCTTGACGTATATTGACGTATACCACCAAGAGAGCGAAAAACCAACAGTGACTCTTAATCAGTTGAAAATGAGGTTTATAAGAAAGTTCTCGTGATTATTGAAATCTTCTCCTACAAAAGAAGCAGAATTACGTAAATTTGAGTTTTCTTCTCGTTGGAATAAATATAAGGTTACAAATATTTTAACACAAAAAAATTACAGGAAATTTAGAACAAAAACGTCTTATATGGCAGAAGGTAATAATTTAGGGTTTTTTTGAATATAGCTGCAACAATGTAATTACAATCTCAGAGCTCTGCATGAATTGTTATTTTGAACGCTAATGAGATTATATTTAAATTATTTTCTAATTATGTGAATCCTCAGAAAGCTGGACATTCTTGAAAGAAAAATTCTGAGAAAACTATATAGCCCAAACGCCAGGATCTGGTGGAGAGCAGCCGAGGATCGGAAAGGATAAGAGAGGCGAATAGAGGGGTCAGGACTTGATTTGAGCTGCAGCACTATTGAAGAAGAAGAAATTACTTTTCAAGTTGGACAAAACGACCCCATGCCGACAAAAGGTTAAACTTTTTGACAAAATGTACTTTTTAATCCGACGTGAGCCCAGAAAATTGCAAATATCTTTACAAGTACTTTTAGGGGAGGCAAAAATGGATAAAGTCCGAAATATACAGTACATTTCACATATTCTACTAAACAAAGTTCTAAATAATAATAGAAATAGTACGTGTTATGATTTCTCTTCCTGTATAAAAATATACTAATTTAAAGCAGTAGATTGTTTCTCTTTTAATAATTTATACTTATTTATAGCAATCCAACTCCAACTCAAGATCCCGACTTGCAATCTGTCATTTGGCCACTGCTCCAAGAGGATGACCTCCAGTACGTGGACATCGGCGCGGACCTCATCGTAAAGTCTAATCCCAATGTCAGATACTCTTTTTGGAAGACTTTGTTCGAGAATTACGGAGTGAGGCCTTTTGATTCATATTAGATCCAACACGATACCGTTCATTTGACCATTTACATACATCTGTAATAAATAAGAATAAACCCTTCCAACTATGCTTTCTTCTTTCTTTTATATTAGGCGGATGTTTTTTTGTGATACTGTTTTACACAGGGTGTCCTAGGATTGACGGTGAAAAATAAAATTTTGAAAAAATCTTTGTTTATAAATTACTTAATAAGTCAGAATTAATCAACAATTTGTAACGTTTTTAAATATGGTCTCTTCAAATCTGAACCAGAAAAAAAATCAGGTGGTTGTTTTACAAGGGGTAGATACGAATGGATTAAGCACATGTTTGACAACATTAGCCCTTACCCCTAACTTCCCTTGCATATGGTTATTCAACGATGGCGTGGAGTAATATTTTGCTTTGAAGATGATATTTGTCAATAATGTGCCTTAGTATCATTGTATGGTTGAAAATGATCCACATTTTAAAAATATTTTGGACTATACAGGGTGCGCTCACAAAGTAGGACGCCACAAAGATATATTTTTTAAATGGATCACTCTGTATGTAAGTTCATTTTTGAATTCTACGTGTAATTCCAAGACTTCTTTATTATATATTTAATAATCTAAAAAGTTTATAGTTTTAGAGATAATTTGAATTAAAATAAAAAATTAGCATTTGCAAGCTTCACTTTATTGTCAAAACTTTACCAAAATTTTAATCCAAGGTCCTTTGCAATTATTATTTAGAGTAAAGTAAAAGCCAACTAAATAAAATTATTGAGAAATGTTTCAAATTTTATTTACAAGGTGTTTTGTCTAGATGCTCAAAGTCACAAATCTTTTTATTAAAAAATCTTTTTTAAATGGAACACTCTGTATATTTTTGTGCTATTTTATACCTCACCTAAAACTCTTCAAATTTTCTTAATATTGTCCTATTCCTATCTTTAAATTAAATCTCTGACTTCTCTTACTAACTCAATTGTACTTGAACCGGTCTCTGTGGACCAGGTAATAAAAGTAATTTCGAATTTGGAAAACACAAATAATGCTGGTTCTGATGATATAAATGTAAAACTTGTTAAGGCCGCCAGGGACTACATTAATTATCCACTTACGTATTTAATAAATGTAAGTTCACACAAAGGATTTTTTCCAAAAATCCTAAAAACTGCAAATGTGATACCACTACACAGAAGAAACGACTATAACGATATAGAAAATTATCTCCAAATTTCAATTCTTAGCATATTTTCTAAAATTTTAGAGAAAATGATTTATGAGAAAGTACTTAATTTTGATAAAAAATGCAATATTTTAAGTGTGTGTCAGTGTGGTTTTTTACCTAATAACTCAATCGAAACAGCCTCCTATCGTTTCTTAAACTAGGTACGTCTATTCTATGCTTGACCAGGGAAAATATGTTGTCGCTCTCTTCTTTGACCTTTCAATAGCATTTGATACCGTCAATAAAGATATTTTGCTTTTGAAACTGTACAGTATGGGCGAACGTGGTAAAATGTTTGAATGGATTGATTCCTACTTATCTGGGCGTGAGATGACAGTAAGGTATGGAGGCGTGTGTTCTAAGCCTAAATCTGTAAATATTGAAGTTCCCCAAGGCTCAGTACTGGGACCATTACTTGGTATTAGCGGCAAATAACCCGGAGGAGCTTTCCAGTAGTTTTGAAAACATTTGTAGTGATATGGAGATTTGGTGCCGTGATAACCATCTAATACTAACTCTGATAAAACTGTATATATGAATAGGTTTGTTCGTAAACCCTTGCCTTTAAATGTTGATAGCTCTAACAACATTATTTTTTTTTAATTCTAACAAATTTTTGAGACTCATCCCTAAGCTTTAATAGTCACGTCGAGCATGTCTGTGCTAAGCTTAACTCTGCCTACTTTGCTATTCTGAACTTTAAGAATACACTTAACGAGTCTGGCGTTTATTATTCTGATAATATTATTTCATGGCAAGGTAGAGCAGTATGGGAGAGAATCTTTATTGGACAAAAAAGGATTTTAAGACTGATTTTCAATCTCAAACCAATGGATAGTTGTAAGCCTATATTTATTCAAAAGCGAATTTTAACATTGCCCTGTATATATATATATATATATATATATATATATATATTTTTTAAGTGTCTAATGTATACAAACAATAACCTTAAATTATTTGTCAAACTGGGATAGAGTAATTCGTACAAGACTAAAATTGAGAATGAGTCATGAGTCACTTTATTAGTGAACCATCTTATAAAAACTCATCTCCATATTATAGTTGTCTGACCCTTTATAATAAACTGCTCAAAACACTTTAAAGTTCTTAGTAGCAACAACTTTAGGCACAAAGTCATACAGGGGCGTCCAGTCCATGGAAGCAAAGGAAGAAGTGCTTCCCCGAAAAAAATTACAAAACATTTTCTAAAACCCTATGCGGGCCGCTAGCTTCTCTGCAGCCAAGTCCTGTATGCTTGATTTCCTGTTAATCAAACCAGAGGTTATTGAACTTCCCACCGGCTGTTTGCAATTTTCGCGTTTCAGTCGCGTGCTTTAAGTGGGGACGGAAGCTATCGTTGGAGTAGGTTCTTTGTTTCAACGGCTATCCGTGTGTTGTGTGATACGTACGTTGCGTCGTGCATGGTGCGATATAGAAGACAATAATATGGACGTGGATATGCAAATACCGTCAACTTCGGCTGTCGGTAATAACGTTGAAAATGTTGGAGAATTTAGTAAGAAGAGTGTGTGTGAATGTGTGGTGTGTGTCTTAATAATAAAGGAATTTTGAACATTAAACTTCGCAGATAAGCTTCAAATAATTTCCAAAGGAAAGGCAAAACCGCCTACGAAAAATTTAACCACAAAATGAAAAACTGTATTAGACATTTTTATCCGGAAAAACAATACGAACAATTTAAATGGCTAACAGGGTGTGAAAATATAAGTAAATTATTTTGTTGGGCATGTTTACTTTTTGAAAATGAAAAAGGTGGAATAAAACTGATTTTTCCGATTTTTTTGTTTATTTTTATTATTATTATTTTCAATAAAGTTGTAAAAAGACACATAATGTTCAAAGCGCATTTGCAGGCCGCCATAAAAGAAAAAGTCTACGGCAAAACGAGAATTGAACACGCCCTTAATAAACAGTTAGAAATTAGTCACCGCCAACACAATGAACTACTCGATAAAAATAGGCAAATATTAAGAAAACTTATCGATGTTGTTTGTTTTCTCGGACAGCACGAATTGGAATTTAGAGGTCATGACGAAACAAGGGTTTCTTCAAATAGAGGGAATTTTCAAGATTTACTTAGTTTAATGGGTAAATATGATGATTGCTTAAAAAATCATTTAGAGCAGTCTAGCGTTTTTCGCGGAACGTCGAATCGAATCAAGAATGATTTAATTTCCGCTGTTAACCATTATTCTAAAAAGAATTAAGCAGGAGATTGGCGAGGCGCTGTTCATTGCTATTGTTCTGGACGAAACAACTGATATCATTGATTTTAGCCATTTATCTATAGTAATACGCTACGTTAAAATAGACGGAAGTATTCAAGAGCGATTTTAAGGTTTTAAGAATGTGTCCGAAAATCGTACAGCAGATGCATTATATACCGTAGTTACTAAAGAAATTATTGATTAGAAAAAATTAGTTGCTCAAAGCTATAATGGAGCTGCAGTGGTGCCTGCAGGCTAAAGTTCGAGAAACTTTCCCAAGTGCTGTGTTTGTCCATTGTTTTGCTCATAAATTAAATTTAGTTTTATCACAGCCCATCAATCACATTAAAGAGTTTAAAGCTTTTTTTTCCAAGTCAACAAAACGTACACAAGCTTTGGACTCCATTGTTCACAAACGATTGCTCAAAGTAGCTCCTACTAGGTGGAACTATAATGGAAGACTTGTGTTAACAGTATCTGAAAATCGTGAATCACTGATTGAACTATTTGAGAATATAATAGAAAATAATGAAACGTGGGACTCAGAAGCAATAAATAGTTCGAGTGGGTTTTTGAACTGTTTGAAACGAGATTTTAATTTTAATTATTTGTTGAACATATTTTCAGAAATATTTCCATTCTCGGACAATGTTTTTAATAAATTACAAACTAAAACAAATGATATTACTTTTTGCCTAAAAAAAGTGGATGATTTTAAGTCCATGTTAAGCCAAAAAAGAGATGACTTTGACCTATTTTGGGAGAAAACGATGACGTTACACGTAGAGCCACAAGCCAAGCGTCTTCGAACAGACAAAGTGGGAGATGTTCAAACATCATACAGACGCCTCTTTTATGAAATAATCGATCAAATTCAATAACAAATAAACTATAGATTTAACGGTTTACATGATTTTAAATTTCTTGAGCTCTGCAATTTTGATGCATTTAAAGGAAAAACTTTTCCAGAAGATGCGTTTAAATCTCTTCTTCTTCATTATGGCCAGTTCTTCGACCGAGTGTTACTGCGATCTGAACTAAAAGTTATTTACGAAACTGATGACATTAGCGCAAAGAATAGCGCTAAGGAACTAATCTAATTCTTAAAAGACAAGGAGCTGGAAGATGCCCACACCGAAGTGACGAAATTGTGTCAATTATGTCAAAATTTCGTGACAAATTCAACGGGGCAGGAGAGATTTTCGCATACATCGCTGTTGTCCATTGAAAATAAACTTCTCCAAAATATGTTGGAGCATCGACGTTTTTATGATGACGTCATTGACGAATTTGCAACAAATGATCGAAGAATCAAATTACATTACAAATAGGTAAGTTTTTAAAAATTGCTTCCCTTTCTTAAAATTTCACCGCACGCCCCTAAAGAATATTTGCAGTCTTGAGCGTTTCGTTATTGCTTGACACATGATTTTCTTGTTCCATATTCTGTGCGAATTGTTCGGTTTTTATATTTTAATTGTATGTTATGTATATTTATTTCTCTAAAACATGTACGTTTTTTATTTGTGTTTGTTTTTTTATGTATATTATAAGTTTATATTTATTTTTAATTTTATACTTTTTCTCTTTTTATATATATACTTTTTGACGACCCTTTATACAATAATGTATTTTATGGTAATATAAACTATTCTATTCTATTCTATTTAACAGTTTTTGACATATATTGATTTTTCTAGTTTTCCGTGTTCCTATTTTTAGTAAGTTGTCAATAGAACGAAGTAGCCATAGAAAACAAACACAGTGACACTGACTGGATGACACTAGGAATCACTTAATTAGGATCTTTTTGTGTCTAGTTGTTTATAACTAAAATTAATTTTTCAAGAAATGATTAATCGATATGATGTTTGTTTTGGGACAGGCAGATAAACATTGCCTTTTTGTCAAAGGCTTATACAAGACAAAATATCCAGAGCGGCGAGCACCCACTCCATGGAGTTTTAAAATTGTAAAGGAACGTTTCGATTCAACGGGCAGTGTGCAAATCAGTTCATTATTTCTATGCAAAAATATGAGATAAATTGGATAAATAAGTTTTCAGTAATACTTTAAAGAAAATAAAATATTACTAGGTTATCCCCATATGACCCTTTATTTTGTATAAAAATTTAAAGTCAATCGGGTTAGTAGTTTTCCTAAATTGACAGACCGACCGATGTTTTTTTTTTTTTTTTTAATTTCAGGACTCTGAAGCATGAAGACTGAAAAATTCTCAGGTGATTTTTTTTTCGATTACAATACTTCCCTTTTTGGAGAGAAGTAAATGTAATGAGAGTTCCATCTTGAACATATGACTTTTTGAAGTCAGCGTCAAACGACTAAAGATAGTAACTAGATATTAATACTTGTGAAATCAGATTCAGGACTCTTAATACAGAAATTTCTTTTTGTGATTAAGTAATTAAAAATTAGTTTGAGGTCATTTTCATAAAGTATATATTCAAATCGGAATAATATATTACTTTTTACTTTTTAGTGTGTTTTTTATGAAGTCGGTTTTATTTCCAAATTTACCTAAGACATTTTGTTCAGTCATTTCACTTTCATACTCTATATATTAAATTTGAAAAACTGAGCTGCTCAGTAGGAATAACCGATCTGAATATTACGTATTCTTTCCCGCAACCGAAATTATGTCCATGCAATCTAGCGATTTCCTCTACAATTGAAAAAAAAGATAACCGAATTCGAGCTAGTCTCTCGGAATGGTCCTAATTTATTTTCACACGTGAAACAATTGCTCAAATTAATCATCCGTTACCACTCGGCCAGTCGGTTAATTAAAACAGATCCCCAAACCACGCGTTGGAGATTTGGGGTCTTTACCCTAATTTAAATCAGCTGCGGAAACTCGCATCTCTCGATTCAATCCGGATTTGTTTTTAGAACATTAAAATGGCCTAACCGAAGTTAATTAATTAAAATGTAAGAAATTGGATATAGCTTTGGAAATCCTGCTAATTCTGGCGTTAATTCTGCAGCGGAAATATTTGATATTTTTACTTGTAATCTCATTACAGCTTGAATTTTTTATAGACATTTTTGGAGTGCACGAATTATTTTTCTAAAAGAGTTTATGTAGAATAATCTTACGAATAATCTAAGTTCGAGAGATAGGTAGATTGACTTTCAAATATAAAACTGTAATAAGGAAGCACCTGATTATATGCATTAATAAATACAGTGAAATCAAAGAAAGTTTCTTGGGTTTTCATGACGTTAGCGAAGACAGAACAGCGGACGCAATGTATGGATTAATTGTTACAGTCATAGGCAATTTCGATTATAAAACAAAATTAGTTGGGCAATGCTACGATGGTGCTAGTGTGATGGCAGGTTCATTGAATGGTTTGCAAAAAAAAGTTAAAGATGATGCTCATTTTGCTTTGTTTACGCATTGTAGTGCGCACAGATTGAATTTGGTTTTACAAACTGGTTCAAAAAATATAAAAAATTGCCGAATTTTTTTCGCAAGTGCGTCCTCGATTCCCGGATTTTTTCATCAGTCTGCAAAACGGACATTTACTTTAGATTCGACGATAGGAAAGAGGATTTCTTCCAGTTCAGACACCAGGTGGGCTTCCCGTTCTAAAATCATTCAAATCTTGCACTCTGAATGGCAAGGCCTAAAATTAGTTTTTCTAAAATTATTGACGACCAATCATCATCGGCTGAGTCAATAAACGGGGCCAAGGGATATCTTAAATTTATGAACGATTTAGAATTTTGGTTTCTTACCGCTGTGTATAAACATATTTTTGACATAACTGACCTCCTTTTCAACATTCTACAGAAAAAATCATTGGACATCACCTATTGTAAAAAGCAAATATTTATGGCAAGAGATCGTATCAAGTTATTGAGAAATGAGACAATGTTTAATACAATATTTGAACAAGCCCAAACAAGGATTTTTAATAATAGGGACTCAGGGCAATTGTCAAAAAGAATTAAGTTATCGGACACCATTAAAGGCGATGAGCAAAGTTCTTTACGCATTTTATTTTATGAGATAATTGACAATATTGTGACTCAAATAGAAGTTAGGTTTGCAGATATGTCTCAGTTATTATATTTTTATAGCAAAAATTTTCCGCTTGAATTTGTGACGAATGTGACCAACTTTTATAAAAATTTCTTTGACAAACAAAAATTAATTAATGAGCTTAGTGTAATATATCTCGATGAACAATTTGCATTGCTGAGCGTCGAGGCAATTTTAAAACATTTCGTAAAAAATGAACTTCAAGAAATATTTCCTGAAAGTTACAAACTTTTTGCGTTAATTGCTACCATACCTATTACAAGTACCTCAGTGGAAAGACATTTCTCTTGTTTAAAGCGAATAAAAACGTATTCTCGCAATACAATAAAAAATGAACGTTTATCGTCACTTGCGCTAATTTCAATAGAAAAAGAGTTGTTCTGCTCCTTACAGAAGGCTGATAACTTTACGGATGTCATAATAAGTAAATTCGCCCTTTTAAAAGATAGGCGGATAAATTTAATTTATAAAACTTAGTTGTCAGCTAAGTGTGTACGCGGCTTAACGTTTTCTTATAACGTCATTATTCTTGAAATTATTGTGGTTGTCGCCTACCCTAGCCTAAACACCACGAGCCGCCACTGAAAATCGGTCAAGTCATTTAGAAAATATGAAGGATTGAAATTTAAAATGTTTATTTACAAATTATCAGAGTAAATGATAAGGATAAATTCCTTCGACCAATTCGCTATTTTTGTCCTGTTATTTTAGATGTTTACTGCTGATTTTAGTGATTTGTCATGCCACAACGATCAGGTGCGGTAGTTGCTAGATAGCTGTTCTGTAACTTGTGCGTTTAAATTTCTCAATATCATTAAATTTAAACATGGAAATAATCGAACTTTATTTTAAAAATAATGAATGTGGCATTCGGGTTGCGCAGATATTTAATGAACGACTTCCTGAAAAACACCTTTCCGGCAAAATTGTTCGCGAGTTAGTAGCAAAATTTCGCGAAACTGGATCCCTTATGAATAAAAAGAAGCAGATGGAAAATCCTGTAGTAAATGAAGCTATGGAGGTCTTTGTATTGGGCCAAGTTGCCATGGATAGTACGCTAAGTACAAGAAAATTAGCCGATGAGACCGGCGTGAATCGTACAAGTGTCCAAAGAATATTGAAAAAACACCATTTCGACCCGTATAAAATTCAGTTGGTACAAGAACTCAACGAAGACGATTTTGATCGCCGCTTGCAATTTTGTGAAACTATTAGTGAACGAGTGGCCAATAATAATAATTTTCTATTCAATGTGTGTTTTTCGGATGAGTGCACTTTCTTTTTGAACGGTGTAGTTAATCGGCATAACTGTCGGTACTGGGCTGAGAACAACCCCAGGGTATTTCACGAGGTGCACACACAACATCCTCAGAAATTGAACGTGTGGGCTGGTATTTTTGGAAATTCTATTATGGGTCCTTTTTTTCTTCCTGGAACTCTAACAGGTGATATGTACTTAGATTTACTGGAAAATACCATCGACCCAGCCCTAACTGACATCATCGAAAATAATCCTGGATACGTTGAAGCGGAACTGATATTTCAACAAGACGGTGCACCTCCACATTACTCTCAAAATGTGCGTAATTATTTAAACACTAACTTTCCCGGGCGGTGGATAGGACGAAGGGGTGCCATTGAGTGGCCTCCCCGGTCACCCGACTTGACTCCTTTAGACTTTTTTCTATGGGGACACATAAAAAGTAAAGTGTATAGCACTCCACTTGCCTCATTAGAAGATCTGCGAACACGAATTATTGAAGTTTGTCGCGAAGTGACCCCTCAAGTTCTTCAGAATGTTCGAGAACGATTTGAAGCTAATTTGTATTACTGTATGGAGGTCGACGGGCAACATTTTCAGCAGTTGCTTCATTAATATGGTAAGTTTTTTTTTTATTTAATTCAATTTATGCGTTTTTTGAAAAATGTATTTTTCAAATTTCAATCCTTCATATTTTCTAAATGACTTGACCGATTTTCAAAACCAAAGCGGGAATGTATAGAGAATGGAAAGCCCTTTTCATTGCGGTACCACTTGACCCCTCTTCCCATTTGAAAAAGTTTGGAGGATGACACCCCCGCCTAGAGGGTTGAAAATTTTGCGATCATTTTAAGGGCAAAAGTTGTCCTCCTCACAAACAAAATTGACGTGTTTTTGGATTTTTTGGAAAAAAAATTATCCTGGCCGTTATGCCTTGCGGTACGTTTTCGATGGGCCACCCTGTATATATATATATATATATATATATACATATTGTGTCTACTTAAGTTCTCTACATATGGGAAACTTTTTTATTAGTAGTTTTACGGAAAAAAGTTACTCTTTTGAAAAAGTTTTGCTCTCTGCCAAAATAATATTAAAATATTCAAACTTGATATTGCATATATAGGGTGGTCAAAAATTATAAAAAATCGAAATTGATTCCAGTTTCTTATTTTCGTTCCTACCTACATACCAGCAAAATTTCCTTATTTATCGGTTGTTGATAATGGCATTGTCACTGCCATTGTCAACCACAATATTGTATTACTTTATTGAAACATCAGTTTGTATATTACAGTAAAAAGAAATGCCGCTGAAATTAAGCAAAGAAGATAAAATTGAAATAATTTTAATTGTCGGAGAAAATTATAAAACATTTCGAGAAGCTGCAGACACTTTTAACAACAGACACCCCAATAAAATTATACATTTCACAACAGTTGTTAACAACGTTTTTTGAGATTTGATTTCTGCAAGCCTCTCTAATGAATCCCTTAGTTGACTCTGGCACTTCTTGAATGGAACTTTCGATATTCCCTATAATAGTTGGTAAACTATTTTTTACTGGAGGCTCTTCAAAATTCAAACCATTATTTAAAAGGGCGATTTCTCTATTATCAAAAAAAATTTTTTTGGTGGTTTCAACTTTCTCAGTTTGTTTTTAAGTGAACACATTTTCTTCAAAAATTTGGCATCGATAACTACGAACATTTCTTTTTGGAAATCCAACCACTGTTCAAATTCTAAATTACTAAGCTTATAAGTGAGTTTTTTAAATAATCCGTATGCTTCAATTTCAGGCATACTTTGTTTGCTATACAGATTTTTAATTTCTAAATCCAGCCACTTTTGTTTGGCAAAAGATTCAACCTTCCCAGTAACGGGTGATTGTTTAGGGATCTTGACTGAAATGAATTTAGGGAAAAGTGAAAAAGACTTGCATGATTTTAGAAACCAAATATCTGCTGCTATTAACCTAATCTTAGTACAGTAGTTACAATAAAGGTTTTGTTCCGTTGACCGTGAAGCCATGTTGTGTTAGGACTTAGGTATAGGTAGAAACTGGTAAAATATTGGTTGAAATACAATATAATGGAACCAAATGGCGTCCGATAAAAATGTCTAAAAACAGTATATAAGTATGTGTTCCTAAATAACTATGTACTAAAGTAAATTGAGCCACAAGTTCCAAGCAAACGAAATTTACCGATTTTTTAGTACTGTATCAGTAGGAAATATATATAAATATCAACAGAGGTGAAACCCAGGACGATGTTTCACAAAACCTCGCTTTGAATTCTAATTTTCCACATCACAAGGTAAAACAAATCAGCCGAATAAACGGGAACGACTGAAAAACACGCAAATTTGAGTTCGCAGAGGTGGAAAATTTATATATCACTTGTTAAATGAGATCTGGGAATTTGACTCGTTCTAAGCTATTTATTAAGGATGAAAAAGTCGCTTATTATGTACACGTTTTACGTCTGTTGCCGGTCGAAGAATTCATTTTAATATAGCGCGAATCCTACGAGACTGATCCAATTTGATAAAAGAAAGAACGGCGGTTCATCTCTTTCCCTTCGCTTCTTTGTACGTGTTTTGTATGGTTATTTAGAATGTACAGGGTGTCCCATTTTCGTAGGTTTTACGGGGTTTCCAGCTTATGAGTAGAGATAGAGAGATGCGGTTTTCGCAACACCGTGCTACTTTTCGATGAAACTAAAGAGGCCGCAAAGAGATTTGCCCTAACCATTTTAGTTTCCGTGCTACAGGGTGATTTTGAAAATTTGTCATTTTCGGACACCCCCTGTAACTCAGCTATCGTAAAATATATTTAAAATGTTTCAACTGGTATTGATAGATTTTTTCACGTAGAATTCAGTGGCGTACTCAGATTTTTGCTGAGAATCATAGTTTTTGACATATTGGCATAACCTACTATTTTTTAAATGGGACACCCTATATATTATTTTTTCATCTTATTCTTCGTGTCGAGAGCTTTTCAAAAACATACCATAAGTCATATTTATTTTCATAAATAACATGAAAAAATGCATTTTTCTTTAAACGGATTTATAGCATAGCAGATCAATCGAAATAAGAGAAGGTGGCTGTGGAGCCATGGAAAAAGTTAACAAATATTTATTAACGAAATAACATAGTAACAGCATCAGAAAAAATTAGGAAGTAGGTAAAAGGTAATAATTATAATTTCATTAAAACTACAAATATTGGTCAAATTGTAGACCATTATGTGTCCTACAAGTGTGACAAACTTTAAGAATTCTTTTTAATGCATTTTCTATTGTAAATGACTGTCTTTGTAACTCTGCAAAAGCGTTTTCGGTGGCCATTCTTAGTTGTTCTAAGTTTTCGTATCGCCTTACATAAACCTTGTTTTCTAAATAACCCCACAAAAAGAAATCTAAAACTGAGAGGTCAGGGGATCGTGGTGGCCATCGAACAGGTCCGTGGGTTCCTATCCATCTTCCAGGAAAATGGTCGTTAAGCCAGTTTTGACTTATTCTGGCATTGTGGGCTGGAGCTCCGTCTTGCTGGAAATAAATCCTATTTAGTTGAGCCAAGGGAACATCATCCAAAATTCCTAATGCGTCTTCTAGGATTCGCAGGTAACCAATCGAATTCAGATTTCCTTCATATATTTGGTAAACTATTTTTCAATTGAAAATAAAACAGGAGACATTGAATCCAAATCTGCCCTGACGCTCCCTAGGAAAAATAACATGGTTGTTTTCTTGACTCCAAAATCGCGTGTTGTGTCTATTTAAAATCCCTGAACTAGTAAAATGTGCCTCGTCTGATCAAATAATCTTTTTTTCAAAATCGATATCTTCTGCCTTCATATTTATAAACCAATTGCAGAACTCCAATCTGCGCTCTGCATCACCAGGATGCAGATGATGCACAAGTTTGTATTTATAGGGTTTGAATTTGTGCTTTTTCAAAATTTTCTGCCCTTTGGTTTTCGGTACACCCGCCTCTTCGTCTATTTTCCTGCAAGATGTTTCAGGAGCTGTCTGAACGAGGGCTAAAACCTTGACCTCAGATTCTTCGTTGTCTTTATTGTAAGTTCGCGATCGAGGCTTGTTAAAAGATCCATATTGGCAAAGATTATTTTTAATTTTTTGAAAAATTCTTTTTTCTGGTTGTCTTCTCTCGGGATATCTAAGATAAAATAAAGCGAACCAATAAAGTCAAAATGCAGGAAGATAAAAAAGAACTAACCTGTTCAGATAAAGCTCTGCCGCCTGATCTGCATCTTCATTAGACAGTATAAAACACGCGTTCATATATATTTCTCAAAATATTCAAATTTTTTATTCTGAGCCATATTAAAAACAATAATTATAATAGACGTCAAGAAAAATTTAAACGCAATAATGCCAAAAATGACAGCAGTAATGGCTGCCTGATCATATTTTTGTTGGCGTTGCCATGGCTACCACAGCCACCTTCTCTTATTTCGATTGATCTGCTATGCCATAAATCCGTTTAAAGAAAAATGCATTTTTTCATGTTATTTATGAAAATAAATATGACTTATGGTATGTTTTTGAAAAGCCCTCGACACGAAGAATAAGATGAAAAAATAATATATAGGGTCTCCCATTTAAAAAATAGTAGGTTATGCCAATATGTCAAAAACTATGACTCTCAGCAAAAATCTGAGTATGCCACTGAATTCTACGTGAAAAAATCTATAAATACCAGTTGAAACATTTTAAATATATTTTGCGATAGCTGAGTTACAAGGGTGTCCGAAAATGACAAATTTTCAAAATCACCCTGTAGCACGGAAACTAAAATGGTTAGGGCAAATCTGTTTGCGGCCTCTTTAGTTTCATCGAAAAGTAGCACGGTGTCGCGAAAACCGCATCTCTCTATCTCTACTCATAAGCTGGAAACCCCGTAAAACCTACGAAAATGGGACACCCTGTATACTAAATAGGAGCAGGGCCGCAAAGAGCTGCGTCGGGCCCCGATACAAAAAAATTTCACGCCCCCCCTTCTAAAGATAAAAAAAATATTTCTCTGGGATTTTTTTTACATTTCAAGGTCAAACGATTTAAGTATTGCCCCAGTGTATAAAAATGAAGAACGACTGAGTATTAAAGTAAAGACAATACAATTAAACTTTTTAAAACTACAATAATTTGATTTAATTAATTATTAATTAAAGTATATAAGGTTTAGTTATATATTATATGTCATACTATTAAAATAAATATAAAAATTAGCTTTTGGAACAGGGTAAATATTCATATACCTAACTGTTTAAAACCGGGTTGTAATAAATTAAATTAGAAAACAATACATATTAAAGTAATTCTCAGTTATATTAAAATAAACTACACAAGGTATAAACGTGTATATACAACAAAACATCATTTTGACAACTACAAGACAAGCTACTATTTACAGAAACAAAAATAATAAAATATTCAAAATAAGATAAAAATTAGTATAACGGAGCTTTACGGCATTTTGCAGATGCAAAATTTTCAATGATTTTTGAAAAGTAACAGGTCCTAGCCATTTTAGACTCAATTGCTAAAATCCCAAGAGCACTTAAACATTTTTGTATCATGGTCGACTTCAAAACATTTTTGATTCTGGAAACTTGGCTAACGGATCGTTCTGCTTGGGCCACGGTAACAGGTAGTATACAAAAAAAGTTTTAACGCTATAACTGTATTTGGGAACAGATAATCTAATTTTAATTTGTGGATTTTGTTTAGAAGGTTTAATGGATCTATATATTTGCAATTTGTTTAGCTGTTTCAAATCTTGTAGATATATTAAGAATATCAGAATCTAGTATTCTATAAAATATATTTACTTTGAAATGTTCTTCCGCGCTTAGCTCTTCAAATGCATCCTTTAATAAGGTTTCGTCATAAAAAGCCTTTCTCTTGCGTTTCCTTTTCTCGGATATATAGGTCGGTTGACATATTTAAATTAAGGGCTACCAACTTACATTCACCTAAAATGTTTTCCCAGCTATTCCTAATAATATTTAAATCTTCAAGCAGTGAATGCAAATTTTTAACCTCAATATCTAGAGTCACGGAAACTGTTTGAAGAATAATACTCCTAAAATTGATTGCTGTGAGTACTTTTAGCCAAGATGAAGCCGTTAGAATGCATTCAAAAGTGTCTAAATAAGACAGAATGTCAGTTAACCCAACTCTTACTTCTGGTGTTAAATTAAGCTCCAATAACTCGACAATGGCATCTTTTATTCCAGATAACTTCTCGCAGACTGGCTTGAGGGCTGAAGGGATTGAAAGCCAGAATCCTTGCTTGCACGCCCTTATATTGTCCGCTCATGTTACTACCATTGTCATTGCCTTATTGTCCACGACAATCCGATATTAATATTTCTTTTTTTTTAAGTGTCCAAAATCATGTTAGTTATTGACTCCCCAGTTTTTTTAATGCAATTGATAAATTCTAAAAATCTCCCAAAAACCTGTTATTCGTTTTTGTCATTCAACTACACAAAACGTAAAATAAATGTTGTTTGTTCATTATGTGAAGAATTTGGAGTAGCGACGACGATTATGGAAAAATACTTCGCGAGATTTCTCTCATTTAAAATTTTTTCCGTAACGTATTCTGCACAAAGTGAAATGAATTCATTTTGAAGGTAATGAACTTGCAAGGGTGTTTTAACTTCTTGAGAACCTTTAACAGCTTCTAAACGCTCTGCCAGTAAAGCATCATAATGTGCTAGCAATTCTAATATGCCAGGAAAGTTGCCATTGTTTGAATTTCCAATTAAATGAGACGATCCTGATCCTCTAAAAGCTAGTCCTCTTTCCGATAAAAATAAAATAACGTGAAGAAATCTTTGTAAAAGTAATTTCCACTCGCAATTTTTACTCAAAATACTTTGTTCTAGACTTCTCCATTCCAAGTATGACGAGCGATGAAAGGAACTATTTTTATGTTTAGGTATTCTATTGCACAATTTTTTGTAGCCATAAGAAGGGCACCAACCATTTTCAGAAAAAAAAATCGTGAAATTGAATGCAAATTTGCTAATTTACCGGAAAGTAAGCGGCATGGAAAACAAAATAATGACTGTTTCTTGGAGTTCCAAGTTATCCAGTCTCTTGATACAACTTCTCCATTTTTCAGATGTTTGTTCATTAAGTATTTGGCAAATTTTATTTCACTGTTATCCAGAGGAAGTTCGGACGGAATTGACGCTGGTCCGTTTCGTATAGCTGCTTCTATATCGGTAGGAGTAGGGTGCACTTTTGAATTTCACATATCAAAAGTAGATGCGCTGTATATATTTAAATCGTAATTTGTAATATTTTGCTCGATATTAAGTAAATTTGAAAATTTCGAAGTACTAGGAGTGGGACTTAAAAATGCAGACACAGCATCGGGTTTGAACAACGCTAAATCAGTAGTGAAGGAGGAGGAGGATTCTCCAATTTCGGTATCGGTTTCGTTAGATGTTTTCTTCAAAGGAACAAATCCAAGATTTTCAAGGGTCTTTTCCCCTTTTTTCATATGCTGTAACTTTTGCTTTTGTTCCTTACGTAACAACCATAAAGGAAAAAATTAACCACCCTTATTGGTCCGTAAATAAAGGAATCCGTTATGCTTAATAAACTTCAAGTCCTGTCATATTAGCAAAGCGCTTGTGCACAATAACGATAACGAACCGGTGAAATAAACGTCTTAAAAACTCTCTAATAATTGCTCTTATGTACCTACCCTTATATAAATGATCATTCCAGGCAAATTTTAGGGTATGGTAAGGTATAAAATCTTTTTATTTAAACCCAAAATAATTGTAGTAAAAATCAATTAAACGTAGCGATTGCCAAACAGAGCGTAAAAAGATCAAGCACGCACAGGATGCTGTCTCAGCACGTCACACGAATGCACGATGAGCATTGGCGAAATACGCAGAATACGTGAATCGCGGTGTTGTCAATGGCAGAAAGACTTTAATATTGTTAACCCGTCTCTCGTCGGGCCTGAACAGGAGGAAAGACAGATAATATTTTGATTAGACGATCCATCCAATGAAATATCAAATAACCCATAAATGAATCATGGATCCCAACTTTGTATTGTATTATATTCCGTAGAGTTGAGATCCATCTAGAGATTTCCACGTAGTACATCGCCTGAGGTCGACGTTAAATTTGACATAAAAATCAAGTACTACATAGAAGTAAACTGATAAATGGTAAGTATTTAAGATGACGCATGACGGCCTAATAAAATGGTTGAAAAATTAGCCTGAAAAACTACCTATTAGATTAATTTCAAATTTTATGCAACATTAAGTGTGTCTTAAAAAAATCAGTATAAAAACTGTATTCAATTTATTTTAAATTATGTCAAAAAAACCATTGCAACTTAAAGGAAAGCCTCCAAGTAAATAGTTTTACGCGTTTCGCATATAAGCGAGGTATTAGTCGAAGATTAATTCCACCTATTTATTTATTTCAATCTTAATTGGGACCCTCCTAACACCTCGTTTGTTTTATTATGACTTTAACAAATAATCTCGTTATTTAGTGAGGGTGTTAAATTGCCCTAGACTTAACTTTAAAGCCCTTTCTAAAAGACGAATTAAATAAACTTTAAGATTTAGTGGGGGACTTAATGATTGTTTATTGCAAAACTTCTTCCTACACTTGACAATTAATATCATCAGTACTATTATAAACAGTTAACCCATCGACCGTCATGTGGGGGCTAACAAACCCCAACGCTCGAAAATTACTTAAAAAATTTTAACTGATTTTTGTTAACAGAGCCTGAGTAGCTTCTAAAGGTGGCTTCCTAAGATTCGTATTTTCATGGATAGTGGACCAGGGTCTTTTCCCATGGTGCGTAATGATTTGATCCTAAACTTGAAATTGAACCTGATTCTCTTAATTAAGTACATAGGTTGGCACAGAGTTTGTCATCTGATGTCGACCCTCTTTCCTACTTGAGTGATCTACTTATACCTCACTCATTCTACTTTTCTCTACTCACGCAGGTGAAGCGAGAAGTACTATTCAGGATATCAAAAAGAAGAAATCTTTCGGAGATGACGAAATAAAGGATGCCAGAGTGTGCATTGGACGCCCTTGCGACTGCTATCAATGATTCCTGGTTGGGGCATATTTTTTCTTTCTGTTTTAAAATTGCCAAGGTTATTTCCCTACACAAGGGTGCAGAAAGTGATTATTGTCCACTTTGTCCAAATTGATAGCAAAAATTATAACGGGTAGAGTATGGAATTATTTGCAATCTCTAAATGTTGAATGGGTGAATCAGTGGAGGCTGTGTTCTGTGATCTCTCAAAAGCTTTTGACTGCATGGATCACGAAATCAACCCGCAGCCCGCCTTCTAATTTCTTGCGGCTCCCAGAGTCTAAAGAAAATATGGTATTGCGCCGTGCCCGCGAATGACACTCCGAGGACGCTAGCGCCACCTAGGTAGAAGAGATTTACTATGTGAACTCACGATTACGATTACCCACAAGGCCACTAGATGGTACTGACATTTTTATCAGAGAATTAAAATCGTTTCTTCTACCTCAACATTAAAAATGGCTTCTAGTTCGGGTAAAAAACGAAAAATTTGTGAAGAAAAGCGCATATTTTAAGAAAAGTGTGTTAATCAAAAACCCGTCTGTTTGATGTGTCAAGAATCTCTTTCAGCCTTGAAAGAATACAACTTAAAAAGACATTACGATACAAAGCATGTTACAAAGTTTGAGACATTCAAAGGACAATTACGGCAAGATAAAGAGAGAGCTCTAAAAAGTCAGCTTCAATGACAGCAAGATAGTTTTCAAAACCAGAACATTGAAAATGAAGCAAGCGTGAAATATAGCTACATTATATCCGAAAAAATAGCTTTGAAATCAAAACCTTTTACTGATAGTGAACGGTGCCCGTCTCAAAAACAACTTTTTTCTAAAGTTGGTTTGTCCGGTGTTACTGTCGCCAGAAGAATCGAAGGGTTAGCGGCAGACATTGAAAATTCACTAAAAGAACGCGCATCGAAGTTCGTATACTAGATTTAACCGATACCTCTCAATTAGCTATATTTATTGGGGGATTGATTATAATTTTAAAATCACTGAAGAGATTGCTGCCCTTTTTTTGATTAAAGGAACTGCAAAGGGATTTGATATTTAGTAATTGTTTCGTGACACTACTGAGACGATATAATTTAGATTTGACAAACCTTTCTGCAGTTGTAACAGACGGTGCACTATCCATGGCAGGAAAAAATAAAGGGCTTCTGGTTTTGATAAAAAAAACAGCAGAAAGATCTTCCTTTGATGCGTTACCATTGTATCGTTCATCAACAAAATATTTATGCAAAATCCACAAATATGAATGAGGTGATGAAAGTGGTCGTAAAAACTGTGAACTTTATTAAATCGCGCGGCCTCAATCACAGAGAATTCCAAAAATTTTGACATGAAATTTATGCCGAGTATGGTGATGTGACATATTTTTCTGATGTTCGTTGGCTGAGCAGAGGAAAAATGCTGAAACGCGTTTTTGAACTCAAGAAGGAAATGGCTTCCTTCATGGAAACCAAAGGGAAACCAGGTCCTCAATTTAGTGACCCGACTGGCTGCGCGACTTTGGATTTTTCGCGGATATCACGCTACAACTCAATTACTTAAACACCAAACTTCAAGGAAAAGAAAATCTCATCAACAACCTACTTGACACTGTGAAGTTTTTGAGTTTAAACTGGATGTATTGAAAAATCAGTTGTTTAATTTTCGCACCCCCAAACTGAAGAGTTGCAAATCTAGATTTACTCATAAAAGAGTTCCAATCAAAGTTTTCTGACTTGGCAGAGATAATGAAAATTACGTCAATTACGAGAATGTGAGGTTTAAAATAAGGTCGATAGTTACAGACGCACATCTGGAAGTAAGTTTGCGGATTGAATCAGTGTCTGATAGGAGGTTCTCGTCAATGAGACCACTTCTGTTCTTAATTTACATAAACGACCTTATTCGCGTTAATATCTCTGGACAATTCACACTCTTTGCTGACGATACGTATATAGTCTGGCACAGTAAAAATATTGAGGGTCTTAAGTCTAGTATATCAGCTGACTTATTGGAGATTAAAAATGGTGTAGCGCTAACCGATTTTCACTGAATGTTGAAAAAACAAACATAGTTGGATTTAGGTTTAACAGACAGGGTTTATATTTAAGGAACGATCCGCTACAAGGAAAGTCTGCAGCTAAATTCTTGGGAATTCTTGTTCCGCGTCAACAACCTTCGCTATGGGGATCACATTATGGGACTGGGAAGAAAACTCTCATTAGGGTGCTTTGCTATTAAGCCCGCCTTCTTTTGGGCGGATGGTCAAGTAGGGTTTAACCTTGGCGAACCATTCGAATAAAATCTTTTGTTTTCCTGTGTATGTTTAAACATTGAAACGCATGAAATCCATGGGAACGTACTAAATTGATGAATATTAAGGATGAAATATTGGCCCATTCGTTCATTCATATGAGGGGACAAATTGAGTCAACGAATCAAACCGATGAACCGATCCGAATAGTGAGTAGCGCGCTTTAGAATCGCGAGGAAAGAACTTGGCCCTACGTTGGCTCGGACGGTTCGTTTTGTAGTTCTTGTATTCTACTTTGACGGTTTAGTATCCAGTATCTGCTTAACATCTTGTTCGTACTGCAGAAGAAGGCTGTTCGATTCATTCTTGATGTCAAACAGTGGGAATCATGCAAACCCCACTTCTTCCTTCAGAAAATTCTTACCATCACATCCTTGTTTGTTGTCGAGACCACTTTGTTGGTCTACAAGAGTGGTCTTGGCGTCCCAGCTTCTCGAAACACGCGTCGGGCTCAAGATTTGCCTTTGCCAATTTCAACCAGGGCTCTTACTAAGCATTGACTCATATATGAGGCTTTTTCGAAGGTCCCTTAAAAAGTTGTCAATTTCCAAAGCTTATAACCTGAGTGAATTTTTTATAATGAGCTTGAAAGAGTAATGTTTTTCCTCTTTTATTTATTACTTTCCTCGTAAAAGGGAAGTATTGTCATCGCGAGAAATAATCACCCTTTGAGATTTTTTCAAATGTTTACGTTTCAGGGTCCCTAGATGCCGAAAAACATGTTCTGTCGTCGTTTTGTCTGTCTGTCTGTCCGCGGCGTAGCTAAAAAACAACTTCCCGATTGACCTCAAAGGGTGATATGAGGATGACCTGGTAATATTTTGGTAAAAATCGAATACGCCGGAACGGCATAGCGGCCTAGAAAAACTTAAAAATAACAAAATGGCGGTGTGTCTTAATGTAAAAACTAGTTATTCAATTTATTTTAAATTATGCCCAAAAATGAAGTGTGTAGGTAGAAACTGGTCAAATATTGGTAGGAATCCAATATGATGGAACAAAATGAGACTCAATAAAAATATTTGAAAAGATATAGTATACAGTGTGTCTACTTAAGTTCTCTACATATGGGAAACTTTTTTATTAGAAGTTTTACGGAAAAAAGTTACTCTTTATAAAAGTTCTGCTTTCTGCCAAAATAATATTAAAATATTCAAATTTGAGATTGTATATACTGGGTGGTCAAAAATTCCAAAAAATCGAAATTGACTCAAGAGAAAAGTACCTTTAATTTTTATTTTATAGCAAAATGTAATACAGAATCTTACTTAGAATAAAAAAAACATATCTAGCACTAGATTCGTTGCTTCCTATCTGAAATCACTTCTTAAGGAATGTAAAACTTTGGCTTCTTACTGGCAAGTCCAGTTTCTTACTTTTGTTCCTACCTACATACCAGCAAAATTTCCTTATTTATCGAATGTTGATAAAGGCATTGTCACTGCCATTGTCAACCATAATATTGTATTACTTTATTGAAACATCAGTTTGAATATTATAGTAAAAAGAAATGCGGCTGAAATTAAGCAAAGGAGAGAAAATTATAAAACATTTCGAGAAGCTGCAGACATTTTCAAGAACAGACACCCCGATAAAATTATACATTTCACAACAGTGGGGAATATTCTAACTAAATTCAAGACTTTTGGAAATGTAGAAAATAACTTTAACAAGAAACGGAGGTCAAGGGTTGCGAATGACGAAACTACAAATCAACTAATGCTCTCTGTGATAGAAGACCCTAAAAAGTCCCTACGCAAAAGGCCAGCAACATTGCTAAATAACGTAGGTAAAGATACAGTTTCAAAAATATTAAAAGAAAACAGTTTTCGACCATACAAACCAAAATTTATACATACCTTGAGACCAGGAGACGATTCGAGTTTTGCTGTCTGATACAAGGGGAGCTAGAAGATGATCCTTTTATGGCAAGACGCATTATTTTTACCGATGAAGCAACGTTTACTTCCAATGGGACTGTAAGTTCCCAAAACTGTCGTTGGTGGAGTGACGTTAATCCTAATTTTGTTACACAAACTCGTGATCAGTATTCATTCAAAACAAATGTGTGGTGCGGAATTTATAAAGATAGAGTAATTGGACCAGTTTTTTTTCAACATAATTTAAATAGTCAACGCTACTTGGATTTTCTAAATACTTACTTGTACGATTTTATTCATGAACTACCCATAAGTGAGAGGTTCCAAATATGGTACCAGCAGGATGGCGGACCATGCCGTGAAGCAAGGGATGTAAGAAAATATTTAAATTTTATCTTTAATGGACGAGTAATCGACAGGTATTCTGATATTTTCTGGCCAGCTAGATCTCCGAACTTGAACCCTCTTGATTATTTCTTTTGGGGCTACTTAAAAGAGAAAGTGTATCTAAAGAGATCATTTCAGAATGTTGATCGTTTGGAGAGGGTAACGAGAGAAGAGAGTTTTAGGAGAATTTCCTATAAGAACGGTTACCCGTATGGAAAGAGATGGTGGATATGTTGAGGCAAATGTGCAGTGACGGAACAGTTACTGTTAATTAAGTTATTTACATGTAATGTTTATTAGAATTAAAATTAGTGAAGTTATTTTCTACATTTCCAAAAGTCTTGAATTTAATTGGAATATTCCCCACTGTTGTGAAATATATAATTTTATCGGGGTGTCTGTTGTTAAAAATGTCTGCAGCTTTTCGAAATGTTTTATAATTTTCTCCGACAATTAAAACTATTTCAATTTTATCTTCTTTGCTTAATTTCAGCGGCATTTCTTTTTACTATAATATTCAAACTGATGTTTCAATAAAGTAATACAATATTGTGGTTGACAATGGCAGTGACAATGCCATTATCAACAATCAATAAATAAGGAAATTTTGTTAGTATGTAGGTAGGAACAAAAGTAAGAAACTGGACTTGCCAGTAAGAAGCCAAAGTTTTACATTCCTGAAGAAGTGATTTCAGATAGGAAGCAACGAATCTAGTGCTAGATTTGTTTTTTATTCTAAGTAAGATTTTGTATTACATTTTGCTACAAAATAAAAATTAAAGGTACTTTCCTCTTGAGTCAATTTCGATTTTTTGGAATTTTTGACCAACATATGCAATCTCAAGTTTGAATATTTTAATATTATTTTGGCAGAAAGCAGAACTTTTTATAGAGAGTAACTTTTTTCCGTAAAACTACTAATAAAAAAGTTTCCCATATGTAGAGAACTTAATTAGACACACTGTATATGTGTTACTAAATGAAAAATGATTTTGTTACAATTTATTGATTTGATATTGTAGCAATTACTATTGTAATGATTATCATGTTTTTGTGGTTATCATGATTTTTATTGTTATTCTATCTCTTATAGTGTTTTTTACTATCTTTTAATTGGAACATGTATCCTGTAAGACACTTTTCGTAAATAAATCAATAAATAAATATCGTATTTTGAGTAAAGGAAATACGTAAAAATGGGTGAAAAAATAGTTGTATGATTCGAACTAGACAACCATACATACAAAGGCGTGGAAATAATTTGATCAAAAAGATAATGCAACTAACATTTGAATACATTTAAACCAACTGCAAAAACACTTTCTTGTGAAAAGAAAACTCTTGGATGCAGTATAGAATTAACTTACAGTATAAAGTCAACAAGATCCTTAAGGAAAACGAGATCCAAACTGTAATCAGCTTTTAGTGTACCGAAAATGACTTGCCAATTTTGTACAACTTTAAAGTAATAAGCAAAGTTTAACAGTTTAGATTTTGTCGTCAAAAACAAATATGAAAGCGCCGAGAGTAGCGGGAAAACGAATTTCTCTTCGGAAAGAGACGTTTATTGCGAACTTATAACAATCGTTTCTTGCTCCACGTGCATAAACGGCTTTATTCTAATATAGGTTACGTCACTCAGAGCGGTATATTGGATGTTTTTTGTAAAGTATGTGTCGAGTTTATACAAAACCATGTATCTGTAAAATATATCAGGACAGAAAACGTAATTTATGCCACTTAATTTCAGTAATTCATAGATTTTGAGGTCTATCTGTACATTTTTGAAGTGTATTTTTCATTCGCTGATTGAGTGAAACTAAACATATTTAAAGCTCAATGTCGGTATATTTGACCGGAACAGAAACCCATGGAAAAGCATATTCCCTGAAACATAATTCCAGACAAAATGGTGAATGAACCAATATAGTCTTCCTTTGGTGGCGCCACTCAGTGGAAGGAGCCTGTATTAAAAGTAGGATAGGTACTGATGATCTTTTACTATTTTGCGATTGTTAAATATAGGTACGTCTCACATCTCAAGCTTTTAAGAAAATATTCAATTTTTTAAAAGTTCTGTGTTTACGTAAGTTTAATTTTTTTTTACTTTTCACTTCAATGGTTTATAAATAAAAGCTTTTTTTCAAAAATATTTTTTAAATTTACTTTTAGTATTACTTTTTTCAACTCCCTGATTTTTAATAGGGGTGAGGGATGTTGCGATATTCAATTTTGAAGATCTCATCGAACACTAACTGACTTTCGCGTCAAAATTTTGACCGATATCGAAATGAAAGCTAATATACCGAAAGAGGCAATATGGAAAAAATATCTACATAATAACCAACAAAAAGACTACTTACTTTTGTGATCAGATTTTTAAATGCTGGAAATGACCACCTTTTACTTCCATGCAGTAAAATAAGTTGTTTTCAAAATGTTCCCGTACATTACGCTACATCATGTGATTTTAAAAATCATCCAGTGATTCGGACTTGGTAGCATAAATCATAGATTTTTTGACCCCATAGAAAGTCCATTGGATTCAAGTCAGGTGACCGGGGTGGCCACTAAATATGACCCTTCTTCCAATCCAGCTTTAAGGAAAATTTTTATCAAAAATTCTGGCGCAGGGGCTGGATATTTAGCATTTAGCATTCTCTAATAATTTGAGATAAATTTCGCCATTGAGATTACCGGGTATAAAAAGACATTTAATTTTTGGGGATGCTAAATATGTACTTCACGAAATAGTCTTGGATTTTCATCTAACCAATACCGAACAGTTATGCCTATTTACGATGCCGTTAAAGTAAAATGAACACTTATCTGAAAAACAGATATAGAACATGTAGTTTCGATTTTTTTAATAATTTTACAGACCACTTCACGGAACTGAAGTCAATATATAAAGGAAGAAGCAAGGAATATATAAAATTCCTTGCTTCTGTGAAGAAGTGTATACGGTAGAAACAGGACTCTCAATATCAACTAGACTTAAGGAACATGAACAATGTATTAAAAAGAAACAAATTGTTCAATCTGCTGTAGCTAAACACCAGCGTACCACTGGTCGTATTATAAATGTAAAGGAAATCAAGGTGTTCCAGGGTTTTATAAACGAAAAATTAGAGAATCGACTGAAATTTTTACAAAAATGTTCAATACAGATACGGGTTACGGTCTACATCACACGTGGAAACCGATCTTAACACAGAGTCACGGTTCGGCAAAAACAAGTCGGGTATAAAAGCCCTCCTGAATCTCTCCGAGCTCATTCAATGCTTAAATCTCGTGGAATAAAGATCCCTGAAGATGCCTTGTGCAATCGAAGGCGAAACGGCGGACAGTGATTCCAATTGTACACAGTCTAATCTCAAGAATCCTGTACACCTATCTACGTAAGTTGTAAACTAGCCAATTCTTTAACACGTTGAACATTTTCGTAGACTTGTTAATACAAAAGAAGTTCTTCAACATCTATCGTCTAGTTATATTAAAAAAAAGTTACAAAAACATCGCAAAACGAAAAATAGAACAACAATTTTAACTGTTCTCCTAGATTCAACACAATGGAATATATTTCTCATAATTAGGTAGATGTGAGGCCTCTTCAGTTTCAAGAACGTAAAATTTAGATGGAATGGATATGTAAAAAGTGAAATAAAGGATTATTATATCGATTCAACAATTTGAGACCAACGGCTGTTTAAAAAGCAGTTGCAACTACTGGTTCCTGCGCGAAAAGAATGGACTAGACCTAGTTTTGTATTGAACGATGAAGTAGGGATAACTATTTTAGCATTTTTTGTTGTGTGTTGAGTGTTGAGAAAATATAAATGACTCCCTTATAAATTAAAAAGGGTCCAAAAATTAAGAGACTCTGGCTACGATAAAGCTGTTAAGTTCTGTAGAACGATAACGGGAAGAAATAAATTGAAGGACAATTTTATATGGACAATTGAATGTTTGTTTTCTACGAGCAAAGGAAGTTATATATTTTTGGACCAATCAAAACCCAAGATAGATTCAGGAAATCCAATATCAAGGGAATACTGTCTTCCTTAAGCATTTGGTGTTGATAGAACTGATGTATTCTAGGTCCTTATATGACGGAGCTTTATCGAATGAGAGATTAATTTTTAAAAGATAGTATTAAGGATGTGCTAGAATTGCCCCTAGTCGTTTATAGAAATGATATTTATCAAAAAAATGTGTGGATTGGAAAGTTAGGAACAATCTATTGACCTCCGAACAGCACCGATTTAACTGTGATGGACTTGTTTCTCTGGGGGCACGTAAAAGCCTTAATTTACAAAACTTAGTGTTACCATATTGACGACCTGAGAGAGGGCAGTAAATAAGACCCGACAGAGCCCTCATATTTTACAGAAATGCTTCCCGTACTGTACAGGGTGTCCGGATTTGGTTGCAAAAGCAGGGTATCTGGGAACCTGAGCTAATTTTTGGTGAAACTCATGAAGCCGTAAACAAAATTTTCATAGCCTTCTTCGTTTATGAGATACAGGGCGAAATAGAAAATTTTGCATTTTGGGACCCTCCTCGTATCTCGGTTATCCTTTAACTTAACGCAAAGGGAAAAATAGCTGGTTATGCAGTTTTTTACGCTGGATCCAGTGGCGTAGTCATATTTTTCATTTGAGTTGTTATTTTTTAGATATGACCAAAAGTTGTGTTTTTTTAATGGGACACCCTGTATATTTGTCCAGAAATTGATTTGTTCTTTTAAAAGCTTCTCAAAAATATATAATAGTATGGGTCTATTTAAATAAACAACAACAAAAATCCTGATTTTTATAATTATCATCCCAAATTTTGCAGTAGGCCATGCAAAACAATGCTGCCTTTTATTTAAAGTCGTTAACAATATCTACATTCTAACAATAAATCAAAAAAATATGTAATTAAATCTATTTATCAAAATATGTATTGATAATTTCGCACCAAACAAGTACCACCTACCTAGATTTATGTAACACAAGAACAAAACAGTAATAAATTATTATGTAACAAGCCTTTCAGCAAAAATCAACTGTCGTATAAGAACTACAGTAACCAAGGAAATCAAAAGAACTGTTCAAACTGATTTCCATTTTGTTCTATGCATGCTTCGCACAATTTTCTTTTTCGTTTTAGGGAATTAAGCAAAATAAAGGGATGATTTTGTAAATAGCGAAAATTTTCTCTTATTGCATTTTCTAAATCTTAGACATTATAATAGTGGTCTTTGTAAATTCTATTTTCCAGATATCCCCATAGAAAGAAATCTAAAATCGACCAAACTGGGGACAGAAAAGATATAATCTCGTCATTCCAGAATTGTGTGCAGGGCACCGTCCCGTTGAAAATAAATTTCGTTAATTTGCGCTAGAGGAACATCGTCAAGTAATTCAGGTATAGCTGCCTCTAAAATTTCTATATAGCGATTGGCTGTTAGATTTCCCTCAAATATATAAAATTTTATATGTGTTCCTAATATGAAGCAGGACACATTTAGACCAAACCTGCCCTGCTGTCTTCTGGGAAATATTTGGTGTTGATTTTCCTGGGACTAGAATCTACTATTGTGCCTATTGAGTATACCAGAATTACTGAAATGTGCTTCGTCTGACCATATAACCTTCCTTTCAAAATCTCTAACCATATCGCATCTTTCTCGAAACCAATTGTAGAAGACTAACCGACGCTCTGCATCCCCTGGCTGTAAGTGCTGCACGAGCCTAAATTTGTATGGGTGGTATTTGTGCTTTTTTAGAATTTCTTGAACTCTAGTTTTTGGAATCCCTATGCTCTTTTCACTGGCCCTACAAGAGTTTGTAGGGTAAGCTTCTGCATTAGCCAAAACCGTAATTTCATCAGCTTCCCGATTTTCTTTATTATATGTTTTCGTACGAGGTTTGATAAATGATCCGTGATTAAGTAAATTCTTTTTTATCCGATAAAAATTGGATATATTAGGTTGCCTCCTTTCTGGATATCTAAATAAAAATTAAGCAATAGTATTTCAACATACCTAAAAATTAACTATTTACCTGTTAAAATACATCTCAGAAGCCGCTTCAACATTTTCATTACTTAATATAAAACAAGCTAACATATCGTACTTTTCATAATGTTCGAAAGTTTGGTTTTCTTCCATAATAATACAAATATATTTTTACACAATAAACAAATACAAAAAACTAGCGCTATATTTTATATACGCATACAAAATTGGGAAATGTCATTTGACCCATACTATTATATATATATATATATATATATATATATATATATATATATATATATATATATATATATTTTGAGAAGCTTTTAAAAGGACAAATTAATTTCTGGACAAATATACAGGGTGTCCCATTTAAAAAAACACAACTTTGGGTCATATCTAAAAAATAACAACTCAAATGAAAAATATGACTATGCCACTGGATCCAGCGTAAAAAACTGCATAAGCAGCAATTTTTCCCTTTGCGTTAAGTTAAAGGAAAACCGAGATACGAGGAGGGTCCCAAAATGCAAAATTTTCTATTTCGCCCTGTATCTCATGAACGAAGAAGGCTATGAAAATTTTGTTTACGGCTTCATGAGTTTCACAACAAATTAGCTCAGGTTCGTGGAAACCGCAAGGTTCTATGTTTAAAAATAAGCGAGATACCCTGCTTTTGCAACCAAATCCGGACACCCTGTACTGTATTAGAAAAGTATATATTCTATAAAAAAAATGAAGGAAAATATGTCGAACAGTAAAGTATATAGTTCAACTAGTTGTAATGTTGTTTTATATCAATAAAAAGGTTCTTTTCTTTCATGAGTTCTTTTCACTGTTCATTTTCTAAATATCGTAAATTTAAATTCTGGTATCATTATTAATAAAACAATTAAAAAGTGCCACTTTAGCGATTTCTTTCCCACTAAACTTAATTGAAATCCATACAAGCTTAACTTAAAAAAAAAGGTGAATTTATATTAACATTTCAAAATATTGATCCTGTAATTTTTTTCCACTAATTCACAAAAAAACTTCAGGAAATTTAAAAAAAAAGATTCTATAATCATATTCCTATATGTACAAATAAAGAAAATTGGCTAGAAATGTAGCCAGAAATTTGGGGACCTGGAGGGTCCAAACGGTCAAACCGCAGGAAAATTGGGAAGAAGCATGCCTATACCAAAATATGCTTAGAGTTTCGGGAGGGCCAGACCCTTTGAATCCCTCCGCCTGGCTACGAGCCTGCCTATGGCTGATTAAACTGTCGCAAAACAAAATTAACATACGGTACTTTGTTTGGGCAGTGTATATTTACCCAGACGAAAAATTCACAAGGTCGTCCCACTGCGTGCGTGTGGCGTGGCCCGACCGACAACGGCCGCTGTCGTTGCCGGGGAGAAACTTGCCGAACCGTTTCGGTTGCGTTGTGACGCGCGCCGCTCCCCAGCCTGCTTCGTTCTCCTCTCGCGCCGCAAGCCCGCATGTGCACTGAGGACAACGACTCGATACGAGCCAGTTTCCAACACGCGTTTACATTCAAGGATTCGTTTATTAATTTATAGTTTGCTTTTTACCGATGAATGTGTGCTGTTTTAACATTTTTATTTGTTTAATTGCGTGAGCCATCGGAATTTGCTGCTGCTGAATAGGTAATGTTGTGATCTGTACCGTAGATTAGGTCGTTCAATATTTATTATGTTTAGATTTGATTTGTGTTTACATAAACAGTTTGTTATTAGGGTTGCCAGATTTACAAACGCAAAAGTGAGTTAAGCGAGAGGCATAGTATAGTGGCGATTCGGGACTAAGGATAGGCGATTATAAGATTTTAGTTATCGATAGAATCGTTAGGTGAAAATTATTTGATAAATTTAAATTATATTATCGGTAGTTCCTCCAGTAAGGAGAGTGAAGTCTTTACCAAATAAACTGAGGAGCAAAAAAACCTCGGTCTTATAATCTCATTACAATTGCTTCGATAACAAATTTGATACATACCCATTCCTAGACGAGACACTTATCAAGTCATTCATAATTACCTTTTCAAGTTTTTTTTGTTGTTAATTGGATGAAAATGATTATTCATTACCTTATAATTTTTCTTATTCATTGCAACAAGTAATGTTTATTATTTATCTGCTAAAAAGTGGGTGATTTTTAAACCCTTTAGCGGGAAAGTTGGCAAGCGTACTTGTTCGCACTATCGAATTCGTTGCGTGCTTTAACGGATGCCACAGCGTACTGCAGACTGCAGCGCCCTCAGCGATGCTACGCCACACACCAGCACAAATAAAATAAGACAATAATTGCATTCCAATCTGGACGATCTCGAGACCCAGAACTTCCCGCCTAATGATTTTTTGTTGAAATGTTGAAGTGTGATCCAATTTAGTTCAGTACATAGTCACAGTATATGTGTTACATACAATGAGGGCATAAAGTCTGGAAACCTTGAGATATGTCAAAAACTATACAAGTTGGGTAAAAAAGTTTCATATAAAAGTTGTATAGTTCCTTACGATTTATAATTCAAAAATGTTTTTGTGAAACTTGAAATATACAGGGTGTTTTAAAATTAAGTTACACGCCAAAACTTCAGAATCTGTAATGGAACACCATGTATATTATTTCATTTTAAGAATCTACATGAAATTCTGATCATGATTTATTAAGCATACCCTATCCCTAAAGTCAACTGTTTTTGAGATAAAAAAAAATGAGAAACTGTTTTACAAAATTTTTTTACTAACGATTAACAACGATAGTCTAAAATTCTAAATGATGCGTTTTAACGTAATAAATGCTGGAACTGTTGTTCGTTCACTTCCTGACAATATCCTAATCGAATGATGAACTCTTGTTGTAGATTTCGAATGAAAGTAGGTGGGATTTGTCGGATTTCATCACGATTTTTCAGCGCATCGATATTAGGAGGTCTGTTCAAATAAACTTTGCTCTTTAAATATTCCCACAGAAAATAATCTAGGGGAGTTAAGTCCGGGGACCTGGCCGGCCATCCACCTGTTTGGAAATATTTCACTGAGATACTGCCCAACAGGTAGCGCGTAGTGAGGTGGTGGTCCACCTTGTTGGAACCACATTGCTGCAGTAGGCATATCGGGCTCATTACCTGGATACAATTGAGCTAAGGCAGGAATCAACTCGAGTTGTAAAAAATCAAGATAAATTTCGCCGGTTAAATTTACGTCGAGAAAGTAGGGACCTATAATTCTATCTTGAAATATTCCAGCCCAAACATTGATTTTCTCGGGATATTGCGTATGAGCCACTTGAGCCCAATGGGGATTCTCTGTAGACCAATATCTACAGTTTTGTCGGTTGACAGTACCATTAAGAAAAAAGGTGGCTTCATGGGAAAATAAAATATTTCTACAAAAGAATGGATCCAGGTTGCACCGCTCTTATACTTTCGCAAAACTCAAGTCGGCGGTCAAAGTCGTCTTCATTTATTTCATGGATTAATCTTATTTTGTAGGGTTGATACTTTGCCGTGTACAGAATATTTTTTACCGATGATTGACTAAGGTTTAAATCTAATGCTACTTGACTTGTAGGTAAATGTGGATTTTCGTTATAACTGAGTAAAACATTCCATTTCATATCATCATCTAGTTTTGGCCTACCTGTCCTGGGAAGATCTTTTACACGACCATGATCACGAAATTTTTTGATAATTTTGCTAACTGTGGATTTTGCAATTGCTGGTCCTCGCTCGGGGTGCGTATTATTAAAAAGTTCACATACTTCGTCAAGATTTCTTTGGCGATCTCTCCATCCAAACATTATAAGAATCTCTATTCTTTCTCTTTCTGAAAGCATTTTTATCAGGAAAAAAGTAACTCTCCGACAATATGTTAAAAATTGACACAGTTTATTGTCAGTACATGACAGTTTCTATGGGAGTTCTAAAATAATCCACCAGGTTTCACTATGCATAGGGAAATGAGTTAATTTTGTTTAAAGCCAAATTTCCATTTTCTCATTTTTTTATCTCAAAAACAGTTGACTTTAGGGATAGGGTATGCTTAATAAAATATGATCAGAATTTCATGTAGATTCTTAAAATGAAATAATATACAGGGTATTCTATTAGAGATTCTGAAGTTTTGGCGTGTAACTTGATTTTAAAGCACCCTGTATATTTCAAGACATTTTTGAATCATAAATCATAAGGAACTATACAAGTTTTATGTGAAACTTTTTTACCCAACTTGTATAGTTTTTGACATATCTCAAGGTTTCCAGACTTTATGCCCTCATTGTATATTGTTTTTTCAATAATTTTTATTGGACGCCGTTTTCTTCTATCATATTGGATTCATACTGGTTTTTTTCTATCTATGCCACAGTTGACTTGTGGGCATAATTTAAAATAAATTCAATAAGTAGTTTTTACATTGACACATACTTTCCATGATTCGGTTTATTATTTCATGCATACCTTCCTTTTGTTACGTCGTCATGTTGAATTTGTACTAGTTTATCCCATTTAAGTTTTCTGCAAAATTTAAAGTCAATTCAACAAGATTTAAAAAAATTAATATTTGGCCGCCATTTTGTTTCGCCATCTTAAATTCTCATCACAACTTCACCAATTTATCGACATATCCGTAAATCTGTCTGTCTGTCAATTTGCGTTATAACATAAAGACTACTTACCCGATTGACTTCAAAATTTTGTCAAAAATTAAAGGTCATATGAATATGACCCGGTATTATTTTGGTAAAACTCCCAAATGGCTTATCCAATTTATTTCAAATTTTGCATAAACATCAAGTATTGTGTTGGACTCAACTGGTAAAATTTTGGTATGAATCCAAGATGGCGGAACAAAAAGGCACTATAATAAAATATTTAAAAATTCAGCCTGAAAAAACTACTTAATGGATTGAATTCAAATTGTGTGCCATAACTTATGATGGTCTAGGGCTCAACTAGCAAAACTGTGTTACTAATTCAAGATGGCGGAACAGCATTTACATATCTTCACATTTTACCGTCCCTAGATGCCCAAAAATATGTTTTATCAATTCCGTCTGCCCGTCTGTGTGTCAGTTCGAGTCATAGCTTAAATACTACTTACCCGATTAATTTCAAATTTTCACCAAAAATTAAGGGTCATATGGCGATGACCTGATAATATTTTGGTAAAAATCCAATATGGCGGAACAATGTTAAAAAATGTTTGTTAGAATGGTGTATTATTTGAGGGTAAGATCCAGTAAAATGACAAGTATTTTTTTAAATTGTCGACGTTTCGCAACTTGATTATTGCATCCTCAGGACACAAATATATCCTGCATGAAACCCATATTATCAGTACTTTTACTACGTTATTCCGCATATATTACCCAGATATTAAGTTTCTAAATCGGTTTCGTCAACAATCCTTTTGTTGTTATGTTAAAGTGGTGTTTTATTTGGGGTTAGGATCCACTAAAAAAACAAAACACTTTTTTTAAATTGTCAACGTTTCGAAGCTTTATTGTCGTGTCCTCAGAACACATATATAGATTCTATATTCTGTATGAAACACATGTTTTCAGTCTTTACCTAATACGTTGGACCACTTATATTTCCCAGATATTAACTTTCTAAATGGTTTTCGTTAAAGATCCTCTTATTTCTATGTTAGAGTGGTGTATTATTTAGCATCCAGTAAAACAAACAAAAGTTTTTTAAATTGTTGACGTTTCGCAACGTTATTGTTGCATCCTCAGGACACATAAATTTTATATCCTGCATGAAACCCATTTTTTCGATCTTTACCTACTCCGTTGGTTGGCAGATATTTCCCAAATATTAAATTTCTAAATGGTTTTCGTTAACGATCTTCTTGTTATGTTAGAGTGGTGTATTATTTGAGGTTAGGAAATATCTGCGGATCAATGGAGTAGGTAAAGACTAATATGGGTTTCTTGCAGGATATAAAATCTAAATAATGCACCTCTAACATAACAGGATCGTTACTGAAAATCATTCAGAAATTTAACATTAAGAGTGATAATATGGGTTTCAATTTAAGAAGGCGAAACAAAATGACGGCCAAATAAAATTTTTCAGAAAATTTAAATATGAATTTGGGATACTTATTGAATTTATTTAAAATTATGAACAAAAATCAAGTGTGGCATAGGTAGAAAGGGAATGGCAAACATATTGGTAGGAATCCAATATGATCGAACAAAATGGCGCCCCATAAAATCGAAGAGACAGTATATCGTCGGTGAAACCAGAAAATAGTGTAACTCCAAAAATAAATATTTTTCAGGAGAGTATTTTTTCCGAATAACTATTAAAAAATATATACTGTTATGATAAAAACTAATTTGTTTAAGACAATTTGAAGGTTACCTGTGAAGATAAGACTTATTAATAGATTTACATATTCGAATTTTGTTTTATATGGAGATACACCTTTTTCGTCTCCATGTATGTTTTCTTGGTGGGATATACACAATTTTCCATAATAATTCAAAGAATAATATAATACTGATTACACTTTTTTATTGATAAAATACAAAATAGAATTAGAGTGTAATTATTATTATTATCAAGAAAAGGAAATAAAATATATATACCTATATATATATATATATATATATATATATACAATAATATGTTTTACATAGTTACAAATTCAGTGGTGGGGAATATTATCATAAAAATAATGAAAATCTGATTTTAGACTATTTTTTAATGACTGTAGATGCTCGAATTTTTCCCTTTTAATTTTTCTTCTTTCAGCATAAAGGTTTTGTAGTAAACTGAAATCATAACATTGCCTATTCTGTTTCAATGCAATGGTTGTATTCCTGCCAAACAACATCACTGTGCCTCAATTTATACTTTAGTATGCCATCTTCACTGTACTTTAGCTGTTTTATGTCTGTTACTAGAGGAGTACCAACTCCACGACCAGGTCTAATGGAGGTATAATTTTTCAAAGCCGTGAAGTCTTTAAAAAATGAGTGTTCGAGATAGGACACTTTGTAAGGAAATGGATTTCGACGCGCATTTTCACAGTGTGTTACGTAATCTGCTGGTACATTGATATCTTGGTTACGAATTCTTCTTTCTATCGTTGAATGCATTGAGTCCGCTTCCATTTGAGTGTGGCCCCTAGAAAGGTATTTTTGGATTATTGTCACTTTATGCATCATCGATATGTTGATTAATGTATTTGACAAAGTTGTATTTCTATTTTGAGCATTACACCCATCACTCCAAAAAATTATTGTTCTGTTATCCTCTTTCATTTTTGGTACGACTTCTTCTTCCACGAATGATACTAAAATTGATGAAAATTCATTAGCAGTTACGGCTCCTTCTATTTCACTCCATAGATAACAGTAACCCTCCTTAGTCCTAATGTTAAAGATGGTAAAGTTATGAACCGCCAATTTTGTTTTGTAGTACATAGCAGAAACTTTGTTTCTCGGAGCTAGTAAAACCGATTGCATGTCCATTGTAAAAATGAAATCCGTATCAGCCCCGGTTTTGTCAAAATTCTTTTCTTCTCTCGCTTCTTGTTTTAATATTAGGTGATGTTGATATTTTTCCTCCGTAAGGTTTTGGCTTTTGAATGCCACGCAAGTATCACACTGATCTTTTTTAGGGTGATATAAAGATAGGTTCATCTGTTGAAACATGTCATTAAAAAATGTTCGGGAATATGGCTTTATATTGTGCTCTGTGCAATATTTATCCGAATAAAAACGATACAATTCCTGCTTCGTTTGCCACATTGGTTCTAAATACAGTTTTTGTGTCGTAGAACGACAATAGTGGGATTCCATTTTAGGTAATAAATCAAAAAAAGCCCTTAGTTTTTCTTTAACAATTTCAGATACCGCACTCTGTCTGGTATTTTTTTTCTTCTTAGACTGTAGCATTGCTTCTTCACGATCTATTTCAGAAACATTGTTTGATTCAATCTCGAATTTAATCCATTTTAAAACGCAGTTATACTTTAATCCCAGAGTGGCATTAAACATTTTTTTGCATACCCGATATCTCACCATATCTTGTTCAAGATAATATTTTATAGAGTAATTCCGACGAGAATTTTCCAATTCACCCCTCCTTCTTTTAACTGCTTGTAATAAAACAAGGCCCCTCACGTATTCCCGTTTTGAAGCCCATGATTTTCTCCAAAATGATTCAAACAAAATTTTTCTCTTATCGTTTGTAAGCTTCTTACATTTAAGAGAATTATCTTTTTCTGACAATTTACATGCGCATGGATTTAGTAAAAATTTTCCAGGTTTTTTAATCTCATAATTTCATTTGCCATCTTGTTTCTTTTTGCCGGAATAAGACAATCCAAACTCTCTTCTGTCTTTATTTATTTGGTAAGCAACATCCCTCTTTTCACTGTTGATCTTTCTTTTCTTTCTCGGATTATTTTCTGTTGCTGATTCGTCGCCATCACTTTCGTTTGATACATCTGGATGTATTGATGTATGGTGCTCGCTTCCGTCGCTGCTATCGGTGTTTTCTTCTTCCATTATTTCCATATTCCACTCCGATCCACTCGTATTTCTATCATCCGACAATACCGATGCTCTGTGATCACTTTCTTTCCTACTTTGCCCAATTTGATTTCTAAAATTGGAACTGAGAACTATACCTTCACAAGAGGTTCCTTCTGTTTGCTTTTTACTTAAAATATTTTCGTCCAATTTCAATTCGTTTTGTACCATGCTTGAGTTGTTTAAGTTTAAATTGTCGTTATTAACAAAACTAACCATCTCGTCCATAGTATCCAAGTATGTTGTATTCTCAGCACTATCCATCCCAAATAATATTTCGTTATTTAGTGCCTCATTTAATGCACTAAGTTGTTCTTCATCCGTATTTATCGATGACGCTAGTGGTGATGTTTCTTGTTCATTCGAGGCTGGCATCATCTTAAACATCTCCACTATCTTAAGTCCGCGTGACATCATGTAAAGTCTGGAATAGAGGTAAAAACAATATATTAACATATTAAAAATAATAATAATAAAAACCACTCTGGGTAGTTGACTTATTGAACTACGAGCAATTAAGCGGTTATTAAACTCGAATATAATCAGTAACCCAGCCGTCTTTTTAAATTTTAATGATATTATTATTATGTTACAGAGTGTCGCATAATAACAAATAGTTTCACATATTTGTACTATCTAGTGTATCCAGGATACTTTTGCCAGATGACCTGCCTCAAGTACCCCCAAACCATACTCAAAATCCCCCCGAAATTCGGGTTTTAGAGTAAAAACTCCCTAAAATAAAAAAAATTGGCTGCCTAAAAAGTTACTGTTTCTTCCTTCATATACGACACCCATGAAAAACAAGGAAGGGGAAGTCTAGTTAAAAAAAAACTTATCTCTTTTTGTAAACAAATAAAAAATGCCATATAAAATAATGTTTCGAAAACTTAAATAATGTTTGCTTTTAAACATTTTGGTTGGGAGGGACCCTTTTGCCTCCTCTCTAAATACGCCACTGCATAAATAACTCGAGACAACAAAAACGCATTTTTTCGTTGCAGTAGTCTTTTTATCAACCTCAATGCTGCCTTTAGAGGCAAAGTCAGTTAGACGCGCATCGAGCGCTTTGCTCTAAACAGTATTTTAAGTTAAATCGCCGCGCGCCGCCTGCTGTAAACCCCGATTTCATTTTTGTCCCCCCGCAAAAAAAATCCGAACACTCAACACTTTGTTCTCTCCCAAACTAGCATTACTGGTTCAGTTCAGGGTTCAGGATAAGGAACTGAATGGGGATATTAAAACCAGCGACGGTAAAGTATACTAATCAGCGCCATCCATAGCATGATCCGGGGAGAATAATGGTACGCCCGATTTCTTACTTTATCCAAACCTGTATATTGACTGACATAATATCATTATTTGCCAATAATAAGCTTGTTTGGCATTAACATTTAAAAGTCAAACAATACAATCTACCTAGGAAAAAGATGTAACTCCATACACACATCGTTACTTACCTCAGGAAAAAGGTGTAACTCCATACAAACATTATTACACTATTTATTGTGTCTAAAGTGAAACTACAGGACTAAATAGTTGTTAGAAAGTATAATCAATATCTTACCTTTATACAGGGTGTTCAGTTAAGGGCGTACACTATCTATATCTCAAGAACCCTTGACTACAGCCAATTGGAAAAAAAAAATTCATGACTAAAATGGCAACGAGGAATCGTCCAAAAATATTTTTAACTTTGCAAATTGGCCGTAAGGGGGCGCAACTGTCAAAAGGAAAATACAAATTTAAAATTTGAGCAAAATTACTAAATTAAGATATAAGTTTTATAACGTCATTCGAAAGCTGAGTCAATTTTCTATGAATTCGCTTGAAGCCAAATTTTCATTGGATTAATAATAAGGGTGGGGGAAACAAATGTGTGTTGTCATATTTAAATCGCTATATCTTGTACACTTCTTAACCAATTTTAATGCACAAGGTGTCATATGAAAGATAATTTTTACATCTCTTAATGGACTTCTGCAGTGATATAAATTAGTTTTAAAAAAGAAGTCAGATGGCGCTATCCAATGTGGTTAGAGTTTTCTTGAAATTTTTCTAAAATTTCAAATGGATCGGTATGCTTTACCTTATAAATTATAAAAGTGAATTATAAAATCTACATTTTGGCGAAAACCGCATATCGAAATCTTTATTCGTTTCGGAGTTGTTGCTAAATAACTGATAAAAGAAGCAAAAACAAAAAAATCGAGTTTTATGAAGTTAGTATCTGACAAATAAATGATATTATGGAATTAATTAAAGCATGTTAAAGGTTTACTTAATAACCAGATTAAAAAATCTTAATTGAACTAATTGTAAGCAATGTCATACCATGAGGTATTGCGTTCTTATTTCTTATTTGCCTCCTTGTACTGTCACAGTAAGCCGTGAAAAACAACAGACACATTGCGCCTCGTTGTCATGGCAATAAAAGCAGTAACTGTCATTTTGGTTTGTTTATTGTCTTGTGAAAGAAATTTTACTTCTTGTTTCCGTTACTAAAGTAAAAATGCCGTTTACAAATGAAGAGGCATTTGATATGTTAGGTGTGTATTTTGAGTGCTTTCGAAATGCAGCCAGAGCTTCAAGGGAGTATGCTTTGCAGTACCCTAATCGGACGCATCATTCCAGGCACGTGTTTACTCGTTTGGCAAGACGACTCAGAGAAACTGGCAGAGTTCAACCAACTTCGACTCAAATAAGGCATCGCAGAGTCAGAAATGAGACGAATATCATAAACGTTTTAGCTTATATCAATGTTGATCCACATGCTAGTATTCGCGAAATTTCTAGGGACTTGGGACTTTCAGTTGGCTCCATTCATAAAATTTTGATGGATTTTAACATGCATCCATATCATATTGTTTTGCACCAGGCTTTACTAGACTTGGATTTCGACAATCGCTTAAATTATTGTCATTGGCTTCTCAACATGATAAGGGAAGATCGCCGTTTTTTGGATAAAGTACTATGGACAGATGAAGCCTCATTTACCAGCAATGGTAGAGTAAACTTGCACAACATGCATTACTGGTGTGATAATAATCCTCATTGGATGCGTGAAGTCGACCATCAACATCGTTGGACAGTGAATGTATGGTGCGGAATTGTTGAAGGAAAGATTATCGGGCCTTTTATCTTTGATAGGACTCTAAATGGTGAATTATACCTTCAATTTTTAATTAATGAGCTGCCACAGTTATTAGAAAACGTGACCCTCGCGACAAGAAGAAATTTGTGGTTTCAACACGATGGATGTCCTGCCCATTTTTCAAACCAAGTGCGTCACTACCTTGACCAGCAGTTCCCTTTCCGGTGGATTGGAAGAGGAAGTTTATTTCTTTGGCCAGCCAGGTCACCGGACTTAACTTGTCTCGATTTTTATTTATGGGGAAGAATAAAAGATCTCGTTTACAAAACTCGACCAACAACGCGAGAAAATATGATCGAGAGAATTAGAACGGCTATAAACAGCATATCCGTGGCGGAAATTAAAACTGCTGTCTCGTCAACACAACAAAGGCTGTACCGCTGTATTCAGAATGATGGAAAACATTTTGAACATATCCCATAAATGCCTAATTTTTCTGAAAATTTTGTTCTTGTTCTTGTTACTCGTTACCTGTTTCTTCGTATTTTTGCCACGAAGGTTTTTCATACGTTACTCGTTATGTTATTCTGCTTTGTTATGGCCCGTTGGCCTTTAAACACGCTCCAAATTTTAATAGTCTGCTAAAGTTTGGACCAGTCCAAAGCCTGGATAAAGTGTGATGGAAGGCAAATAAAAATATTACTACTTACAATTAGTTCAATTAAGATTTTTTAATCTGGTTATTAAGTAAACCTTTAACATGCTTTAATTAATTCCATAATATCATTTATTTGTCAGATACTAACTTCATAAAACTCGATTTTTTTGTTTTTGCTTTTTTATCACCAGTTATTTAGCAACAACTCCGAAACGAATAAAGATTTCGATATGCGGTTTTCGCCAAAATGTAGATTTTATAATTCACTTTTATAATTTATAAGGTAAAGCATACCGATCCATTTGAAATTTTAGAAAAATTTCAAGAAAACTCTAACCACATTGGATAGCGCCACCTGACTTCTTTTTTTAAAACTAATTTATGTCACTGCAGAAGTCCATTAAGAGATGTAAAAATTATCTTTCATATGACACCTTGTTCATTAAAATTGGTTAAGAAGTGTACAAGATATAGCGATTTAAATATGACAACACACATTTGTTTCCCCCACCCTTATTATTAACCCAATGAAAATTTGGCTTAAAGCGAATTCATAGAAAATTGACTCAGCTTTCCAATGACGTTATAAAACTTATATCTTAATTTAGTAATTTTGCTCAAATTTTAAATTTGTATTTTCATTTTGACAGTTGCGCCCCCTTACGGCCAATTTGCAAAGTTAAAAATATTTTTGGACGATTCCTCGTTGCCATTTTAGTCATGATTTTTTTTTTTTCCAATTGGCTGCAGTCAAGGGTTCTTGAGATATAGATAGTGTACGCCCTTAACTGAACACCCAATCATAGAAAAAAAAACAATCCGCTTTTTCACTTATTTCGGCCACTTTTTCCGAGCACAAGTTTTAAAAATATATATCGCCGTGCGATTTTCGGAGATACACTATTTTCTTGACAGTTTAGGCCCGCCACGGAGATACATCAAAATATAAAATAACATTACAGGAATCTTTTTTAACAAATATGCATTTCTGACTTGACCACTGAATGGAAACCAATCACAACCAATAGTTGGCGCTAATATCTCTATTTGCCATAAAAGTGGAGATACACCGTTTTCTGGTTTCACCGACGATATGTGACCCATAATACTTCACACACTTCACTCTTCCCAATAAAAAACGAAAGAAGTTCCGGATAAAGGAATTTACCGATTTTTTTATTATGCCGTTATTTTCTTTTGCTATCTTGAATTCATATCAAAGTGTTACTAGTTTATTCTTATGTAATACTTGATTTCGTACAAAATTTGAGGTAAATTGGATAATTAGTTTTTTTAATAATAATTTTTTTGACTTTTTAAATGGTTTTTGTTAACGATCCTCTTGTAATGTTGTGTTTTGGTGTACTATTTGTGGTTAGGTTCTAGAAAAAAGTATTTTTTTAAATTGTGGACGTTTCGCTATTTTATTATTGGTTCTTTAGAACACATATACAGGGTGGCCCATCGAAAACATACCGCAAGGCATAACGGCCAGGGTAATTTTTTTTTCAAAAAATCCAAAAACACGTCAATTTTGTTTGTGAGGGGGACAATTTTTGCCCTTAAAATGATCGCAAAATTTTCAACCCTCTAAGCGGGGGTGTCATCCCCCAAACTTTTTCAAATGGGAAGAGGGGTCAACTGGTACCGCAATGAAAAGGGCTTTCTATTCTCTATACATTCCAGCTTTGGTTTTGAAAATCGGTCAAGTCATTTAGAAAATATGAAGGATTGAAATTTAAAATGTTTATTTACAAATTATCAGAGTAAATGATAAGGATAAATTCCTTCGACCAATTCGCTATTTTTGTCCTGTTATTTTAGATGTTTACTGCTGATTTTAGTGATTTGACATGCCACAACGATCAGGTGCGGTAGTTGCTAGATAGCTGTTCTGTAACTTGTGCGTTTAAATTTCTCAATATCATTAAATTTTTTATCAATAATTATGGTGTACTCACTTGCAGAAAAAGTGGAAATAATCGAACTTTATTTTAAAAATAATGAATGTGGCAATCGGGTTGCGCAGATATTTAATGAACGACATCCTGAAAAACACCTTTCCGGCAAAATTGTTCGCGAGTTAGTAGCAAAATTTCGCGAAACTGGATCCCTTATGAATAAAAAGAGGCAGATGGAAAATCCTGTAGTAAATGAAGCTATGGAGGTCTTTGTATTGGGCCAAGTTGCCATGGATAGTACGCTGAGTACAAGAAAATTAGCCAATGAGACCGGCGTGAATCGTACAAGTGTCCAAAGAATATTGAAAAAACACCATTTCCACCCGTATAAAATTCAGTTGGTACAAGAACTCAACGAAGACGATTTTGATCGCCGCTTGCAATTTTGTGAAACTATTAGTGAACGAGTGGCCAATAATAATAATTTTCTATTCAATGTGTGTTTTTCGGATGAGTGCACTTTCTTTTTGAACGGTGTAGTTAATCGGCATAACTGTCGGTACTGGGCTGAGAACAACCCCAGGGTATTTCACGAGGTGCACACACAACATCCTCGGAAATTGAACGTGTGAGCTGGTATTTTTGGAAATTCTATTGTGGGTCCTTTTTTTCTTCCTGGAACTCTAACAGGTGATATGTACTTAGATTTACTGGAAAATACCATCGACCCAGCCCTAACTGACATCATCGAAAATAATCCTGGATACGTTGAAGCGGAACTGATATTTCAACAAGACGGTGCACCTCCACATTACTCTCAAAATGTGCGTAATTATTTAAACACTAACTTTCCCGGGCGGTGGATAGGACGAAGGGGTGCCATTGAATGGCCTCCCCGGTCACCCGACTTGACTCCTTTAGACTTTTTTCTATGGGGACACATAAAAAGTAAAGTGTATAGCACTCCACTTGCCTCATTAGAAGATCTGCGAATACGAATTATTGACGTTTGTCGCGAAGTGACCCCTCAAGTTCTTCAGAATGTTCGAGAACGATTTGAAGCTAATTTGTATTACTGTATGGAGGTCGACGGGCAACATTTTCAGCATTTGCTTCATTAATACGGTAAGTTTTTTTTTATTTAATTCAATTTATGCGTTTTTTGAAAAATGTATTTTTCAAATTTCAATCCTTCATATTTTCTAAATGACTTGACCGATTTTCAAAACCAAAGCGGGAATGTATAGAGAATAGAAAGCCCTTTTCATTGCGGTACCACTTGACCCCTCTTCCCATTTGAAAAAGTTTGGGGGATGACACCCCCGCTTAGAGGGTTGAAAATTTTGCGATCATTTTAAGGGCAAAAGTTGTCCCCCTCACAAACAAAATTGACGTGTTTTTGGATTTTTTGAAAAAAAAATTACCCTGGCCGTTATGCCTTGCGGTACGTTTTCGATGGGCCACCCTGTATAGATTATATATCTTGCATGAAACCCAATCAGTCTACTCCGTTGGTTCGCAGATATTTCTTAACCCCAAATAATACACCACTCTAACACAACATGATGATTGTTAATGAAAACCATTGAGAAAGTTAATATCTGGGAAATATCTGTAGACCAACGGAATAGGCAAAGTCTGATAATATGGGTTTCATTCAGAATATAGAATCTGTGCATGTGTCCTGAGGATGCAACAATAATTTGTTGCTTTTTACGATTTTCCCTAACGTATTGTCTTAGAACTGATTTTTTACCCATTTCTAGAAAAGTGTTTAGAAATTTTGGTACCCAATGTGTGGATAACTGATGAAAAAACGAAATTGAATAATTTTTTATAAGTTTTTTATGTGGCCCTAACTGGAACACGTAGAAAAATATCGATTTTGGATTGTTGAAATTAAAAAAATACGATACTTAAAATCAAAAACGGTGTTAAGGGTGCTTACTTTCCCCCTTATAAATTTTTACAAAATCCTAAATAGGCCTGGGCACCGACCAATATCATTGTTTAATGTGCTTTATGCGAGCCTTTATGTTGGTTCGTCGCTTGTTTCCGCTGGGTATAAATACATTTTTTTGAACGTTTAGTGTAAGCTTCCTAGCCTGGTGGTAAAATATAGGTTCGTGTCCCCGTTCAGGCGGATGAATTTTTTAAATTTTTATCGAAACATTTCTGAGATAGTACATTATTAGTTTCATAAACATTTCTAAAACATATATCTACAGTTTAATGAAAGGTTTCATGGCCTATATGTATGTTTCTCGAACGTTTCTAAAACCGAAATTATTTAATGGGATAATAGTAAAATGAAGTCCTCCATTCTATATCTATTGACACCCCATAGATTTATATATATATATATATATATATATATATATATATATATATACAGGGTGAGTCGGGAAGATCGCCCCAAACTCCAGGAGTATGTTCTATGAAAGATACTGATTTAAAAAAACTCATATGTTCTTATTCGATTTTCATTTGTTTTCAACTTACAACAAAAATAAGATTTCAAGCATAATTCCATACATACAACATAATAATTATAGGGTGCTTAGAAATCAAAATAAGTTAATGTTCCATTTACTGGTACTATACCTGTCAGTGTCATTTTTGAATTCGTACCTGTCAGTGTCATTTTTGAATTCGGGCTGTTGAACAAATTCCAAAATGCCGAATTTTTACACACACTTAGAGTATGCGAATATGATATTTGTTTATGGTTTTTGCAATGGGAATGCTACAGCTGCTGCTGAAGAATACCGTCAACGATTCCCATTTCAACGTCATCCTGATAAGAAAGTATTTATGAGAGTTTTCAACAAACTATGCGAAAGCGGAACACTTCCCAGTGCCAACACAACTTCTGAAAGAGCTACTCAACAAACTTTAGAAGAAGTAGAAAATATTCTGGACCTAGTAGAAGAAGATGCAACCATCAGTTCACGCAGAATGGCTGCTCAGTTGGACATTCCACAAAAAAGAGTGATAAATACGCTCCACGAGCAAGGTTTGTATCCTTACCACTTACAAAAAATCCAACACCTACAGCCAGAAGATTTTGCCAAACGTATGGAGTTTTGTCGGTGGATAGACAATAATCGTCATCTTATATCGCGCATACTTCTCACGGACGAAGCAACATTTACTCGTGACGGTATTAATAATAGTCGCAATTGCCATGTCTGGTCAGAGGAAAATCCGCATGCAACAGTCGAGAGCAACTTTCAACATAGGTTCTCGGTAAACGTATGGTGTGGTATGATAGATAGTTATGTCATTGGCCCTTTTATTTTGGAAAATCGCCTCACAGGGGACTACTATTGTGAATTTCTCGAAAATGAATTACAAGGACTACTGGAGGATGTTCCCCTAAACATCAGAAGGCAAATGTACTTCCAGCATGATGGAGCTCCAACACATTTCGCACATCAAGTCAGGCAACACTTAGACGGGAGGTTTCCAAGGCGTTGGATTGGTCGCGGTGGTCCTATTATTTGGCCTCCAAGATCTCCTGACCTCACTCCACTCGATTTCTGTTTATGGGGCTGGTTAAAAAATGAAGTGTACAAAGTGAGAGTGGACACTCGAGAAGCACTTATTCAGCGTATCAGAAATATTGCAGATGAAATTAAAGAAAGGCATGAGGCAATTAGAAGAGCAACAGGTGCCCTACGTAGACGAAGCCGAAAATGTTTAGAGCTCAGTGGGGGCATTTTTAAACATTTAATATGATGAAATCTAATGATTGAAACGTTAATTTGTTAGATCTTGTTTATATTCTAATTTATGCTGTAAGTTGAAAACAAATGAGAATCGAATAAGAACATATGAGTTTTTTTTAAATCAGTATCTTTCATAGAACACACTCCTGGAGTTTGGGGCGATCCTCCCGACTCACCCTGTATATATATATATATATATATATATATATATATATATATATATATATATATACAGGGTGTCCGGGAAAATGTGGGAGATCTCTCGGACTCAGATAGAACATTAAAAAATAAGATGACAAGTTCCCATAAATTTTTTTCCTAGCGGCCCTCCCTACGGAGATACGGCCCTCTAAAGGACCCCACTGGAAATGTATGATAAGGAGTTAAAAAAAATAAATTTGGAAACCTTGAACATTAAGCTAAAGAAAAGGTGCTCTTGTTCATTGTCGATAAAATGAACCGTTTTCGAGAAAAAAAAATAATAAAAGAATACAACTTTGGGAGTATTAAATATGTTTTGATCCTGAACAACCTAATACGCTAAATAGAAAAAAGTCAATTAAAAACTTCATAAGTGGGTTCAACATGTGCTCCGTGATTTGTGATGCATTCGCGGGCACGACGAATAGAGGACTGCTGTACTCGCCACAACAACCCAGCATTGTTCCTTATCATATCGCAATGAAACGTGATTCTCTGTAAAAGTTCCTCCCTAGTAGCAACCGGAGAGGAATACACCAAGGTTTTGAGATGACCCCACAGGTAGAAATCCATTGGCGTTCGGTCGGGAGACCGTGGAGGCCAGGCAATGGGACCTCCTCTGCCTATCCAACGGTTTCCATAGACGTTATTTAGGTGGTCCCGTACAGCAACGCTAAAATGGAGTGGGGCTCCATCATGCATAAAATGCATCCTTTGGCGGGTTTCAAGTGGCAAATGCTCTATTGAATCTAGAAAAGCGTTCTGAAGGAACTCTAAATAAAGTTCACCATTCAATCGTGCCGGTAATACGCATGGTCCAATGAAAAAATTGCCGATTATTCCTGCCCAAATATTAATGGATTGAAACTGATGTTGATGATGATGAACGACAGTGGCATGAGGGTTTTCATCAGCCCATACATGCGAGTTATGTAAATTTACAATACCATCTTTGGTAAATCCTGCTTCATCGGTAAAAAGAATAATGCTAATGAAGTTTGGGTTTGTTCGTTGTTGATCTAACAACCAGTTTGCGAACTGGATTCTTCGAGGAAAATCTTCAGGAAGTAGTTGATGCACTTTTTGCAGATGATAAGGGTATAACAACTGTTCTTTAAGTACTTCAGCAACTGTACTTTTTGACACATGAAGCTGCGCGGCTAATATTCGAGTGCTTATTGAGGGAGTATCAGCTACAGTATCCAAAATATCTTCCTCCAATTGCACCGTACGTACTGTTCTCCTCACACCATAGTACTCCTTTTCCCAAAACTTCCTAAAAATAATTAATGAACGTCAATAATGTTACCTTATTAATTGAGAATTGCCCACCAGTTTCTCTTAGACGTTGGTCAATTCGCTGAAATGTTTTCTCATTTGGAATATTGCGATTAGGATATCTTTCTCCATACAACCTTCTTGCTTCATAAGCATTGCAAGATGCAAGTCCGTACATAAGATGCATATCTGCATACTCACTAAATGTGTATCCCATTATCGAATTAAATTTACCAAGGTATTCAAAATTTAATAAATTAATATCGAAGTAGGTACAAAAAGATCAACGTGTCAAGAAGATTTCAAATGCATGCGATTATATATAGTAACGTAAAAAAGTATATATATATATATATAATACTTTTATTATTTTTTTCTCGAAAACGGTTCATTTTATCGACAATGAACAAGAGTACCTTTTCTTTAGCTTAATGTTCAAGGTATCCAAATTTATTTTTTTTAAGTCCTTATCATACAGGGTGTTAAAAATTTGAGCGTTAAAATGTACAATCTAGTCCGTCCCTGGTAAACTAAACAAGCTAATTATGTTTTAAGGGAGTATTTTGAGAGGTCCTTACTACTGTCTATCATATTAAATTTTCGTTAAATTATATTGAGTCGTTTAAAAGTTATTCTAGAAAAACCGATTTCCAGTGGGGTTCTTTAGGGGGCCGTATCTCCCTAGGGAGGGCCGCTAGGAAAAAAATTTATGGGAACTTGTCATCTTATTTTTTAATGTTCTATCTGAGTCCGAGAGATCTCCCACATTTTCCCGGACACCCGGTATATATATATATATATATATATATATATATATATATATATATATATATATATATATTGAAATGGCCATATCTTAGGAAGGAAAAACTTAATCAAAAAACGCTCAAAACGCTTTCTATAAAATGAAGAGGGAACAAATAAAAGCGTATTATTCGACCCTTAACTGTAACCCCTTGGGCAGGGTGAGATACACCCCTAAAATCTTAAATAGACAGGGGTTTCGAGTGTTTATTAAAGGAAACAATAAATTAAACTGTGAAATTTTTTATAATTATTTAATTAAATGTTCAAAATGGTTTCCGTTGTTTTGAAAACAATAATAAAGCCTTTGTTCAAATTATTCGCGTACATTCGCAAATGTTTCTCTAGATATAGCACGGCATTCTTGAACTATTCTGTCCTTGAGTTGCTCTATTGACTCAGGTTGGGTTTTAAACATAACAGATTTAAGGTCACCCCACAAGAAGAAGTCAAGAGCTGTTAGGCCCAGGGACCTCTTCTTCCAATCCACTGCTTGGGATACTTATCATCCAACCATTGCCTGACAGGAACTACATAATGAGGAAGTGCCCCATCCTGTTGAAAATGTAGCAAGCGTTCTTCTAATGTTAAATTTCCTTATATGTCCCTCTGATTTTCTAATTCCCTTACTATAGATGGTTCAATAGACCTCTGTAGCATTTCAGCATACATGTCGCCATTTAAATTCCCTTCTATAAATTTTGTGCCGATAATTACGTCTCCCAATATACCAGCCCAAACAATAATTTTCTGGGGGTACTGGGTATACCCTTCTCTAAATACGTCTGGGTTCTCGTCATTTCAGTAACTTATTATTAACATGTCCATTCAAATAAAAAGTACATTCATTACTGAAATAAATATTTTTAACTAGTCGAGGTTCTGCCATAATTCTATCTGTCATTATTTCTAAAAACTGGATTCTTCTATCCGGGTCGTCGTCACCAAGTTCTTGCAGTATGCGCAGCTTATAGGGATGAAACTTATGAAATTTAAGTACCTTTCTTATTGTTTCACGAGATAAGCCAGTTGCTACAGCTGCTTGACGAGTTGATAAAGTTGAATTAATTGTAAACTGCCCCAGAACTTCCAATTGCGCTGCTTCGTCAACTAGTCTCGGTTGATTTCTCTTTTTATTCGCGACAGAGCCAGTATCTTCCAATTTGGCTACTAGTTAGCGAACATACTCCGGACTTATATTTTGACCTGGATGCCTTTCATTAAATCTTTGGGCTGTCCTTAAGAAACATTGATCCTGGCAACCATAAATAAAAATTATTTCTACACGTTCAGCTGTGTTGTACATTATGTAGATAAGTGTTGCTTTTCGTTTAAACTGAACCAAAAGTCAACTGTTAAAATATCAATACTAATAATACAATTTACTTTTAAAGTAAATATTGTGATAATAAAATGCGGATATTCATAAACAAATAAAATACCAGGCTTAAAATGTTTAGAATTCTTAAGAGACATCCCAGGATATCGGTACCAATCATTTTGAACATTTACTTAATAAAAATAAACATGTTCAAAACTGTGTTTTTATTTATTTTTTCCTTAAATAAACACAGAAGAATTTCAAGAAAAGTTGCTTTCTATGGTATCATTGAAAAGCATTTTTCAAGAGTTTTAAGATGATGTATCACTCGACCTCCCTTTCTATTTAAGATTTTAGGGGTGTATCTCACCCTGCCCAAGGGGTTACAGATAAGGGTCGAATAATACGCTTTTATTTGTTCCCTCTTCATTTTATAGAAAGTATTTTAAGCGTTTTTTGATTAAGTTTTTCCTTCTTAAGATATGGCTATTTCAAGGTTTTAAATTGTCACGCTATATAGATATATATATATATATATATATATATATATATATATATATATATATATATATATGCTTGTTGTTATTGTACTAGGTATTTAATTTTATTGTAAAAACGTGGATTTAATTTTTTTAAATCTATTATCTATTACTTTAAAACAAAGTCATATTATACCCATAAATTATTATAAAGTTGAGTTAAATATCATTTAAAATTTGTTAATCTTAGAGATCGAAAATGGATTTTGAGAAATTAATCCAACTGGTCCGGGAATCTGAGCTTATTTACAATTACAACCACAAAAGTTACCACGACGTCCAGAAGAAAGAAGCCATCTGGAGGTCAATCGGGAAAAAGCTTAATCAAAGCGGTAAGTTAACCAAAATAAACAAAGATAATCGTTTGACCATACAATGCTTTTACCCAATATATTTGCTGTTTTTTCTCTTTAGAGATAGATTCTTGATATCAATAAGTAAGAAAAAACTTCCATAAACGGTCTCCAATTTTTCTTTTACTCTTTCTAAATGAAGTGTTTGTGGTGGGTCTCCATTCTCTTTAGTTCGAAACTGTAAAAGAAAGTTTTTGAATTGAATTTGAAGGAACTCTGATTTTTTTGAATTTAGTAACGACTTAAGTTGTTTTCCTGTATATAGTAAACAGAAACATCTAAGTCACAATATACCCAAATTTTAAAACTACATAAAATTTACTTTAAGCCAAAAAAAGTCAAAATTCAATGGATATAGCCGTTACTTGACGGAAATTCATTATACAAAAGTACAAATGATAAGAAAGTTTCCACTATATTACATATATTGACAGCTGTTTCGACAATACTGTGTATTCGTCAGAACATTATTTCAAACTAATATTCAAATACAAAATTTTTTACCTATCTATCGCATTATAAATTTAATAATGGGGGCAAACCAAAGTCCAGCTGGTCGTTAAGCAAAATATTTCGAACTTTACGTCTATTTATTTCAATAATTTCTAAATACTTTAATTTTCTACTCTTGTTAGCTATATGCAAAACTTTATAATCGTTGTTAAAATCATTTTGTTCTTCCAAAAGATGTTTGGCATAATTTGAATTCGTTTTACCCTTCATATAAGAAATTCCGTGATCTTTAATACGAGTTTGAAATTGTATCCCTATCTGTCCCATATACAGGGTCTTAATTAATGTCGTGGACATATTTCAGGGGGTGATAGTAATCGACAAAATAGGAAAAAAATGCCAATATATACATGGTCAAAAACGCACCATTTTCGTTATACAGGGTGTCAAAGTTTCAATTTTTTTCTCGTTCTTTGCGTTTCTTTCCAGTTCCTTCTCAGACCATTAGTTCAAATTTAGAACATGCATTACTTTTAAGAACCTCTACGATAAAATATCAGAATCGTGAATGGTAGTATACAAGGTGTTACATTTTTTTGTACCACCTACAAGTTTATCTTGCGGAACTTTTTTTTTGGAGCATCCTGTACGAATTCTGATATAAAATTTAAACTTTTTGTTCATTTCTTTAGTTCTTACGTATTTTGCATTATTCTCGTATCTATCACAGTTTTCGACTTATTTGCAATAATCGATGCATTGCATCGATGGCATGTAGGCGAAATTAAGCAAAAAATTAAGAAACGGGTTTTATTTTAAATCAACCGACATGATAATGAACAATGTCCCGCCTCTGGCTAGAATGCAAGAATCAAGTCTTCGCCACATGGACTGAGGGAATCTGTCAAATATTCCAGGAGTATTGCGAATGATGTCACATGAAGCTATTATCCTGTTTCTTAAATCATCTTCTGTCTGGATTGGGGTCTGATACACCAATGTTTTCAGGTGTCCCCAGAAAAAGAAATCCAGGCTATTCAGATCTGGTTATCTAAGGGGCCATGGCTGAGGTCCCCCTCGCCCTATCCAACGGTTGTTAAATATGCTGGTGCACCATCGTGCATGAACCACATTTGACTTCTAAGAAGAATTGGCACGCCTTCTAGCAATACCGGGAGTTCGTCTTCGAGAGATTGACAGGAAAAATGGACCTATCAAAAAATCTCCAATAATGCCGGCCCACACATTTACTGAAAATTGTTGCTGGAAATTATTTTCATGTATCGAATGCGGATTCTCTTCTGCCCAAAAATTATTGTTATGAAAATTACGTATGGCATTCCTAGAAAAATTTGCCTCATCGCTAAATAAGACCGTGTTTCCAAATAATGGATTTTGGGCTAGCATTCGTAAGAACCATTGGCAAACATTTAAACGGAGTGGAAAGTCACGTGGGAGAAGGGCTTGAACCCTTTGGATGTAGTAAGGATACATTAAGTTGTCTAATAAAATTTTCCATACAAGCACAAATGAAATGTTAAGTGTTGCCGCAATTTTCCTCGTACTGGTAGCAGGATCATTTTCTACTGTATTCAGGACTACTTCCTCGACTTCAGGAGTCCTAACCGTTCTATTTGCTCCTGCTAATGAATGGATTTCTTGAATGATCCATTTTCACATAGCCGATTTGCAAATGTTTGTCTATTGGGCACCATGCGATTTGGATATTTCTGTTCATAGAGTCGTCTGGCTTCATAACAATTGCCGTTGGCAAGTCCATAAATGAAATGAATTTCTGCATATTCTTGATTTGTGAATTCAACCATCATTAAACAACTACGGAAACGTCAAACAAAAAAAATATTTCTTACAAAATGTCAGATTAAAAAAAAGAATTAACAAATGACCAGCCTCACTCAGCCTACTACCTTTTTTCCATTTAGGCTACTCTATTTAGCCTACACTTAATTTGCATCTATGGCAATTATTGCAAATAAGTCGAAAATTGTGATAGATACGAGAATAATGCAAAATACGAAAGAGCTAAAGAAATGAACAAAGAGTTTAAATTTCATAACGGAATTCATACAGGGTGCTGCAAAAAAAGTTCCGCAAGATAAACTTGTAGGTGGTGCAAAAAAAATGTAACACCCTGTATACTACCAACCACGATTTTAATATTTTATCATAGAGGTTTTTAAAAATAATACATGTTCTAAATTTGAACTAGTCTCAGAAGGAACTGGAAAAAATGCAAAAAACGAGAAAAAAATTGAAACTTTGACACCCTGCATAACGAAAATGGTGCGTTTTTGACCATATATATATTGACGATTTTTTTCCTAGTTTGTCGAGTACTATCACCCCCTGGAACATAAATAATAAATAAATAAATGCTTTATTGTCAAAAAAAATTTTACAATTTTGTGGACAAAGCTGTTGTAAAAAAAATAGTTTACAAACATCAAAATTAGCAAACAAAACAAAACAAAAACACATCATAAATATTATAGAAAAATAATATTTAAATCAAGAATTTAGAATATTAATATTATAGAATCCTAAAAGAAGTACATTAGAAATGTACTTTGTCAGTCGTCAACATTTTCATAAATATAATGTAAAAAAAATAAAAAAGCAAAGTAAAAAATAAAAAAGTATGAAACAATTAAAAAAATACATATACAAAATTCGGTAAAAATGGTTGGTAATGGCAACTATCACACTAGGGGTTCATAAGGATAAATTTATGTGTTGTAAAACTCGTTCACGGTGTAGAAGGCACTTTCCAGTAAGAATGATTTCAAAGCCTTGCGAAATGAAGTCAGAGATATTATGGATTTGATGTTAAATGGCAGGTGATTATGCATTTTTTTTGCATTGTAGATTACTGATCTTTTAATTAACTCTGAGTGTGGGGTTGGAAGATAGAGATCGTGGTCAGTATTTCTGAGAGGGTAGTTGTAAGAAGGTCTCTCTAATAGAGCAGGTGCATGCTTACGAATTAAGCAAACCGATTCCAAAATGAATAAGCAAGGAAGGGTTAGTATTTTATATCTTTTAAAGAAATCTCGGCAGTGAGTTCTACTGTTAAGTCTCAGTAGGTAACGAACAGCTCTTTTTTGTAGTATAAAAATTCGATCAAATTGAGTCGCACAACATGTACCCCAGAATGGAATAGCATATCTGAGGTGCGACTCAACAAGAGCAAGACATCAATAGTGGTGCCATTAAGGTCAAAAGGTTGCAGCGTGTTGCAAGACAAGACTTTCGTTTTAGAGCTGTTCAAACATAGGAGATTAGAATCGCACCAGGATTTAATGGTGATTAGGTCATTAGATACAATCCTATGTAGGTCCGTGACATCTGGGTGGCTCCACGTAAAGCTGGTATCGTCCGCAAAGAGACATATTTTTCCACTAATGTTTAAATTAGCCATGTCGTTTATGAACAGAAGAAACAAGATAGGGCCTAGTACCGAGCCTTGAGGCACTCCACATTCCATTGGCCTACAAGAAGACATCCTGTTGTCAACTTTCACAACTTGATTTCTGTTGCTAAGATATGACTTAAATCAATTGAGAGGAGCCCCTCTAAATCCATAGTACTGCAGCTTGTTAGTTAATATATTATGATTCACACAATCGAAAGCTTTGGAAAAATCACAGAAAATTGTTACCGTAGCGTGATGGTTGTTTAGGCTGGAGTAAACTCTATTAAGAAGGGAAAACATGGCATCGCTTGTGCATTTGTTACTTAAAAATCCAAATTGATGTTTTGTAAGTATTTCATATCTAGACTGATATGATAAACGCCTTTTTTTAACCAGTCTTTCGATGATCTTAGACAGCGTAGGGAGAAGTGCATTTGGGCGATAGTTCGAAGCTTCTTCTGAAACACCTCCTTTGTGAAGAGGTATGATTATTGCAGTTTTAAGGCAGCTTGGAAAAGTACCATTTTGGAAAGACATATTTATCAAAGCAGTCAGATGCTCTAGTGTGCACTCCGGCAGACTTGAATACATTTTTAAAGTAAGCCCATCAGTTCCCGAGGAAGATTTATTTTTGATATCATTAATTGTACTACGAAGTTCTGATAAAACTACTGGTGAAAAGAAGAAACTGTGCAGGTTTACCCTATGATTAGAGAGATATGAAATTGGGTCATTAGATTGAGATACGGATTTAGTCAAATCTTTGGCTACATTTACAAAATAATTGTTTAGGTCCTCAGGAGAGGTAAGGATAGTGTTGGATAAAGGAGTTTTGTTTCTTAAATCATTTACGATAGACCAGGTTTCTTTAGCTACATTTTTGGCGTTAGAAAGTCTATTATTGTAATAAATATCTTTGGCTGCTTTAATAGTCTTATGATAAATTTTTCTGTATGATTTTACATAATTATGAAAAAAGACACTGTCCGAAAATTTCTTTAAATGAGATATTGACCGCATGTGCTTAGAGGATATACTTAAACGTTTGGTGGACCAGGGTTTAGTTCTTTTATTTTTGATAGGCCTAAGAGGAAAAGATTCAGAAGCTATATTAGTTAGAGTTTTTATAAAACGAGAAAATTCAGTGTCGACATCATAAGTGTGAGAGTCCCAGTCAGTTATTTGACATAGGTGTTTGAAATTAATGAAATTTCTAACCGAAAAAATACGGCCTACTTGTCTAGAGGAATTTTTGGCTTTGGATGTAATTGAAAATTTTGTGAAAATTGCTTCATGATCGGAGAAACCTGGACTTAAGACATTACATTCGACGGAGCTAGGATCGAAAGAAGACACAACGTAATCTATAGTACTGGCACTTGTCTTAGTAATTCTGGTTGGTGAGTTGACGTGCATGGCAATTCCTAATGACTCAAAGATGGACTGAAGACATTCCTGAGCAGCACACACACTGGAAAAGTCAATATTGAAATCGCCACATAAGATTAATTTGCTTTTTACAGGAAGGGACTCGAGCAAACTTAGAAGGTTATGGCAGAATAATTGCACATCAGCATCAGGTGTTCTATAAATACAAATAATATAAAGGTCATAAGTATTGTGATAAACGATAGAAAATTCAAATACTTTTTCAGATAATAAATGATTATACTTTGATATTTCGGAAAAATCGTTGTTTGAAGACATTATCATGGTGCCTCCATGAGTTAAATTAATTCTATTAAATCTGGCAATTGTGGTATAGTTTTTAATAAAAACAGGTTGATTGATATTTAGCCAGTGCTCAGTGATAGCAATGACTTCTGGAAAATTTAGCTCTTCTAACAAAAGATATAATTCGTCTGTTTTATGTCTTAAGGACTGAATATTAAGAAAAAAAAGATTAAAATTACTATTGGTCAATTTTCTAGAGGGTGCTAGATCCTCTTTTCGCGTCATATTGACTAAAAATTTTTACTTTTTGATGGTGAACCACTAGAATAATATTTACCAGTACTTTCACGAATTTTTTGGAGCCGTAAAATTTTTTCCGAGGAGTAGAAAGATCTATACGCTGCAAGGTCTGAGTCCACTTCAGATGAACCAATCCCATAGGCATCGTGGAAGCGATAATACAACTTGCGCAGAGAGTCCTTGTCACTGGGAAGGCCTTCTGAAGCTAGCAATAATTTAATGCTAGTACTTGTATGCCCCTCAAAACACACACTAGATGGCTGGTCGTGTAGATAAGCAAGAAATAGCCTTAAGGTCTTTAGTAAGGAAGGATCCTTTAATCTGGCTAATATATAGCGACCATTTGCTTTATCCGAATCTTGGGACAGCCGCACTCTTGGTGGAGTAATTGGATCAAACTGCAAAAAATCATCTTTCCTTGCAGTTTTCTCCATGCTTAATTTAGAGCCCTCCAGTGCCAATGACCTACAAGCTGCTATGGCCTCCCTGTCAGA